>JAKSZU010000024.1:17783286-18530786 GCA_026018925.1 Tupaia tana | reverse complement strand
CCGCCGCTGTCTGCTCTGAACACTGAGCCCGGGCTCTGTCTGCAAACCCCGCTGCTCCAGTGTTGGAAATACTGGCCCGCCAATGTCCTGTTTCATAGTGACTGTTCAAACTTTGTCTATTCGAAAGAGTACAATTCACAGAAAAGACACATTTCAAATGTGTTTGCATCCCACCGATGTGGTGTTAGGAGAACTGAGTTATACCTACATACGTATGGTTGGACGATCATGACACATTTTGTATAGAAAAAAGGAAATACATCATGACTTTTCCAATGACCCAAAATAAATAAGTAGAAATATGTGTACATACACATATACCTGAGAAATAAGTGTATATGTGTGTGTATGCATACACATAAATCAGAGAAATAAATGTGTGTGTATATATATGTACAAATATATCAGAGAAATAAAAGTTTGTTCTTTTTTTTTTTTTAATTTGCTGTCGGGTGCATGTGCTCACCAGAAAGACAAAGTGTAGGGGGAGAAAGTACCCCACACTGAGGCATGGTCAAGCCGCAGTCCCTCTCTTCTCCAGTCTGTCAGGATTTCGGGCATGTTCACGCACATGCCTGCTGTGCTTTTCAAGGTGCTGGGCACAGGACGTGAAGCTTGCGGTTGGCCATGTGGGACCCCACTCCCTTAACCATGGAGCCGTGGGCCAGCTCAGTACTGGATTTCGTTTCACACTGAAATCTCCCTGTCCATGCCAAGTTTCAACACTTTTTTTGTCTCTTTCTTTGAATATTAGAGACGCTGGACTGGAATCAAAAGGCAAGCCTAGGACTGCAAGCCTGTCTGATCGCAGACTTGTCTTCACTGCTGTTTGCAAAAGCAGCTCGGCCAGCACGAGCCCCAGCCTGGACTTGAACGTGGTCTGGACTGAACGCAAAGGAGGCCGACCCACTCCCTCGTCCCTGGTGCGGTCTGTGGACAGATCGACATTCCAACGTGGAAAATCTGCCAGATGGCTGCTGTCTCTGCAACGTAATTCATCATGGCCTTTCTACATGGCCAGACACACACCAAACAAGGTGTTGGGTTACACAGTCAACACTGCCCGACTGGGAAGACGTCAGAGTGTCTCACAGGTTCCACACAAACAGCGCGTCCGCTGCAAGGGAGAAGCCATCCCCCCGACGTCGGGGGGTTTCCAACCTTGCAGGACGTCACTCTGCCGTGGAAAGAACTACTGTGCTTTGCCACTCAAGTATCAAAGGGTGCACGGAGATGTCTCTTCCAAGAACTAGTTCATGCTTGCATTTGTTTAATGAATAAATATGGAAATAAGAACTAGTTCCCCCAAATCTCAGACCAGTATTACAGCAGCACAGAGCTTCCCCAACTTCTTCCAATATTCTCTTACTGTGTTTAACCCTTTATCGTTCACTTTCTTTCTTTTTTTAATAAAAAAATATTTACTTAGAGGTACTCAGAATTGCAACAGAACAACTGCAACTATTTTTTTTTTTTTTGCAATTACAGAGTGGTATTCAGTTAACAGAACCGTAATTATTTCGTATAAGCTGCATCAGAGACAACTGAAGACAAAACCACTACCACCCCCAAATGTAACTGATAATTTGTGCTGTGCACCAACAAGAACCTGCTCTACACTTCCATGCCAATTTACAATCCCCGTATTGTACCAGGCAAGGTTAGTGACTACTGAAAATACCACCAGGACAGGGCTATCTAAAGATACATTCAGCAGTGCGTTAACTATAAAAAAAGGGACTCTGTACAGTTTAAAAACAAATCTTACACAACCTTAGACTTCTTTTCTTAATCAATTAAAAAAAAAGTTTCAAGAGAAAAAAAAACATGAAAACTTTGTCTTTGAATTAAAAAAATGCGTAAAAAAAAGGAGTGAGTTGTGTACAGGAGAGTTAAATGCTTAATAGACAAGGAAAATAACTGCACTCGATCCAACTTGCTCTTCATCTTCCTCATCTCCCTCCTCTTCCTTCTCTGCCCCTTTCCGGCCTTGACAGCTCCCTTTTTGCCGTCTCAGGCTTTCCTTCAGCTCGGCTGCAGTAATGCCCTTCTCGTCTTTTCCTTCAGCTCAGCACCCTTCTTCCTGTAAGGCTGTCCCCGTCTGCGATGGTGTCATTACCTCTCTCCCAGTTTCTTCGCACCATCACCAAAGGACGGTCCAGGTGGCTCTCCTTTGATTTTGGGGAGATACTCAGAACAGAACAAGAAAGAGGCCTCCTGGGGGCATTGGGACCCTGGAACTTGCTTGGTTTCCCCTTTGGGAGAAACACAGGTTTTCATTTCGTTTATAACGGGCCCTGTCCACCTCTCCCGAATCTCCGAATGTTCCCTTCATTAGTGGACATGCTCTTCCCCTCTCTGAGGCTGACTGAAGCATCTGGGTGCTCCCGGCTCCTCCTGCGAGTTTGCATGAAGAACGCCTAGGATGGCGTCCTGCCTCTCGGCTTCTCAGGCTCTCCTCTGCCCGTGGTTAGTTATCTTTCCCCACAAGGCACAGTCACCCCGTCCGGCTCTCGCTTGTGCCGGCGCCGTCTCAGTGGAGTTCAAGGGACTGCCGTCTATCATCCCTTTGCACAATCTGCTGCACTGATTGCAGAGGGGGGCAGGGGGTGTGAAAAATGCGTATCTGTGGTATTCCAGGCCCGTTCATGCACTCGAATACCCTCCGGCAGACAGCCCATTGCACTCAACAGGCACGAGGATATGTGCACACTCAGGATACTTCTTCTTCAACGGAAACAGCCCCAAAGTTGCAAGTGTCTGCGTGGGCACTGTGGGAACCTGCCTGCTGCCTGCGATCGACGGTTACTGTCACTCATTATAAAGAAGAAGATGATCAAATGTGGCCGACATGACATCATCTCTGGGTCTAGCCCAGGTTATCCAAACCAAGACCAGACCTCATGGCCCCGTCATGCCTGCTGGACCATGCCAGGTGTGTCCCGCCACAGAGAAGCAGAGTCAGGGTTGACCCCAAGGCCCCGGGTCACCAGAGCCTACAGGAGGTGAGGCGGCCTGGGGGTCGCACACACTCGCACTCGGTCAGCTGACACTGGAAAGGCCTAACAGTGTTTCCTCTGCCGAGGATCACCGGGCTGGGCGGACGGACCTCAGAGACTCTCCCCGGCCTAGGAGGCTTTTCCCTGGACAGGGAGCTGAATCAATGCCAAGAGAGAAAGTGATGAAGTTCTTTTTCTCTTGGGGCCCATAATCCAAGAAACCTGGCACCTGCCGCTGCCTGCGTAGACATCTGAAGGCCCGTGTGACTATGGTGACAGCTGGCTCTGAGGACGCACAGGGCAGAGGGTAGCGCCTGCAGGAATTTCAAGATAGAAATACACAGCACTGTGTTGTTGGAGGGCCTTTTTGCTTAAAAAAAATAGGGGGGCTGGATTTTTGCCCATATGGTATAGAATGATGAAGTGTGTGAGGCCAGGCAGTGGTGCAGTGGTAGTGCAGCTGGACCCATGTGGGCAAGGTCCTGGGTTTGTGTCCTGGGACCTCCCTGAGCACGCCCATCCCACGATCCAGGCCAGCTGAGACTGGGGGTGGGCTGCAGCCTGAGGATCCTGCTGGGGGTGTCTGTTTCCCTTTCTCATGCAAAAATAAATAAACTTTAAAAGCAGAATGACAAATTGTGGTAACTATATCACTGTTCCAAATGCCTCACTCCCTCCCTATAGGAGAATTACATTTCCCTGCCCAAGCCTTGAGACTGTGCCTCTAACAGAACCGAATTCCTAGCCCTATCACAACCGGGAGGGCCCTATGACTGGCTGTGGCCAATTAGATGGAAACAGAGCGATGTAGCCAGGGAGGTGCAACAATGTAGCGAGGCCAGGGTAGTTCTCTTATTTCATCTCTGCAACAGTATCCGCAATACCCACACAAGGGCTTTCCTTCAGAGAGGGCCTGATTGAAGTCACAGGCACAGAGCCCCGGCAGACCCCAGCTGACAGGTGACATCATGGTCTCCAGTCACTGAACACTTGCGGCTGTTACTGCTGCATCGCCTAGCATGCACAGACTAACGCACAACGTGGTTACTGAAGACGCACCTGCGCTGTCACCCCATGTTCTATGCCCACCTATGGCCTGGATCCTGCAGCCTGATGGAGTTCTTGAACGTGCAGTTCTGATCATGTAACCATCTACACGAAAATCTTAAACGATCTTCATAACCTACTGGATCTGGTCGGAGAGTTCCTATGTAATCTCACTTCTCTTATCCACTGGCTCTTTGCACTTAACCCTTTAACATCTTGCATTAGTGTGGACGCATTTGTTAAAACTGAGAAACAGCCAGTTACTAACGTTGATGTGTTGGTAATAACTAAACACCACCGTTCACGTTAGGGTTTACTTTCCGCTGTAAGCAGCTATGGATTTTTTTTTTTTCTTTTTTTTTTTTTTTGGAGAGGTTTTTGCTATAGGGCGCGTGCGCTCGCCAGACAGACAGAGAGAGACAGAGAGATAGAAAGCAGGAAATCACCCCCCAGGGGGGATGGCCACGCCGCAATCCCTTCTCCTCCATTCTCCTCTCGGGATCTTGGGCACGCACGCACACGCGCCCGGCGTGAATTTAAGCCGCCGGGTCCGGGACTCGAACCGCGGTCGACTACGTGGGAGTCCAGCGACATAGCCATTACGCTAACTGCTGGTCCCAGCAGCTATGGATTTCGACACGTGCAAACGTCATCACCTGCTCGTGCAGTATCACATGGCACAGCTCCCCCGGGCTTTCCCCGACGCCCTCCTCCAACTCCTGTTCCCTCCACAACCACTATTCCTTTTCTTTCTGAAGGTACTTGAGTGTACAATGAATTTCAATTTGGATTTAAAGTGAACCTGTCATTTTAAAGTAATGAATTAAAGAAAATCATTATTAATAGCTCTATACAATTAACTTTACCAATGGTAATAGTCTACTCAGAGTAACGTTCCAAGAAGAGTAGAAACAATATAAGACCTTTCCTCTAAGTTGGGTAGGAACAATAATTCAACCAAGTGTTCCAAAGGACACCGGCCCCCACCAATCAGCACTCTGACCTTAGAGCATTTCTTAGTGAACTGTAACGAATCCTGACTCATAATAGAAACAAAATATACCACAGCTACATGATAGTCACTATCCCCGCATAATGAGATGTCATTTCAACAACTGCCCAAACGCGGACTGCATGAATGAATATTACCCAGGAAAACAGGACGAATGCCAGGAGACTCCATGTTGGCCGAGGTCTGTGAGCCCACAGGGCTCTCTCCCTTTGCAGTCAGGCCTGAGTGAAATGCGCAGGCAGGGTCATCGGGCGCGTGGCCAGTCAGGCAGCTGGGTCTTCTCCAGGACGGACTCAGGACAGTGAGTTCTCCCTGGCTCTGTCGCTAGCAAAGTGAGAGGGACTAACAGTTCAGCAGACATGAACCTTCTCTCCACACTGCAGGTGGGCGCCCTCCTGTTCCAGCAGGTCTTTCTTTCTTTCATCATTCATTTAATGGTCATTTTGTAGCTGCCCCAGCTGTGGGAACCGTCTTTAGTCATGGATCTTTGTACACTTCTGTCTTTTCCATAATGTCACCTACAGCAGGTGACCTTCTCAGACGGCCTTCTGTCACTTAATAGCATGCACATAAGGCTCCTCGGGTCTTGCCATGGCTCGGAGTTTTCTTTCTTTTCCTTTCCTTTCCTTTCCTTCCCTCCTTTTCTTTTCTTCTTCTTTCTCTTCCTCTTCTTCTTCTCCTTCTCCTCCTTTTTTTTTTTTAGATCGCTGAATACTAACCCATTGCATGGATATGGCAGAGTCTGTTCATTTACTTGCCTACTGAAGGACGCCTTGGTTGCTCCCAGTGTTTTGGCAATGATGGACGAAGCTGCTGTGAGCGTTACTGTGCAGGATTTTGAGCAGACATCGGTTTTCAACTCCTTCAGGTAAATATGGACAGCATGACTGTCAGGTTATGGGACAAGAATATGGTCCGCATTGGAAGAAATTGCCAGGCTGTGCCCCAGAACAGCTGCACCATTTGAGAATCTTGCTAGCAACGACTCTAATTCTACATCCTTGTGAGTTTGGGTATTGTCAGGTTTTTGTGTTTAGTCGCTTGAACGGTATGTAGTGATGTCTCATTGTCTGAATGCGAAATTCTCTAATGACATTCGGTGTTGAACATTTTTCCAGGTGCTTATTTGCTATCCATATACCTTCTTTGGTGAGATGTCTGTTCTGATCTTTTGCCTCCTTTTTATTTTTTACACTAGAGGATGCATGCATGACAGAGAGAGTGGTAACTCTGATGGGGCCCAGTCATTCTGCAGTCCTTTTTCTCCAATTCCCCATTCTGCTAGGATCCTGAGCACATGTGTACACCCAGCATGCTTTTCTGGCCACCAAGGCTGGCACCTGAACCCTGGTCGGTCATGTGATCCAGCTTCCTGAGCTGTGCTACAGGGCCAGCCCTTTCTGAGCATTTCTAATTGGATTATTTCCCTTTTAAAAACTGTTGAGTTTCATTAGCTCTTTGTTTTATTTATTTTTATTTTTATTTATTTATTTTTTTTTGGAGAGGTTTTTGCTATAGGGCGCGTGCGCTCGCCAGACAGACAGAGAGAGACAGAGAGATAGAAAGCGAGAAATCACCCCCCCAGGGGGGATGGCCACGCCCCAATCCCTTCTCCTCCATTCTCCTCTCGGGATCTTGGGCACTCACACACACGCATTCGGCGTGAGTTTAAGCCACCGGGTCCGGGACTCGAACCACGGTCGACTACGTGGGAGTCCAGCGACATAGCCATTAAGCTAACTGCTGGTCCCCAGTTCTTTGTTTTAAATCCCTTATCAGCTGTGTTTTGCAAATATTTTCTCCCACTCTGTAGCCTGTTTTTTTCATTCTCTAAACAGTGCCTTCTGCAGAGGAGAAGGCACATGCACTGGCCTGAGACAGAGAGGGAGAAAGCATCTCCCCACAGGCCAATCCAGATGGTATGTGATCATGCAGAAACCCTCTCTCCTCCATTTTCACCGTGTCAGGACTTGGGGCATACACACACCTGTGCCCAGAGTGTTGTTCAAGCTGCTAGGGCTGGGATTAAAACTTTGCTTGGTTCAGATCCCTTAATCTCTAGGCTACAGGGCTGGCTTAAGCATTTATTTATTTATTTATTTATTTATTTATTTATTTATTTATTTATTTATTTATGACATTTTTGCTATAGCTAAAGCGTGTCCAGTCACTAATCACAGTGACCACATTATCATCCCATAGTGTGACCACCTTTGTCCTTTCACTTTGTAGGGTGGCCACGCTGTGCAGTCCCAGTCCCTCCACTTAGTCTGTGGATTGGGATATTCTAACTCATCTCCCAGCCTCGTCTCCCCAGCAACAGAGACAAACCACAACCTGACAGGTCTGCACCGAGGAGCAGAGTGTCCATCCTGGGAATGAAGTAATGTGCAAACGTGCTTTGTAAATGCAGAGCAACGCTCTACTTTTGTACCCATAGAAGTTGTGTGCTCCTAGCTGGAGTTTTAAATGAGAATGCTGTTTCTTCTCCTATAGAACACTGTTCTACATGGTTATGGTGAGGAGCAAAATCCTGGATTTTTGCATACTAAGCCAGTGTAAAGCCAAGTTCCGTATCGGTGCTTACCTTGGGAGGTTTCCTTAATGATGGACAGAAAAAAATTCCAGCAGCAGAGATTCCAAGGGTGATCGACACAGCAGCCACGCCAGAGGGAAACAAGGTAAGAGAAAAAAAAAAAAAAAAAAAGGTAAATTTAGCATCTTGAGGACACGATCTGTAAGATATCCCACTTCACAAAGATTCAGAAGCCAAATTCAAACATATTACTGCTTACAGTAATAAAAATGCTTATATTTGCTCAAAAACACAGTAAGGGTATAATGAATCAAGTCCTTCCTGATATGAGAGAACATATCCAGAGAGTCGTTCTGAGATATCATTAATGATTCTAAGAAATGACAAAAGAAAACCATCAAGATGCTGCTATCATTACTGTATGTGGTGAAAGATATACTTGTGACTGATTTTCATGGAGAAATTTTTCTTTAAGGGGTACTTAAAATATATGCGTATTTTCCTTTGATAAATGCAGATACCCTAATATATATGGAAGTTTTTCCTCTTTTTAACATGCTCTAGACAATAATTTTCATATATTTCAAGTCTGTCTAGAAGTTTAAAATCAAGTTATACTCCCTCATCGACCACATTTTTTAATACACTCAATCACTGTACATCATTACAGCTTGTAAAATGAGTTTCTCCATTATGAATACACTGTGTATTAGTCAAGTTAAAAATATTATCATACACGTTATCATCAACGGATAATTTTCCTTTTTTTTTTTGGAGAGGTTTTCGCTATAGGGCGCGTGCGCTCGCCAGACAGACAGAGAGAGACATAGAGACAGAAAGCGAGAAATCACCCCCCAGGGGGGATGGTCACGCCGCAATCCCTTCTCCTCCGTTCTCCTCTCAGGATCTTGGGCACGCACGCACACGTGCCCGACGTGAGTTTTAAGCCACCGGGTCCGGGACACGAACCGCAGTCGACTACGTGGGAGTCCAGCGACATAGCCATTACGCTAACTGCTGGTTCCCCCATTTTTGTGCCCCTAAATATTTTGCTTTCTTTTCCTCCCTGACTCCCTTCCTCTCACCCTCCCCTCTCCCCACCTTCCTCCCACCCTATCTCTAGTGTCCACAATTGTTCTCCATGCTTTTATATCCTCCAGCCTTTCAGCTTCTGCCACTGAGTGCACACATTCGGGACACACCGAGTGGGACATACATTATCTTTCATAGTCGCTTCACTCAGCAGTAAATCTTCATATCCGTCCACTGTCTACCAAATGTCAGGGTCTTGATCTTTATGGCTGAGTGTTATTCCATGGTGTGTATGTGCCACACTTTTCAATTCATCTGTTCATGAACATTTGAACATATCTTAGCAATAAACAAGGATGTGCAAATACTTTTTTGTTGTTGTTTAATTATTTGTTACAAGGCACGTGTGTTCACCAGAGACAGAGAGAGGGGAAGGAAGAAGGCATTCCCCCATGTGGGGCAATCACTCCACAATCCCGTCTCCTCTCTTTCTCCCTCCTGTCAGGATTTTGGGCACACACGTGCACACACCCAGCATGCTTTAGAAACCACTGGACCTGGGACTTGAACCACACAGCCAGCCATGCAGCTTCCAGCTCCCTTAACCACCATCCTACCGAGTGGCTCACACACTTTTTTTTAATGCTTGTTTTTGCATGTTTATAACTCAGAAATAACTGACACTGTACCTGGAGAAACTCTAAGACAGGAAATAGTTTCCAAGGTAACAAAATATTAGATTGACTTGCTTTGTAAATGTTTTCCGCATGTACGAATATCAGGAGTGGACGTGATTTCTACGGTACCAGATACCGTGGCCATCCCTAGCCTTTCTAGCGTAGCTATTCTTGATCGCCCTCTGATATCATCTGCTCAAAGCTGTGAAATTACTGTGAACGGAAAACGGGGCATTTCCCCCATGGTTTCAATCCTCCTTCATAGGCAACAGAATCATGGAAGTAAGGAACTTGGCTTTCCAGGGCAGAGGGCATGGGAATCGAAGGTAAAAATCCACATGAGGCCTCTCGTCCACCCTTGGGTTCAGCACCTCTCTTGAGTCCAGCAGCAGAGGAGCTGTCCATGCAGCACACAATTACATGTACGATTCCACACTCCGAATGCAAAGACACAAGGAAATCATGACATTCCTATCACGATGAGGCTGAAGCATTCATTTCTTGAAATCCCATGAACTGGCTGAAAGGAAATGAGCCCTCATGCCTTAAGTCATTCCCTCTGACAGCCAGGCGCAGCGGGAATCTGATTTTTGTCTTCAGGTTTAAGATGGGACCTTGGTCTAGAATAACAGGTACCTCTGGCTGCTATCAATGCCCTCATGTGTCTACCTTTTGAAACAAGAGAAACATTTACAGATGATATAATAAAAATGCATGAGTGTTTTTAATTTTCAAAGAGCTACAGATTTCCATCCTGTGCATTAAGCTTGAGATTTCTGCCAAGAGAATTCCCTGAAGAACCTGACTCTGGAAAGCATCGGTTCTGAGCAGGAGAGCAACCAAACTGCTCACCTCACTTTGACTAGGCCTTCTACTGATGTGCTTGCTTTCCTTTTTAAAGTAATTTGAGTCAAGGCTTTATTAACAAAGGAAAGCTATGCCATTTGGGTTACAGGAAGACAATGACATGGAGCAGCATGGACCAAGTTAACACTTGCATGCTTCCCATTCCCGCTATGCTGAACCATGCCACAGCAGGGACGGGTCGGGCTAGGAGAACGCATCCCAGGGCGCTCTGCACAGCTATGTAGTATTGTCACCAGCAGGGAGGACAGCACAGTACGCCGTTTCCGCGGGGGTCCTGAGCACCCCGTGGACACCTCAAACTGCAGATCGTACCAAACCCTACTCATAGTTTGCTTTTTGCATCTGTGGGTTCCACATCCTCAGAATGGAGCAATCGCAGATAAGAAACATTACACCCGTGGCTACACGCAGCACCACAGCAAGGTCACGGTGCTTGAGCCTACACTGAACGTGTCCTGATGTCTTTCCTCACCAGCATTCTCCAAACACGGTGTAACAGCCATTTACATAGCATTTGCATTATGTTAGGTCCTATAAACAATCTAGAGATGACTTAAACGACACAGAGGGCTAAACATGGTACAGAGAGGGAGAATGCAAAGCTCTGCGTGGCTGACCCACATGGAAAGTTCCGGTTCTCAACCAGAGACCTCACTGAGTTCTGCCAGGCCCAGGCAACTGGGGACTAGGGTGGACTGTGGCAGTAAACCCCTTTAGGGGGGATCCCCTGTTTCCCTCTTGTTCATGGAATGAATGAATGAATGTTTAAGGGAAAAAAGACTGTGGAAGGACAGGCATAGGTCGTTTGCAAATATTACACTATTTCATGTATGAGCCACGGGTATCCAGAAAGGGTCCTGGAACCAATCCCCACGGAACTGAAGGACCACTGTATGCTAAGCTTTCTCCTAGACATGACTGCGATGAAGTTTAATGTATAAATTAGGCACAGTAGAAGGTGAACAATAGTAACCAGCAATAACTCAGAACAGTTACAATATTCTATAACAAAAAACATGTGCATGTGGCCTCTCTTCCTCAAACTATCTTCTTGCACTGTGAGGAATGGGTCTCTGATAAGGGGGACCACTGTGCATTTACCTACTTCATGTCCAATAATAAAATTATCCTCCCTTTATCAACACTGCAGGAAGGTCTCCGTACTTCTTAGAAGACCAGTCCTATTTCTTCACTTGAGTACTTTAAATAAAGGTATCCCACGTGGTATGGGGGTAACGATACAACCCACTGCCTTCCTCTGCATTTCTGAAGACAGAGCACTGATAGGAACAACTGGCGATGGGGCAGCAGGGCAGAGAGGACGCAGCACAGCCCACCCGCTGCTCCCCAGGCCACGCCTTGTTCCGTTTAGAACAAGGATCCTGGCTGCAGGAGGAAAGTCCATCATCACGACTGGACCGGATGGACTGACGTGTGGGTGTGAGTCGGGAGAGGTAGAGCAAGGCACCCAGGTTCGGAACCGCGGCTTACTGCTCCCTGCCCCAGACGCGCCTCACTCTTTGGTGAGGGCGAAGGACGTGACGTCCCAGTGTGAGCAACACTGAGACTATCGTCACACACAGTATGCTGGCCTTTGAAAAGCGTAATGGTTACGTCGCTGGACTCCATGTAGTTGACTGTGGTTCGAGTCCTGGACCCGGCAGCTTAAAACTCACACCGGGCGTGTGGGCATGCTTGCACAAAATCCCGAGAGGAGAATGGAGGAGAAGGGACTTCTGTCTCTCCAGCAAGTGCACATGGCCTACAGCAAAAATCGCGATAAAAATTTTTAAAATCATTTATTATGATGTAAAAAATAGAAGATTTGAACCTAGCTGTGACAGCACGGGCTGGCTGTTGCTGCTCAGCAGGCTGAGGCCACATGGGAGGCCCCGTTCAATCCCCAGCCAGCACTCAAAGCACATGCGGTGGTGCAGGTTGGCAAGCCCAGTTAGTAAGGGGCTGAGGCAAGATGACTGTGAGTTCAATGCTGGCCTGGGCAACACAGAGGGACCTGTCTGAAAGAGCTGGGTGCAGTGACCTGGGCCTGTGGTCTTACCTGTCAGGGTGGCTGAGGCAGGAGGATTGTGACACAGGAAGCCCTGTCCTAAAAAATAAATAAGAGTGGTGCCGGCAGGTGGCTTGGTGGTTAAGGGTGCTGGACTCCCACATGGCCAACTGCGGTTCGAGTCCTGGACCTGGCGGCTTTCTCTCTCTCTCTCTCTCTCTCTCTCTACTCCTCTCTGGTCAAATTGGAATAAATAAATAAATAAAGTTAAATAAAATAATTTAAAAAAAAAAGAAATTCTCTGAAAAATAGAGTAAGCTCCATGACCTGGCTTTTCCAGCAGCCAGATCCCACATGGCCAGCCACATGGTTCAAGTCTCAGACCTCGCAGCTGAGACTGCCAGACGCGCGCGCGCGTGTGTGTGTGTGTGTGTGTGTGTGTGCCAAACATCCCGACAGGGCGGAGATGGAAGAGAAGGGACTGAGGTGTGGCCGTCCCTCACGGAGGTGCTTTCTCCTCCCTCCACTTCTCTGTTTCTCGCTGGTCAGTGCACTTTCCTCTAACAAAAAATGAATTAATGAATTGAACTGGATATTTCATACATGTATGTGAATGCTCTTTTAAAATAACGGGCGGCGTCAGGCTGAGACAGCGCCACCATAGCTGACTTGCCACATACACGCACTGGAACAAGCTCGGCCAGGCCCAAGGAGCCAACCGGGCACTCGCTACACCATCAGGAGCTTCTACAGATTCAGTCCAAATAAGGCGACTCCTCGACCTTCACCGATCAAACAGCTTCTCGGCCCTGCTTCCGCATCCACCGTATAAAAGCTTTCTGCTTGGTGAGGCCTGCCCAATGCATGAATCACTGTCTGCACAAATATACTCTTTAAAATCTTAATATATTTTTAACAACATTAAACAGGATGAATAATAGAAACACCTATCAAACTCAAGATAATGAGTATTAAATGTGTATCTTTCCAAAGTGATGGCTCTTCATTAATCATGTCAGTCAAAGTCACGTCTCTCGGGCGGGTCTGGTCTACTGCTGAGACACCTCTATGGCTCCACTGGCAGGAAGAGGCATCGTTTCTGCTAAGCGAATAGGAAACTACGACATAATCCCTTCAAACGGACCGAGCTGAACCGGAGCCCAGGCGTGGCGGCCGAGTCCTTGGGAAACAGGGGCGGCCACTGCCACTTGGCAAAGGCAGGTCTCCCCTGACCACGCTCCATTGCCCACTTTCTCATTTGGCCTCAGAAAAGTCCTTTTTAAAAATTATGTGTACTTGGGATCGGCAGATGGCATAATAGTTACATCGCTGGACTCCCACAGAGTTGATCACAGTTTGAGCTTGGACCCAGAGGCTTAAAACTCACGCTGGGCGTATGTGCGTACGTGCTCAAAATCCCGAGAGGAGAATGGAGGACGAGGGACTGCGATGTGGCTGTCCCCCTGGGGGTGATTTCTCGGTTTCTGTCTCTTTCGGCAGGTGGATGAGGTAGTTTGAGAGGGAGGATTTGGAAAGGATGTCCAAGGAAGAGAAAACTGATGGGTAGAGGTGGGGGCCTTTCTCTCTCTCTCTCTCTCTCTCTCTCTCTCTCTCTTTCTCCACTTGTCAGAGGGAGACAGGGAGATGGAGGGAGAAAGCACCCTACCCCAAGGTGAAAGGCCCCGCTGCAACCCCTCCTCCTCCATGTCTCTGTTCTGCTGGGATGTGGGGTATACATACCACACTCAGGTCTGCTGTGTACTTCAAGCCACTGGGACTGGGACTCAAACTGCAGAAGGCCATGTGGGATCAGGCTCCCTTAACCACTAGCCGACAGGGCCAGTCCAGGGGACTGTCTCTAACAGATATGACAGTGTTAGCAAAAGTGCTGATGCTTTTTGGTGATAGTCCAGATGTCCTGGCGAGTGTTCGGTTTACTGAAACTAGAGAGTGCACCCTGGGAACACTAGAAGTTAAGACTATAAAGACAAGCAGCACTGAGGCAGGTCTTGAAATGAGGAGCCTATACTTCACTTAGCAGGTAGAACAGATCTGCAAGTTTAACAAGAAAAGGAGCAAAATTAAGAAAGCAGTATCGTTGCACGAAGTTTGTGGGAGGCCACTGGTCTGGTCTAGCCTCCGGCCATGGGCCCCAGTAGACCAGACCGGCCCAGATGGAGTGCTAAGTGACACGATCAAACCCAACTGTGACACAAGCGCAGGAGATTCACGACAACTGATAAGCAGGAGCCCAGGGTACCTGAGCCAGTGTGACAAGGCAGTCCCCTCTGACTTCACCCTGTAACAAAAGTAACTGAAATGACCAATCTGCTTTTTATTCCGTCTGTGCTTTCTCCAGTCCTTTTCTTTCCTTTTCTTTTTTGTTTTTTTAAGTTCCTTACCGAGAGACAGAGAGAGAAAGAGAGAGAGAAGCACCCTCCATAGGGTCTCAAGCCTTAATCCTCCCCACAACCTTCCCAGCCGGGATCACTGGCATGCATGTGCGTGCCTGGGGTGTACAGGTCAACCTGGGAACCGAACTTCGTCTTCCACGTGGCTCCCAGCACTGCAGAGTGTTACACTACTGCTATGCCACCATGGCTGGGCCTCTCAGCTCTTTTCTATAAAGCCAACATTACCCAGTCAGCCCACGGGAATACCCGTTCTATTTCATAAAATGTGTTGCCTAATCCTAGAATCACAAATAAAAGCCAATTAGATCATTTAGCTAGATTTGCATTTATTTGAACAATATAAAAAGCCATTGCAACAACAACAACAAAAACCCTAGTTAGCCCAAGTTCTTTCCCCACACCGCACACAGAACAATTTCCGGGTCAAGGACCTGCTGTCCATAGCTGACTGGAGTTAGTTACTTGGCAAGTGCCTACCTGTCAGGGCTTCCAGAGATGTGCCTGATTGGAGAGGCACTTTCTGAAACAAATTTCTCTCTCACGCATTCACTCCTTTATTGATTAATTGCTGGGCATCGCTCTAACCTGCATCACTGTAACCTGTACAGCGAAATGCCATTTGGCTCCTGAGATTAGTCTAAGGACGGGCGCTCTGGGAAGCTCTAAGTATCACTTCCAGCTTGGGGAACTAAAGAGCCAGTCACCTCCTCCTCTGGGCACCCTTTTAATCAGCAAGGATTTCTTGCATACGGACTCCCGCAATGCACATGATAAACGCTCCGATGGTAGATTTAGAGCAGTGAGAGGATCAGACCCCAAGAAGCTTAAAATGATGTGAGACAGGGCTACAGCTGATGATGATGGACCGCACATTCAAACAGCCCGGTGGCTTAAACTCACGCCGGGCGCATGTGCGTGCATGCCCAAGATCCCAAGAGGAGAATGGAGAAGAAGGTATTGCAGCGTGGCCATTCCCCCTGGGGGATGATTTCTTGCTTTCTGTCTCTCTGTCTGTCTCTGTCTTTCTGTGAGCACACACGCCCTGTAGCAAAAACCTCTCCAAACAAAACAAAACAAAACAAAACAAAACAAGAGCTAGAGTCAGCAGATTATAAAATGTATAGGACGCTATGGCAAAATTATCTGAACACGTTTAGAAGCTGATTCATTCAAGAGACGCCACCAGTCAGAGCAGGCTAACACCAGTACATCTAATTTATCTGGCAGAGTATCTGAATAGATCATCTAGACTCTGCTGCACTGCACACATATTTAATGTCGTTTTTAAATACTTTTCTCCTAGCCCCTACTTCCTGGCAGGCTTTGATCTTGCCGCCCACGGTTTTTGCTAACTAGAGTGCTTTTCAAGAACACAACCTCCGCAGCTGGCAAGGGGCTGCGATGGCTTAGTCAGAAGACCCTATAGGCTGAGAACTCGGTAGAGAAGAAAGTCAAGTCAGGAGGAGGCTGACAGGTGGGGTGAAAGTAGCGGACACGGAACTCAGTCTGGAGAAAGTTAGAAAGCAAAGACGCGGTGCTGCTGGCTCTGGTGAGAAGCGATAATCCACCAGGGAGAGGCAACGCTACAGACCTGATGCTTCAGGATGGGGACCTTCACTGGTCACTGAGTTTATGTCTATGAAAGAGAATGGAGAGCTGTTACTTTAATGAATAGCGAGCTGTCGCAGAGCTCTAACCGCTTCTACCCGATTGTCTCATGCAGTCCATCTGGTAACCCCATATGGCTCTCCGTCACGATTTTTCACATGGAAAATACCGAAACAAGATATAGGGACTATACGGCCTTGAGAAGGTCACCGTGGATCGGGGCAGCACCGCAGTTCGGGCGTGGCAGCGTTGAGTCGTAGCACCTGCCATTCTCGCCTGCTCCTATACATGGCCTCTCCCGTCTAAGCCTCCAGTGAAAGTGCCGCGCTCCTTGGTTAGGTCTTGGATAACAATCCGTGCAGACAGATGCAGGATGAGGTGAGTCATCCGTGCTCACAGCGGTCATCCATGTGGTTAAGGGCATGAACTGGCTTTGTCGGCGTCAAGGCCCTTCAGGAATGTGTACGAGAGGCCGACACAGAGCAGAGAAACTCAGAGGATGAATGGCCACTTCCTGCTGGGAGGACGAAACTGAGCACGTGGAGGAAGGCTGTGACCACAGGCAGAGAAAGTGCCCGTCTCGGGCAGGGGAACAGCTGGCACACAGCTGGGAAGGAGAGGACGAGTTCGGAGAACAGGTCAGAGATGGTATGATAATTAGAAGTGGAGCCAGCAGATGGCGTACTGGTTACATCTCTGGACTCCCACATGGCTGACCACGGTTCAAGTCCTGGATCCGACAACTTGAAACGCACATCGGAGGCATGTGTGTACGTGCCCAAAATCCTGAGAGGAGAGCGAAGAAGGGATTGTGGCATGACCTTTCTCCCTGGGGGGTGATTTCTCACTTTCTGTCTCTCTGTCTCTCTGGCAAGTGCATGTGGCCCATAGCAAAAATCTCTCAAAAAAAAAAAAAAAAAAAAAGAAAAGAAAAAAACTGAGAGTAAGAAAGCTGAAATACCAGACAGGACCGGAGTGCAGAGGGCACTGAACACCATCCTGCGTTCGACTTTTTCCAGGAGCAAACACCACAATGGCTTCTGAAATGGGAGCGACAGCTGGATCTGGGCCAGGAGCGTGAGACAGAGGAAAGACAGAGCCACGCCTGCGTGCTGGTGACCTTCTGCCGCCTTGACGGCAGTCCTCAGGGTGTGAGAGAGCCGGCCCCGCCGCAAGGGCAAGAGGAAAAGCTGGGTGGTGTCTGGGCCTGAATGATGTTTGTCCCGCCAGGTTCCGTGTTTTTCAATTTGACACGGGGGAGGTGGTGATGCCGAGTGAGCGGTGACCGGACCGTGGTGACTGCGTCACAGAGGAACATTCTTCTGAAGAGATTAACGATGCCTTCCAAGACACAGGGAGTGCTACTGACAGTCCCGTGAGAAGAAGTTAGGCCTCTTAAGTTCCCCAGTTCCGGGTATTTCTGCTAGCAGTGCAGTAACAAACGAAGACCGCAAGGAGGGAAAATGAGGAAAACTTGAAGGAAGAACCAGAAGCCTCATGGACGGCTGTGCCCGCGCAGCTGGCCTCCCACCAGGGCCACCAAGTTCACTGCGACACACACAGAGGGTCTTTGCAGGTGGGGCTGCAGTTACAGACCCTGGAAAAGACCTGGTGAGACGAACGCAGGAATCACCACTTTAATTATGATAATACTTGGGATAGTATAGATAGCTTGAAAATTAATTTACAGCCAGCAGGTGGTGTGGAGGTTAAAGCACAGGATCACACGTGGCCAACTCCGTGGTTCAAGTCGCAGATCCAGTAGCCTGAAAATCACGCTGGGTGTGTGTGCGTGAGTGCCCAAAGTCCTGAGAGGAAAATGAAGGAGAAGAGAATGTGCCATGGTCATTCCCCCGGGGGGGGGGGTGGGGGGGTGGGGGGGTGATTTCTCACTTTCCCTCTCTCTTTGTCTCTCTCTTTCTCTGGGGAGTACAATGAACCCTATAGCAAATGAATCTAAAAAAAGAAAAAAACTAATTCAAAATATACCTACGATTTTTAAAAATGATATATATCTTTTGTACATTTACCTTTTTCTTTCATGAGAGACACAGACAGACACAGAGGAGAGACAGGTACGCCAACAGGGCCTTCACACCACCATTCACTGAGTCTCAGCCTGTCTAGACCACAGGTCCACCTGTGCACGCCTGGGGAGGTCCCAGGATGTGAACCCAGGACCTATCCTGTGTAGGTCCAATTGTGTTTGCCCTTGCACCACTACCTGGCCCCAAAATACCTTCTTAAAAACCTTTTTTAAAAAGAAATATTACCAGGGCTGGCAGGTGGCGTAGTGGTTATGGCACTAGACTCCCACATGGCTGACTGTGGTTCAAGTCCCAGATCTGGTGGCTTGCTTTCTCGCTTTCCCTCTCTGTCTGGGAAAATTTTCAAAAAAGAAAAAAAAAATTAATACAATTAAATAAAATAATTCTTTTAAAAAATTACCACTCCATTTAATCTATTCTAACTTTTCTTTTAGAGAGAAATTTTTGCTGGAAGGCCTGTACACTTGTCAGAGAGAGAGAGAGAGAGACAGAAAGCGAGCAATCATTCCCCAGCAGGGATCGCCACACCACAATCCCTTCTCCTCCATTCTCATCTCAGGATCTTGGGCACGCACGCACACACGCCTGGTGTGTCTCAAGGCACTGAGTCTGAGACTTGAACTACAGTCGACCACATGGGAGTCCAGCGATATAACTACTATGCCATCTGCTGATCACAATCTACTCTAATTTTTAATGAAAGTAAAAAAAAAGAAAGAAAGGAAGGAAGGAAGAAAAGAAAAGAAAAGAAAAGAAAAGAAAAGAAAAGAAAAGACCAGACCAGACCAAGTTTTACTGGCATGGAAACTCTGTGGTTTGAATGTTTTTATTTATTTATTTATTTTTTAATTTGGACTACATCCTTCTGGCATAACTACATCTGGCATAAATTTCTACAAGAAATACAGTATGGTGATTAAGAGTTTAGGATTTGGTGTTGAGCCTATCTCTGCCTTGACCTCGGTATGCTGAGCGCAGGCACGTTTACCCCACCGCTCTGGGCTCAGTTGCTGCGTGTACAGAGCCGGGAGAGGAGGTGCCCCTCAGGATCACCCAAGGACTGCGTGAGCTGCACGGGTCATGGCAGCTGCCATCAGCATGCACAGTTCCGGCCCCATCAAGGTCGTGTGCTCTCGCTGTTACAGCTAATATCCCTCCTGGGTTTGATGTGCAAAACGTCAGCATGGCTCAAACAAAATTTCATCCAGGAAAAGGTGACCAAGAGCTGAAGAATGAGAGCACTTCAGAAACAGGATTCTTTCCCTTAATGAATAAAAAGGTGAGGGGAAGGCTGAGAAAACACGGCAAAGGAAAGGAAAGAATAGAGAGAAAGGGAGGAGAAAAAGAAAATAAAAGCCCTGGAAATGATTAGATAGACATGTATACGGACACCTTTATAAGAATTAAATAAACGATGACGGTAATTTTTCCCCTCAAGGCAGAGCCAACAGTAGGTGCATAACTGCAAATACCTCGGGCTGATCACACCTGACACCTGACTGCCACCCTTGCCCACAGGGTGCAATAAAGCACTCGCGACAGCAAAACTGGAGCCAAGGCAGCTGACAAGACAGACGCAGGAACACCAACCTAGTATTTAAAGTCAGTCTGTATTGTAAGACAGATCGAACATGGCCTCGCCTCTGTACCACAGTGGCCGTGCAGTGCCCTGCAAGGCTGGAAGCCACACGGCCAGCCAGGGCTTTGGATCCCAGGGTTGGCCTGAACACACAGCCAGCACAGTATGCAGGTACTCCTGAAGAGCTGGAGAAAGGGACCACAGTGTGACCCTGATGAGAGCGTGTCTTTGTCTCATGCACCTGTGTGCATGTGTTGTCGTAGGGAAAAAAAAAAAAAAAGACCAGATATCTTTAAATTTGCATTTATTCTCCATGTGCTCAGTAGGGAGTGTTCCCCATATCACTAGCCGAAGAAAACGGAGGTGCTGTGCCATCACCTGAGAAGCTGGCGGTAAAAGACAAGCATTAGGGACAGAACCCAGGGGGGCACGAGCTTTCTGTTCCTTTGCCAGAATGATACTGAGAATTTTCAGCCAAATAACTGAATCTTACTACCAGTGTAAGGTGTGCCCCAAGGACGAGAATCAAGCATGGAAGCGTCTGGCAGTGTAACTACTGAAGTCCTCTGGGATAAATGGTACAACAAAGTAATTAAAAAAAAATAAAAAATCCATTCTGTTACTCTTTGTTAAAAACATGTTCTGCAACAAAGCCATGTCTACTTCACAGCAAGTGCAATACACTTGTGGAATAAAGTGAAGATAGGAAGTCTTAAAGTTCTCACTGCAAATTTTCTAGTAGTTTTTAAATTAATTTTATTATTTGAAAACTAACAATCCCCCCAAAATGTTCTAGAGGCATAATAATTTAGAAATACGACAAATTTATATGTTTTCCTGCAGTTATTTATTTTATGGTTTACTTGTTTATTTCCTCCATGAGCAAAGGAGACGGAGACAACACCCCCTGCAGCATTAAAGAGTTAAAATCTAACATCACACTCTCTACACCTTCCCGAAAGTCAAGCATTTACTGAGTCGTCCCCTAAATCCTGGCCGAGACACACAAATGGCCTTTTACGGAGCCAGAGCAGCACGGTGACCATGAGCAGGAACGCAGAGGCCAGACTGGGTCCCCTGTCTGTGCCATCTGTAGCGATGTGACCTTGGACGTGGTGTTTAAGCTCTCAGTACCTCTGTTTCCTCACCTGTCCACCAGGGGTGCTATGAGGGTTAAGTGAATTAGTATATATAAAGCTTTTAGAGGTGTCAGAACAGCATTTATGGTGCAAAAACCTTCCATTTTCAGTCATTTCCTTTACCTACCCACCCCTCTCCGTCTGCCAATAAAAATGGCTGCCACTGTTCATCCCGGTGCTTGTGGGCTTTGACAGCCTCGGGACCTGCCTCCTCGAGGGCTCCCGGACCGAGAGGCACCTGACTGGGTGGCCTACTCCCTGGTCTGTAAGGAACCATCGGGTTCAAGGTCACACTGAAGGGAAGCACAACGGCAACTCGGAGGAATCCGCACGCTCCATGGGGTTGCTTTCTCCTCTTCCTCTCTCTGACCAGAACACACATCCTCAAGGAAAAAAAACAAAACATTGCTGAGACCTTAATCCTTGTATCAATTTACACAACTACTTCACCCTATCTTCACTTAAAAGTAAACTACTATATGGCATAAATATTCTAAATTGAACGTGAACTGAAAGTAAGTTTGTCCTTTAAAGGTCATATCCTCCTTCAAGATAAATGGGTATATTTGAAGATTCTGGAAAAGCCCCACTGCAATCCCAAGACTTGGGAAGACAGAGCCAATACGAACAATGACAAATACATACATTCTGCACTTCCCCAAGGGCATGCAGAGTGCAGTGCTGTGGCAATGCAGCTGAGGTGGTGGTGGTGGGGTCCCCATAATCAAACGTGTTTTTGAACTCCTGCCTCTGCTAGCACCCCACTTGAAAGTTGGCACGCATGACAGCATACCCAAGGCACTGATAAACCACGCACTGAATAAACGGGTGTGACTGTATTTTACTGCAGAAACATTTCTCTCTGTGTGGTGACTGTCAACAGTCAGTTCCAGGGAACACACTTCAGGGACAGCTGAACAAATCTCAAGCAACGAGAAGATGGAAAAATACCTTCACAGTCCCTATGAAGGGAGAGAACATACCTACTCAGAGACCTAGCTGAAAAGACGTCAGAGGACCATAATCATGTCACCGGGAACCAGGAGTACAATCTTCCCAGAAAATTTTTCTAAATTTGAAAATAAATGCAAACAGCTGAGCTATCTCTTAGTACTTTGGTCATTTCCATAGGGATATTTTAAAAAGAAACAAAACGGGTGTGTCCCTTCACTGACTCCCTCCATGGAGACACAATGGAACAGAACATCTGCCAGAAACAGAAGAGAAACAGGGCGGGAGGGGAGGGCGGGGCATGCCCTTGGAAAGCCAAGCTCAGGAAGGACAGCCCCGGTGTGGTGTTCCCGTGTGCTTAAGACTGGCCTGCATCTAGCCACGCCTATGAGCTCCTAGCTGGTCCCAACCTGCCCAAAGCACCACCGAAGGGTCAGTCTTAGGAGGAGCGATCACGGAAAAGGCCTCATCCACAAGGGCCTGCTAAAAGAGGGTGTTCGTTCTAGCCCTCGGAGAGTCGAGACAAGAGCTGAAGTCCACTCTCTAGAAGGTCTCCAGACCGCCCACCATTTCCAGTAATGAATCTGAAAATTCCCAACCTTGACTCAAGGGATTTGCCCACAAAGAAGCCAACAACTCTCGAAGCGGGAAAAGGCAAGGGGACTGGCAGAATGTGTGGCCCACCTCACTTCCCAAGTAGAAGGGAAGAAACAAACCCGGAGAATGGGACAACGAGCCCCGGCGCTCCACGTGTCCCACCTGCCAGCAGTATGTTCACGGCAGGGACGAGTGTGGCAGACCTGCACGGCCACATGGACCGGGTGGGAGGAGGGACCAGGACCCCGATGATACATTCAGGGTGACTTAGGTCCATCAGGTGCCCCCAAAAGGGTAAAACTAGAAACACGTGGCTCGGGGATATATATGGATAGCTAAATATAAAACTGTTCACACATATACACACACACACACACACACACACACACACACACGCAGATCAGGGAAGCCAGGTTACTGGGAGGCCAGCACTGCTGCCTGGCCTCTAATCTCTTCTCAAATCCAAGCTATCTGTTTCTTCAGCTGGATGGAGAGTTTGTGGGTGTTTCGTTTTACTATTTTTCTTTAACTGCATATATATTTTTAAATACTTTTGTATATATGATATGTTTTACAATTTAATAAAGTAACTAGTGATTCTTCTTATATACTTAAAAAAAAAAGTAAAAAATAAAGTGGGGGGAACCAGCAGTTAGCATAATGGCTATGTTGCTGGACACCCACGTGGTCGACCGCGGTTCGCATCCCGGACCTGGTGGCTTAAAACTCACGCCGGGCGCGTGTGCGTGTGTGCCCAAGATCCCGAGAGGAGAACGGAGGAGACGGGATTGCAGTGTGACCATCTCCCCTGGGGGTGATTTCTCGCTTTCTGTCTCTATGTCTCTCTCTGTCTGGCGAGCGCATGCACCCTATAGAGGGGGGGAAAAAGAAAAAAAAAAAAAAAAAAACCTCTCCAAAAATAAAAAAATAAAGTGGGTAAGTCAGGGGCCTACAATCGGGAGTGATTCGTCAACCACAGGAAGGTCAAGAATGCCCCTGGATCTCATTAGTCTCTGCAATTAAAACAGGAAATTCCATTACATCCTCCCTGTCCCGAAGACCAGGAGGTTAACCAGACATGAACCCCTGCTTCTTTGGTGACTGGGAGTCTAGGTTTTTTCAAGTCTGGAGAGACAATGCATGGCGACTGGAGGTGACCCTCCTCGCAATCGCTACACCAAAACACAAGTTTCCAACAGACCACTCAGACCTCTGACAGGGCCAGGAAGGAGCAGCAGCCCACGTCCTTCACCAAGGGCTTTCCAGGAACCACCTCAAAGCACTTTAACCCGTTCCCGTCTTCATTCAATTCTCCAAGCACCTTTTTGCGAATATCTGAGTTAGGATTATACTAAGAGTCTTCATTTCCTGTCTCAGATGCCATTCAGGACAAACTGCCCAAACTCTTTCCCCACTGTTCACCCAGCTTAGCTGCCCCAGGGGAAGACTAAGCAACGATCCACAGCAAGTCCCCTCAGGCCAGGTCACATCACCGTCCTGCAGTACACTCTGCACCTGCTACGTTTGGTAGATGCAGGTGCTCAAAAACCTTTTACTTTAAGACATAATTCTAGACTTTAAACTACTTTGGGTGTGTCCATGTGATGCATTTTTTCTTTCTTTTCTTTTTCAGACAGTTTTACCATGTCGCCATCCTCCCACTTCGGCCACCACAGTGGCACATGCCTCCACAACCACAGTCCTCTTCACAGTGGATTGGCCACACCACAGTCCCCTTCTCCATCATCCTCCTCTCAGGATTTTGGGCATGCAGGCACACATGCCTGGTGTGTTTTTCTTTCTTTTCTTTTTTTTTTTTTTTTTTTTTTGAGAGGTTTTTGCTATAGGGCACGTGCACTTGCCAGACAGACAGAGAGAGACATAGAGACAGAAAGCGAGAAATCGCCCCGCAGGGGGTATGGTCACGCCGCAATCCCTTCTCCTCCGTTCTCCTCTCGGGATCTTGGGCACGCATGCACACGCGCTCGGCATGAGTTTTAAGCCACTGGGTCCGGGACACGAACCACGGTCGACTACATGGGAGTCCAGCAACATAGCCATTACGCTAACTGCTGGTTCCCAATCCGGTGTGTTTTTCAAGCTGCTATGTCTGGGATTCAAACCATGCAGTTGGTAATGTGGGATTCAGCGCCTTAACCACCATGTCACTGGGCAGCCCTTTTTAAAGTTTACCAGGTTGTAGGGAGGACCAGGAATCAAACCTGGGCCCCCATGTGGCCTTAGCCTACTATGTAGCAGTGTCATCTAGTGCATGCTACCAGAGCTGGGCCTAAAATTGCTTTTATTTAAACTTTAAAAAAAAGTCTCGGTATCATTAAATAAACGTATGAAAACTGTAAGATCTCATGAGCAGAGATGGCATTTCTAACCACATATTTGAGATGCCATTTATTAACATGCTGAGAAGAGTCACATGCAAAGGTTGCAGCAGGACCCAGACTTGACTGGGGATGCTTTATTGCCACGAATCACGGTACTCCTTAGAGCTGCTGGAGACAGACATTTGAGCATCTTTGTGCACACCCTCTAGTCTTGGACTAAACTGCTGTGGGCCCATATGATGCTGCCCATGCTGTTAATTAAGAGTTCAATGTGAGAGGCCAGTAGGTGGCATGGTGTTTAAGGTGCTGGACTCCCACACGGCCAACTGCAATTCGAGTCCTGGACCTGGCAGCTTGCTCGTTCTTTCCTTCTGTCTCTCTCTGATGAATGCACATGCCATATAGCAAATTTAAACAAAGAAATCATAATAAATAAGTTAAATAAATAATTCTTAAAAAAAAAAAAAGTTCAATGTGGAGCAGGCTGGGGGCATGGTGGCTCAGGTGCTGGATCCCACACGGCCAAATGCACGGTTTGAGTCCCAGACCTAGCCGCCTAGAAAACCCACCAGGCATGTGTGCCCGAGTGCCCAAAATCCTGAGAGGAGAAAGGAGAAGGGGACTGTGGTGTGGTCAATCCCCCTAGGGGAGGGGCTTCTTTCTTGCTGTTCTCTTTCTCTCTCCCTCTCTGACAGGTACATGTGGCCTATAGCAAAAAAATAAAAAGGAAAGAAAGAAAAAAAGTTCAACATGTTTGTGTTTCATGCCCCTTTGGCCTGATTTAAAAGCTTAAGTTCTGGGGCTGGCAGGTGGCATGGTGGTTAAGGACGCTGAACTCCCACATGGCCAACCGCAGTTTGAGTCCTCACCCTGGCAGCTTGCTTTCTCACTTGCCCTTTCTCTCTCACTCTCTCTCTGTGGCCCTCTCTGGTCAAATTTAAGTAAATAAATAAATAAAGTTAAATAAAATAATTCTTAAAAAATAGTAAATAAATAAAAGCTTAAGTTTCTCCTTGGGTTAAATACTAAAAGCACTTTTATAAGTAAACACAGATTATTTTAGTCACTGAACTAATAGAACTTGCAGGTAAAATGCCGTATCTATAACCAAAGAACAAAATGTCTACCGAGGGCAGCCTTTTGAAAGTTTACGTCTATGTTGGACTAAATATTCTTTTTTGGTGCAATGGTTCCTTACAACTGAGAGAGAACAAGGATAAGGAGCTATGAGAAGGACAGGATATATGAGCTGAGGAGTAGATCAGAAAGGGTAAGACAGAAAAAATGGAACTTCAGAGATGCCCGCAAGGAAGCAACATCGTATGTATGTATGTATGTGTTTAAGTATGTATGCATGTGTATGTGTATATATGTGTATATACATACATATACTGGATTACTGGAAAAGTCATGATGAATTTTTGCATAGAAAACCAGAAAAATACCTCATGACTTTTCCAATGACCCAACAGTTGGAAATACACTTGGCTTGATTATTTTTGCATTCCACGAGCACTGTTTTCTTTCACTGCTGGTTGTAGCTGGGAACGAAATGAAAACTTAGCTGCTTCAGAAATGACAAAAACAAATTTCGATAAAGCCTAGGCTACGTGATTTACCCTGTTCTTCATAATGTGTGATAGCCAAGACAGGAGACAGACAAACATATTCCTAAGAAAATCCATTATTGTCAACTATAAACTCCATATCTAAATCACATCAAATCCACTCCTTCCTCCAAACATGTGCCCCAAAAGGAAAACAGAAACAAAAACAGAAACAAAAACAGAATGAAGAAATACTTGGAATCTACCCACCAGTTACCTGGGAGAACATTCAAGGTAAAGGGAACAATACGTATAAAAACACTGAAGCAAGCGCATGCTTGCAGACAGATGTCAACGAACGGTCTTAATGGGGACACACGCGGACGTCAGAGCCATGGGGTTTGCTAATGAGCTGACTTGAGATGTGCAGGTAGGAGAGCAATCGTGAGGACAACACTTTTCACCTGAGCAAGAAGAAAATAAGGTCTCCTTTTACCAACATGGGAAGAATTGGTTTACTGGAGGAATGAGGAATTTGGTTTTAAGCATGCCAACTTTCTTTCTTTTTTTTTAATTTGGCAGAGGGTGTATGCACTTACTGGGAGGGGAGAGAGAGAGAGAGAAATCACCCCCCCAAGGGTAATGGCCACACCACAATCCCTTCTTCTCCATTCTCCTCTTGGGATTTTGGGCACGCATGCACACGCGCCCAGAGCGTTTCATGTTTCTCAAGCCACTGGGCCTGGGACTAGAACCACAAGGTTGGCTCTGTGGGATCCAGCCACCTTAACCACCAGGCCACCTGGCTGGCCCTAAACATACCAACTTTGAGATGCCGATTAAACATCTAAGTGAAGAAGGTGAGCAGGCAACGTAGACACACAGGAGGTCAATAAAGGTGATATGAAGGTGATATTTCTGGCCTTGGGCCTGGATGAGAACATGAACCGTCTTGTGTGGAGTAACCTCGCCCACCAGGCAGCGCGAACTGAACCTACGGTTTCTCCACCATCATTTCAAAGACAATCCAGGATGAGCCACATATTTCCTGGACACTTTGCTAGTAGAAAACATAAACAGCAAAGGCGCATGGGCAAAGCAGATGACCAAAAGTCTGTGCCGACGTGGACGCTGCATCTAGACACACTCGATGACCACAGTCCTCGGGGAACGGCCACGAGCAGCCATCAGCCATCTGAGAGTGGGTGGGGTGTCTCCTGGCGACGAGGAAGGCAAACTGTCACCTTGTTTGAAGGGTCAGCTCATAAGTAAGGAGACACGAAAGTGTCAGTTAACTCGAAATGAGTTATGATGCAGAGAATGCTTGCTAGGAGCAAGGCGGATCAGAAGGAAATCTGTACAGCAGCCCAGCAACGACCCTGACTGAGAAACTAGTTATCCCGGACTCGCCCAGCCCAACTCTTAGGAGAACCTGCTACACTCCCAGCACCAGAAGGCGCGGCCATGTTTGCGATGCCCTTACGTAAAATGCTCATCTATAATGAAGACGTAAGAATCAAATATGTAAGTCATGAAGTCCAAGTTCCTATTAATTCTGAAAACAAATGCATTGCTTACCTTTCATTAAAATATTATCCTGTAGAAAAACTCAAGTCTTTTTATAAGTCTCCTGGGCTCCTAAGTGTGCCCATCTCCAGGTACATTTCTCTTTTTTCTTGTTTGAATTTGCTATAGGGTGGGTATGCTTGCTAGAAAGAGTCACACAGAGTGAAGGAAAGAAAAATCACCCCCGGAGGGGAGAGAGGGATAGCCATGCTGCAACCCCTTCTCCTCCATTCTCCTCTCGGGATTCTGGGCACACACATATATGCACCTGTTGTGTTTTCCAAGCCACCAGATCTGCACTGGAACTGCGCGGGTGGCCATATGGGATCCAGCTGTCTTAACGGCCAGGCCACAGGCTGGCCCAACTTCTGGTACATTTCTTGGAACACACTGAGAAGGTTTTTCTGACCTTCAAAACAATCTCAACAGCTGCTTCTGGGCTAGAAGGGGTCCCAAATTACACCCTCACTAGGAAAGAAGAGGACTAGTAAGGAGGAGATCGAAATTCTCTTTGATGGAAAAATTACTTATCATATAACAGGTGTGATATGTGGAGAAAGGTTACATAATGAGGACATGTTCAGATGATAAACTTCTCACAGTCAGGATCCCAAAGTGGTGCCTTAAAACACACTCGGAGTCATTGCTCCCACATCGGGGTATGCTCCAAAAGAAGGAAAGCAGGGCCTTGCTGCGTCACGCTCACACTCACGCTCACACTCACAGGAACGTTATTAACAACAGCCCGAGGTGAGAGCAACCCTACATTCATCAGTGCACAGATGGCTAAACAAAGCGGGTTTAGACACAACAGAAAATTACTCCGCCATTAAGAGGGAAGTCTAAAATATGCTTCACAGATGAACCTCGGAAACAATACGCTCAGTGCAATAAGCCAGTCACAAAAAAAATAAATATTGTGTGATTGTGTCTACTCCAATCAGCAGTCAAATTCATAGAAACAGAAAGTGTAATAGAGATTACCAGGGGCCAAGGGAAGAATAATGAGCGGTTATTGTCTAAGAGGTCTAGCGCTTCTATTTAGGATGATCTAAAAGTTCTGAGGGCAAGCCTTGTAACCTAGTGGCTAAAGGAGCCAGATCAGACCTAGCCATCTGTGGTTCGAACCCCGATCCTGGCAGCTTGAAAGACATGCTGAACATTTGTGCATTTGTGCCCCAAATCTCAACCGGTTGGAAAGATAAGAGGAGAAGGGATTGTGCCTGACATGACTCACTGGGGGCTGCTTTCTCTCCCTCCCCACTCCACTGCCCCCCGTCATCTCTCCATGGAGAACACATATGCCTGCTGGCAAAAACAAACAAACAAAAAAAGGAATTAAAAAAGGTTCTGAAAATGGATAGTGGTGATGGTTGTACAACATTGTGAATGTACTTACCACTGAATATACATTTATACATGACAGTTAAAAATGGTAACATTTATGTTACAAATATTTCACCGCAATAAAAAATACTGATTACGGTTCAATTCCTACCCTGCAATGGCGTGTACTGAGAGGAAGAGTGTGATGCTCCTCCGAGAGGAAACGGAATGATGAGGATCCTGGGAGGATCTCGGGCCTGGCCCAGAATGGGAGAAGCAAGCAGCTCCCACCTGGCAGGCATCGTCTCAGCATGGGCCCCCGCAGTACCGGGCCACGAACCCCAAACACCCCGGGGACCTCCACTGGCAGACGGTGACAGTGTTCTGGCTCCTCACGACCACCAGTCAGACTTCAAAAACAGAAAAAGGCAATTTAGAGTCGCCCCATCATGTATAATGCAGAAGGGCAGGCTGTGGGGACACGGGCTGGATGCTGACCACCTGCAGAAGTTGAGGCCTCTATTTCCCAGGCTGTTTCCGCACGGGAAATAAACGGAGGTGTGTGCACCGGCGAACTGGGCCAGTTCGTGCCCACCTTGGCAGGCCGCAGGGCACGGTTTATGAACCAAAAGGAACTGCGCCCACATGTGCACGTGCTGCTCAGGGCTCAGTGCTCTGCGTGCCCGTGTCCTGGGGCTTCTTATTCTCCAAACGTTTCTCAGATGAAGTTCAAAGTAATCTTTCCACGCTGGTCAAAGCAATCACAGGAGAGAATCGGGGCATACCTAGAAGCCTGAGGGAGAGATGGTGGAGGGCGCAGGCAGGGACAGAACCAGGGAGGGCCGGTTTCCAGACACACAGCAGCCATGGCCAAAGAGCACAGGACGCACAATTAGTTCTGGTTTGCTGACCAAAGCGATGCCTAGGGTGGAGGGAAAAGGCAGCTCGGGTTCATTGAGCTGCTCTTTCTACTCTACGAGCAGAAGTGATGCAGGCAGAAGCCTCGCCACACGCTTTCTCCCCACCGCTCTGTGTCAGACTGCCCGAGACCTCTCACCACCAGAACACTACAAAGCACGAAATTGTCGTTCCCTGCTTTGAGTAAGGGCGTGTGTTCAATGTCATCATAAGATAACTATCCAAGGAAAAACCATAATGTTTAACAGGACGTGTGCAAAAACACGCAGGTGGTCACCAGGCTTGGACTTCGGGTTAATTTGGGTAACGCGAATCATTTTCAACTCGAAGTACCAAGACGTGTATATAACAGAAACGTTGAGAAAGAACTGCGTGGAAAATCAGAGACACTATAAATAGCAGAAAACCTAAACATAACGATACAAACAGTTTGATGGCACGAGCATTCCAGAGCAAGCTCGTGTCAGAAGCAATACCTCAAAAGAAAAGAATTTCTCCAACAGATAAAACAGCTCTTCAGGAAAAAGGGACCGGACTGTCACAGTGAATTTTTTACATCGTTACCTGCTTCATCGAGGTCAGAAGAAAAGGCAGTTAGACTAAAAACTGAATCCTGGTCACCTGGTTTTACCCTGCACCCTTCCTAGCAGGGATAAAGCAGTCCATGCGGCGACTTCAGCCGGCTTTCATGACAACACAAGCCCACAACCACAGCTGGCAGTTGAAGGACAGCTGACAAACAGGGCAACTGTCACACGAGACTTCCGAAACCGTCGGTCAAAGAAGAGGAACTGAAAATGGCATCGCCGTCTGTCTGCAATACTTGAAAGGTATCATTTGTGAAGTGCATTATCCTTTTGCTCTTTGAAACATGAAATGAATTAACAGGTGCCCAAAATCTGGCCAAGGGCTACAGGAGCCAGAAAGCTGAGCAAAATTCCTCCTTTCCTGGAAAGTCACAGTCTATCAAGAAACTTTCATCAATACACAAAAAAAGTCACAGAGTATCTCCTTAGGAGATAACTGAAGGAAGGGTCAGCTTAGCTGCAACGGTGGCACATTGTTAAGAATTCGTCCAGGAGTGCTCATGCTAACCTACTTCCTTCGCTCCCTAATACGAGCAGAGAACAAGGAAATGACAAATTCCTCAGGTGAGAAATCATTTTTGATTATAAATACACAACGGATACATAGATTTCCATAGAGACAGCAACCACTTCGACTTCCTGGCCACAGCGCAATAGGAAAGACCTCGTGCTGTTATCAGGGGAAACGCTGCTCAGAGACTCCCTCTCCTCCTAACGCTGTCTGACCTCAGAGTCCATGCGGTGCTAAGTGAGCACTGCCACGCTGGCTGGGCGGGTGGAAGGCAGGCGAGGACTTTGCCCTCAGTCTGCCAGGGTTTGCCATAACACTCCCCGGGACAAGTAAACCAGTGTGCAGGACGGACTCCAGGGCTGGGAAGAGAAAAGGGGTCGTGGTGCCCTCTCCACCCTGCCTGGGACCTCAGAGGGCTTCAGGACACTTCCAAGCAGCTTTCTGGAGCATCCGTTCATTTCAGCTCTGTGATGACATATTCCCATTTACAGACTAGGGCTTACTCTGAGAGGTTAAGGGGCGTGCCTAAAATGTGACAGACTCAGACCTACACACCCGTTACCTGATTCCTAAACCCTGTGTTTGCTCAACTAGTCAACCTCCAAGCTTATTTCTTTCATTGAAAGTGGGCCTTCTTGGGGCCAGCAGGTGGCATGGTGGTTAAGGTGCTGGACTCCCACATGGACCACTGCAGCTCGAGTCCCAGACCTAACGGATTGAAAATCATGCCTGGCACTCACATCCATGTCCAAAATCCCAGGAGGAGAATGGAGGAGAAGGGATTGCAGTGTGGCCAACCTCCCTGAGAGATGAGTTCTCGCTTTCCTTCTGTCTCTAGCAAATAAAAGAAAGTGAGCCTTCTTGAAACAGCAGTGAAACAGGTATGGATAACACCCTTTTGCTCTTTCATAAGAAAACACCCCACCCTTGAGCTCTGCTTTTCATGTTTGGTGTTATGACCTATTATACCTAAACTTGTGTGAGGGTCAAACTATGGAGGGTCTTTCCCATGAAAAAGCACTGGGGTTTTGCTGTAAGTTGACTGGGTGGTTGGTTGGTTGATTGAGGACATAAGAGTTGGATTAGCATTTTGGTCTTGATTTATTTCGCTACCTTTAACAAATTCTTCCCTCTTCTTTCGGATTCTGAGAAGCTCTTCTTCCATCTGGATGTCAAATGCAATTTGTACGCATGCAGTAAGATTCCATGAGGTCTTAAGAGAAGTGACGTGGCATGAAAGAATCGATTCTGACTGATCTGTCGAACACTTACGCCATGATCAGCACCATGTACTGAAATGAAAATGTGACAAACATGCCTTTCTACAACCTCGCACCTTCGTAAGGCAAAATATGAAGCAGGGACAGGAAACACTGCATTCTTGAAGGTTTTTGTAATGGCAGTACTGTAAGTCTGGACAGCAGAGGACAATTATAACGACATGTGTTTATGACTGTGTAAGTACTAGGGCCTCAAAAAAAAAACTTCAAATACTATTTCCTCTGTGGTAATGGTAGTACTTAGTCACAGGGAGGAAGATGCAAGAAAGTATAAAGGCAGTGTAAACAGTGCCAGTAATCCCATTATCCAGAGATGAGCTAACTGCTGCTGACATAAGGGTGTCCACACAATGGCGAATTATCTTCCTAGACTTTCTCCTATGCTTCTCCCTACAATGGTTCTCAAACTGCAGTCCCAGACAGCATCAGCATTAACTGGAGACTTTTAGAGAAGTAAAACATTCAGGCTCCACCCCAGTCCTACTGAATAACTTAAGGAGTCGGACTGAGCAATCTGTGTGTGGTTTTTTGCTGTCTGTTTTATTCTTTCCTTCTTTCTTTTTAAATTTGTTGGAAGGCACCCTGAGACAGAGGTGGTGGGGGTGGTAAGAAAGCAACCCCCATGGGGTATGATCACTCCACCATCCCTTTTCCATTTCTCCCTCCTCTTGGGATTTTGGGCACACAAGAACACATGCCCCTGGTATGTTTCTCAAGCCATCGGGTCTGGTATTCAAACTGTACAGTCAGTCATGTGGGATCCAGCTGCCTTAACCACATCACCAGTGGGTCCTTGTTTTCTTTTTCTTTTTTATATGAGCGCGAGAAGGAGAGAGAGTGCGAGAAGAGGAAGAAGGGAGAGAAAGAGTGTTTTTGATGGGGTCTTGCCATTGCGATCTTCTGCTCTGGCCTCCCAGTTAGCTAGGATCACAGCTGTGTGCCACCGCACCGAGCTTGATCTGGGACTTGAACCTAGGAATCCCATGTGGCCCCAGCCTCACAAAGCATCATCCTACCACTTGCACCACCACTGCTGAGCCCAATCTATGTCTGCACAAGCCCTCGGGGCAATTCTAACATGTGCCAAAGTTTGCAAACCAATGCCATATGTTACACACGCATACGACTTCCCCTGCCGATGGGGTAGGGGGCAGGAATTGTTTAAGAGTGTAAATCCATACTTGGCATCAGGCTTATATTTTGAAAATCACCTAAATGTTTCATAAACTCTCTCGGGTGCCTGAATGCCTCACACATGGGCGAACGGAATCACAAAATGGTTCATATAACAAATGTGATTAAACACCAAGAGTCAGCCAAGCTAAAACAATGTGGCTGAATAAACACGTCATCTAACAATGTTGGGACCTAACGAAATCCATTTTTAAAATCCTCTGAGTAGTTACATAAGGTCTTTAGACTTTTTAAAAAAAATAAATATGGAACATCTGCATTAGCTTCTCCATCCTGTCTGTGAATCTATTTTGGGGCTACTTAGAAACTTGCTTTTGCTTTCCAACATTTCAGCCCTGAGCAAACAGTTCCTCACCCCACCAATCGGACACACCGGAACTGTCACTCAAACACTGCTGCTGGGTCACCTCCACTACCCCTCAACGGAGCATACGGCACAGGTTCCAGAGAAGCGGTGCCCACTCTGCACCCGGTACCCAGGCCAGGGCCCTCACTCCGAGAGCAGGAGGAGGGCTGACATGGGCGGGCGTCTGTGAGAGTGGAAGGAGAAGACCGCCGGTAAGTCCACCACATGCTGGGGAGACTTTGCTTACTTGTTTCTCCAGTTCTGAAAGACAGACCTTTCCAAAATAAAGGAAATCGCAATACGGGAAAAAGACAAGCTTTTTATTCAATCAAGGTCACCCAAAAAACTCATCATCACTGGGGGAAAAGAAAATGGGTTCGTGATGAGATATATCTCAAATACATCAGGTACTTCCCACAGAAGATCCGCTGGGTGGCCTTGCGCATACCATCGGACCTTTCTGGGCTGCTACTAAGAGTGACGTGATGGGATAACTTGAATTTAGGAGTTGTCGAGTGATGAGAACAAAGGAAACCCCAAAACGTGCAGGTAAACACGATTCTACGGCATCTGTGAAAGAGTCACTGGTTAGTGGCCTTGCCTCTCCACACAGAAAGAACTTTCCAACTGCGCCCTTTTTCCTGAGAAACCTGGCACTGCGGGCACAGGAGGAAAGGCAGAAAGGAAGAAAGGCTGGCAGGGTGGTTAACCCGCAGGCTGGAGCCAAATGCCCCGGCCTGAGAGCTGGTCACCCCTTACCAGCTGGGCAGTGAGGGACACGTACTCCCACTGAGCCTGAGCACTGTCATTCAGAACGTGGGTTTGATGGAGCACTGTGAGGATGAAATGATTACGTGAAGTGCTACACGACTTCTCATCTGTGTGTGTGAGCTCTTATCATGATCACCAATTATACTATTAGCAACACTAGAGGTCCTGCTCAAGACCTACCCCTCTGCCAGGGGAGAGGAGAGGAAGGTCTGGACACATCACTGGAACGTAGCGAGGTGCCCGAAAACAGAGAGACGGGCCTACGGGCCTGGGGCCACCAAAGGTGAACTCAAGAGGGAGTGAAGAGAGCGTGCTAGGCCTGGATCCCGGAGACCACCGCCACTCTGTGTGCAGGAACACCAGTACCTTCCAAGGGGTGACCTTCCAATCCACAAGTAGATACCAGAGACAAAGACTCACGATTACAATTCAGTAGAGAAATTGGGCTCAAATCTCAGCACTGCTGCTTCTGAGCTCCGTGGCTGCCAATAAGTCACTTGAACTTTCTGAGATTTACGGCCTGGTTTCATAAAATGATATCCTTTTGCCTAACCTGTAAGATTGATATCATCCTAGCCCACAGAGTAAGTGGTCAGTAAACGTTAATGACAAGGGCTCTGCAGGAAAAGGTTCAACGCAGGAAGGGGTGAGTACGCACAGACTGACAGGTGCCAGGAGGGAGAAAGCAACATACGTTAGGGAGTGATGGCCCAAGGGTGAAGAAAGGACTGGCCAGACCCAGACCAGTGTTCACGGCCTTGCTCAGGGGATCCCCTCCTGTCGAACTCAAGCTGGGACCCCAGTAATTGTGTCTTCGGTTGCCACACTTGCCTGGCTCCCTGTGTTTTAAAGTTGCATTTTTGTGTGTTTTTCCCCCACATGCTTTAATTGCACATTTTGTTTCTGTGTTAATTTTTTAATGTTTCTTTTTTTTTTTTTTTTCAATTGCCAGAGTGCACATGCACTTGCCGGAGAGAGAGAGAAAGCATCCTCCAGTAGGGGGTGGTCGTGCCATCATCCTTTTTCTGCCATTTCTCCTTCCCAACAGGATTTTGGGCATGCATGTGCACCTGCATGTTCTTCAAGCCTCCAGGGCAGGGATTTGAACCGCAGTCAGCCATATGGGATCCAGCTCCCAGTGCACTGCGCTAAACCAATGCGCTATGGGCCTGTCCCTTTGGAGGTTTGTTTGTATTTATTTGTTTGCTAGAGGGCACATGGGCTCATCAGAGGGGAGACAGAACAGGGTAAAGCAACTCCCTACAGGGCCTGGTCATGCCGCAATCCCTTCTCCATCTCTCCCCCCTTCTGAATTTTGGCCAGGCACACGCACACGCTCAGTGTTCTTCTCAAGCTGCCATGTCCAGGACTTGAACCGTGCAGTCAGCCATATGGGATCCAGCTGCCTTAACCACCAGGCTATGAAGCCAGCCCAAAGACAAGTCTTTTCATAAACTCAAGGTAGATTTCCTGCAATCACAAAGAAGATCATATTTCAGCCTCTCACGCTATTGTCTCATGGCTAGAGAACTCCGGCTGTCTTCAAGTCCTGCAGTGACCCAGTGAGTTTGGACCGGGGGCCCTGGTCTGCAGCACTCACAGATGGGGGGTAGGGGAAGCAAGAGAGAAACCAACTCCTCAAGAGGAGGGAGGAAGGCCGAACCCCAACCCCTTCCTAATTAGGAACTTCCAACCCCCTCAGTGCAACTGGCTCTTAACACTAGAAAGTCAAATGCAATATTTTGACAGGTAGCATTCTAATATCATAAACAGAGACACTCCAATAATATGAAAAGATCTCAAAATAATCGTCTGTGCTGACTGCACGTCCTAAACCCTGCCAGTGTCTGATGTAGAATGTGACTCGCTTTTTATTAGCAGTAACTGAATATAAAGTCAGCTCACCAAGCTCCCTCACCCTGCAGCCAGGAAGATCCCATATTGCGTACCTGAAGCACATTCCCGCACACCTGAGCGCAAGCACTGTCCCCACTAAGGGAAACAGTGCCCTCACTTGTTGGCCCAGAAGAAATACGCAATCAATGGGCAATAAATGAAAGTGTATTTCGGTCTATTTTTGTTACTTTCATCATTGAACTGTGGGAGGTTGGAGGGTGCTAAAAGACCAAAATGGTTTTTTTTAGAATTATTTTACTTAACTTTATTTTGTTTTTATTTATTTATTTATTTATTTTAATTTGATCAGAGAGGGACAGAAAGAGAGAGAGGGAAAGTATGATAGCGAATGGCCAAGTCTGGGACACGAACCATGGTCAGTCATGTGGGAGTCCAGTGCCTTTAACCACCAAAGACCAAAATGTTAATGGTGATTCTTTCCCTTTGGGGTAAGATTGGAGATATTTTTTCTTTCCTTATCCATGCTTTTCTACAGTTCTTGAATATTCTGCAATGAATATTTTAACTGTTTCAATTTTTTAAATTTTGCTACTAATTGGCCGCTCTCCTGAATAAATTTGACAATCAGATTGTAAAGAAACCTCGTTCCTGGCAGATGTAGTTCCTGCTAAGGACAGTTGATCTAGGATCAAGCTCTGAGCCATTCCCGCCAAGTCCCAGGGGCTCGCTGAGGGAAATCCATGCCCCGACTCTGCTGAGCTCCTACTGTGCTGGGTGAGAGGGCTGCAGGGAAGGCCAGGCCACTGTCCTGCAGGTAGCCAGGTCCTAGTGCAGCCCCCGGCCACGCCCACTAGGCCAGGTCCTAGTGCAGCCCCCGGCCACGCCCACTAGGCCAGGTCCTAGTGCAGCCCCCGGCCACGCCCACTAGGCCAGGTCCTAGTGCAGCTCCCGGCCCCGCCCACTAGGCCAGGTTCTAGTGCAGCCCCGGCCCCGCCCACTAGGCCAGGTCCTAGCACAGTCTCCGGCCCCACCCACTAGGCCGGGTCCTAGTGCAGCCCCCGGCCCCGCCCACTAGGCCAGGTCCTACTGCAGCCCCGACCCCACCCACTAGGCCAGGTCCTAGTGCAGCCCCCTGGCCCCGCCCACTAGGCCGGCTCGGTTCAGAGAAAAGGCGCTCATTGCGTTCTCGTCTGTCCTCACCATGCAATCAGAGGAAGCTCTGCAGCTTTGCCCCTGCAGAGTGCTTTTCTAGAAGCATCCAGGTGACTCTGACAGAGTGAGTGCTGACAGCCCCTGCCCGGCAGGCCTGTGACCCTCCAAGCACCAACCTCCCCACATAAGGAGGAGAGGGAATTTCAATTCTATCAAAATTCAGTCTCAACCTCTAAGAGGAGAAATGGGGTGAGGGTGGGGAGGGCCTACCCTTGACAGCCATAATAAGCCTGTACCTATAATCAAAACTGCTCACCTGACACGCAGGCATGTAACAAAAAGTTAGTAACTTTCAAAATTGACAGGCATAAATAAACCTTTTTCTTTTTTAATATTTATGGTTTATAGTTTCTGCTATAGGACAATGGCACTTGCCAGGAAGCAAGAGTGAAGAAAAATGAGAAATCACCCCTCCCTCAGGAGATGGTCACACCACAATCCCTTGTCCTCCATTCTCCTTTTGGGATTTTGGGCACACACACACATATACCCAGAGTAAGTTTCACACTGTCGGGTCCGAGACTTGAAACATGGTTTGCCAGCACCTTAACCACCAACCACCTGCTGGTCCCATATATAGTGTTCTTGCACTGAAAAAAAATCACATTGTACCCCATAAATATTTACAATTATCACACATCAATAAAAAAAAATCAGTAACTTCATGTCATTTATAGAAAAGTCAATGTTAATTTGACACTTTCAGAACACTTCATTGAAAGAGGGCTGAACCTCTTTTAAATGCCCCACATTTTCAATAAGACAACTGTGTGTGTCTTTCTCTCACTCTTTTACGCACGTGTGCATGCACACAGACACACACACACACATACACATGCCTCCTAGCTTGGAGAGGTTTAAATGGATGCTTTACAATCCCAAACAATCTCTTTCTAAGAAAGAATCTTGCATATTAGGTGACGCTGTCTGAGAGAAAGATGCAAACACCTTTGTAAAAGTCAGGCTTAATTTTGAGTCTTCTCATTCTCCAGATTGTCTTCCTAACCAGCTCCTTCCAAGTCAATTGACTTTCCCTGAATGGAGCCAGGCATTACATCCATTACTGAATGGCCATGTGGAGGAGGACCTATGGCCTTCTTCCTTTTCACTGATTTCAATATCTTTTTATTTACTTTTTGACCTGGCTCCCTCCTGTCCTCACTTCCGCAAAGGCAATATCTCCTTTTTTATTCAGAATTGTAGTGCTTTGCTTCTCATTCTTACAGAGGTCAACTGGTTTCCGGAATGAAAATCTGCTTCATCACTAACATGTTTTAAACCAGATTCTAAAGACAAGAATGTCTGAGAAGATTCTGTTTGCTGCAAAATAAGTCACAAACATCGTTATAAGAAGAAAGAAGTAGAGGAAGAGGGAATTGCACGTATCACGCGCCAGGCTGGTGCCAAGTATTTACACGTACTGTCTCATTTAATCACTGCGCTCCTGTGATGTGGCTTCTGTCACTCTAGTCCACAGATGAGAAGTCACAGCGTGAAAGGCAGTAATGCAGCACATGCACATGTCTGAGTTCACGAGCAGCACTAAGGAGTAATTCAAACTTTTAAAAAGCACATCATCCCTGTTGGACACGGGTGCATAACAGGATTTCTGCCCAGTAGGTTAATATGCATTTGTATGCGCTTGTGTCCCCTCAGGGGTAAGGTGGGTAGCCAGGACTGGAGTTTGTCAGCTGAGAAGGAAAAAAAATATATATATCAATTTCAAGGATTTAAATATGAAATGTAAAACTTAAAACCTTCTAGATAAAAATGTAAGAGTATTTCTTATGACCTTGGGTATTAAAAAATTTTAAAGCAAGACAGATGAGGCACTAATCTTAAAAGGTAAAGGCAAAGCGTCAGTATTCTAAAATCCAGAACGTCCTATAATAAAAAAGTTAAAACCAAGTAAAAAGAGAAAACATAAACTGGGGAAAGATATGACAAAGGATGAATATAAACAACATGTAAATAATCCCTAAGACTCCATTAGAAAAGGTCAACAAACGAGTAACGTCTGAGAGCACAAGTAAGTAGCCGACAACTACATGAAGAACGTTCACTGTTTCCAGTTATGAAGGAAATACAAATTAAAAGCATGGGGAGATGTCATCTCATACACTCCAGATGAGTAAGGATTTTGAAGTCTGATGATTTCAGTAGTGTCATTATCATGTACTGATGTTGGGGATGAAGGAAAATAGTTTTACGTGCACGTAGTAAGGTTTAAGATGCATGCTTTATGCTTCGCAGTCCCAATGTGGACAGCAGCATTGTGCATAAACGCTCCGAGCTGGACGTCACCCAAATGCTCATCGACAATGAAAGGGTAAACCGTAGCACATTCACACAATGAAACACCACACAACAGCGACCGCATCCACACGGACGAATGAATCTCAAAACAGAGTTGACGGCGGAGATGGTCACGCCGCTGTGCGTTCGCTTACCAAAGCTCACACTGTGTGCACTCACACCGGGTAAGTTTTACCATATGAAACTCTTACTTCAATAACGCGATCCCCAAGACAGTGGGGAAAATACTTCAAAGAGTGTCATTCCATCTACAAAATGATCAAAATCAGGCAAACATCAAATTGAAGGTCATTAAGTTATAAAGAAAATTAAAGGAAACAGTTATACGAAGCTCAGGATAGTCATTTTCTTTGACAGGTGCAATGGAAAGGAATGGAATTGGGAAAGTCATAGACAAAAAGTATAAACTGTGTAGTGATACAGGCACTTTAATTTTTCCTTAACTGTTGAAACCAAACATGTGAATTACAGACTCCTTTATTATATGTGTAATGTCTCAGAATTTTCTCAAATAAAGGAAATTTAAATAGTTCCATTTTAGAGAGATCAACTTAAAGAGAATAATAAGGCTAGCTACTTTACTTTGCTTTCAGACTCCTTATTAACTCCAAAATCTTAAAACTTTATTGTCCATTAATTTTTCTGAACTTTAAAATATTATAAAATACAATCTTAAGTATTAAAGGCTACAATAATATGATGCATTCAATGTAATGTCAAAGAGTTAATTTTTTTTTTCATAAGGGGATAATGATAAAGCAAAAGCAGAAAGGTCTAAAATGTTTAAATTTGCTATTCTTACAACTTGACTAAAAAAAAAAAAAAAGAAAAAGAAAAATTGGCCCAGCCCAATGGCACAGTTCATAGCATACTGAACTGTGGTGCGGGAAGCCACATAGCAGATCACGAGTTCAGATCCCGAGTCAGTGTGAAAACATACTGGGTATGTGAGTGCAGGTGCCCAAATCCCTACAAGAAAGGGGACTGTGGTGTCACCAGACTCTGTTGGAGTTACCTCTTTTTCCACAGTGCACATGCATTGATTTCTGCTGTCATCCACGAAATAAACTTAAAAAAAAATTTTTTTAAACTATGTTACCCAAGGAGAGACAAAAGACTCAACATTGAAAACATTGGACAGAACGCATTTTTTTATGTATCTATCTTATCTTCTTCCATTCTATTCATTTCTGTTTTAAATTGGTCAGTGTATAAGCACTTACCAGAGAGAGACAGACAGAGGAAGAGGCAAAAGGGGAGAAAGCACCCTCCGATGAGGTGTGGTCGTGCTGCAATCCCTCCTCCTCCATTTCTCCATCCTGTCGGGGTTTAGGGCATGCACACGTGTCCAGCGTGTTTTTCAAGGGCAGGGGATGGACCTCAAACCCAGGCTGACCCTGAGGAAGCCAACTCCCTTAACCATGAGGCCGTTATATTTCTAATTGTAGTGAATCACCTGCGTTACCTGCTTCTCCTCTCACTGGTCTCAGACTAAGGGTGCTAGAATGGCCAGACGCGTTCATCGGAAGAAGCTTGAGTTGAAAGGATTCCTTAATCAAGTGTCCTGGGCTGAAAGTGAAGTCATCGAGTAGACTAGTGGGTCCATATGGCACCGAAAGAAGCAGTACTTTGGGCGAAGACACTGGGGATTCATAAAGTTCTCATTTTTTTTTTTTTTAAAAGTATCATTTTCTGCAGGGAATATGAAGTATAAGGAGTCAATGTCTCCTCCCTTCAGGGAAAAATTTACAGAAATCAATGCAGACTCTCAACATTGCAGATGTTTTAAAGGAAGTAACTCGCACTGCAGGAACACCAAAGAGAAACATTTTGACGCCCAAACGTGGCACAAAACCTACGCATATCCTCCCTCCCTCTTTCACAGTATAGGAGGACGACGCGACAGCTGGCGAGTTAAAACCTCTGCGAGCAAAATCCACACTCTAATAGATGCTTTTCAACTAATGATCAACAGCCTTTTGCTTTCTTTAGCACATTGTATTCAATGTGAATATATATGTCACATGTACAATATACATGACCTAAAGGAAAATAAGACCAGACGAGAGGGGGACATACTTCATTTCAAAGGAGATGCTGAAACTCGCGACCACCATACATCATAGCTCATTAGAAATTTGCGTGAATCTCCTCTGGGTTTAAAAGGCTCTTTGCACAAAAAAATTTATTGTGCCCTGGTTTGCCATAAATATAAATCTTTTAGGGAAAAGTCACCAAAGTGTACCATAGCTCATTGATAAGTTAATTACTAATAAGACACAGCATGTGACCAGTGGCTCTGGGGAAGGCTCTGCTTAATAAGAGTAACCACAGATGCCTTCCTGCTATAAACAAAAGCCACCCACAATACTTTAACTCCGGCTACTGATTAATTAGAGAAATGACAGGGAGCCGCTGATATAACTTCTGCACTTTAATATCAACAACCCTGACAGTCCGGAGACCTTCACTGTACACAAGGTCTCTAAATATATTTTTTTGTTAGTGTAGGTGGGGGTAGTTAGGATAGGAAAAGAAAAACATGCTTCTAAGCGTGGCCATAAAATAAACTGACACCAGTGTTCTTAATTTTCTAGAGTTATGGAAACCTTTGAAATTGTGATCAAAGATATGAACTCTCACTCTTAGAAGTAGCATGTGCACACAAAAACACATCATCTTTTAAAGGTTTTTGCCATAGGGTACGTGTGCTTGCCAGAGAGAGAGAGAGAGAGAAGGAGGGAAAGTGAGAAATCACCCTCCGGGAGGATGTCCACACTGCAACCCCTTCCCCTCCATTCTCCTCCTGGGACTTTAGGCACTTACACACACGTGCCCAGAGTAATTTTCAAGCCGCCAGATCCAGGACGGGAACCATGATCGGCCACGTGGGAGTCTAATACCTTAACCACCACAGCACTTGCTGGCCCCTAAACGCATCATTTTTCATTTCATTCCAGGAGATTCCCTGATCCCAGCTGGAAGCGCCCTGGCCTACATGGCTTATCATAGTACCACATGTAAGGTAAAAATAAAGCAACAACAAAAAACGAGTGCCAACTCGAGCTTTTAGGGCTAAAGAATGGCAGACGGGGCACCCTTATGCAGCACTAATGCACACTGCTGGAGAGAAGGCAGATTCCGTGGTTTGACGCCCCAGCCAGGTCAGTCTGAAACATGCTGGGCACACACGATTGCCCAGTACCCCATACGCTGGAGGACTGGAGGAAGGGATCACAGGGCGGACAGACCCTGTCAAAGACGCTTCTTTCTCACATACACACATGCTCTCTCTCTCTTTTATGAATAAAATTAGAAAAATAAAAAGAATGACAAAGAGGCCAAAACTAAACCTAGTTAAGAGATGACAGACCACTTAAAAGTAGTATTCATAACAGTTTTTACATTCATTAAACTCACTGAATAACTAACATGATATATTCTCTATAAAGTGTAGTCACAAGCTTCTTTAGCTAGCTCCCTTCTTCCTAAACAAAGACTTGCACTGAGACAATTATTAATTACAACCAATTTACAGGGCACTCACAATGCACAAGTCTGTTGAAAACAAAAACTACTGACCCAAATAGTTTTCCTAGGATATGTCTGTAGCATACTGCTCTGGTTGTTTAACATAATCCTTGCTCTTTTGTAAATCCTTGTTCAAATGTAAATTACATCTGGCAGAGTCTCTGAGTGTGGGATATCTCATTTTTTTCTGTTGATCTCTGTAAACACAAAATTTCAAATCTCTGCTTCCTGAAATGTAAGGAGAAGAAGAGCTATGAGCAAGCTGACTCGATTCTAACAAAGCAAAGGGGATTTGAACAAGTCTGAGTGCAAACTCTGTATTTGATTAGAGGAATGGAAGATTAAAAATATAATTACTCAAATACATGTGCTGTTAGGAAATAATTTATTAATGGCTTACCTAAAGCACTGTGATTATGGATTTCACTGGTCAAATTTACCTACGCTTTCTAACCAACAGATAGCAGAACACATTTACAAACACACACCCCTTTCACATACCCTCTTTGCTGGATGAATGCCCCAAGGAATTTCAACAGAAGCATTTATTTGGCAGTTGAGAATCTGACAAAATTACAAAGAGATAACTATCTCTGTCTTAGGAATGTATCTTCATCTAAGAGTCCTCAAATGTACTTTTAATCCTGCCTAAAAGAATCCAAATGAAACAAACAAATAAAAACTTACAGAATTAAGCCTTGATCATCCACCAGGAAAAAAACCTCCTGTTACTAAACGACTTTTAACATCTTTCAATTTAAAATGTTTAAAAGAATATGACACGAGGGACCTTAAATGACCGAATACATAGACTATCCTGAACTCACTCAATTGACTTTGAAGGAGCTGCACTGAGTTCTGTAACACTTCACCAATAACCCACTTCTTTTATGGGGGCTCTCACCCCATGCCTCATTTCTTTTTTCAGTTTATTCATTTTTTTCCATAAATGAGACAGGAAGAAATAAAGATAAAGCACCCCTGACAGAATCTTGATGTTGCAAGGCACTTCCAGCTTCAGCTGGGTCATGGAAAGTGAGTGGCCGGTGTTCGGGGAGGTCTCGGGGTGCAAACCAGCCACTTTCTCACATGGGCCGGCCTTGCAGAGCATCCATCGTACCTGTGTGCCATCACCCAACCTCTAACGTTTTCTTTTTAAGTACAGCTTTATTGAGATGCATAATTCACATCCATACGGTCCATTCCTTTAACGTGTACAATTTGGGCGAGCCGGTGGCATGATGGTTAAGGTGCTGGATCCCACATTGCCAACTGCATGGTTTAAGTCCAGACCCAGCAACTTGAAGAATACGCTGGGCACATGCGTGTGCATGCCCAAAATCCCGAAAGAAGGGAGAGGCGAAGGGACACGCGTGAGAATGGCATGACCACTACTCCTCTTGGAGGGAGTCGGGTGGGAAGCTGGTGCATTCTCACTTTCCTCAGCTCTCTGCATCAAATACTCACACTCCCTTTAACAAATGTGAAGTGTGTGATTGAATGGTTGTTGGTACATTCACAGAGTAGAGCAGTCATCGCCACAGTTAGTTGTAGAGCATAACCAACAATCAAAAAAGAAATCCCCTGCACATTAGCAGCCCCTCCACATTTCACGCCGACGCCCCAAGCTTGGACACCCACCAGTCCAGGCGCCTGCTCTGGACAGTTCATCTCAGTGGGATCACACACGGTGTGGGATGCTCTCAGGGCTCATTACGGCTGCAGCACACTCTGTTTATGAATCCCGCTGAATGAATGCACGCTCATTTATTTACCTGCTCGTCAGACACTTACAGCCTCGTTTCAGCCTTCCACAAGTACGTTTATGTGCAACCTTTTTAGAAGCAATTTGGTGGTTTGTGTGTAAAGTGTAAATGCTCATACTCACTCACTAGGCTTCCACTTCAAATAATTTATGAAAATAATTGGTTAACAAGGCAAAGATCATTGTACGGTTAATGTTCACTGGAATACTGATTACGGTGAAAAGTTGGAAAGGACCTGCGTGTCCGTCAATAGCAGACTAAGCAAACAAACTGTCACTCATCTATATAATAAAATCCAGTACAGCGGTTAAAAAGAAAGAGACAGGCATACGTGTATTCACATGGACAGCAAGACATTATTAAGTCGTATTTAAAGAAAATTAGAAAAGGGCAGTTCACACAGTGTCTTACGTAAAATTATATGCAAATACACATGTGCACAGGTGTCTACAAGGGGTCTTCAAAAGGTTCATGAAAATGTGCATTATGAGAAAACTGCATGGATTTCAAAAATATTTTGCACCAAAATATACATTAATTCCATTTTTCCACAAACTTTTTGACTTCCCCCATACATACCCATATTCTCTTTTTCTTAAAGAATATACCCCAAACTTTTAGAAATAAAAGTTTTGCCCTACAGAGGAGGGCAAAAAGAGGAAGGAGTTTTCTTATTCTATTGTTGAGTATTTATTCTCTTAAATGTGAGAAAAAGAAACAAAAGTCTTTAAAGCTCTTGTGTAACAAGGACCATGTACCTGAAATTACAGTAACTCCTTGGAAACTAATTTAAAACAATTTCAGCAGCATTTTCTGGACAGGTAAACTCATATGGTCCAAGGACTAGACCTTCTCCCTGTGGGATCGGAGATGAGTCTTTGCAGAGGCCCTTGTCCCTTAGATTTGAAAGAGCTGCTCACTAAATCTGATTGACTACACCTGCTACCAGTATTCCAATTTACGTATAATATAATCATAATTTAAAATGTAATATTAGACTGATTTGGGGGAAACTTGTCTTATTTCTTTCATGAGGGAAACAGATAGGGATAAGCAGCCTCGTCAGGGTCCCAGCACACCGCAAGCCTTCCCGCAGAGCCCCAGCCAGCCAGGACCCAGGGCACTTCCAGTGTGCTCCATTCACCCCAGCCCGACCAAGGCTCCTGCATGGCTCCAGCATCGTGCGGCAGAGCCTTGACACCTGCACCGCTGTGGACCAGTCATAGCCTTTTTTGGGTTTTCATACTTACCGCCTGGCTTTACTCTTTCAAATACTACTTCTTTCCTTACATCACTTTTAAGACATTTCTCAGAAGGAAAAAAATCATATTGATTTACACCCAAAGCTAAATCTGCTAAAGCATACCTTTTGACAAAGATTTTAATACAATTCTTTACATTCAGAATCACTGGGTATGAGTTAGAGGAAGGCTTAGCTACGGTCTGGCCTGATCTCGATTTGTGAACTCGGGCTGGTTTCTACTTCACTATACTGTCTATAATATAAAAGTGGCCATTGTATATCACATCCCAGTGTCTTATTTCAGTACACCAGTGGAAAATGAGCTGGCTATTTGGTAAGATAGCAGCTGAAGACAAAGTCATGGCTTATTAGACCAAAGAAACCATGTGCTAAGTGGAAGGTGGCAATTCTCTGTTTCCTGTGGCTCCCTGCAAAGTCCCAGGATGAGACTGTACCAATGCGACACAGTTTGTCCCCAGGCATTAATCTCTAAGGTTAGCTCATGTCAACTGGGTGTTCACACAACACTACTGCTTAAACACATGCAAATGTATTCATCACATCCACCACGGTCTTTTTTCTTTAGAGACGACGCGCCACTAATAGAGACTGTTATCCTTGTAGAAAGGTTTGCCTGAAATGAGTACAATATTTTCCAGGCCATAAACGCAACACTTTGACAGTCTATTATTACACTGCATTAAATCTTACAGTCTCACAATCTGAGGCGGACTGCAGGCAAAGCCAGCTAACTTAGGCTCCCACTGCTCTAAGCGCTCTTCAACTGTGAACTCACTCATCACCTGAAGGAGGCGCTAGAAACTGAGGCATAGAGAGGACAGGGAGCTTCCCCAGGCCCACCTTGTTATGTGCAAAAGCGGGGATTTATACTCAGATACCCTGGCTCCAGAATCTGTGCCTTTAACCATGGCTTTTTGCTGCCCTGAAAAATGAATCAGATGGTATGGCCTACTGCTTAAAGGGAGCTGGATCCCACACGGCTGACCACATGGTTCGAATCCTGAATCTGGTAGTTTAGAAAATATGCCAGGGGCATGTGCATGTGAGCCCCAATTCCTGACGGGGTGGAGGGAGAAACAGGAAGAGGGACTGTGGCACGACCATGCCCCATTTGGGCGTGCCTTCTCCCTCTCTCTGTCTCTGTCTCTTGCTCTCTGGTGAGCATACACACCCTCTGAAGGGGAAAAAAGGTCTTTTGCAAAGAAAGTCCAGGAAATGCCAGCATGTGTACACTGATTCAGATTGCCACCCACAGAGAAGAGGTCACCTTCTGTGGTGCTCCCTTTTCAAATTAATTAGCAAAATCTTGTCCATCACCGACTTGGTGCCCACACTGTAAAAACAGCGAAGATGGAAACATGAAATCTAAAGCAGAAGCCCAAGCTGCAAGAATTTTCCCATCTAACTAGGGAGGCAAGTTATGCCTCCATGAACAGTGAGGCCGTGTTCGGTTTATCTCAAAATTCAGAGGCCTGGTGTGTTTGCAGCATCTAGCAGCCAGAGAGTCGTTTGTTTGGGGTTTTTCCCTCTTCACACTGTCGTGAAGCTTCCCATCATAATGGCTTCACACACCTTTTCAAAAAGGTTTAAAAGAACAGCCTGAGGTCTTCGGCTAGTCTTTTTTCAGGAAACAGTCACAGGAGACACATTGGAAAACGTCTCTAAAAGCAGTTGCCAAACCTTGCTATTGAAGCAGCCTTTGTCAGACAACCTGCCACTGAAATAGCATCTCTTCCCAGAGCAGACACCTGCCTCTACAAGCCATTAGGCTTTGGCCCTAGGTTACGATTACACCTTAAGCACAATGAGGGATTTAGCCAAAGGACAAACACCAACTGCTCTCATCAATTGTCATTGGTCTTCAGTGATGTTCACTTCATCTACTATCTCTAGATAATCACAAAATCAATCTACATTTCTCAACATATATTGAAGGGAAGTTGTGAAAATTCTTCCCTGAAAAATTTCCTTTGGGGGGATTGGCAGGTGCAGTGGTGGTCGAGTGCTGGACTCACACATGGCCAACTGTGGTTTGAGTCCAGGACCTGGCGGCTTGCTGCCCCTCTCACTTTTCCTCTCTGCCTCTCTCTGTGTTTCTCTGGTGAAAGCATATGCCCTATAGCAAATTAAAATAATAATAATAAATAAAAAATTAAATAAGCAATTTTTCATAAGAATTATTTATTTTATTTCTATTACTATTGTTATTATTTTTAATTTGACTAGAAAGAGAGAGACAGAGAAAGAGAAAGGGAAAGTGAGAAAACAAGCTGCGAAGTCCGGGACTCAACCACAGTCACTCATGTGGGAGTCCAACAACTTAGCCACCATGCCACCTGCCAGCCCCCAAATAAATAATTCTAGAAAAACAAAAACAAAAACAAAAACAAAAACAAAACTTTTCCTTTGGCCCTCCATTCCCCTCAGCAGGAATATGTCTCTAAGTTCTTTTTTAATAATGCCTTTGTGTACACAGGGTGTTCTGGATAGCACACATCTAACACCGTATCTAGTAAAAGCTAGATACATCAGGCTTCTGAATATCTTAAATTGCTAAGGAAAATGTCTATAAATATCCAAATACATGGCAAGTTGCTTATAATATTAGTTCACAGGCTATAAATAGCAAAGACTGCTCTCTATAAATGTAGTACAGCTGCTATTTGAATTTTAAGAGGCAAAGACTGCAGCAATTAAGAACCCTAACAGCAATCTACTTTTTCTATCTACTATCCTATTTCTTTCTTTTTTTCTCTCTCTCTTTTATTTTTTAATTCGACAGTGGGCATCTGCACTCATGGGAGACAGAGAAAGGGAGGGAAAGTTGGAAAACACCCCACCCCCTGTGGGGAATGGTCATGCCGCAATCCCTTCTCCATTTCTCCCTCCTTTCCAGACTTTGGGCGTGTATGCACAAGTGCCCAGGGTGTTTCTTAAGTTGCTAGTTTGGGACTCAAACCAGGTGGTTGGCCATGTGAGATCCAGCTGCTTTAACCATTGTGCCAAGAGCTGGCCCATGTCCTTATAATTCAAATTGGACAATTCTATTTGATTCCTTCATTTTTACCTTGAATGAATAATACAGTATTTTCAGTTAATTTCCAGTGGACAATTTATATAATTTCATTTATTTCATCTAATCCATTTTCAAGGCTCTTAAAAATTTATCCAAATACTAAACAGATTTTCATCCTCAACTTATTTTATCCAAAATACTAAAATTCAATTCTAGGGACAGCAGGTAGTATAGTGTTACACTGCTAGACTCTAACGTGGCTGACCGTGGTTCAAGTACCAGACCCAGTGGCTTGAAATGCATGCCAGGGCACATGTGCATGCATGCCTAAAATCCTGAGAGAAGAATTAAGGAGAAGGGACTGCAGCAAGGCCATCCCCGTGGGTGTGTGTGTGTGTGTGTTGTGTGATTTTTTGCTTTTGGTTTCTCTCTGTCTCTCCAGCAAATACATATACCCTATAACAAAAATCTCTCTTTAAAATTTTTTAAAATTCAATTCTAAAATTATGTGGGCAATGCTAATGTTTTTGTCATTTATTTCTAAATAAAAAATTACTATTTTTATAAGCCACATACAGGTCACTGTTTAGGGAGACACACATACCTTATCATTCACTCAGTGTTTCCTGTAAGCCTCTGTGTCAGGTATACAATGACAAGCAACACTGGCATGATGCCTAAAGCTTCATCAGCTCTCCTGGAGACATTCCCATTTAAGTTTACAGAATCTCTGTGGAACACTCAGCCATCATCCACACAAAACCTTGTATCTAATATACACTTGCAAATTGCTCTTTATCAATCCTGCCACTTTGTGTCTGGTAGCTACAATACAAAAAGAATTTTATAAAGCATCTAGTTGTCACCAAAAATAAAATGATCAGACTATCAGATATTCCTCTATATGAAAGTGTAAGAGTCAAGAGTTGGAAAGCAGGAAAGAATGTACTCTTAGAAAAATAAACGGGCTATAAACAGGCAGTCAGTGTAAACAACCCTAAAATAAGATGATCTCAATGCCTTCTGTATCAACAAGTAGCAAGTACTCCTCCTGAGGCAGCATAGATCAGTTTCAATTATATTCACTAAACTTCTACATTAACCCAGAAACAAACATGAAAGTCAGGGACATCTAACTATAGGTTTCCTCACTATATTAAAAGCTCTCAGTTATCACTAATCAACATGTCCTCCCTGAGTGGCCCTAAGTGCAGTGGTTACATGAGCCAGATTCCACACGGCTGACTATGGTTCGAATCCCAGGCCAGGTGGCTCAAAAAATGCACTGGGCATGTGTGTGTGTGCCCAAAATCATGACAAGAGGGAGGAATGGAGAAAAACAGTTTATGGCATGACTATGCCCCATGGGGGGGGGGGGGATTTCTTTCTTTGGTGAGTGTACATACTCTCTGGCAATAATAATTAAAAACATGCCTTCCTCAAAAGGTTGTGGCAGAAGTCTAGAAAAAGCTGCATGAGGCATTCATTTTGGATGGCATTTGTGATTTCTCAACCAGTTGAGAAACTTTAGAAACTCAAAGTTGCCAAGGGGAGGTAGAACTTTAAGAAAAGCATTATGAGTCAATGAGAAAAATCTCTTCAGAAACTAAAAAAATATATTCAAGAGTAGGGAACCATGAGAAATAATTTTGGATTATGGAAACTCTGAGCACTAATGTTTGTTGACTGAACTTAACAAATGAATTGGAAAAAAAAAAATAATTTTAAAAATATGAATTGTAACTAAGAATAACAGTGTTAAACTGCTAAGCCAAGACGCAGCACCCAGGCAACTATGCATTTATGACTGTTCTCAGGCTGGCCAACAAGCTAGCGACCATTCTGGAATGATAACCTTCAACACAATTACCAGAGAGGATGGTTTCATATCAACGCTAGTTAGGAGCCAGGGTACAGGGCAGCCCCTGCCTCTCCCCAGGGGATGTATCAGAATATCATTTCTCTAAGGAATGTGAGATTTTTAAGTTGATCCAAAGGGACCGCAGCTTTTAAATATTTGAAAAATACTTTCGTATATACCATTTCTCCAAAGTACCTTCCCAGAAGACCAAGGGACAGTAAAGCATTGAGATCTCCATCCTGTGCTAGAGCATGCGAGACCGCACAGCAAAACGACAAGCCGGGAGGAAGCCTGGCAGACTTTATCTCCGACGGGAGCACTCAGAGTGCTACACAGCTTCAAGGCCCTCATCAGTCTTTTTTAAAAAGAATTATTTTATTTAACTTTATTTATTTATTTATATTTATTTTCATTTGACCAGAGAGGGAGTGAGAGAGAGAAGGAAAGTGAAAAAGCAAGCCACCAGGTTCAGGACTCAAATCACAGGCAGCTATGTGGGAGTCCAGTGCCCTTCACCACCACACCACCCGCTGGCCCTCTCATTACAGTTTTTAATGTTTATTCACTTCTTCCAGGAGTGAGCAAGCGAGAGGGAAAGAGCACCCCTAAGAGGGTCTTGATGCCTCGGTCCAGCCCCGGCTCAGCCACCCCATGTCACAGGCACACGTGTGCACGCATAGCCAGGGAGGTCTCGGATACAAACCTAGAGCCTTCCCAGGTGGGTCAGCCTAGAGAACATCACTTTGGCCACGGCGCCACCATCGGGTCAGCCTTCACTGCGTTTTTGAGGATAAACAGGGTTGACTCCTGTACTAGACACCTGAGATGATTCAACATAAATAAGCCTCCTTTCACGAAGCTTAACATATACAGTGAGCCCTTCGACGTCTGTGGGTCTACATCATGGATTCAGCCACCGTTGATCAAAAACATACGGGGGACGGGCCGGCTCCGTGGGCTGCCTGACCTGCTGTTCAGGAGTGCCGGGATGTGTGGGAGATCGCGCTGTGCCTCCCCACCAGTCAGCCTGCACGTGACAGGCGTGCACACGTGAGCCCGCCGAGCTAGGAAGGCAGGGGTGCGGTGGGGGAGACGACAGTGTTAGACCCCGTGGAAGGGGCTTATTTCCTTCTCTCTCCTCCCTCTCATAATAAAAAGAAATGGAAAAAAAAAAAGGTCATGCTATCGGTGACCAGTACTCACTGGCCAGGCCTATGATGGTTACCACGACGCTGAACATGCCTGGGCTTTTCTCCTTGTCGTTATTCCTAAACGTACAGTACAACAGCTATTTGCATTGTATTAGGGAGTATAGATAATCTAGATGATTGCAAGTATACGGGGGCGGAGCCGGCAGGTGGCACGGTGGTTAAGGGCGCTGGACTCCCACGTGGCCGACCGCAGCTCAAGTCCCGGACCTGGTAGCTTGCTTTTTCACTCTCCCTCTCTCTCTCTCTCTCTGGTCAAATTTAAATAAGTAAATAAATAAAGTTAAACAAAAAAAATAAAATAATTATTAAAAAACAGCATATGGGAGCCTATGTGAAGGTTATACGCAAATGCTACGCCTTTTTCCACAAAGGGCTTGAGTGTCTGTGGATTTAGGTATTAGCAGAGGTCAACTGTAACAAAGGGAAGATTATAATTTGATTTAAAATGATAAAAAAGCAGAGCAATCACTTCACAACGATAGTTAAAATGTTCTTAACACTGTTATGGTCAAGACAAGTGCGGCAGAAATAATCTTAAGGGAAGATGTGTTTGGATCATCTACTGTGAAAGGAACCAGTGAGTGTGAGGTTGTGGTTTGTGGGGACAAGGCCAACGGCACTGCGGACTGTGGATGCAATCTGGACATGGCAAGGGCCTGGAGCTTGCTGGGGGTGGTGGGGGACCTGACAGGAGCTGGGACTACACAGGTGGGAGGCAGGAACTGACGAGGGAAGGTAGCACAAGTCATAGGACAGGCAGTAGAGTGAGCCCCAGTGGAGCCTGAAGCCACCACACCATGGGCCCAACAAGCACCAAGCCTCTGGAAGAGCTTCGTATGATCCCCGTGGTAGGCTGGATGGGAGCTGAATTGCTCGCCTATATTTACCAGTGAAACAGCAGGCAAAATGCCCCAAGTGGCCACATGGCACAGATCTCAAGGACAGGCCACACTACAGCACTGTCCAAGGACAGAGGGTCTCTCACCCAGGCCCTAGTATCAAGGAGAGCTCCATGTGTTTCGTCTCTTTTTTTCTTTTTTGCGCAGCTGGCTTGTTTTCTTCTTGTACAATAGAAACAAATAGTGTTTTCCTCTTTGTGTGGGCTTCTAGGATCCTCCAGTCCAATAGAAGATCCACTTTGGCAGCTGCAGGGCTTCAGCACAGCGGGCATCTCACCGCTGGTGGCCATCCTCTTCCCTCCTCTGCTCACCTTGGGCCCCTCTCAACCTGGGCTCCCACCTGAGCTCTGGGGCAGGCACACTGTCTTTCCCCACGTTTCACCCCACAGAGCTGGGGTGCACGGAGAACCCAGGTTTAATGGCTCACCTGGCAACAGCCCTTCTTGCTTTTTTGGCACCTACATACCTACAATGCGGGCTTTTAGATGTTAAAATATGGTGATAAGTCAAACAATAGGCTTAATATGGTCCTAAAAGGTCAAGTTTTTTCCTGCAAAGGCTGAGACACCAGAGAAAGCCATAAATCAGAAGAAACAAAGAAAAGCAAGTGAAGGTTTCTGAAGGCACTTAGTGGAGGAAAACAGAGCCCTGCCCTCAGGGATGAGCAGAACCAGGAAGGGGCAGGAGCCAGCGAGGCTGCACAGGGGAGGGTGGGGTGGGACCTGCCCTCTGTACCCACAGAACAGCTGATGCTAGCATGGTCGGGTGGGGGAGAATCCCCCTGTCACCCTCAGGAACCCGGAGGCAGCTCAGCCACAGAGGCTGTGAATCATATCTGTCCGACCTGACAAATGCCCAGTAATCTCTCTCTCACTTTGCTCTTTGCTTTTCCATTCAGTTAGCATCTTCCTCATTCTTGGCTCAGATTTGATTTCTCCAATTAATTCTGGCTTATTAACAACTATGCGATACAGATTAAGCTTATGTTATCAGCCAGTCCCTGAGGGAATCCGTCCGTCTCTCTGCCACCACATTGTAAACTTAAAGTGCAAAGACAACATTTCGGGCCAACTCTGTGGCCTAGTGGTTAGGGACGAGATCCTACATGGCTGACCACGGTTCAACGCCTGCCCCAAGAGCATGAGAAACACGTCAAGCACATGTGCATGTGGGCCCCCGATTCCAACAGGATAGAGCAATGGAGGAGGGGGGACTGCGCTGTGACCACACCCCATGGGGAGACACTCCCCCCCCCCCTCTGGTGAGCACACATGCCTTTTGGCAATTTAAAAAAAAAAAAGAAGATAATCATGTGTCCCATATAGTACAATTACATAATCAGTGAGTCTAATATCAAATGAACTGTGCTTTCCTTTAAATGCTGTAACCATAGCAATGAGGTGGAGAGGAAGCAGAATCCCATAAAGTAAAGTGGGCAGAGAAGGTTTTACAACATGGAAATATGCCACCTAGGAAGGACTGTCCAGGGCTCGGGAGAACGACGTGACAGAAACGTCCTGTATGTTAACTGCGGCGGGGTGTGCAAGTGTGTGCGAGTAAAAATCTCAAGAAAGCGTATCCTTAAAATGGGTACATTTCTTTTTCTTTTTAAAAAATTATTTATTTAAGTTTATTTGTTATTATTACTGTTTTAAATTTGATCATAGAGAGACAGCGAGAGAGAAACTGAGAAAGCAAGCCACCAGGTCCAGGACTTAAACCACCGTTGGCCATGTGGGAGTCCAACGCCCTTAACCACCATAACATCTGCTGGTCCCTTCATGGATAGGTAACTAACACTTTAACAAAGCTGAATTTTAAGTTTATTATTCAGGAACTAACTCTCCTTCTCTTTTAGCTTTTCTTACTGTAGCCACCTTAGTAATTTTCATAAAACACTTGAGAAATGGTAGATGAAATGCAAATGATCCTCAAATGAGTCCAATTAAACAAAAAGGTTTTTGCCAGTGTGCACACTTGCTGGAGAGAGAACAATGGGAGGTGATAAAGCACCCTTGGGGAGGTGAGGGGTGGCCATGCCACAAGCCCTTCTCCTCCATTCCCCTCTTGCCATTTTAGGCATGCATCTAGTGTGCTTACCAAGCAGCTGGGTCCGCCACAGTGAGCCACGTGGAATCCTGCCACCTTCACCACCACACCGCATGGGCGGGCCTGACATTCCGATTTTCTGCTTTTTATAAGCTATGACTATTCACTGACCTAAAAGGATGTTTTAATAGATCTTATCTGTGATTCTCAAAAGGTGACATTGGGAAATTGCACCTATTATCATTATTTCATTTTATTTTTTAGTTTATTTGTTTCTTTCATGAGACAGAGAAAGGGAAAACAAAAAAAAAAAAGACAAGGGTCCCAACAGGGTCTCATGGTGTGGTCCCCGTCGCCCCTGGCCTTCTCAGCCAGTGAGGATCACAGAACAAACCTGCCTGTACCTGCATCACGGGTCAACGAGGGACCTGAACCCGGACCTTCCATGTGGCTTCAGTGCGGCAGACCGCGGCCCTACTGCTGCCCACCGTGGCCGGGCATAAACGGGACCTCCCATGTATCGCCCTCCCATGTAGAAAAAGCAGAGATGAAAAGTCAGTGCAGGTACTGAACCGCATCGTTAGACGAAGTCCATGCAAAATGAATTCATAGAAGGCCATAGAAAATGTCACTGTTATACCGAGGAAGGAAATATAAGCAGAGTCCTGTCAGAGTGAGTACGCACTGATACTCGGAGAAAGCCAGAAGTTTAAGGGTTTCCTGTTCTGTTTTCGGGGTAGCAACATGTGAAACTGGACAAAAATGATGCTAGCCTGGCAACTTTCTCACCAACGCAGGTGACTGCCATTCGATAGCTTCAAAATGGGCCTGACTTATCCCAGACAAATTTTAGAACTCTGAAAAGTAGATAAAAATGAAAGTATCTCGAGTCCCACGTGAAATGGTAACAAGCGCATGTAGGAGTCTGGATCACTTTTTCCAGTAGGCCTCGGTTTCATGTTTAGACATGTCTTAGCCATGTTTCAACTTCAGATATGTTTGGTCCACAGTCTAATTGGGCGACAAGGAAATGCTGCTTCTACCAAAGGGAGTCATACAACCCATCTAAAACATGACCACCTAAGAACAGTACTCACATGTGAAAACTCACAGATGGGAAGAAGACTTCTGCTATATTGGATTCAAATCCCCCACTGGCCATTTTAAGAGCTGATATTTAAACTACTGTTGAGAGAAACTGTCTGAGTGCAGAGCAAAAGCTGGTTCTTTGGTCCTTACAAAATTTCACATAGCTTTCACTGAGTCAAAAGTTCCGTTCTCTTTTTAGCAGCAGGAAGGAAAAAAAAAAATATTACGAGTGACTCAAACCAAAGCAATGTATCTGTGCTTCATTAGTGGGATGTTTTCCAGAATGCAACACTACAGATATTTGCGATGTTAACTCTTTTAATTTTTTTTTTTTTTTTTTTTTTTTTTTTTTTGAGAGGTTTTTGCTATAGGGCCGTGCGCTTGCCAGAAAGACAGAAACAGAAAGTGAGAAATCACCCCTCCCGGGGGGGATGGCCATACAACAATCCCTTCTCCTCCATTCTCCTCTCAGGATCTTGAGCACGCACACACATGCGCCCAGCATAAGTTTAAGCCACCGAGTCCAGGACTCAAACTGTGGTCAACTACATGGCAGTCCAGCAACATAGCCATTATGCCAACTGCTGGTCCCTATTTTAACTCTTGTTACTGAGCGAATAGCTTCATTACCAGAACTGAACTTGACTATGCTATTTTATTTTAGATTTATCTCTGCAGTAACAGTTAACAAATTAGCTTTAGTCATGATTTTAGATTAAGAAATAACCATAAGCTCATCAAATGACATACTCATAAAATTAAAAAGAAGTATATCATAGGTTGAGTAATTTACTCTGAATGCTTCAGGAGTGCTTCAGACTTCAAAGTTTCTTTGGATTTTGAAATATTTACATATACATAATGTGATTATCTTGGGGATGAGACCCAAATCCAAACATAAAATTCATTTATGCACAATTTATACACATAGCTTAAAGGTAATTTTATATCATATGTTTGTATTGTAGTGTTTGTTTGTTTGTTTCAAACTGGAACCCATCACTTAAGGTGGGGCATGGAAATTTCCACTCGTGACATCATGACAACACTCCAAAAGTTTTGGAGTTTGGATTAGCAACACTCAACCTGTATTGGTTTGGATGAGGGGTTAAAATTACTCAGATAGGTAGATGATAGGCTAAAATGAACATTATCAACACCAACTCATAATGATTGTGTGTGTGCATGATTTTTAAAATCCCATCTCAAACATAGCAATTTTTAGTACCCATGAGAAATGACCTGGAATAGCCATTTATAATTTGTCTCCAATGTCCTTTTCCAGTAAAAAGACTTACATCTTGAAATAGTAAGCAGTTAAGATTCTAGGACACATTTTTACCAGTGCAAAAGAGTACTTTGAAAAGTTCTGAAAAACAGCCAAAAGACCACAACGAAGACTCTTGTTGGTCAAGTATGACAATCTGAGCATTAATGAAAAAAGGAAAAAAAAAATACTAAAAGGGAGGAGGTGAAAAAACAGAGCCAGTCTCGTAGACCTGATCAAGCAGGACACAACACCTGCTGGTTTCCACACGGATCAGACACAGACGCACTCGACCGCGCCCCCCCATCAGGTAATGCTGAGAAATCAGAGTGAGTGCTTCCACCCTTATCCTCAACTCGGGAGGCATCCCGCGACTTCAGCACCAGCCCCATTTTATAGTTCTTCCTACTGCAAAAGCATTAAAATCCCGGGACCAGCAGATGGCGTAATGGTTATGTCGCTGGACTGCCACGTAGTCAGCCGTGGTTTAAGTCCTGAACCTAGAGGCTTAAAACTCACGTCAGGCACATGTGCATGCTTGCCCAGGATCCCGAGAGGAAAATGGAGGAGAAGGGAGTGTGGCCTGGCTATCCCCGAGGGGTGATTTCTTACTTTCTGTCTCTCTATCTCTGTCTCTCTGGTGAGCACACACACCCTATAGCAAAAATCTCTCTAAAAAACATTATTTATTTAGGCTGACCCCATAGTTTAGTGGTCAAAGGAGCCAGATCTCACATAGCTGACCACAGTTAGAATCCCAGCACTGGTGGCTTGAAAAACATCCTAGGCACTGGGTCCGGCAGGTGGTGTGGTGGTTAAAGGCTCTGGATTCCCACATGGTCGACTGCAGTTCAAGTCCCAGACCTGGTGGCTTGCTTTCTCGCTTCCCCTTTCTCTCTCTCTCTGGTCAAATTTTAAAAAATAATAATAACAACAAATGGAAGTAAATAAAGAATTCTTTAAAAAAAAAAAAAAAGGAAAGAAAAGAAAAGAAAAAGAAAACCACCCTAGGCTCACTCAAAATCTGAGAAGATGGAGAAAGAGCAATAGGAATTGTAGGGTGACTATCCCTACAATGTGGAGGCTCAACCACGTCACCACATCTCTCTGACATTTGGTAATCAATGGCAGGGACGGGGCTTTCTCCCACTCCCTGTCTCTATCTCTGACTCTGGTGAGCACATGTGCCATCTGAAGAGTATGCACGTCGATGGGATAAAATGTCATCACAGTGAAGGAGAAATGCATTAAGATGTTAATAGAATGCTGAACAAATCTTATTTTACCTCTAATACACTGTGTTGTCCAAGTTCAACAGTAAGTGGGCATCATGTTTATACTTAGAACGAGTGTGTATTAAAAGCAACGTTCTCTAAGCTCTCCAACAGAGAAGGAAGGATGAGTGCCTCTCACTTCTTCTGGACGAAGAAGCCCTGAGCCATGCAAACATTAGCTGTGAGTTCCTAAAAAGTCACTCAGATAGTTGGTTGGAAATACAAGAATAAAAGTAGAACTGTGCTGTTTATTTTTGTCATTTTTTTAAAAGCTGTGAATAACAAAAGACAGAACGCCTCTTGTACTCACTCACTCAAAGGTGGAAAAGAAACTTGTCTAAGGCAGAGAGCGCTACCCGAAGCCATCAGCCTCCAGACACCAGAGGCCTGGCCTGCACTTCCAGTCCTGGACTGCCCCATCACAGACCGGTTCTGACAACCTCGTCTTTCACCCCCACAGGTAAGAGCGGCGTGGGCTCTTCCCTGCTCTCAGCGGCCTTCTGCTCTGGTTTCCAAACCAGGAAGGCTCGACCATGCCACCACATCTCGCCGACATTTGGTAGTCACTGTGAGATGTTCACATGTAACTCGTCAATAGGGGACTAGCGACATAGAGTTCATAAAGACTTAATAAAGCCTGTAAATGTAAAAATGTAAAACAGGGACCAGCAGATGATGTCACGGTTATGTCGCCAGATTCCCACAAAGTCAACCGCGGTTTAAGAACAAGACCCGTGGCTTAAACTCACACTGGGCACATGTGTGTGCATGCCCAGGATCCCGAGAGGAAAATGGAGGAGAAGGGACGGTGGTGTGGCCATCCCTCCTGGGGCGGTGACTTTTCGCTTTCTGTCTTTCCAGCAAGCACATGTACCCTATAGCAAAAATCTCTCTTCAAAAAAGAAAGAAAGAAAATATACATATAAACAGATTCAAAGTCATCTCTGAAAAATGCCACCCTCGCATGACCTCCATTCCAACGTGCATTCCTGAACAGCAGGCTGTGAGCTGCCCGCGAGGCTGAGAACCCCGGGGGTGACACTTAGGAGCATCGCTTGACATGTGTGTTGCACGGGGGGAAGAACACTGCCGGCTGCAAGAACAAACGGGAGATGTGGCATCGCCTACTGCACTGAGGAGCTGGGGGGGGAGAGAGGTGCCCAGGGACCACTCGCCTCTAGAAGCAGGAAGCGTCAGGAGCCCGGAGCCCGGACTCACTCACTGGACTCACTCACCTCAAGAGCCGGAGGAAGGTGTGCTGGCAATCTGCCCAGACCTTTCCTTTCTCCCAGCTCTGTCGCTCCACCCACCTATTTCCATGATAAACAGGAGAACTCACCTTCTGACTGGGGATGCCAGCCACGTCTGCTTAGAGAACGGTCCACCCAGTAAGTCTGGGACCACACAGCACCCCAGAGTAGACATCAGCCCTGGCGTGACAGGGGACAAATCTGAGCTCATGACTGCTCAGGACAGAATTCTCATCCACTAGTTACCCACCCGGAGCTCCCTGCCAGGGACGCCACACAGCTTGTGCAGCAGACGCTACAAACATGAGCTTGCCAAGGACAGGCTGCCCTCCTGGCTGGATCTAGTACTCCCAGTCATAAGCAGCGTGGCCTCTGCGGTCAGCCCGAGGCAGTGGGAGTCACAGCTGGAAGGGTCTAGAGCTACAGCGGTCCACCCATTATCCGAAAAAGCCACACAACAGCATTGCATTATCATTATGCAATCAGCTGACACAGAAATGAAAGGGCTCCGACAGCCCGATTAGAAGTGGCGAAACCACGAGTGATGTGCGAGACCAGCCTGAGGCTCGGAGGAAAGTGCTCTGCCCACAGACCCTGTGCACCTAGGTAGTTTGTTCATGCCTCTCATTGTATCCCATATAAAACACCTCGAAGGCACCTACTTCGTACAAGGCTCGTGCTAGCTACCACCAGAAAGAAACAAGTTTTCGTTGTGTTCAGTTTCTGTGTACGCGAAAACTAAATTGGACGAGCCAATCAAAAGTTCTGAGAATGCATGAAGTTCTCTCCATTATTAAAGAAAAAGACGGGAACCAGCAGTTAGCATAATGGCTATGTCGCTGGACTCCCACGTAGTCAACCGCGGTTCGCGTCCTGGACCCGGTGGCTTAAAACTCACGCCGGGCGCGTGTGCGTGCGTGCCCAAGATCCTGAGAGGAGAATGGAGGAGAAGGGATTGCGGCGTGACCATCCCCCCTGGGGGGTGATGTCTCGCTTTCTGTCTCTATGTCTCTCTGTCTGTCTGGCAAGCGCACGCGCCCTATAGCGAAAACCTCTCCAAAAAAAAGAAAAGAAAAAGACACAAAAGAGAAGTTAGTCCAGGGGCTCCGTGCCTCGGGGCTCAAGGAGCTTACCACGAGGAGGAGTGAAAAGTCATTGTCTACAGCCCTCATGGACAAGGAAGTAGTCACTGTCTCGTTTTTCTTTTTTATTGCCAGAGTGCATGTGCTCACCAGAGGGGGTCTGTGAGAACCCCTCAAAGGGGCAGAGTAACACTGCAATCCTTGCTCCTCCAGCCCGTCGGGATCTGGGACACACGCGCACTGACGACCGGCATGTTTGTCAAGCAGCCAGGCTGGATTCGAACCGTGGTTGGCCACGTGGGATCCAGCTCCTGATACGTAATAGGTAATCACCATACTCCGGGGCCAGCCCACCACCGTCTTTACTCAGGTCACAGGTGTGGGCCACATGGATGGGGGGCAGGCCCCGTGGCCCTCGGGTGCGTAGACGCAAGACTTCCCAATGGCTGCACCCCGCATCTACTCAGTACCCTGCCCGAACCTGGCGCTGACACCTCCAGAAGGGGATTCAGTAAATGAGAGGCTGAGGCACACGGCGTCTCCCATTAACACACACGGCCACGGCCATCCAAACACACGTTTAGGTCAAAGGCTGCATTTTTTCAAAGGAAAAGCAAAACAGAACCACACTGGCAGTGGGAGCGGGCAAATTACTGGAAACAGGTCAACGATCGGAAGTCTATTTACCGGGAGCTGCCACGGACCTGCTCTCTGACATAAAATGCTCCCGTGCACGCTTCCTAACGGGCTCTGCTACATGCCGATTAGTAAGACCGATCAGGCAAGCAGGAGGCTTTTTTTCCCTAATTCTAAACGGGAGATGACCTAATGCACACCTCGGATGTTCCGGAAAATTCCCGCTGCCGGGCAGACACATGTATCTGGCCTGGTCTCCCCCACCTGGGCCTCCAGATCACCAAGACGGCTTTGGGATTGACTGAAAGCCCCAGGCCAAGCCCTGTGTCATCCTCCTTCCCTGACATGCCTTCCACCCTCCATCTGCTTCCCCGGCACACTCTTTCTTCCCCAGTGGGCTGAGAAGCTGCAGGGCCTAACAGGAGGGCTCGGGGCAAGCACGGAGAGGTGAATGGAGAACCGCACGCCTGTCTGGGCCTCTCTCAGGACCCGCCGGGCCAGAATGGGGGCCCACACACTTTCCAAGCAGAGGGAAAAAGCAAAGCAAAGCACGTACTTCACTGCTGTAACTACGCCGAGTACTTGGTCTGCGGAAACTTTTCGTAGTGTTTAGTTTTTGTGTCCGCGAAAACTAAATTGGATGAGCCAATCAAAAGTTCTGAGAAAGCATGAAGTTCTCACCATTATTAAAGAAAAAAAGAAAACCACAAATATGTATGTCTTTAGAAATACACATGCCCTGGAAAAATAACTAATAAATAAAGGAGACTAGAATGTTTCTTTTTATTTAGTCTTATTTACTTATTTATTTTAATTTGACCAGAGAAGGACAGAGAGAGAGAGCGCGCAAAAGCAAGCTGCAGGTCTGGGACTCGAACTGTGGTTGACCATGTGGGAGTTAACCACTATGCCATCTGCTAGACCTGGAGACTAGAATGTTTTGATAAAATATCCTAAATATATTTTCTCAATTTTAGTGGGTCAGTAAGTGCACAGCAAAAAACAAACGCTTTCCTAAAATAGAAATAAATAATTAAAGACACCCAGGGATAAAATATATTCACTTAAGGAATACCAGAGAATCAGACATACGAATAAAAGTATTTCCCTATACTGAATGTTATTACAGAGGCTCTCAATCACCTTCTCTAGTTGGGTAGACATTGGAACCAAAGTCGCCAGCATGATTCTGGGAATAATAAAGCCAGTAGTTTTAGGAAGAGAGAAATAAGTACAGAACCTGGGCTAGCAGGTCATATGGAAGTTAAAAATGTAGGGGGACCAGCAGTTAGCATAATGGTTATGTCACTGGACTCCCATGTAGTCAACCATGGTTCAAGTCCTGGACCCAGTGGCTTAAACTCATGCCGGGCGCGTGTGCGTGCGTGCCCAAGATCCCGAGAGGAGAATGGAGGAGAAGGGACTGCAGCGTGGCCATCCCCCCTGGGGGGGTGATTTCTCGCTTTCTATCTCTCTGTCTCTCTCTTGTCTTTCTGGTGAGCGCATGCACCCTATATTAAAAATCTTTCCAAAAAAAAAATATATAGAGAGAGTAAGCTGTCATACTGGAGGAGAAAATCCTATTCTAACTATCAAGTCAGCAATATTTCAGGGCTTCAAAGAAACTTAAAATGACAGTACCCATGCTAGTGTGACTTATTGGTACCCAAACTCTTGGGATCTCTAGATCAAAAAGGCAGATGTTTAAAACCAGGCAAGGCTGGGGCTGGCAGGTGGTGTGGTGGTTAAAGGCGCTGGATTCTCACATGGCAGACCACTGTTTGAGTCCCAGACCTGGTGACTTGCTTTCTCGCTTTCTCTCTCTCTCTCTCTTTCTCTCTCTCTCTCTCTCAATCTCTCTGGTCAAGTTAAGATTTTTAAAAAATGGAATTAAATAAATAAATATTTTAAAATAAATAAATCAAACAGGCAAGTCTGCTGGAATTTAGCACAGTTACTGAGATCAGCTTCCCTGTCACCACACTCCTTTCTCCTTAGTCAAAACATTACCCTTAAAACAAGCAATTTTAAGGACCTTTTTCAATGTAATCACAGTCCCTACTACAATTTGTATGGAGAACACTAAACTTTAATTAGCTATGTGAATAAAACTAGTTAAGGATAGACAAAAGGCAAAACAAAACTAAACGCCCTATTCCATTTCAACCTGTAACATTGTAAAGATTACAACTACAATTGCACGTTCGGCTAGACACTTTGTATGATCTCTGTCTGTCAGAGATTTCAAGCTTCCCTTCTGAAGGCTTGTTTTATTAACCCCGGAAGGGAATGTGAATACACTCGGAGGTTTGGCAATCTGATAACCGCCTGCGTGCAGGTGTACTGCATGCGGCTTCCTGCTTTGAACTCAAACAAGACGTCAAGCATTCCTCCTTTCCTCACCACTTGCCCTCTCTGATACCTGGAGGCCCTCCGCCGAGACACGGGAATATCTGTGATCGTTCTTGTCTGTGGTGTACAGTCAAGACAACACAGAGAGCCAGCAGAAAAGGACAAAGCTTCCCTTTCCTCAAAGGCTTCCTTCCTGTCCGGGTTTTTTGTTTTCTTTCTTTCTTTTTTTTTTTTTGGAAAGGTTTTTTTTCGCTATAGGGCGCATGCGCTCGCCAGACAGAGAGACAGAAAGCGAGAAATCACCCCCCAGGGGGGATGGTCACGCCGCAATCCCTTCTCCTCCATTCTCCTCTCTGGATCTTGGGCACGCACGCACACGCACCCGGCGTGAGTTTTAAGCCACCGGGTCCGGGACGCGAACCGCAGTCGACTACATGGGAGTCCAGCAACATAGCCATTACGCTAACTGCTGGTTCCCAAGGGATTTTTGTTTTCTTAAACACAAGCCTCCCAACTTCTTCTGTGCAGGAATTGCAAACAGATGCACTGCTCGCGCGCCTCCTCTAAGGGCAGGCAAAGCTCATCACACCCCAACACCCCAGGCTGGGCTCTGAGGGCTGCGTGGAGTCTGTAACTGCACCGCCTCGACAGAAAGGAAAGGCTCGATCCAGAGGAGAAATGCGCACGGACACACACACACACGCACACCTCCCAGAAAAGGCTCAATGCAGAGGAGAAATAAATACACACACATATACATAAACACACACACACATACACACACATACATACATGAACACACACACAGATACACACACATACATACATAAACACACACACACACCACCCAGAAAAGGCTCGATCCAGAGGGGAAATACATACCCACACGCACACACACGCACACACACAGAGCTCCTCCTACAGAAAATACTGGGGATTAACTTAGTTTGATAAGGTTATAACAGAACCCTCAGAGACAGAACGAGCTGCCCAAGAAGCGCTAAGCTCACAGCTCACTTCAGCGATCTCATCCACACACACTTGCGTAAAAGAGCGAGAACAGCCGAAAAGTCACTGGGTCGCCAAAAGAACACAACTGTTCAAAATGAACACGAACAGAAGGTCCAGATCAGATGATTTCTCTAACGTCCTGCAGGCACGTACAAAAACTGTCCCAGCCCAGGTGGAGGTGCGCCGTGGCAGTCTCAGCTCGCCCATATGCCAACGCTGTCAGGTAGCTGGCGGAGCTGGTGGCTGTCTTGCTTCGTGGGACACCTCCAATCCTTGAATCAGCTACTGCAGACAAGTCACGCCTCCCAAGCTCGGCGGCCCTGTCCCCCCTAGTCTTCCTAACCTTCTGACAAGCAGTAAATTAAAAAGCAGCCCATTTCAGGCCCTGCAAAGGCTGCCTACTTACTCAGTTTGACTCAGTTCTGCATGTAAGTGCAGTTGGGATAAATCTGCATGTTAGAACTTGAAAAATCCTTCCAGGACCTAGTCCTGCCCTCGGCTTCACAGAGGAAGAAACAGAGATGTGTCAGTGATTGATAAGCGGCAAGCTCAAAGACACAGACATGGCAGGGCAGAAGCAGGCAGTGCCAACACTTCCACTCTATTAATCTGCCATCTGCTTCACCATAGCCCAGGCCGGAGCCTCTGCCAGGATGGGGGCCAGGCCTGCAGTGGGATCACCAGATAGTCACAAGGTCTAAAATAGGAAATTGGGGCCCAAGAGCTGAGAATGGAAAGGTGAAAAGAAACCCACGATGCCAACCAGTCAAAATTGGGTGAAAGCCAGCAGGTGGCATGCTGGTTAAGACACCAGACTCACACATGGCCAACCACAGTTTGAATCCCACATCTGGTGGCTTGAAAACCATGCCAGGCATGTGTTCATGTATACGCCCAAAATCCCAAGAAGAGAATGGAGAAGGGATTGCAGCTTGGCCATCCTCCCTAATGGAGTGCTCTCTCTCTTTATCCAGCGAGTGCAAGTGCTCTGTGGCAATTATCTAAAAATTAAGGGGAAAAAACAAACAGGTGAAGGACCCGGCAAGTGTTCACTTCTGGACAATTTAGGTCACTCCTTCCCCTTCTGCCGCAATAATGAGGGGCTTTAATTCAACACGCCTGACCAGAGAGTCTTTGCGTTGTCCAACGAGGCTTTAAAACCTGGCTCATTAACTTCGACCAGTGGTTTTCAACCATCCCCAAGCACGTGAGCTGGGCACCTTAGACCTTCAGGCAGGGTGAGCCTTCAGATGGCCCGGTCCCCAGACACTGTGGAGTGGAGGCACGGTGCAGACTTTGTCCTGTCCAAATGGCTGCCCCACAGAATCTCCGGGCATAGTAAATGGTGGTTTAAACCACGAACTTCTGCAGTGGTTTGGTAAGCGACAACAGTGACTGTGACACCTGGAAAACTTCGAAAAGGGGAAAAAAAAAAAGTCCAAGATCTCCGGGAGTGGGTCCCGGCGCCTAGGGTAATTCTACAACGCAGCTGTTGGTGAGAACTACGCTGTGCTGTTTAGTAAGGCAGCCACCTGCCACATGCGTGGGGGACTTCAAAAGTTCATGGAAAATGGAATTAAAGTATGGGTTTATTCTGGCGAGAAACACTTTGAAATCCATGCCTAGCTTTTTTCGTAATACGCATTTTCGGGACCAGCAGTTAGTGTAATGGCTCCGTCGCTAGACTCCCAGAGCTGACCATGGTTTGAGTCCCAGACCCAGTGACTTAAACTCACGCCAGGAGCATGTGTGTGCATACCCAAGATCCTGAGAGGAGAATGGAGGAGAAGGGATGGCAGCGTGGCCATCACTGCTGGGGGTGGGGTGGGTAGATTTCTTGCTTTCTGTTTCTGACGAGTGCATGTGACCTATAGCAAAAACCTCTCCAAAAAAAAAAAAAAAAAAAAAAGACAAAAGCATTTCCATAATTTTTTTTAAGCTTTTGCCATAGGGCATATGTGCTTGCAGAGATAGAGTGTGGGGGGCGGGGGGAGTGAGAAATCAACCCCCAGGGTGATGGTCACACCACAGTCCCGTCTCCATTTTCTTCTCAGGATTTTGGGCATGTGTGCACATGCACCGGATGTGATTTTCCAGCTGCTGGGTCTGGGGCTCGAACTTCACAGTCAGCCATATAAGATCCAGCTGCCTTAATACCCACATTACCTGCTTCCTGCATTTCCCATGATTTTCTAAAGATCTTTTGTAACTGTTTAAGTGTAATAAAAAGTAAGTAAAATTTAAAATTCAGTTCCTTAATTGTACCAGCCTCGTTTCAAGTGCTCAGGAATCGCATCACAGCTAGTGACGGCCCCTGGACGGTGGGGCCACTGGGCATCTTCGTCATCACAGACCTGTGACAGTGGCGGTCTAGACCAGCAGCTCTCCACGCCGGGTCCTGAGCTCTCGGCACTGCCATCCCGTTAGAAACACAGCTTAGAAATGCAGATGCTCTGGGGCCAGACATAGGCCCAGCAGTAAAACGCGATGCTCTGCAAGGCAGTTCCACATGGGAAGGTTTCTGGTTCCAGTCCAGAGACCGCCCTGAGCACTCCAGGCATGCACCTGGCCATGATCCAGGGCCGGCTGAAGGCTCGGGATGGATCACAGTGTCAAGGCTCCACTGGGGATTCTCTTTCACTTTTTCTCTCATTCATGGAACAAATAAAGAAGCTTTCAAAAATGCAAGTTCTCAAGCTATCCCCCAGACTCCTGAACAGGAACCCTTCAGACAGAATCAGACCCTTTTGGAGGTGGGGCCCTCCAGATCATTCTGACATACACTGAAGGTCGAGAACTGCTAGTCTTCTTACCACACCACGTCATTTTTTCCATGCCCTCTCTCATACTTAAGTCTGAAAACCATCAACTTTTAGCTCCATTATAATGTGAGAATAGTTGATGTTGTCATACAATTTCAAAGATATGTTTTTGTGTCAGCAAGTTTGAGGAAAAAAATGCTTTTCAGGGACCAGCAGTCAGTGTAATGGCTATGTCGCTGGACTCCCACGTAGTCGACCGTGGTTCGAGTCCCGGACCTGGTGGCTTAAACTCACGCCGGGCACGTGTGCGTGCGTGCCCAAGATCCCGAGAGGAGAATGGAGGAGAAGGGATTGCGGCGTGACCATCCCCCCTGGGGGGTGATTTCTCGCTTTCTATCTCTCTGTCTCTCTCTGTCTGTCTGGCGAGCGCACGCGCCCTATAGCAAAAACCTCTCAAAAAAAAAAAAAATGCTTTTCAATTAGTAACCAAAATATTCTAAAAGGTTTCATGAAGGCATGAGCCTGTGGCCTGGTGGTCAAGGCAGCCAGATCCCCCATGACCAACTAGAGTCCAGGCTAGAGTCCTGGACCCAGCAGCTTGAAAAACACACTGGGCATGGGGGTCTGTGTGTGCTCAAATCCTGCGAGGAGAATGAAGAAGGCACTGCAGCATGGCCAGCTCATGGGGTGAGCTCTCACTTTTCCTCTCTCTGTCTCTGGCGAGTGCACAGGCCCTACGGCAAAAACCTAAAAAAAAAAAAAAAAAGTACATAAAAAAGTAAATTAAAAGAAAAAATATTAACACCAGGGAAAACAAAAAGTTTTATATGAGAGGAAAATAATTCATCAAAAATTACAGGGCTCGCCAGCCTGTGGTGTGATGATTAAGGTGGCTGAATCCCACATGGCCAACCAAAGGGTCTGAGTCCTGGACGTGGCAGCTTAATCAACATGCCAGGTGCATGTGCGCGTGTGCCCAAAATCTCAAGGGAACAGAGAAGGTACTGCAGTGTAGTCATGCCCCCTGGGGGAATCATTTTTTACTTTCTCTCTTTCTCTGTTTCTCCCACAAGTGCATGCACCCTATAGCAAAAAATTACCAAAAAAATTAAAAAGCACATGGCTCAACTGTCAACACTGTTCTATTTAGTCGCATGAACAATGTAAACACTGGGGCCAGCAGATGGCAGCGTGGTTATATTGCTAAACTCCCACATGGCTGAGCGTAGTTCAAGTCCTGGACCTGGTGGCTTGAAACTCAGGCCAGGCACATATGCATGCATGCCCAAGACCCCAGGAGGAGGATGGAGAGAGGGTTGTGGCATGGCCATCCCCTCTGGGGGGTGATTTCTCACTTTCCCTCTCACCATTTCTCTCTCTCTTTCTCTCCAGCAAGTATATGTGCCCTAAGCAAAAACCTCCAAAAAAATAAATAATGTAAACACTAAATATTGATCCAAACCAAACTACTATATAGCCATATTGGGAAATGGGGACCAGGAATAATCTGGGAGTGGGGTGGGAATAGGACGAACAAGAACAAAGGGAGCAAATAAAGTCTAGCACACCAGCCTGTTGCTCAGAGAGGAGGAGGGAAATCCCCAAAGAATAAACTGAAGCCGCTACAAGAAGTTGCCACCAGGGAAAGAAATAAAGGGAAGAAGGGCTTTTTTGTTTGTTTCATTTTTTCAGCATACCCTTTATAAATTATAGCACTACTCCACACTTTAAACTGCACACATGGGGTTTTAAAAAACAACTAAACAAAACCCAAAGCGTCAGTTCTTACCCACGACACCTGTGTGTTTCAAGTTTATAAACGTGTGACTCATTAGTAGGGTATGAAATCAGTCACATCTTTTCTATTTCCCTAGGTTTTTGCCATAGGGCACGTGTGCTCACTGGAAAAAGAGAGGCAATGAGAGGAAAAGTAAAAAAAATCACCCCCCAGAGGGGATGGCCATGCCACAATCTCTTCATTCTCCTCTTGGGATCTTGGGCACACACACGCACAAGTGCCTGGCGTGATTTTTTTAAGCCACCGGGTCCAGAACTCAAACCATGATCAGCCATGTGAGAGTCCAGCACCGTGACCACTATGCCACCTACTGGCCCCCATGATTTTTTTTTTTAATAAATTTGAACAGAAGGCAATAGATGGTAAGAGACATTACACAGAATTAAGAGCATTTTTTCATGAACCTTTATAATACACACATCCGCAGAGGTTCATAATGTAAGATGTATTTTAAACTGTGGACTATAATCAAAACAATTTTAAAATCACTACTCTAAACTATATTGCATTATAATTACTTTTAGCTTTTTTTAAAAAAACTGTAATAGATTTCAAGATGCCTTTATTTTAAGACAAGTCGAAAATGTTGACAGCTCATGAAACTATTCTATTACACTGCTCTTTAAAATCATACTAATATTGGGAACCAGCAGTTAGCGTAATGGCTACGTCGCTGGACTCCCACGTAGTCGACCGCGGTTCGCGTCTCGGACCCGGTGGCTTACAGCTCACGCCGGGCGCGTGTGCGTGCGTGCGTGCCCAAGATCCCGAGAGGAGAATGGAGGAGAAGGGATTGCGGCGTGACCATCCCCCCCGGGGGGTGATTTCTCGCTTTCTGTCTCTAATGTCTCTCTCTGTCTGTCTGGCGAGCGCACGCGCCCTATAGCGAAAATCTCTCAAAAAAAAAAAAAAAATCATACTAATATTATGTGAAAAGGGAGACAGATGCTCACTTCTGGGTTAGTAAAACCTAAATATTCTTTGCTTTTGTACTACTCACTTTTTTTTTTTTTTTTGGAGAGGTTTTTTGCTATAGGGCACGTGTGCTCACCAGACAGACAGAGAGAGATAGAGAGACAGAAAGCAAGAAATCACCCCCCCAGAGGGGATGGCCACGCCGCAATCCCTTCTCCTCCATTCTACTCTCGGGATCTTGGGCACGCACGCACATGTGCCCAGCGTGAGTTTTAAGCCACCAGGTCCAGGACTCGAACCGCGGTCGACTACGTGGGAGTCCAGCGACATAGCCATTACGCTAACTGCTGGTCCCTGTACTACTCACCTTTAATCCAGCCAGAGAGAAGAGAGACAACACACAAAACAGAATTCAAAGGTCCCACATCTAATTTTATAATGTGGACTATCACTGCTTCTTGGGTGATTTATCTTTTTAATTTTGCATGACTCCCACTAATATTTAAATTTCTGGTCTGCAGATACAACTGAGCTGAAGAAACCATCCAAGAAGCCTTGGGAATGGCAAAGAAGCCAGCCTGCAAATAAAAACTTGCCATGGGCAATGCTAGAAAACATGCGTGCAGCCGACCAAGACGGGGCTTTCTTCCACCGGCACTCCCTCACGCGCTTTGCAAGGTGCACTCTACACCTTGCAGGAGAGAGACTGAGGTTACATTACTTCCTTTGGATACCTGTTTTATAATTCACTTACATAAAATAACCCAGAACAAAAACCCGTGTGGAAAGCAAGTTCCATTTTAGTCTTTCCCTGATAAAGCTTCACTTCCTTGAAGTTATAAAGATCAGTTATAAGGATCAAGCAAACCACCTCTAATTTAAAAGCCAGTACTACTAGCCATACTACATGTAAAAAAGAATGAAGGGACCAGCAGTTGGCGTAATGGCTATGTCGCTGGACTCCCATGTACTCAACCGCGGTTCGAGTCCCAGACCCGGCAGCTTAAACTCATGCTGGGCGCGTGTGTGCCCAAGATCCCGAGTGGAGAATGGAGGAGAAGGGACTGCGGCATGGCCATTGCCCCTGGGGGGTGATTTCTCGCTTTCTGTCTCTCTGTCTCTGTCTTTCTGGCGAGCGCACGCGCCCTACAGCAAAAACTTCTCCAAAAAAAGAATGAAGACGTCTTCATACACTGGTATTGAAAGATACTAAAGATATTTGTTAAAATACAAATAACTCAGATATACCAGTGTGTGTATATACATGCATATCAGCAAAGATGCGTAAGGATTAATGACTGTGCGCACCCTTCCTGCAGAGATGAGGACCTAGGAAGGGTAGAGATGACAGCAGGAGTGAGAGAAAGACGTTTCACAGCAGATCTCACCCATTTTAGCAAATTAGAAATTCTCATCCTCGCCCCACCCCTCCTAGACGGCCTTGCTTCCGAATCCTTCACACCCTACACTCAAAATGTTCCATCACCGGAAGTAACTTGGGGCAGGGATGCTTTCACTTTCCCTGGCAAAGGACTTTCTCCTGACCTTGCAAAGGTTAACCTACCATCAGCACCCACAGGACCAGGACGAATGCCACCTGTCCTTGTGGGTGGCCAAGATGCAGGTTACTTCCACAGTACCTGCTCGGTGCTCCTGCCTCACTGCAGAGGTGCTGAGTGTCTGCTATGAGCCCTACTGTGTGCGAGAGCGTGGGGCATGAAGGCAGCTCACAGCCTCAAGGAGGAGAGGAAAGAGGAGAGGGATTTCTAGAAAGGTGGCCCGCGTGGTGGCAGGAGTGTGCAGCTACATCACGGACCACGCTGCGTTTTCAGCACTTCATGTGCTCTTCTCCCCAGCCTCTCCAAGGCACAGTTATCGTGGATCCCCGTGCTGAGCTTGGTGCCTGCACAGTCCGAATTGCAGGTTGTAGGTGTCTCCTGGGCAGTGATGCGATGGCATTTTACAAAACCAATTTGGATGTCTTAGTGGTTTCTAATGGTGATCAGGATACATGTCAACCATGAGGGGGTTGTCAAAAAGATCATGAAAAATGCATACTATGAAAAAAACTACATGTGGCTTCCACCAATATAAACCTGTACTTTAATTTCATTTTTCTACAAACCTTTGGAAGTCCCCTGGTATTTACCTGGCCCTATACAATGTATTATCCTAGAATTTCAGCACTAAAACAAACCACTTTGACTTCAGACGTCCTATGATCATTGAACACCTCACCACAACCCTGGATTTGATTCCATAAAGGGGGAAATTATGACACCTATGCCTGTGCACTTATTTTCCTGAAAGTCAATGCCCTCTCACTTGCTTTCGATGGTGAAACTGAAAACTTTCATCCAATAACTTCAAATCTCTACCCACAGTGACTATTTTGGTAATTTCTTACCACTTTCAGGAAAACAGTAATTCTTGATGGGCATGGGATTGCAAATATTTATTTAATGACCTATTACACTTCAAACTTTGGACTTCTGTGTATGAAAAATAATAATATTCTCAGTATTCTGGCCACTAAGCCTTGGCCTGCCCTGAGCTGGACTCAAAAGCAAATGATAGAAATAAATTGCAAACATGACATGAAGCATTGTTGCAATTAATCAGCCCAGAGCCCATGGGAGGAATTGTTTCTATTTTTAAATGCACTGTTGCTTTAAAGGAAAACTGGAGAAACACGAAACCAAGCTGCATAATGGAAATGAAAATGCATTTGGAATCATCACCCTTACAGAGGCAGTAATCCTAATCTACAAGTAGCATGGTAGTGTTGACCGTCCCCAATCTGTCCTTAAACTGAATAACTAACACACAGGCACAATCCCAGGCAGAGCACAGCCACCATTCGCAGAGTCAGATCTGCCAGAAGGACAGAACAAGCGAACACCCATATTTCAAGGCTATTTTTATTTCTCCAGATAAGGGACTATCCCCTAAGGAAGCAGATGGATAAATCCCCAAACCACTCCACAGATCTTTACTTAACAGATCCATATTAGTAACTAAAGTGGTAGTTCTAAAAACGATCAGCTGATTATTTAGCATTGCAACCAACTGTCCAGTCACAAAGTCTATCCAAATTCCACAACATCTAATCTGTTTTTCTGCACAAATGACAACACTTCATTTCGTTCAATAACAGCTAACAGTAGCACTCCTTATGGTTGAGAGTGGCGAGAAACAGGTGCCAGACTAGCAAAGAAAACAGAGGCAGTGGCTCCCTAATCGGAGTTAAGATAGTCTACCTGTTTCCCCGCACTGCTTTAAAGAATCTGACCCAATGGAACATTTTTTCTGAAACAATGTGACTATGTCCAGTTTGGGAAAACAAAACAAAACAAAACAAAACAAAACAAAAAAACTTTTAGTGATGTAAGCAAGCATCTATTTAATGTGTAAACATTTTAACTTACTCAATGAGTATACTTACTATTATCATGAAATATACTGTGTATGTTGCTCTAAATGTATCTAAAAATACTGCAAAACAGTATCTAAAATGTATCTGAAAACAGGATACATTCACTAGTATAAACTATTTAACAGAACATTAAAAACATAATTTAGCTACTTAATATCACTATAAGGATCTGCAAAAGGAAACAGAATGTTTGTAAACTGGATAAAAATTTCTAGATTTAACAGGAAAGGCAGAATCCCCAATTGTGTCTCCTCATGCAACTTCTTCCCGAAAATTTAGCACCCTGTGTCTGAGCATTGTACAATTAACAGGCAATAAAGGAACAAACTCTACTTAAGAGACTTTCTGCAAATGGAAAAAAAAAAAATCTCTGAAAAGTAAAATCCACTACATTGTGTGGCTCATCAGTCAACAGGTGACTTTTACAAACAGTTATCCTCATTTCCGAGAAGAATTTATTTTGTAAAATCTCCCTCTTTTTCTTTTAGATCTTTACAAGCAATTTGACTGCATTACTATACTGAATGAATTCCAACCGATTTCTTCTCAAGGGCTTGCCAGAAAAATGCCAAATATTCCAATTATTTTAAGGCATTTTCCCATACTGCTGATGGAACAGAGCAGAATTAATAAGGATCCAACAGTAACCACTTTTCAAATGCAAATATGTTGCTATCTAGTAAATGCAGCCCCCATTTTAAAGATCCTCCCAGCGTCTTCGCAGTCTCAGGGCACTATCTTTGTTTCCTTGAAAATCAAAATGTGCACATTACGTTTGGCATTATCTGCACACCACCTTCACCAACAAAAAAATACTTGCTATGGTCCAGCCGGAGTGTGCATGGCACACTGCTCCTCCCCTGCAACCCTCGATTTCCACAGTAGGTTCCTGAACAACCGTGCCAAAGGACGCAAACCATGCAGTGGCAGAGAGAATCGCCGGCACTGGGCTCTGCGAATGGTTAGGGCTTGGGCAGGTCAGTCGCCGCCTGCGGGCCTCAGTTTTCCCATCTGTAGAATGTGGCAGTGGGGCCAATCACCTCCAGGGCCCCGTGCTGCGCCCTCGCTCTCCGCCCGGCTGGCAGGTGGCGGCTCTGGCCAGGGTGCTGTGCGGGACACCGCTCTGGGAGAGAGCGACGGGACGAGCACGCGGGGGCGGGGGGACCGCGGGCGACGAGGGAACTTGGACTTGCAAAGGCTTCCAGCAGGAGCGTGCGACAAACTTGAGGCCGGCCTCCTAACAATGGCACGGCGCGCTCCCATTCTCCCGGCACACTCGCAGCGCCCTCCCGAAGCCGCCTTACCTTTCTCCCTGCTTGCTGTTGGAAGGAGGAGGGTGCAGGACCGTCTGGTTCCCTTCCATCTCCACCACGCACTTGGTGTTCAGTTCCAGCTCTGAAAGCACAGGGCACAGGGGCGTCGCAGAGGCGAGCGCCGCGGCCCCCGCCCCCCGCGCCGCTCGGTGCCGGGCTCGGTGCCGGGCTCGGTCCCGGAGGGCGGCCGGGCCGGGAGACCGCTCCCCGGGCGGCGCCCTCCGCCTCCGCCTGCGCCCGCTCCGCGGCGCTCTCCGCGGCTCCCCCGCCGCCCGGCCCCGCAGTTCCCGAAGTTGCCCCCGCCCGCCCGGCAGGGAAACGGCGCGGAACGCTGCTCACCTCGGCGGTTCATGGGCCGGACCCGCACGGCAACTTTTACCTTGGTATCCGACATGTTGGCGGCGCCCGCTCGGCCCCAGGCGCCCTCACGCGCGGGGCCGCCGCCGCCGCAGCCGCGCGCCCCCCGAGCGCGGCCGCCGCCGCTGCGCCGAGAGCTCCGCGAGGCAGCGCCGAGGCACGCGGGCCATCCCGGGGGAGCGACGCGGGGCACGGCCGGCCGGGAGGGGCGGGCAGGGGCGGGGCGGGCGGGCGGGCGGAGGCCGCGGCCGGGCCCAGGCGCCGCTCTAGCCCAGCCGGCCCCGCCGAGCGCGCGGCGCCGCGGCCCCTCGCGGCCGCCCCGGGCCCGGCCCCGCCGCCATCTTCCGCGCCCGCCCCGGGGCCGCGGCGGCCGGGAGCGCTCGGGGCGCGGTGCCGCGGGCCGGGCCTGCGCCGGCGCCTGCGGGGACCCGGGGCCGCGCCCCGAGCGAGCGTCGCCGTGTGGGGCCGCTGTCACGCAGCGCCCGGCCCGGGGCGGCGGGGAGGCGGGCAGCTGCGGCCGTGCCGGGGACAGGCCTGCCCCGCGGGCGGAACGCGCTCGCCCGCCCTGTGGCTGTGGGTGGGGAACCGGGGGACACGTTCCTCTGGGACTCGCCGCCGAAGGCGCACGGCGCCCCCGCCCCGTCGCCCCGGCCGTGGGAGGGCTGTGCGGCGGCTGGGAGGGCCCTCCACTCTTACATAAGAGCTCAGCCCGGGATCCGACCGCCGGCCAAGGCCGGCCGCTGCGGGGCGGAGCTGCGCGGAGCCGGGCTCGGCGGGTGCAACAAGTGCTTGTGGGGCGCCGGCAACTCCAGCTCCGGAAGGTCCAGAGCATAGGCCCCGCATCGTCAGATTCTGCTTACGCGTACACATCTATTCGTTCCTGAACTCACTTGTTGGAAGTTGTATCGAAGGCCTACTGTGTGCAGGGCGCTGTGGACAGCATCAGGCATCGTGTGCTCCAGAGGCAGGCGTCTCGCTCCCAGTGCGTGGCAGGTGGTGAGAGGGGTCCAAGCTCTCTCAGGTGTGACCCCAGGATCTGACCTCAAGAGACATGTACACGGTAAAGAGGTGCAATGATTAATTGTAAAAATAAAAAAAAAAAAAGCACCCACAGAACAACATATGAGACCCTCTACCTGGGGAGGAAATCCCATGAGGCCAAATAAACTTGCAAGTGATGCAAAAAAAAAAAAAAAAAAAAAAAAAAGAGACGGATGTGCAACGGCCCCACCTTATTCCAGGCCAGGGCCCCTCTGTAAGGCTGTTGCTTCTGTCTTCCTCATCATTCTCACGGCTGCAGTCCTACTATGCCCACCACTGATCTGTTCAAGTGTGTTTTTATTTTTTGAGAGGTTTTTGCTATAGGGCGCGTGCGCTCACCAGAGAGACAGAGAGAGACAAAGAGACAGAAAGTGAGAAATCACCCCCCAGGGGGGATGGCCACACCACAATCCCTTCTCCTCCGTTCTCCTCTCGGGATCTTGGCCACGCACGCACACGCGCCCGGCGTGACTTTTAAGCCACCGGGTCCAGTACTCGGACAGCGGACGACTACATGGGAGTCCAGTGACATAGCCATTGCGCTAACTGCTGGTCCCCCAGATCAAGTGTGTTCTGAGCACCCTACTACGTGCCACGCACTGCTCTAGGTTCTTGGCTACAGGCACTCCACTATTCCCAGCCCCCCTGGGCTCACCATCTGTGTCTAATTCCCTGCCTCTGGGCTACTGAGATGTCCTCTTAAACGACCTCCCTAACTTTATTTCTGTAATCTCGCCTATAACCAGCTTCCAGACTGATTTTTCATAGAATTAAAACTTTATCCTTTGATCATGCATATTATTCCACTGCTCAGAAAACTCTGGTCACCCTACTTTGATATTACCTTCCAGTGTTCTTCAGACCCAAGGCCTTTTTTGTTTTTAAATTAAGGTTTTTGTTTGTTTTGCCATAGAGCACAGTGTGCTCACTTCCTGAGAGACAGTGATAGGAAAAGTGAAAAATCACCCCTGGTGGGGGCAGGGGATATGACCACAATCCCTTTCCATTCTCCTCCTGGTATTTTGGGCGCGCCTAGTGTGATTTTCAAGTTGCCAGGTCTGGGATTCGAACTGTGGTCAGCCATATGGGAATTCAGCACCTTAACCATCATGCTATCTGCTGGGCCCATTCATCTAGAACTTTTCACAAGAAAGAAGCCACTCCTGTGCTAAGACAGTGTTCTGGCAGATTTTCACTGTGAACTGAAGATGTGTTCAAGTCCTAACCTCCGGTACCTGAAGATGTGACCTTACTTGGAAATACGGTCTTTGTAGAAAGAATCAAGATGAGCTCATATTAGGTTGGGGTGGACTCTAAATCCAATAACTATTTCCTCATGATAGAGCTTGTGTGTGTGAGAGAGCGAGCGAGCGAACGAGTACTGTCTACAGGGTCTGACCATGCCACGGGTCCCCTTGTCCAGTCCTCCAAGTCACTCATCCTGGCCACTCCTGTGAATACCCAGCGTGCTTTCTGGCCTCCTGGCCGGGCCTTTGAACCACAGTCACCACATGGGACCGGGCTTCTCCTGAGTAGCACCACCACCACTGCACCGTGGAGTGGCCGGATGGTGTCTTTAGCCGAGAAAGGAGAGGGAGGTTTGGACACACAGGATGGAAGGCCATGGGAAGGCAGAGAGAGCCAGGAGGCGGCTAAAACCAAAGGACGCCAAGCTGGCCCAGAGCCACCGGCAGCTAGGAAGAGGGAAGGAAGGGGTCTCCCACAGCCTTCAGAGGAACATGGCCCTGCTGACACCTCGACTTTCGGCCTTCCAGCCTGCGAAACAGTGAGCCAGCAAGTTTCTGTGGCTTCACACAGACCAGCGTGTGGTTCCTGTGACAGTGGTTTGGCAACTAACACAGGAACCACTCTCTCTCTTGCCGCCCCTACCCTTCCTCTCTCTTCTACTCCCTTATCCTCTGTCAGATCATGAAAGCCTTGAGTACCTATGAAACTCCATCTTTCTTCTATTTTTTTTTTAGAGAGAGAGGATTTTTTTTAAGAGAGCTTTTTGCTATAGGGCACCTGAGCTTGCCAAAGAGACAGAGAGAGACAGAGAGACAGAAAGCGAGAAATCACCCCCTCAGGAGGGGTGGTCATGCTGCAATCCCTTCTCCAGTCTCCTCTCGGGATTTGGGGCACATATGCACATGTGACCGGAGTGAGTTTTAAGTCGCCAGGTCTGGGACTCAAACCATGGTTGACCATGCTGGAGTCTAGCAACATAACCATTGTGCCATCTGCTGGTCCTGCCGTCTTTCTTCTAAAAGCAGTGGGAACTTAATGAAGGCTTTGGTTTGCAAGGTGGAGACTAAGCCAGCCAGGGCACCCTTTCAGGATAACTAACGTAGCAACACTCTCCCTACCCAGAAGGCTGCCCAGGTCATCAGGTGAGAGCTGATGACGGCATGGACACAGCCAGTGACCACGCAAGGGCAGCAGAAGGCCATATGCGGGACTGGCAGAAGAGCGGGACAGCTTAGCCCCCGATGGGATCTGAGCATCTAGGGAGGCCAGGGATCAGAAATGGGCTGTTAGGACGATGGCCGATAACCCACCCATGGTTGAGGAGGAATGGGCTCGGAGGAGGGCGTGGTTAACTTGGTGCTGCTGGTTAAATAAGCAGTTCTCACTGTGGGGTGGCCCTGCCTCCCGCTTTCCCAAGCCTCTCCAACTTTAAGGGCCCAGATTAGTCCTTATGTCTTTTTAAAATTCTTGTTTAAGTCCTCATATCTTCTAAGGAGAATTTACTAGATGTTTCTTCAAAAAAGTTTAGTATAACCTATGAGTAATTATATCTTTTTTTATGAGAATTCTTTGATTGCCTGAGTGCACATACACTTGAGAGAGACAGAGAGACAGAGAGAGAAGGCATCTCTCAGTGAAGTGTGGCCGCACCGCAATCCTGTCTCTTCCATTTCTCTACCTGGTCAGGATTCAGGGCACACAAACACACATACCATGTTTTCCAAGTCACTGGGGCTGGGCTGTGAAGCACCACCACCATGTGGGATTCGGCTCCCAGTGTGCTGCGCTAAACCACGGCACTAGGGGGCTGGCCGAGGAATGACATCACTTTAGGGCTGAAAGGTGCCGCTTGGGGTCTAGGCCCTTTACGACATACCCAGAGCATCCACGTGTCCTGTGCTCGAACATGTCTGGTGACAGAGAACCTGGCTTTGAAGGGAGCCGAACAGACTGTTGGTGATGCACGCTGCCACCCTCCACTTAGCGAAGGCCGTGCCTCCCCGCAAAGTCCACCTGCTAAGAGAAGTGCTGCCTCCCTTCACACGCGAGGGCTGACTCCTCTAACACATGGCCCTGCGGGTACAGGGAGATGGCCGGCATATCCTTCTGAAGACTGCTGTCCTTCAGAACACGCTGCCTGGTTACTGCGGCTTAAAATAACAATCCTGTTCTCTCACGGTCTCTGTGGGTCAAGGATTGGAGAAGGGCTCATGGGGGCAGTTCTGGCTCTGGCTCTGTCCTGAGACTGCCAGCCAGGGGACGGCGGGAGCTACAACCACGTGGGGCCAGGGCAGCAGGGGCCGGTCCGGCAGCTCTCTCCCTAGGTTGTCTCAAGGTTTCTCTTTCCACAAGAGCAGGCTTAGCTTCCTCACAGCATGGTGGCTGGGCTCCAGAAGAGCATTTCAGGACACCGTTGGATGCTCTAGCCTCTGTTACGACCTGACCTCAGAAGTCCTATCATGTCATTCCTGCCATTTTCACTGTCCTTGCAGATGCACGGAGGACGATAGCCCCCTTGTTTCAAAGGAGAAAATGTCAAAAGTTCTATCCGGAAAAGAGCATGTCAACTGAGAGACATTTTTTGCAACTTTTCTTGGAAAATACAGTCTGCCTCACATTGCATTCCTTCAACTTGGCTATCCTCCCCTGAAGGGGCGTTAGAGTAAGGGAAGGGTGAGAAATCAGACAGGCTACATTTGCATCTTGCCTCTCTCACTTACGTTAACTCCCTTAGTCTTCAGTTGGTTCATGAGTGACAAATGGGAATCTGCAGTCCTACCGGACAGGATGTAGGAGACACCTTTACAAAGGTACGCCCGACACTCCCAGCATCCTGCCTTTCCTGAGAACTGCTGTCCCTCCTGCTCCACCCTCCACACTGACTCCTAGGCCTCCAGCAACTGGCTCTGGACTGTGTGATCCCACCCTCCTAGTGGTCCACTGGACCCCGAGGGCTGTACCTGCCCCAGACTGAGAGTACCAGATTCTTCTTAGAAATGTGGACCTCAGAATTAGGCTACCTGGATCGAATTCTGAACCTGCCCTTCCTGCGCAAGAAAATCTGTATTAACTCTGCTGGACCTCAATGTCCTTATTTATAAATAGGATGAGGTGGTAATAGTAAAGTCCCTACTTCGGAGGGTTGGCTGAGGATGAGCTGAGTTAATACCTGTGAGCTTCTCATCACAGCATTGCCAACCGGGTGGTGTCTCCCTGAAGCCAGCCTGATTGTGATTATCTTGTCATACTCACAGGGAGGCTCAGAGAGCAGAGGAGGAGGGGGGGAGGAGGAGGGGGAAGAGGAGAAGACTCAGGCCGGTCCTGTGGCTTGGTAGCTAGGGGAACCAGATCCCACACGGCCACCTGCGGTTTGAATCTCATCACTGCCGGCTTGGAAAATAAGCTGGGCATGTGTGATTTCATGCCCTAAATCCCAACAGAATGGAGAAATGGAGGAGAAGGGATTGTGGCACCACCATTAGGGGGTCCTCCCCCCACCCCTTGCTCTTTGTCTCTCTATCTCTTTCTCTGGTGAGTGCACATACTCGCTGGCCACAAAAAGAAGAAGAATCACGAAGCTTTGTGGAGACACTTAGGGTGGAGAGAACTATACAGGTTTCTGAAAACCTCATGGGTTCTGCATCTAGGCAGGGTCAAGGCAGCCCCTACATTCTATGATGAGATAATTAACACATGAAAGGGCCCCCAGCTGAGAAGACGAGAAGATGCTCAGTGAACAGGAGCCTATCTGTCAGCACTGCACAGTGTCAATACATTCCAACTGCCCCGTCCCTACGTCCCTTTTCGGAGGGGGAAGATTTAGAGTTGGACACATACGTGATTAACATAATGGGAAGCATGGACTTTGGCATCATTCAGCACAGATTCAAAACCCAGCTCCGGCCCTGCGGGAGGGCGCCACAGTGTGAGGCTGGGCCGCACAGGAGGCCCACATTTGGCTCCTGGCCTAACCTGAACAGCCGAGCACAGAGGTGCACACCTTTGGTTCTAGCTGGGAGGCTGGGAAAAGAGGATCATGGAGCTGGGAGGGCTTGTCCAAAATACGTAGCTCTCAGGCCAACCTCATAGCCATAGGTTAAGGGAACCAGATCCCACATGGCAACCAGGCAGTTCAGTCTTGACCCCTACAGCTTAAAAACACAAACGAAACGACAAAACAACACTAGGTGCATGAGTGTGTATGCTTCAAATTCCAACAGGATGGAGAAATGGAGGAACAGGGATTGAAGCATGACTGTGCCATACGGGGGAGGGGAGTCGTTCTCCTCCTCCCTCCCTTTCTCTCTCTCTCTGGTGAGCGTACACATCTTCTGACAATGAAATAAATAAATAAATAAATAAATAAACAAACAAATAAATAAATAAAACCTCTCAGAACCAGCAGATAGCGTAATAAATATGTTGCTGGACTCACATATAGTCAACCACAGTTTGAGTCCTGGACCCGGTGGCTTAACATGCCAGGTGCATGTGCACGCTTGCCCAAAATCCCGAGAGGAGAATAGAGGAGAAGGGACTACGATGTGGCCATCCCCAGTGGGGGGTGATTTCTTGCTTTCTGTCTCTCTCTCTGTGGCAAGCACATGTGCCCTATACCCAAATCTCTCATTAAAAATAAATAAATAAATAAATAAATAAATAAATAAATAAAAACAAACTCTGTCCCTCACCCTCTCCTTCTCAGCCCTGCCCCTTGGCAGCTGTGCAGCTCTCCTGCAGTAATTTCCGCTGTCACCAATTCCTGATCTCCACCACGGTCCTGATGATGGTGCCTACCTCACTGTGCCCGGCACACTTAGACAAAGGGCATGGAAGGGTTACGCAAGCCTCCGCCACCGCCACCTTCCTCATCGACACTGTTGCTGTTATTTACTGATCCAGGCCTTCCTTCAGCCAGCCTGGATTACTCAGCATTATTCAGTAGATGCGACACTCTCATATTCTTTAAGTGCCCAAAGCATGTCACAGTTTAAAATGAATAGCGGTCCTTAAAACATCGCCAAAGGAGTAACCTTCCCTTACATACCAGGAGCCCCTTAAAAGGGCAAAGAACCCACTGGAGGCCACGAATGGAACCTCTAGTCCTGCTACAGCTGGCTATTCAGGCCAGTCTTCGAGGAAGAGCTTGGGGGAGGAGGGTTCTCCAACAGCTCTTCCCACAAAGAAGATTCTAAAAGACTGGAGGGGAGATTGTGAGACCCTCAATGTCAGATACTGGGCAAGGGGATATTCATGTGGTTATCCAGCTAAGAAGTCAGACTGTAGACTAGGGGTTCTCAACTGAATAGGCTTCTTAAAAGAAATTGGAACTTTCTCAAACATCCATGCTTGTTTTGTTTGTTTTTTCTTACCCCTTTGTGTAACTGAAGTGATTGATTAGAAAAAGCTAATACGAGAATGCAAGCAAGTTTTCTCTAGTGACAAGGGAAGCTCATGGTGATGGGCAGACAGCATCTTGTTCTGAATGATTCTGCAGTGCAGAGCACAGAAAGGCGGCTGATTGAGGTGGCTTTACTGCACATACGTACAGGTCCATCGGAGAGCTGGCCTAGCCTGGAAAGCGACTCTGGACTGGGGCTGAGCCTTGGAGACTGGTCAGACAGCACAGTGTGGCCCAGAAGTCCTCGTTACCCATCTCTGCAACCCCAAAGACCACCATAACCAACTCACGCAGCTGTGTGCAATACTCATGGACCACCCTCGTGTCCTAGTCACCAGGACATCCTGGGCTTGTGTTCCCTCATCAGGAGGAGCTTGTAACATAGGTTTACTTTAGAAACTAAGCACATCATGAAGAACTGGCAGAAAATGATAACAATATCCCAGGGATTGTGGAATCATCCGATTTCTGTAAAACTAAGTTCCAAAGCTATTTCAGTCAGAATTGGGCTGCCAGGCTGATCTGAAAACTGCTAATGGCTTAAGTCTGCAGAGAATCAAAGAGTAATCATGGAGCAGGCAAATACTTAAATAAGAGGCTTTCTATAAATCTAACTTAGCAACCATACCAGTCAGCCTAGGGTAAGTGGTGTCATGTGGCCAGCAACCTCTGAACCTCATTGGCTCACAAAATCAAAGCTTCACAGCTCACATACATGAGCCATGTCCACCTCAGGTCGGCTGTAGTCTGTTACCATTTTCTTTCTAACACTCAGGCTGACAAAACAGCCTGCGGTAATGCTGGTTTTATAGCAGAAAAGGAAAGGAGAAGGTGGCAGCCCACACAATGGCTCTTCAAATTGTGAGCAAAATGGTACACAGCACTTCTTAATTTTCACTGGACAAAGCAAGTCACATGGCCAAGCCCAACACCACTAGGGCAAGGATGAGTGATTCTCCACCAGGGAGAAAACCATCTACCGCAATAACATTTATATTTCATAGGAGTTAATGGTAGAGAACATTTTTTTGGGTAACTTTCTCTCTTCAGAGAGAAAGAGACAATACCCCCAGCAGGATCTTCAAACCATGATCCACCCCTCAGCCAGCTGGGACCATGGGCGTGCCCATCCATGCCTGTGTGCACAGGGAGAGCTCAGGATGCAAACCTGGGACCTTCCCATATGGCCTCTGCATTGCAGAATGACTCATGATCATTGCACCACCATGGGTGGTGGCGAACAGGAGACACTATTTAGCAAGCATAGTTCCATTAATTAATCCTCACCATAACCCTATGAGGCACGCACTATAATTATCATACTTCATTATATGACTGATTAAAAAATAAAGAGAAAATGTGAGTAACTTTCTCAAGGTCATGTATCTGGGAAGCGATGGCCTTGGGATTTGAATGCAGGTATTCAAAAACAACAATGCTCACTCATACACTGTAACTACTTCAGATGTATTTTCCAAAATAAAACTACCGACCTACATAATTGGAACATATGTGTGTGAGTGGTTTTTCTAAGGATAATGGATTTGCCTTGACTCATCTTTATATTTCTGGCGTGCGTGCACACACACACACAAATGATAAGCAATAAAAATGACAGTAAGTTAGTAGTAGGTGTTACAGTTTAACATAATATGTAGCCCCCACAATAGAGCTGCATACAGTATGGGAGGTAGAAGAAAAGATAACCCTGTTGATGCCTGCCATGATCTAGGGCTTAGAGGGCAGATCTGCAGAGGGTATTGGGCTCGCAGTGGCATATTGGAAGAGTGGGCTTTGTTCAGACCACTGTGGTTTGTTTTCCTTCTCTGTGATTTACAGGCTTTGTGGGCCCTGGACATTCAAGTCTGCACTCTCTTGTACGTGAGGTGGGCACAATAATGCCCATTTCACAGGGTCATTGTGAGGATTAAATGAGCTGACACATGTAGAGTGCCTGGCTCAGTGACTGGCACATATAAAGCAGACATTCCTCAAATGGTCGTTGTCATTGTTCCTACTATTGCTGTAGAAGGAAGGGTAGTGTTTTGATATGGATAATTGTGGAAAGACAGTCTATGGGGAGGCACCAGTGCAGACAAAGCTAAGAGGCGGGAAAACGATGGAATGCTTTGATTTAGGATCCTCATCAAGCATTGTACACTGAAAGGTTTGGTCCGGGGAGAAATCAGACACTGAACGTGATTAAGGAACAGGCGGTCTAAGTTAGAGGTGAGGGGTCTTGGAATGAGAGAAGTGTGGGGACAGTGGTAAGGGTGAGAAGGCTCAGGACCCATCCGTGAATGGAAGTATGTGTCTATACCACTGGCTTCTGGGGCACTCGTACTCTGTCCTCTGCTAGGCAGGACCACTGACTGATCAGGACATGATTTATGGTCTCAGCAACATAGACCCGCAAGCCAGCCTTATAGTGACAGTGATCTAGCCAGGGGCTCCCCCATCTCACTGACCATCCTTGGAGCCTGCTAAAACTAAAGCAGGAATTCCTGACCTAAATGGAGGACAGATGTTTGGGGGTCGGAGCTGTGCTGATTTTGAAATGACGTGTGCCTGAACGGGCATTTAGGAACAGCTTGACACAGCCACCTTGTCACCCTGGCTGCAGCCCATGACGTGAGGGGAGAGGGAGTATCCCTAGCTGTTGTATAACCTGATTCTCAAACATGAGCTCATGGAATGACTCAGAATTAACTGATAAAGAAGAAAGAAGGCTGAAACAAAACATGGGCTTTTCCTGAGGGATTTTTTGTCTTGTCAAGCATTCGAGATGTGGGGTAAAGAATGCAGCTATCTGGGAGTGCAGGGGACCCAGGGACTTCCATTTTTTTCCTGTTGATATCCTTGACAGCAAATGGAAAAGCTCCCTCTATCCACCTGCTAGTGAATTTATCCATTTGTCAGCCAGGAACTGTGACAGTTGCTGGGGATTTGGAAGCAAACAGTTTCACCTCAGGGGCTCCTGGATGCAGGAAGAAGAGCTAGGTACCACTGAGGGGTGGGCACAGGTTCACGCTGTGTGAACCATTTTGGTGAGAAGTAGTGATTCCCATGCTGAGGGAGACTTAGCCCTGGAGAAAGAGGACAGCTGACCTGGATCCTGAAGGCCTACAGGGTACTTTGCCAGGCAGGAAAAGATAATGCCTTCATGAGGAATTACTGGGTTGCAAGACACAAAGACAAACCCAGACTGGATGAAGCAGAGAGGTATGTCAGGGAGCTAGCACAGGTCTTATGGCAGGCTTGTAGGCAGCACCTGAAAAGTGGGAAATTCAAGGTCCTGCCTTGTCTCCTTGCAGCTCTGCAGTGTTGCAGCCCATGCTGAGTGTTTACTCTCTTCTCTCCCTGGATGAGCTTTGCCATCTTGCCTGTACATACAATGAAATACAAGCCATCTTAGACCCCATATTCCACTTCCTGATAATACTAACTAGGCAGGGCAATGAAATACCTTGTCCTTGAAGTGAATCCAGGTTCAGTTAACATCAGAATAATACACTACCTCACACCTGTTAGGATGGCTATTAGCTCGTCACCACTTTTGGTTCCTGTCTCTTCTGTCTTTAGCAGTAAACCCTTTTCTACTTCCCTAAGTCCCCCAACGGAAGTGGGAAGGGTGCATTGTGTGTTGTGGGTTCACATTGCCTTGAGGATTAGTAATGCTGAGGACCTTTGATATACCTGCCAGCCATGTGCATGTCTTCTTTACAAAAACATCTGTTCAGGTTCTTTGCTCATTTTTAATCAGGGTTTTGCTTTTTGCTATTGAGTTCTAATCACACTAATTCCTTAAAGCACTCAAAATCCAGTAGGGATAGACACAGTTGAGCCGATGAGTTACAATGCACTGTAACAACGATAGCTAACATTTACTCAATGCTAAACACCACATGAAGGCACAGTGATGCCACTTTACATATGTCACTAAAAATGTACATTCACCATGCTCACCCCCAACCCTGCCTTCCCAAACCTCATCCCCTGGCAATGTTCAGTGGCGATGCTTGTATAAGTGAAGAAGTACTGATGTGTATATATATACACACATATATATATATACACACACACACAATACATATATACATATATGTATACACACACACGTATATAAGCACATACACATTTTTTAGAAGTTTTTGCCTTAGGATACATGCACTCACCAGACAGAGACAGTGAGAGGAAAAGTGAGAAATCACACCACCACCCCCAGGGAAGATGGCCATGCCACAATCCCGTCTCCTCCATTCTCCTACTGGGATCTTGGGTACACATGCACACACGCCTGGCATGAGTGTCAAGCCACTAGGTCCAAGACTTGAACTGTGGTTGGCCATGTGGGAGTCCAGTGACATAACTGCTATGCCATCTGCTGGCCCCATTTTAAAAAATTGTTTTGTTTAGTGAAGATGATAGTGAGTTGGGGGATTAGTAAAATGTAAAGTAGGAAAATTACAAAGCAATCTCGTTTGGAGTCCAAGGTAGCAGGAACTTAATTAAGATCTCCCTTTCCTTAGAAGTGGAAAGATCTTTTTGCTTCACGGGAAGATTCCAGAAACAAGCCGGCTCCTTTGAACTGTAATTCCTAACCTCCTCAGGCCTGTTAAACATGTCTACAGATCTTACCTATGGAGATTATAGTTGTCTCCTAGAAAGTCTTGAAGGTGAAAGGAAAACAATAACCTGCAAAAACTTTTCTCCAGGGAAAATACTTTTGTGTGAACTGGGGAGGAATTCAGATTTCCACATGAAGTGCTTGCTGATGATGGTTTATATCTTTTCTCACCACCTCTGCTTTCCAGATAATGATGCAGGTTCACTTTGTAACTTTAGAAAGCATTTCCTAAAGACCTTGCCAAAATGCTAAGAGGAGTGGAAGAAATATGGCTCAAAAAATAACTATTCCCTTCTGAACAAGGAAATCCCACATTTTTTGTGGAGGGAGTGATGTTCTGTAGTGGCAATGGACAGATGTGTTTCCAAAAATAGACCACTGGGCAGCATCTGTAAGGCTGCTGTAAACCTCACTGGCTGTGTGGATATTGTTTTAAAAAGAGCTAAACTAAGTTCAAGCATCCATTGGCCGTACACAGGCTCTAGCTATATTCATTGCCTCTATAGTCTATGAAATCATTCCTTTTATAGAAAGGCAAACTATCTTCATAGATTTGAAGAAAAGAAAGAAGATTTTCCTATAAGAGCTTTCGGTAGAAAAATTAACTAAAACAGGACTGGTAGGTGGCATGATGGTTAAGGGGGCTGGACTTTCACGTGGCAGGCCATGGTTCAGGTCCTGGACCTGGCGGCTTGCTTTTTCACTTTCCCTCTCTCTCCTCTCTTCCTTTCTCTCGCTCTATCCCTCTCTGGTCAAATTAAAATGAATAAAGTTAGTTAAATAAAATAATTATTAAAAAGAAAAATTAACTAAATCAAGTGTGTGTAGCATTGGATCCTGATTCAAACTAGAGAAACTAAAGTGTGGACCAACTATTAGATGGTAATTAAGAAATTATTACTAACTTTTTGAAATGCAATAATACTATTTTGGTTGTATAATTAAAAGTCACTTTTTAAAAAAGATGTCTACTGAAGTAGTTAAAAGCAAACATCATAATGTCTGGGATTTCCTTTATGCATTTTAGCAAATAACTATAATCAATGATGCAAAAGTGACTAATCAATTATTAATGTAGGTGATTGTTATTTATGATAATGATCATTATGATTATGATAATAATCATAACCTTCCCACCCTGTGTCTTGATTTATAACTGTTTAAACATACTTCATAATAAGATGTTTAAAAATAAAAGGAAATACAGATCAAACTGCTAAAAGACAGATTATAATATTACAAATAGGTAATTTCTCATTAAATAAATGCATTTAAAAAATTTAGGACAGTCATGTCTGTTTAAAAGTGTTATTTATCTATTAAACTAGTCTGCATGCATGCACATGCTGGACATGTGTTTTAATCCGAATAGCACGGTGGGCCATGTGGGATCCATCCTCCTTAACCTCCATGCCATCAGCTCACCTGTTTATGGATTCTTTACATTAGTAAATAATTTCTCTTTTTTAAAGAATTATTTTATTTAACTTTTCATTTATCCATTTATTTATTTATTTATTTATTTATTTATTTTAATTGGACCAGAGGAGGGCAGAGAAAGAAAAAGAGTAAGAAAGCAAGCTGCCAGGTCTGGGATTCAGTCATGTGGGAGTCCAGTGCCCCCACCCACCTTGCTACCTGCTGGCCCCCATTGGTAAATAATTTCTACAGATTATAGGAATGACAAGTCAGGAGTGAGGTTGCTACATTCACATCTAACATAGTCACCAGAGGATCACCACAGTGCTGCATCTTTACCTGGATTCAGATGTATCTGAGGTCACGTCCTTTCAAGGCTGCTGCTCCTAGAGCAATGCTTCCTCATGACCAGCTCAGTCAGCAGGCACCTCGTGCAGCATCAACCACAGGGCAGTTTTGAGCTCAGTCACGGCCTCCTCTGGCCACTGTAGAGTGCAGCACATCCAGAATGTCTCCTGAAAGCCTTTGGGACTGGCCTGAAGGACACTACTTCCAAGTGGAGTTGAAGACCCTCCTGAGTCAAAACTCATCATAACAACAGAAGAGACCAGACATAAAGACTTAGTCCTTAGAAAATGGGGAAGATTCTGAATAGAATACACTGAACTTTGCCTGATTCTGTATCACTCTGGGGATCCAGAAGATGAAACAAAGAATCCGCCAGAATGGAGACAATGTGAGGTATGTGCAGGGGGAGCGTTGGGGCCAGTTCTGCAGGGGGTTGTCTTCCCACCCTGTGTACCTGTGCACTTGTACATCCGACTAGCCTAGTACAGTACGGGAGTGATTAGCAGTCCCTGTAAGGCTGTTGTCTTCTTGTGTCATTCTGAGCTTGAAGTCAGGAAAGGAAGAGGGATGTAGAGAGGCAGCCAAACAGGAGGGAACTGAGGCCCGGACGTTCCAAACACCTAAAACCTGACAGACAAGAAGGGGTATGAGGCTAGGCTGGGTCTCAAACAGTTGGAACCAAGATGGCCCTGGAACAACTGCAGCCTAACCTTCCCATGATTATACCCTCAGCCTACTGGATTAGCAGGCTAGATGACAAGCCAGCCTGTGCCATGACAGCTTGGATAACCATGGCAATGACCAGGACTACTCTAACAGGCCAGAACATGAGAGGGGCAGTGGTTCCAAGAAAACCACCACCCCTCATCACAAGTCATGGCCAGATCTCCTTCTAATCGGCCTGGCATGAAGCCAAGTGGAATGAGCCAGAACCCTCCAAAGTTCGGGCTGCCATGCCTGGAGGGAAGCTCTCTTCCTTCTGCTTCCGGGCACCATCCTCCCCTTCCTCTGGGAGGAAGAAGGAAACTGTTCCCACATCTCTCACAGGGCTAAGAGCAGTCCGCCTGGCCCATTTTCCGTAATGAGCTTCCCTCACCTTCCCGCAGCAGCTCCTTCATGCATTCCTCCCTGAGCAAGGCCAGGACCCCTCACTTCCGGGGTAGAGCCTCCCAGCGCTGAGCCTCCCGGAAACAGCAGGAGCATGTGCCGCCTGGGTCCACCCCGAGCCGGACCCTGAGGACAGGACAACCGGAAACCCAGGTCGACCGGGGTCAGCCCTCGGCTGGACATTCCAGGCGGGCGGCCCAGCAGCCGCAGGCCTCGGTCACAGGGCCACACACACGCCGCGCCTCCGCCTAGGGGCTGCAAGCGGAGCGGCACCCAGCAGCCGCGAGTCCCCGCCGGAAGCACGTGGGGAAGGGATTCTGGGAAGCCAACTTCCGGCCGGCCTACTCGCCGCGCGAAGAACCTCACCCGAGCCCTGCACAGCCTTGCTCTCGATGCCCGCGGGGCCCTGGGAGCCCCGAAGGCCACATGGGTGCCACTCTACTTACGGAATCCGCGGCCCAGCTTCCGGTTCCGCGTTTCTTTGGGCCGGCCACCAGCCCTGACGGGTGACGACAGGTGGCTGTTCTCAGAGGTGCGATGGAGTTTGGTGGAGCGGCCTGCCCCGGGCGAGCGCAGGGCCCCTTGGGAGTAGTCCACACATACATGTCCATTTTCTGCAGGACAGAGCAGGGGGCAGCCACAGGACAGCGCTCCCTGTTATCACTGTCCTGGGAGAAAGCCGGAAGAAACAGAAGATTCTAGACTCAGACGTACAGAGTCATTATGAAGGTACGTTTGTCAAGGTCACTGGATAAAATACATTTTTAACAACTTCTAATATGGATTTATAGATTTTAAATATTTTATTTAGACTTAGCAAGGAACCCCAGGTATGGTTAAGGAACTGGATTCTCACATGGCCTACTTGGGTTCAAGGCCCGGCCCTGTGTCTTGAAAATCATGCAGGACCTGTGCCACTGCCTAGCCCACATCGCCAGAGGCAAATGGAGGAGAGGGACTTGTGGCTTGGCCATCCCCCCCAGGGGGAGAGAAATTTCTCACTTTCCCTCTCTCTGTCTCTCTCTGGTGAGCATACAAACCCTAAGACAAAAACCTAAAACTGAACAATTTTTTAAAAAAAATAAAATTTAGACTTAGTGAGAAAGAGCACCTGTGTCAGTAGCTGAAAGACCAACTCCAGGAGATGTATGTTGAGTGAGTACCCCTGGGTGTGCAAGATCCACTTTTCACTTTTTTTGGGTAGTAGTAGTCTGAGCCACATCAGAAAGACTTAAATAAACTCTTACTTAAATTTGCATTTAGGGCCCAGCCTCATAGTCCAATGGATAAGGGAGCTGGATCCAACCTGGCCAACTGGGATTCGAATCCCTTTCCTGGTGGCTTGAAATACATACCAAGGGTGTGTGTGTGTGTGTGTGTGTGTGTGTGTGCACGTGTGTGCGCGCACACACACACATATGCATGATAGTGCTCACATGTATGTACTTGCCAAAAGCCCAAAAGGATGGAGAAATGGAGGTGAAAGGATTGCAGCGTGACCATACTTCACTAGGGGTCATTGGGGGTGCTTTCTCCTTTTGTCTGTCTCTGGCGAGCACACATACCCTCTAACAATTAAAACAATAACTGAAAAAATTTGCATTGTTTTTTCATATGATCCAACACTAAAGAGGAGGAGCGAAGTAGTGGAGCAATGGTAACACAACTGGACCCACATGGGAAAAGTCTGATATTCACATCCCAGGGCCATGCCAGGCACATGGTGTCTGTGTCCTAGGTCACCTGGGACTTGAGATGGATCACGGGGTCACAATCCTGTTGAAGGTACCTTTCTTTTACCTCTCTCTCTCCCTCTTTCTCATGGACATAAATAAAAACTTGAAAAAAAATTACATGAGTTGTAAAGTGTGGAAAGAGCATCTGTGAGTGTGGAAATGTTGCTTATGCTTATGTTGTCTTTCAAAGATCATCTCTACATACACAAACAAGTTTGTACAAAATTAAAAATTTTAATCTAAATTTTAGCCCCCAATAAATTCTTAACATTATTTGTACTTTTCTTCACTTTGTCTTTGTAACCTAGCATATCTTAAATGTTTCATATAGGTACATGCAGAGGTCTTGCTCTTATTTGGGCCTCACATAATAAATAAACTCTTAAATTTGACTATAATAAAGTCTTTTTTTTTTTAAGATTTTTGCCATTGGGTGTGTGTGCTTGCTAGAGAAACAGAGAGAGAGAAAGTGAGAAATCACCTCCTGGGGAGACAGGCATGCTGCAGTCCCCTCTCCATTCTCCTGTCAGGATTTTGAGCATGCGCATACACACCTGGCATGATTTTTCAAGCCACGGGGTCCAGGACTTGAACTGTAATCGGCCATTTAAGAGTCCAGTGTTTTATCCACCACACCACCTGCTAGCCCCAATACATTCTTTATTGATTGTACATTTAGGTTATTACACATATTTTGCTATTATAAACAATGTTGAAGTAAATACTATTTTAAAAAGCTTATTGATTGATTGATTGATTGATTTAGGGAGAGTGGGAAGGGGAGGAGAGAGAGAGTTACCCAACAACAATGTCCTCATGCCATAATTGTCCCCAGCTTCAGCCAGCCTGGATTGTGGTTATACACAGGGAGTTCTCAGAACACGAACCCGTGACTTTCACATTTGGAGCTAGCCTTCTAAAACATCACATCACCACTAAAATACTATCTGTCCCTGGAGATAATACTCTTCTTGAGTGCGCAGTTTTTTTTTTTAAAGAGACTTTTGCCATAGGGCAAGTGCACTCACCGGAAAGATAGAGAAAGTGAGAACTCACTCCCCATGGGGGATGACCATGCCATAATCCCTTCTTCTCCAGTCTCCTCTTGGAATTTTGGGCATGCATGCACACACTTCTGGTATGAGTTTCAAGCCTCCGGGTCTAGGACTATAATCCTGGTCAGTTATGTAGGAGTCCAGGCCTTAACCAGTTTGCCACCTGCTGGTCCTAAATTTTCACTTGAAAACATTTCTAGAAAAAAATTAATGGAGATAGAATTGCTGATTCAAATGACTTGCTTATTTAAAATTTTGATAGATTGCTGTAATTGCCTTCTGTGGATGATATACCAAGTTATAATTCCTTCAGCACTGTAGCAGAGTGCCTGTTCCCTCTACCTTTGCTAACAAGGTGTGCATGAAGACCTTGAAGATGCACCACTGAGAACTGGCTCCAAGCTTAACAGTTGGGGAAGCTGGATTCCACATAGTTGATTCTGCAGAATCGTAGCCCTGGTAGCTTGAAAAACAAGACAGGTGCATGTACGTTTGGGCCTCAAATCCTGATGGGATGGAAAGGTGAAAGAAAGGGATTTTGGAGTGACCATACCACACTGGAGGATGCATGCTTTCTCTTTTTTCCCCTCTTTCTGTCTTCTGTCTTTCTCTGGTGAACACACATGCCTTCTTTTTTTTTTTTTTTTTTTTTTTTTTTTGAGAAGTTTTAGCTATAGGGTGCGTGCGCTCGCCAGACAGACAGAGAGAGACATAGAGACAGAAAGTGAGACATCACTCCCCAGGGGGATGGCCATGCCGCAGTCCCTTCTCCTCCATTCTCCTCTCGGGATCTTGGGCACGCATGCACACGCACCCGGCATGAGTTTTAAGCCACCGGGTCCGGGACGTGAACCCCGGTCGACTATGTGGGAATCCAGGGACATAGCCATTATGCTAACTGCTGGTTCCCCACACATGCCGATTTTTAGAAACTGACACCATTGAAACATTTTTGTGCAGAAAATGCAGTTATTACTGTGTTCTGACTCCAGCTCTGTGTGTGCGCTAAAGCCAGGCTGCTTCTAGCTGGTGGCTAAAAATAAGCAGGATGCTAAGAGGCCGTTTTCTATAACATGTGAGGTTCCTCTGTCTGAAGACTTCTGCTCAATGACTCTCTGTCAACCTGGCCCAAATCTCTTAGAACTGTGCTGCAGTTTGAGAGTCTCCTGTGTCCCTCCTTCCCTCCCTCTCTATTTTACAAGGATCATATCGGCGTCATGGTCCTGCCTTTTTCAATTTTCCTCCCCTTCCTCCATCACAGAAATTTCCCCAGTTCATCTCTTATCTAATCTCATCTCGGTGACTGCTTTTCAGAAGCCCAAACTAACACAGCATGTCATTAATTTCTACCAGTATGATATAGGTAGGAAAATGACACCTCAGAATTTTATTTTTCACTTTTTAATATAATTTAACTTGCCTTTTTCTTATTATGCATGAAGTTGGGCATTTTAGATCTTTAAAAACCACTTGTAGGGGCCAGCTGGTGGCATGGTGGTTAAGGCACTGGACTCCTGTATGACTAACCATGGTTTGAATCCTGGACCTGGCAGCTTGCTTTCTCACTTTCTGCCCTCTCTCTCTCTGTCTCTCTCTGGTGAGTGCATGTGCCGTATAGCATATTTAAAAACAATAAGAATAAAATAGATAATTCTTTTAAAAAAGCACTTTTTTTTTCAGATTTCTTTTGCCCATTTTATACTGGGCTAATGACTTGCCTACTGACTTGTAGGATCTCTTTGTATTTTAGGGAAATTGGACTTTTACAGTAGGAATTGCAAAAGAAATTATAGTTTATGTGATATACTTTTACCTAAGGTGATTTTTCTATGTATAAATAACTATTTTTGTTAAATTAATCTTTTTATTCTTTTCTGGCATCTGGGTTTCGTTTTACATTTTGAAAGTCCTTTGCCACTCAAAAAGAAATAAAAAATTCTCCCATCATTACTTTTATTTTTAACATTTAAATGTTTAATCATTCTGGAATTTATTCTAGTATAATATATGAGGTAAGAATCCAGACATTTTTTTCCTAGATGGCTACTAGTCGTTCCAGCAGAGTTAAACAGTTTTTTTCCTAATTAGAAATACTGCCTTTATCATGTAGTAGATTTTAATTTTCTATTTTTTTATGATCATGCTGATCTGACTCAGCCAGATATTTTGGCCTGTATTTTATTATCCTAGTGTTATAAAAAAATAAAAAGGCAGGTATTCAAGATTCTGGCATAAATTTATTCAAACTTCATCCAGAGAAAAATATTGAACAGATGAATTGTTCTTCAGAAGAAATACTTCTAAAATCCTACATGTGCTAAAATCCAGTCTTCTTTATATGTTGAGGCTGAAGTCTAAACCACAAGTATTGTAAATATTGACAATAGGTCTTGACTTTCCTAGAATGAACTAGCTGGATAGGGTCAATTTTGTTTGTTTTAGTGAGTCAAGTTGGCATATGGTGAACTATGCTTAGAGTTAGGGTAAGAAACGGGTACTATCATTTCTCTGTGTGATCATCCCTTACTTTCTCCCAAAGTGTGGTCCTGGTTTTTGCTTTTAATCAGCTGCCTACATTCACTTAATTTATATCTTAACTACAAACCACTGTCTTCTCAGTACTAGTGACATTTCAAATTGTAGATATCATTGTGACAGCTACAAAACTGCCTCACAGACCCCCAGCTTCGGGGGATGTAATTAACCAGGGACTCCAGCTGCTGTGCTTTGCAATCTATTGGGTGTTTGTGCCAAGGTGATGCACCTTAAGGGCTGCTACTCATAGCCGATAACCAAGGGCAGCATGGTGCTAGCCTATTGGTGTGGTCCTATTCTTGGAACACAGGGAATGGCTCTCAATTCTGCCTTTCACTTTCAGACTACACAATGGCCTTGCTGAGCCTTCTGACTGCAAAGTATTTGAGGAAACTTCTGTCAAAACTTCCCTTCCTCTTTCCTTCACTTAAAGTCATATTTCCATGGAGGTATGAAAGTTCTTCTAGTTTTTCCCATTTTATCGCACTCAGACATTTCCCCTAATGAAATTCTTGCACATGTAATCCCAGTTTAATATCTAATTCTGGGAAGTCCTAGGCCAACACAAACTTCCTATCCTTCCATGAGTGAAAGAGAGAGAAAGAACTCTCAGCAGTGTCTCGATTCTGTGTTCCACCCACAGCCATCCCTAGATATGTGCACATGCCTGATGTACTCAGGAGTTCTTGGGACATTTACCAGGAACCTTCCCTTATGGGCACCCTGACAGAGTGTCATGTGTAACTATCGTGGCACTGTCCAACCCCTACGCTTCCCATTCTTATAGCCGTTAGGTGTTATCTGCTAGTAGTTTCCACATATGCTCATCATCATAGCAGCTGGAAAGTTGGGTCCATGGCTCTCTTATTGTGTATTAGAGATAACTCATTTTCTTATTTGGGTATAGCATTCTGCCTCTTAACTGCAGAGTCAAAGGTCATGAAATCCATATGGTTGTGAGTTAGGACTTTGGGACTTTAGCGGTTGCATAGCAGGAATGAATGGGACATTCATCTTGAGAATAATTGGTGCCTGACTAATAATACAAAGATGTAATTTCAACCTGAGCTTCATTGGGGGCGTACCCAGAGAGCAGAGCTCTTCCCAGAGGCTGAGATCACACTTTTGTCTGTAGGTGAAGCAGGATTAGTGCATCATCCTGATGAATGATGAACAGACACACCCTTGAATTTAGTTAAATATCCACCCCTCCTATCTTTGCTCAAGCACTTCAGTGCTATGATTTAATTGCAAACTCTTTCCACCTTCAGGGATTCTGATATTCTAGAGAAGCCAAGTGTAGTCTAAAGGTGAAAGCTCAATTACTAATCCTTTCTCAGACTTTCAAGATAATATTATTAGTTTTCAAGCATGAGATGCTTCGCAAGAGAGCTGCTGACTTCCAGTTTGGCCAAATCCTTTCACGTTGTGGCGTGTAGGATGCATAATCATTTTGGAATGTCTCTGAGATGACTTCTGCAGGCGAGGCTTTCCTTTGAGTGTCTTTGGGGCTAGATCAGTCATGTCCATTTCATTGCTGATGAGGTGCTTTTGTGAAAAAGAATTCTTAAATGGTTTATTTAGCAGCTCTGATGAACATCGAATATTCGGTCCTAATATGTCAGTTATATTTAATCTGTCATGATTAAAAATTCTCTCAACTGAGCAGGGGCAAATGGATGTATATGGCCAACATATGGGTGGAGTTGATCTGAAAAAGATTTAGGGAGGTGGAAATTATACAATCTGTAAAATTTTTTAGGGAGCCTGAATCTACCTTCCTATCTTTTACCAGACTTGGCTCAAAATATCTGTTACAGTCTGTCCCAGTTTGATATTTGCAATTTAACCCAATTATTTTTTTTCTAGCCTTTCACACTCAAAATGTCAATGAGACATAACTAACCTAGACTCAATTCTCTAGTTGATTACTCTTAGTATGAAGCCTTTTAAGAGCAGATGCTAGACATCAGGTCTGGTCCGTGGCATGGACCCCGAAAAGGCATTGCCACCTATAGATAACAGGGTATTACTGAAAAGACCGACTTTCCAAGAATTATCTCAAAACTGAGACTATCAGCCATTTCATCAACTCTAAACTATCATGAAGAAGACATTCTAATAAACAAAAAGTCTCTGCCCATCCCCACTCAACCTTAAGTGTGTATCTACTTTATATTGTAATAATGACATCCATTCCAATCAGTACCATTACATACATTTAGCCCTCACACAGTTGAATCAGTATATAGAATTGTGCCCTATTTTTTCACTCATTTTGATGTTATATGACATACCATCACATTTATCATTTTAATAGCTACATAGTATCATATCATTCATATATAATGTGCTTAATCCTCCCCAACTACTAAATATCTAGGTTTTCTTTTAGGTCTATAATTTTTAAATAATCCTGTTAATGCTATTATAAATGTCAGCCTATGTAACTTTATAAAATATATTTCCTTTGTGATCAATTCTCAGAAATAGTATCAATGAATTACAGAATATAAATATTTTAATGACTTTTCGTAGACAGTCAAATAATTCTCAAAAAAATGCAATACAGATTTACAAGACCACTAGTAATAAACAACATGTACAAGCACCAAGGAGAGCATAATAAAATGCCAGTGAACAGTTCAGATTAACAGGACAGTCAAAAGGCTTAAAGAGACCTGCTCTGTTTTCATCTAGGAGGCTCTGAGAGTGATGGAAATGTCATGTGTAAAGTATTAACCAGTTTTCTTGGCAGTTTCTTTTTGAAAAAGGTTGGAGCTAAGTTGGAATTGGCATAAGGTTATATTAGTAGTGAGGAACTTATTAGGAGAATCCGCGCGGTGTCATGTGATCAGGGTAGATCACATGGGCGCATGCATGTGCGTGCGTACCCAAGACCCCCCCCCCCATATGATGTAATGTTATTCGGCCTGACAGACATGACTGAAAATCCCATTTTAATTTATTTAGCTGTGTGGCCTTGGGCAAATTACAAAACCTTTCTGAACGTCATGGAGAGCTATTAGAAGAACTAAAGATGGTCCATTCAAAGAGAAAACAAATGATGACTACTGTCCTCATCAAGAACAGTCTGACGTTACTTGTGGCAGAAGGAAGCACAATCTAAAGACTATCACACCTTTGGCAACAAGATAGTGAAGTAAAGAAAGGGCTGTGGAGGAATGGGAAGTAAATAGGAAGAAGAGATTAAAGACATAGAGACAGGAACAAGATGAGGTGGAGGGAGAAGAGGTAGAAGTAGAAAAGAGGGGAGAGGAGATAGGGAGGAAGAGGAGGAAAGAAGAAGATGGAAAAGAGGAGGTAGAAGAGAAGAAAGAAAAGGAAGAATGATGACGTGGAATGGGACAGAAGGCAATGATCAGGCTCTAAGATCTTGTGCTAGAGTATCACCAATAGCCCTGAGAGGGTAGCCTAACAGTTATGAGCATCTAAATTCAATGTGGTGCAGTAGCTACATGTGATGTGGGCAGAATGTGCTGGGTCAGTAGGGATTGTCGTAATAACCATTTTTGGTAAGTGGTTACTCTACTTGGCTGGTGGTCCAGGTGGTTTGGAGCAGGATCCCAGACAGTGGCTAGAAGAATAAACTTCGAGTTCACGCCTCAGAAAGAATGGCAGTAGATGGATAAATCCAGCCAGATTTCAGGAATCAGACAAAGGGACTAAAATTTAGGTAGGCTCCAGTCTCAAGAGGAAAATGGGGAATTAATTAGGAGGCTAGGTCAAAAAGCCCATGTTTAGAGAGTGGATAACAAAGTCAGGGATTAGGGAGATATAGTAGGTCCCAAACAAGAGGATATCCAGGCATCACCCCACAGAAGACACTGGTAAAATCTCAAAAAAGCAAAAACAAAAACAAAAAAAAACAAAACAAACAAACAGACAAACAAATTTAAGACATTATCTGCTAGTTTACGCATTCATTTCTTCAATAGCTTTTGATGAAGCCAAGCTTCAATGCTTGGTCTGGGAATCTAGTGAGGAAGTTTATGCCTTACATTTGGGAAGATATCTGGTGTGGGAGGCAGATACATAAATACAGTGTAATCAGGACAAGGAATGAAAAGATGCTATGGAAAGCTTCACAGTAGAAAGGAAGCTTGAGCCAAGTCTTAAAAAATGCACAGAGAAAAATTGGAACCTTCATATGTTGATGGTGGAGATATAAAATGGTACAGCCACTGTGGCAAACAGTTTGGTAGTATCACAAAAAGTTCAACAGGATTGCATATGACCTGGCAGTTGCACTCCTAAGTACACACCCAAAAGAACTGAAAATATATGTCCATGAAAAAAACTGCCCACATGGAGAGAAATAGACAGAAAGAGAGAGAAAAAACATTCCCCATGAGGCATGATCATGCCACGATCCCTCTTCATTTCTCTGTCAGGTTTTGGACACTTACCCACATGTGCCCAAAGTGTTACTCACACCTCTGGGGCCCAGACTTGAACTGTAGAGTAGATCATGAGGGATCTGACTCCTTAACCACTGGGCTAGAGAGCCAGCCTATGAATGTAACTTTGAAATAGTTAATTTTATGTGATGTGAATTTTACTTTAAGAAAACAAAAATGGGGACCAACAGATGACATAATGGTTATATTGCTGGACTCCCACAGTCAACTCTGGTTTGAGTCCCGGACCTGGTGGCTTAAAACTCAGACCAGGCACCTGTGTGTGCATGCCCAAGATCCTGAGAGGAGAATGGAGAATAGACTGCGGCATGGCCATCCTCCCTGGGGGGATGATTTCTCACTTTCTGTCTCTCTGAGTGCACATGCCCATTAGCAAAAATGTCTCTAACAAAAAAAGGAAACAAAAATGAATGGAGAGTTAGCTGGTGGACAAGGTAGGGGAAGCCATTTTATGAGGACCTGTCCCATTCGTGCCATATGCCAGGGCCAGAGACACAGAGAGGATGGATTACTTGGACCAGTAAGTACTTTTATTTGTCCAGAACCCGTGGGGAGCAGTGGATGAAACTGGAGGCCAAAATCTAAAGGGCAATTTAGTTTGTAGAAAATGAGAACCTCCTGAATTTAGTTTCAAGACCTAGGCAAGACCAACACCATAGAAGACTGTCTGTCTGAGGTTAGGGTGACCAAAATGACATGTTTACAAATGTTGGGAATGAAAAGCGCTCAGAAGTACTCTGTCCAGGGTGCAGTGGAGACGCACGGCAACAGAAGCTGGACCTCACAGCAAGCGTGGTTCAGGTCCTTGGCCTAGTCAGCCTGAAACCCACCAGGCACATGAGCAAGTGCCAAAGATCCAGCAGAACAGAGGACTCAAGGAAGGGGATCGTGGCATGTATGAGCAGACCCTGTGGAGGGTGCTCCCCTCTCTTTCTTACATGCTCTATTATGAATACAGAAAAGAAAAAAGAAAATATTCAGCCTAGTCTTCCCCTAAGTGGAGTCATGAAATACTGGTCTTGTAGGGTACTCTGGAGGAAAAAGGGTTTTGTGCTCAAATACTTCGTTGACTGCTGTCTCTCCTAAATCTAGAACAGTGCCTGGCACATAGTAAACAGTAGATCATGTAAAGAAACTTTTTTTAAGGCTTTTTTTTTTTTCATAAGGTACATTCATTTTCTGGAGAAACAGAGAGAGACAGAGAGAAGGAAAGTGAGAAATCACCCCCCTGGGGGGTGATTGCCACACTGTAATCCCTTCTCCATTCTCTTCCTGGAATTTTTGGGCACACATGCATGTTCCCTCCATCCGAGTTTCAAGCCATTGGGTCTGGGGCTTTTTTTTTGTCTTGGAGAGATTTTTGGTATAGGGCACATATGCTCACCAGAGAGACAGAAAGCAAGAAATCACCCCCTCCCCAGGAGGATGGCCATGCTGCAGTCCCTTTCCCTCTGTTCTCCTCTTAGGAAATTTTGGGCACACATATACACGCACATGCGCCCAACATGACTTTTAAGGCACCAGGTACGGGACTCGAACCATGGTTCACTACATGGGCGTCAAGTGACATAACCATTACACCATCTGCTGGTCCTGGATCTGGGACGTAAACCACAGTCAGCTGTGTGGGAATCCAGTGCCTTTAACCACCATGCCACCACCTGCTGGTCCTTTTTTTCCCCTTTTCTGTAGGTATGTGTGTGCTTGCCAGAGATAGAGAGAGGGGAAGTGGGAAATCACCACTGGGTGGATGGTCATACCGCAATCCCTTCTCCTCCATTCTCCTCTCAGGATTTTGGGTACACATGTACATGCATCTGGCATGATTTTCAAGCCTCCAGGTCCAGGACTTGAACTGGGCAGTTGGCTATGTGTGCCTTAAACTCTATGCTACCTGATGGCCCAAGAAGCCAGTTTTAACTGTCATTCTTCCAGCATATCCTAGCTAATGGGTCCACATGCCTCCTTTTTGCGTTGGACCAATGAACATCATTTAGGTGTAATACTGTGCAGAAAAGCTTGGGGTATGACAGCCTGGCCCATCCATCTTCCTTATAAATGTTTTGAGGGTGAATTGTCCCCGGTTTGGATGGAAGTAGAGATGCCTGGGTGGCCTATGGTGTTGCCTGCCGGCACGATCTGAACTATACACGGTAGAAGAAGAGCTATTTCCACAGGGTTGCCCTCCGCTTGTTGTCTACACTTTCCTAGTTTGACAGGCCACTTTGCTTTGGAACCGTACTGACCCCAGATCAGCCATTTATAGGGGAGCATCAGTTTTTCTTGCCTGTACAACTGAGATAAGATGCTTACTACCTGCCTCTCCATTAGAGGATTTACTGCGAAATCTTCGAGGCTTAAGCCTCAGGGCCTTCATTTAGATGGGCCTCTTTCACAGTTTTTTGCTATTCTTGTGCTTCTTTGGCATGGTAAATTTGTGTTCTCTTTCTAAAAGGCCTCCATGCCCCAGTCCTGTGAACTTCAGACCTCATTTCACTTGGATCCCAGGCTTATTGGCACAGTAGGTGGCCAGACTGGGAAATCTAGCAGGGCAAGAATCTCCCACATTCAGGACTCACTGCTTGGCTGACAACCGACAGAAGCTCCATAGACACTTGTTGAGGATCCAGTGTTTAAAACTCATGTACATTAAGCACTTAATAAATAGTCCTTATTAAATGGTGCTTTATGAATGAGGAGTCAGAGGCAGAAGGAAAAAGTGCACTCAAAGATGTTTAGATGCAGAAATGTGCAAGTGTGATTGGTTTCAAACCGATCTACATCATCTGTGAAGACTATTCAGCATCGTAGCAGGAAGCTGCAGGGTTAGGAATATAAACTTGCTTCTTTGTTCTAAAATGAACCTGCTTTTCCCATTTACCGTCACGCATTGTATCCTTTCTCATTTGGAAGCCAACAGTGGTGGCCTGCCCTTACCTGCAAGAGTACGACAAAGCTGATTTTGATGTGATGTTAATCATATCCTAAGCTCCATGTAGTCCAGATGAAAACATTAGAACAGCACATGCTATCTGCTGTTCCTTAAGAGAGAGATCCTTTTCTTATTCAGTAATAACTGGCCAGCTTTATGGTAATGATGGGGAGAGAGGGATTCCAAAGAGGCCAATCAGCAGGCAGTTGAAGAAGTAGGAATAGTGACATGCTTGTGTGTGCATATGCGTGTGTGTGTGTGTGTGTGTGTGTGTGTGTGGCTCTTTGTTACAGCTGCTTCTGTACATGGAAAAACCAACTGAATCCTTTGGGAAAGGTAATTAGCCACAGCATTCAGTGCCTGAGACATTAATATGGTGAACTTGAAGGCAATGCCAAGTGGGAGCTTTTTCTGCAACTCCTTACCTTTTCCAGAATCCTTCCTCGAAGGGAAGGCACTTAACCCTCCTCATAATTGTCATAAAGAACGGCTGGAATGTGAGGACAACTGGAACTAACCCCTGCTGTTTCATTGTTTGTGCCTTAAACACTGCTATAGTCTACTCAAAGGAGACAAAAGCGAAGGGACAACCCAGCTTATAAACACTGGGGACAAGACGCCAGTGCCATCCGCTGCTCCCTGGAACACTGGGCTATTTATCACACAGAGTCCCATCTGTTCAAGGCAGAGGAATGCTATTTGCTTGGGGAGGAAAGGAAGAATTGATAGCAGTATTCCCTAGCTTTTTCATTAGAGATCTTGAAAAATAGCCTTTCAAAAGAAAGACACCTTTATAGTTCAATTGAGTTATGCACTTAAAAGCATTACTGGACTGAAGTTTATCATCTGCTTTCATCCAGCTTAAGATGCAGCAGGCTTCAAACATTTCCTTGGAGAATTCTGCTCTGTCAATGAATTCTCTAAATCTGGCAATTTTTTGCTGCCAAGAAAAAAAAAAGAGACTTATTTTATGGTGAGCAGAACTAAAGGGCACAAAGAAGAAAAATAATAATGGCCTTAGACAAGAGATGAGAGTATTTGCAGAAAACTTGCAGATGGCCGTCTTAATCCTCAGCAAGCAACATCATTGAAGATGATTATCCTAAATAATTCAGATTCCCAGTTTTCCGAAAATTCATGATGATGTGCCTTAGCATGTGCCTTATTTTTATTATTATCATCATCTTCATTACTGTATTGAATTTTCATAGTCCTTTTAAATCTGCAAATTTATATCTTGCAGTTCTGTGAAACACATTCTTTCATTATTTCATTGATAGTTTTCTCCTCTGCATTTTCTCATCTTATAATAACATTAGCTACATTTCGAGCCTCCTGGAGTAATTCCTAATTTTATTTTATTTTACTGCCACTTTCCATCTTGTTTTGTCTCCTGGGAGATTTCCACCATTAGTATCCAACATTCCTACTGGATTTTTTTTCCCTCTAATTTAATGAGCCTTTTTTTTTTTTTTTTTTTTTAATTTCTAAGAGCTTTCTTAAATTGCGTTTTCTTCCTTAGCATTCTGTTCTTGTTTTCTCTTTTTGTTCTGAGTATTGTTCTAGTTTTCCTTTTAAAAGTTTGCTTCTGGGGCCAGCAGATGGCATAGCAGTTATGTCACTGGGCTCCCACATGGTCAACTGTGGTTCAAGTCCTGGACCTGTTGGCTTGAAAATCACGCCAGGCACATGTGCGTGTGTGCCCAAGATCCTAGGAGGAGAATGAAGAAGGGATTGCAGTATGGCCATTTTCCCTGGGGAGTGATTTCTCACTTTCCCTCTCACTGTCTCTCTCTCACTTTCTTTGTCTCATCATCTCTGTCTCTCACTTTCTTTGTCTCATTTCTGTCTCTGTCTCTCTCTCTGGCAAGCACACACACCTTAAGGCAAAAAAACCTCTCTCTATAAAAAAGTTTTCCTCTATACTTTGCATTGTTTTGGTTTCTTCCAGGTTATTTTGTTTGTGTTTTAGTCTCTTATGACTAAATCATTTGTTATCACCTATAGATAGACATAGAGCTTTCCTTCTGGAAACTCCTCTTTCCAAAGTGAATATCTGGATATCCTGTGGAGCACTGCCCACCAGTGGGCTTTCCCTTCCCCCCTCTTCTCCGTGTTCCCTCCTGAATGGGACCATAATAATTGTAGCCATCCACCTGGTGCCAAGATATTGTGTGAAATGATCTGTAAACCAGATTTGAATTTCCCTTCCTTGATCCACTGCCTGTTAGGAGCTCCATGAGGCCCCAAGATGGGTTGGTAAAAGTCAGCAAAGTAGCAGGAGTGGAAACATGGAAGCTTTTAAAAGAAGATACTCATGCTAGCCTGACCTAGAAGAAAGTAGACGGCCATGTTGTGAGCTGCCTGTGGAGCTGTCACATGGTTAGCATCTGAGGGTGACTCTAGTTGCTGAGAGTGGTCCCAGCCAATGGCCAGCAAGGAGACAGGGTCCTCATCCCTACAACTTTAAGAAATAATTCTGTCAACAGAAAGCCCAGTGACCACAGAAGAAGACCTGATGATATCAGACTCATTGATATCACAGCTCTAGTGATACCTTCATTTCAATATGGTGACAACCAGGGTAGAGGACCCAGCTCATCTGAACTCAGAATCCTGATACATAGAAACTGAGATAAATACATTCGTTTTCACTTAGGTCATTCAGTTTGTAGTAATTGTCACGAAGCAATAGACAGCCAATCAAATGGTGTCTTAGAAGAGGAAATTGATCCTATGTCTATATATATCCTATATTAGTTCATGTTGACCTTAAGGATGAATTGGAAGGTCCTTGTATGGTCATGGCCAAGGATTTTTTGTGACATTGTTGTGGAGCAGTAAATTTGATGTGATAAACAGACATTCAAGCTGTTGAGAGTAAGTAGAATGTCCTCTTCTTTGGTTGACCCTTTTGGATTTACTTCCACTATGTAGCTGATAGACCAGGCTGTCTACCACCTGAAGACACTTTGGGTAAGTAGAGACATACAGATTGGTTTCACATAAAGCTGTGGATTTAAGTGGCTCTCTTCCTTCTTGGTGTACTTTTCCTCAGGCAGGTCTCTCCTTGTCTCTTCTTGCCACCAGAACACTAAGACTTAAGAAATGAATATTAGCATGAGTACTTGGAGCAGGGATGATGAATGAGTTTCAACTTGTTTATCACTCTGGTTGGGATTTTTTTGTGTGTAGTAGGTTTTAGAGTACTATTTTGAGAAGGACCCTTAAGATTTATCAAAAGTTCCGCACAAAAAAAGTGGATTCTGTTAAATGATTAATTAGCAGTGTATTTTGACATGGCCACTGTTTTGAGCAGATTCCATAAAAACAGATTCCAAGATTCAGAGAATTGTTTCCAGGAGGTTTATTATGGAATATGCCCAAGAATAATGCTTGCAAGGAAATGAAGAAAGAAAGATGAGACATTGCGGTTGCAAAAAATCTTCAGGCAGTCTCTGGAGATCATTGGATCTGGGTTGTTCCATGTGAGGTGAAGATGCTAGGCTTTAGCACTAACCTCTTGCCTTCACTCCCTCTGACACAAATCATGGAGGGATGTAACCCTGAGCAGCTCCTTTTGACCAAGGCTATTCCTAGGAAGGGACATAACTATGAGTCATCAGTGGCCAACACTCAGCAGCTGAAGGGATGAGTGCCTGGGTCCTGAAGGGAGATCCAGGAAGCACATCACAGCATCCACTTCAGTCACAGGAGGAGGAGTGGCATGCATGTGCCAGACATTAACCATTTCTGGCCAAGGGAAAAAGCCAGAGAAGTTACTCTACTGCTTTAAGGGTGAGCCTTTGCTAAAGAAGTAAGATAAGATGATACAAGACATAAGACCCAGTCCAGTTCACTAAAAGAGAATATTGAGGTCAGGACAAAAAGTCCTGTTGTCATAATCTATCTCTGTGCCTTGCTTTGTTTATTTTGAGAAACTCACATAAGATGACAGCTACTTTATTAGCAACTGGAGAGGATCTAGAATTTTGGGGCCCTGAATTCTGGTCATCTTTCCTCATTGAAGACATGACTAACATCTATTTAAAGCTCTAATCTGATCATTACTCATTGTAACTAGTGATGTGATTCTCCTTTGCTTACCCACACTGCCTTCTGTCCATGTCTCCTGATTCTGTGTCTCCTGAGGTGTCCATGTTGGGGGATATCCCAGCTCTAGCTCTCCCCAAAATCTGTCAATACATGGACTACACAAGCAGCCCAGATGTAGAAGTGAATCTGAGCCTAGAGAAAGTGTCATTTGAAACTCAGGAATTCTCTGCAATCCTGTGTACTCTCAATGCCTGTAAAATTTCTTAAATCTTCTCCCAAAAGTTTAATGAGAAGAAAGCCCAAGTATAGCTTATCTATGAAGACAGAGTTAAGATCAGAGTGTTCTAGAGTCTGAATAGCAGAAGTGCTTGTTCTTCCACCCAGGTGAAGTCACACTGCATTTATGACAAAACCTCAACATTCCCCAACTTGTATAATGGATGGATTTACTAGCAGTCTGCTGTTGATACTTCTTTGCTTAAGATGTAGTTCTTTTCTTCCTTCTGATTTAGAAAAGAAATTATCATAGACCTAAATATGAAAGTTAAAATTCTATAACTTCTAGGAAAAATGGCAGAAAAATATTTTCATGACTTTAGGTTAGGAAAACATCTCTTAGACAAGTCACAGAAGGCATAAAAGACAAAACTGAAAATAGACTTAATTAAAATGTAAAACCTCTGTCCAACAAAAAAGTGAAAAGGTGTAGACTTGGAGAAAACATTTGTAATATTTGTGTTTAACAAGGGACTTACATCCAACATACATATATTTTTAAAAGCTCTTACACGCCAAAAATAAGACAATAACATTTTTAAAATGAGCAAAAAAACTTAACTGTCATATCAAAAAAAAAAAAAAGATAGCCAAAAGACTCTTAATCATATGAAAAATATCCTCAAAAATCATTATTCTTCAAGGACATTTAAATTAAAACCACATTGAGACATAGTAGTCTGTAGTAATATCTCACTGCTGATGACTCAGTAATTCCACTTCTGGGTGTGTGTACCCATAGATGAGTGTGCATATACACAAAAGGTTTGTTTGTGAATGTGGATAGCAGCCTTATTCATAATGGCTCCAAACTGGAAACAATCAAAATGCCCTTCAGTAGGAGAATGGATAAACAGCTTATAGTGTAATGCAATGAAATACAGTCACATGTGGCTTAACAAGTAGGGATACATTCGGAAAAATGCACCATTAGGTGACTTTGTTGTTGTGCAGGCATCACAGAGTGTACTTACACAAATCTAGATGGTATGCCCTACTGCACACCTAGGCTGGATGGTATAGCTCTGTGTTCCTCATGGGACCATTGTTACACATGTGGCCAGCATTGACCAGAACCTCATACCAGTCATGACTATAATGGAAAACAGACAAACGAAAAAACCACTGATATATGCAGCAAAATGGAAGACTTAAGAAAACATTAGTTTGAGTGAAAAAAGCTAGACACCACTAAAGAATATATTATATACGATTCTATTTACATCAAGTTCAAGAATACAAAAAACTTGGGGACCAGCAGGTGGTGTGGTGGTTAAGGCGCTGGACACTCCCACATGGCCGACCAGGGTTTGAGTCCTGAATCTGGTGGCTTGCTTTCTCACTTCCTCTCTCTCTCACTCTCACCTTCTGTCTCTCTCTGATCAAACTAAAAAAATACTGATAAAAGTCATAATGCAGGCAGGAGGTTCTGAATGCCAGATGGGAAGGAAGTTTCTGGGGTGATGGAAATATGCTATATCCTTATCTAGGAGGTGGTCACAGGGAGGTGCACAGATACAAAAATTCACTGATTTTTTTAATGTAAAAATTTATCTTAAGGGGACCAGTAGTTAGCGTAATGTAATGGCTATGTCGCTGGACTCCCATGTAGTCGACTACTGTTTGAGTCCCGGACCCAGTGGCTTAAACTCACGCCGGGCGCGTGTGGGTGCGTGCCCAAGATCCCGAGGGAGAATGGAGGAGAAGGGATTGCGGCGTGGCCATCCCCCCTGGGGGGTGATTTCTCGCTTTCTATCTCTCTGCCTAGCGAGCGCACGTGCCCTATAGCAAAAAGAAAAAGAAAAAAAAAAAAAAACCTCTCCAAAAAAAGAAAAAAAAATTTATTTTAAGATGTATGCATTTTACTGTACATGTTATTCCTCAACAGAGTACTGTTAAATGAATACATGATCTTAACATAAAATTGAAAGTTAAAAAAAGGCAGAAAAGAATCACCAGCAATCTAATCATAAGTAACACTTCTATGTAGTCTTGTTCCAATGAATATTTTATATCAGTGAAATATTATTGCACATACACATTTTATTTTGCTTTTCCCCCTTATTGCATCACAAGTACTTTTTCATGACATTAAAAACTCATGAGTTAGGGCTGGCAGGTGGTACGGAGGTTAAGGTGTTGGACTCTCACATGGCTGACTGCAGTTCGAGTCCTGGGCCTGGTGGCTTGCTTTTTCACATTCCCTTTCTTTCTTTCTCTGTCTCTTTCTGGTCAAATTTTTAAAAAATAATAAGTACAATAAAATAAATAATAATTTAAAAAACTCATGAGCATGATTTTAAATGGTCATATATATATTTATCATACACATACATGAGGACTTGAAAAAGTTTATGGAAAATGTCTCTTATGAAAAAACTATTCATGGATTTCAAAAATTTTTTCACAGAAATAAATTTATCAGTTAATTCCATTTTCCATGCACTTTTTGAAGAACCCTCATATACTATAAATGATTTACCATTCCCTTAGTGTTGAATCCTCTGTGATTTTGTTTTTCAGTGCTATAAATAATACATGATAAGCTGTGGGTACAGATCCTGGGTTGACTTGAACACACAGCAGGTACAACATAGGAGCACATTCTTGAGCCCAACTGACTGGAAGGTAGGGGGCAGGATCATGGCATGGCAAGATCTGGTTGGGGATGCCTGTTTGTCTCTCTTATAAAGGAAAGAAACTTTTTTTTGAGAGGTTTTCGCTATAGGGCGCGTGCGCTCGCCAGACTCAGAGAGACAGAGAGACAGAAAGCGAGAAATCACCCCCCAGGGGGGATGGCCACGCCGCAATCTCTTCTCCTCCATTCTCCTCTCAGGATCTTGGACACGCACGCACACACGCTCGGCGTGAGTTTAAGCCGCCGGGTCCAGGACTCGAACCGTGGTCAACTACGTCGGAGTCCAGCGACATAGCCATTATGCTAACTGCTGGTCCCTGTACCTAACATTTTTATTTTTAGCTTTTTAGGTTACTTATTTAGCTAACATTTCAAGACATGTATAAATTGTATTTATTTTAAAAGAGTGGAAAAAAGTAGCAGCCAAAACCCATGTCTGGAATCCCTGCCTAGTGGCATCATGCCCTGGCATCCTACTGCGGAGGTGCCTGTAGCTCCAGGTGACTTCTCATTTATCTATTAATGTTACAGGAGATCTTCTCTGTAGAAACTCGGGGAGGTGTCAGACAGACTGAGGTGATAATAGCACAGGCCCTGCTTTTACGAGCTAGTCATTGAGACAGTCTTCCTGCTGGTTAAGAGAAGCTTCACTGAAGAGGTAATGCTAGCCCAGCCTGATGGTGCATTTAGTAGCAAACAACTGCACTGCTGGAAGCCACGTGGCCAACCAGTTTGAGTCCTGGACCCAGAGGCTTGAAACTCACACTGAGTGCATGTGTGTGCTTGCCCAAAATCCTGAGAGGAGAAGAGATTGCGATGTGGCCATCTTCCCAGGGAGTGATTTCTTGCTTTCTGTCTCTCTCTGGTGAGTGCACGTGCCCTGTAGCAAAAATTTCTCTATTAAAAAAAAATAAATGAATAAAAAATTAAATTAAGTGAGTAATTCTTAAAAAAATTAAAAAGAACAACTTCCTGCTGAATTGTCAATTCTAGCTATGCCATATGACTTTTTGGCAAATCTCTTAACCTATTGAGGCTTCCATTTTTTAAAATTTTATTTATTTCTTTTATGAGACACAGAAGGAGGGCACCCCAAGCAGCTCTCACTCCACAATCCACCCCCAGTGTCAGCTGGCCCAGATTTCAGATATGTACATGTGCACCCAGTGTGCATGGGAGGTCCCAGGACATGAGCCTATGTGGGTTCAGTGGCTCCACTCCTGTGTCATTGCCTGGCCCTGGACTTCCAATTTTAACCTGTAAAGTAAAGAGATTGGGCTAAAGACTGGGATGGACTCATGATGTCACTTTCCTCTCGTAGGTCATAGGCAGATGTTGTGAACTCGAGTCTCTTTCTGCTAAGCTGGGGCCGAACTCCAGGCAGCCACTACCACTGCTGGGATTTGAAATCTGTATACTTGTCCTGGATGTGATCATCTCCAGGGCTCTTCCCAGCTCTGAAGGTATGAATATACGTTACTTCATCATATTATGTGGGAAGTGCACTTAGGAAAAACTACAATTACAGAAGGACCTGTAAATACTATGCTTGAAACAATGTGAGCTTGTTCCCAAGTTTGGGGGATTTAATTCGAATGAGAAATTTCTTGGGCCAGCTAGTGGCATGGTGGTTCAGGTGGACAGATTCCACGTGGCTTACTGCAGTTCTAGTCCTGGACCTAGTGGCTTGAGAAATACGCCAGGTACATGCCTGTGTATATGTGCCCACAATCCTAAAAGTAAAAATGGAGAAGGAATTGTTGTGTAACCATCCCCCTTGGAGGGTGCTTTCTCAATTTCCTTTCTTTCTCTTTGGCAAGCACATGTGCCCACTAGCAAAGAAAAAAAAAGAGAGAGAGAGAGAGAGAGAGAGAGAGAGAGAGAGAGAGATGTTTCCTACAGAGTGTAAATAGCGATCAATACTAAATGAAGAAAATGAAAGTTGATTCTCTGCAATTAAAGAGGATGTTCCTGAGTTCTCATTATTTTCACAACCATATTCCCAATTATTAAGTTTTATCATCTAAAAATACACATGAAGCTCTGGGGTCATGATGGGCAGCAAGATGGCATCTGCCAGCAGGGTCATGCAGGTAGTGAAGCCACATACACCGTTAATAAGGTTTCCTGACAGAAGAGATGATCCTAAACCCAGTGTATCAGAAGCTTTGAGGTCAGCAAGGCTGCCATCCCATTCTTCTGCAGTTTCACAGCATTCTAAGGGAAGTAAGTCACCAGATCTGCTGATGTATCAGGGTCCACCAGACACGGCAGAAATAATAAAAACGTTACCTCAGAAATACAGAAGAAGGGACCAGCAGTTAGCTTAATGACTATGTTGCTGAACTCCCATGTAGTCAACCATGGTTTGAGTCCCGGACCCGGTGGCTAAAACTCATGCCGGGCACATATGCATGCTTGCCCAAGATCCCAAGAGGAGAATGGAGGAGAAGAGATTGCAGTGTGGCTATTCCCCACTGGGGGGTGATTTCTTGCTTTCTATCTGTCTCTCTCTCTTTCTGGTGAGCGCATGCACCCTATAGCAAAAACCTCTCTGAAAAAAAAAAAAATGAAATACAGAAGCACTACTCCGGAAAGAAACGGTGGTGTATAGGATTGGGGGTATTTGTAGCAACAGCGACAGGTAGAGAAATGGAGAAGATATATTTTGAAGGTTGAACCTACTGGGTTTATTTTTGGATTAAATGTGAAGAGCGAATGAACAGGAGGTATTAGGAATGATTCATAACTTTACAGTTTGAGCAACTGAGCATACTCCAGAAAGTTAATTTATGTCTCACTAAAGTCCCATGAATAAGTCATGTTCTCAACATTTAATAAAGAAATTGAAGATCAAAAGTCGTTAAACTGGGCCAACGGGTGGTGTGGTGGTTAGGACCCTGGACTCCCACAGGGCCAACTTCAGTGTGAGCTCCCGGACTTTGCAGCTTGACAGTCACACCAGGTGCTTGTGCATGCATGCCTAAAATCCCGAAGGAAGAATGGAGAAGAAGGGGTTGTGGCCTGGTCATCTTCCCGTGCAGTGATTTCTCCTTTGACCCTTCTCTGTCTCTCTCTCTGGCAAGTGCTTGAAAGGGGACAGAAATGGGACTTGGTTCTAATTGGGACTTCGTTCAGTTGGGACTTGAACTCCATATGCTTACCCCTGATCAACCTATCCCATGGTTCTCTTTAATTAATACACCCAAAGTTGTACATTGTGTTAGGAACATACATTTAAGAAGAAAACATTTACAGGAAATAAAAACAGTTTTTAAAACTTTTTTAAAAATTGATAGGGACCAGCAGTTGGTATAATGGCTTTGTCACTGGACTCCCATGTAGTCAACCGCAGTTTGAGTCCCGGACTCGGCGGCTTAAACTCACGCTGTGTGCATGTCCGTGCGTGCCCAAGATCCCGAGAGGAGAATAGAAGAGAAGGCATTGCGGCCTGACCAACCCCCAGGTGTTGATTTCTTGCTTTCTGTCTCTGTCTTTCTCTGTCTTTCTGGAGAGCACATGCACCCTATAGCAAAAACCTCTCCAAAAAAAAAAAAAAAAAAATTGAATTGATGTACATATTTTACTTTTAAGAAAAAAAAAAAAGCGGACCAGTTAGTAGTGTGGTGGTTAAGGCAGGAGGCTCCCATGTAGCAACTGCATGATTTGAATCTTGGACCCGGTGGCTTTAAAAACAACCTGGACCTGTGTATGTTTGTGCCCAACATATTGAAAAGGGGGAAATATGGAGTAGGGATTGCAGGATGACTATTACCCTTGGAGGGGATGCTTTTTCTCTGCAACAAGCACACATACCCACTAGCAAATTTAAGAAAGAAAGAAAGGAAGAAAAGCTCAGGTCCTTTCTGTTGCCTAATAGTTAAGGGAACCTGATCCCACATGGCTGGCTGTGGTTTGAATTCCACCCTGTGACTTGAAAAATATGCCAGCATGCACATGTGCCTCAAATCCTGACAGGGTGGAGAAATGGAGAAGGAATTGTGTTGCAACCATGCCCCACTCGGGGGTAGGGTACTTTTTCCTGCCCTCCCTCCGTGTCTGTCTGTTTCTCACTGTTAGGCACATCCTCTGGTAATTAAAAAAAGAAAAAAAACTGTACTTGTATGAATTTATATTCAACTAGGTTGACAACTTTTCACTGTGTAAGGATATAAATAGTTTTAGCATTCATATGTGTGAACAGAAAACAAGTGAATTACCAGTTGTTGATTTATGACATTTTAAATCACCAAATATTAGAATTTAGAGGACAGTTCCACAGTTCACTGGGTTAGATACACAATTTTTGGCTTTGACAGCTTAAATTAGTTGCTCTTTTAGATGCTGGTGTTTTGTAGTGCTTTCTTTGGCTTGGCACAGTGGCTTCTGTTATTAATTTTCATGAGCAATCTTGGACAATATTTTATTCTTAGGCTAACCAATGTCATGAGAAGGGAAGAAAGAACTCTCCTAGAGACTTGATTCTGCTCCTTATGGGTTAGCCAAGGAAGGGGGCTCCCTCACGTGAATATGAGAGTCAGGTTTCCGAAAATTGAAAGGGCATGAACATCATCGATGACCAAGATAAGCATCTGCTATGCTAGGGTCTTGGAGAGGTCAGAAAGACCTGTACCAGTGACACTGCTGAAAGCTGACACAGTGGCATCCAAGTCATGTTCGTTCAGGTTAAGAAAGAGTTTCTCAGACTTTTTAGCCTCTGCCCTTTTAGGTAAAACTATTCAGCTTCTCACAAGCTCCCTTCTCTACCAGCTGAGATTCTGATGTAGACTCTGTGGTCAGATCACCACTCATCAAATTGTATGGGTGGTGCTTTGTATGACTTGTGAGAATGTGACATATTTAAAGACCTTTCCAATGACAATCTGCGGCTGCCTCTCTGGTCCTGTCACAAAGATAGCACTTTTTCTTTTCTCCCTCTCTTTCCCACTTGAAAATCAGTAAGTAGGGGCTGAAGCGGGCTGAGATCTTCCTTCTTTTGACCCTCCTCAGACCCATGCCCAGCTGGCCTTGCACTGCTGCTCTTGATATCTCAGGTCAGGGCTCTAGGGCAGATGCCCTGCCTAGTTGATAAATTCCATCATTTGCAGAAGTCACACTTCCAAGCACACTCTTGTTCCATTGTAAGTGAATGTATGTTGAGTGTTCTCTGGTGAGATTAAGCTGCATTTTACAGGGGAATATAGGGCTGGGAATTCAGGCTGTACAAGAAAAGCCTGATTCTGTACACAGCGGAGTTAAGGGAGGATGATTCTGACTTGGACAATGTGGATACATGAAAGACCTAATGGAATTATCTTGAGAAAAATGGGATTTATTGGAATGATACTAGGGCACTAGCACTGAATATGAGAGAAGCTGGGAATGGGGGTTGTTCCTAGGGCCTCTCAGGGGACATCTGGCCCCTCTGCTTCCCTTTTTGCAGCCTGTTTCTCTCCTTGTAGCCTCTCTTCTCCCACTGGGAGCTTCTGCTTATTCCTAGCTTTTGGTCCTCATCTTTGGCCCTTGTGGGCATCCGTCTCTGCATTCTTTCAGCTTCTTCCCTTCCTGCTGTGAGCTAACTTACCTTGTTACTTTTCAGCTCAAATTTCTGGCAGAAAGAAGCTGTCTGGCCTTGTTCAGGCTGTAAGTCATGGCCAGCCTGTGTAAAGTCCATTCCTGTTAGGGTCAGAGCCCCTTCCTGGTTCCGTCAGCCCTGTTGAGAACAGACTGGTAGAAAACATGGCTGCCTGAGCCTGCCACCTGACAAGCCCTGCAATGGGAGGAATGTGCTCAGCTTAGCCCTATTGGCTCTGCAGGTCCTGAGGACTGCACCAATAATGAGTGTTACTGCTTTCCAGTGCTCCATGCAGGAATTCTAAGTCAACATAAGTTACTCTGTGGGAATCCTGCACTGACAAGGGCCAAAAAGCTTCTATTTGATCAGTGTTAGCCCCTTAGACTAGGAAAATAGGCAGCTTGAGCTTTTCTGAGGGGTAGCTCATATAAGAACATAAAGTAAATTCTTTAATGTTGCTGTGAGCCTACATCCCTACCTGGCTCTTCTGTGATAGAGGAGGAAAGATCAGTATGACCACCACAAACAGCTGTGTAGGTTGCACACAGCTCAACTTTAGGGAATGCCTTTTTCATATCATCGTATCATCTTTATCCTAGCCTCTACTTTGTCCTATTTTCCTAGCCATTTGCATTTTTCCCCTCTATGCATTGACAAAACAAACAAACAGAAACATTCATTTCACCAAAGGGTCCACCTCCAAATACATGCATCTGTATTGGCCCATGCATGTCCCCTGTGCTGAAGGTGTGTCCTAGGCCCACCCATAGGAACAAAGATTCTCCTTTCTGGAGGTGAATTAAGGACATGTGCCCCAATGACCTCTTGACTTTAGTATATGAAAGAGCCCCCCCCCCCCACCACCACCACCAGAGGTGAAGGTGCCAGAAGTAAAGTGGAAGACCAAGCCAACTTACTTCATGAGTTTGGCTCTGGCAGCCCTGGCACAGGACCATTCACATTTCCATTAGCAAGAGGACAAGCAACCAGAATAAATGTGGCCCAATATAGAGAGGAGATCATTTTGGGGCTGAAGTGATATCTTGTAAGAGGTCCATCAGGCTCTCTCTGTCTTTTACTTATTTATTTATTTTTGTTTAATTTTTGCCAGACCATGAAGTGTACTCACCAGAGATATATAGAGAAAGGGAAAGTAAGAAAGCACCACTCATGGGGCATTGTCACACCAGAATCTCTTCTCTTCTATTTCTCCCTCCTTTCAGGATTTTGGGCACCCACTCACAGGTGCCTGGCATGTTTCTTAGGCCACCAGGTCTGGGACTTGCATAACAGTTATTCATGTGGGGGCTAGTTGCCTTATCCAACATACAGCCTGGCCCCCATGAGCTCTCATACTTCTCCTCTCCAGCACTTTCTGTCATCTCTTTTAGAAAAGAGAAAGGTTGCAAAGGTTGGTAGGATTGCTATTGCAAGCGAACTCAGGTAAGACTGGAAAGAAATTCTATTCTCCTTAAGTACCACTTTACATACAGCTTCTGTATCTGGTTGGCAAAGAAGAAGGGAAGTCTTTTCCTGGTATTTCTTCTTTTCTTTTTGTCTGTCAGAGAGCAGGCATTCTCCAGAGAGAGACAGAAGACAGAAGGCAGAGGGGGGAAGTACCCTCTGCTAGGACTTGATTGGCAGCTCAGCAGAACACATTTTTCTGAGTGATGGGGGGGGCTGTGGATTAGAAATAAACAAAAATAAACACACAAAGATGTATATACAAGTATAGAAAATCTAGGATTGGGGTGGGGGCTGATTTCTCTGATGGAGATAGCTGCGACCCTGAATGGGTTCCAGGTTTATTCTCTTAAAGAGCAGAAAATGGGAGCAGGGGAAGTGGAATGCAAAATCAGTTGTTTTCAGCTGTTGATTGGCTAAAAATGTGAAGATAGCTGGCGCCATGTAGTTTCTCTCATCTTTTGGGGTCAATTCAGATAAACATGTGGCTTACTTTAACCTGATACTGCTTTAGTATAAATACAACAGGCAGCTAGCATATTCACATGTAAATTGTTTTCATTGCCCTGTAAATGACCGCTCATGGAACCGTGTTTCCTCATTTGTCTAAAGGTCACCATGGGGCGTCATCATGCTGCAATCTCTTCTCCTCCATTTCTCTGTCCTGTCAAGATTTGGGGCATGTATCCAGCATGTCTTCTAAGTCACTGGGACTGGGATTCAAACAGTATAGTTGGCCATGTGAAATCTAATTCTCTTAATTACCAGGCCATGGGCCAGCCCTCTCTGGTATTTCTTATCAGTTCACATTTGTCTGTTCCTTACCCATATCCAGTGCCTTCCTCCTCATTCTGTTAAGTTCTCCTCTGAACTCTGCCACATTTAAAGCTTAGAAGGATATGATTTTCCTTAGTTTAGCTAAGGAAAAAACAAAACTTAATATGAAATCTTTAAAAAAGACAAAAATGGAATAGTATAGTACATCAAGTAAGTGGGCTGAATGGTAGCCTCCAAAAGGGTATATTTATGTTCTAACCCTGAGAATTAATGAATGTGATCTTAATGGGAAAAAAAGGATCCTTACAGATGTAATTAAGTTAAGTATCTCAAGATGAGATCATCCTGGATTATCTGGTGGGCTCTAAATCCAAAGACAAGTATTCTGTAAGATACAGGAGAAAAAAGACAGGCATGGATAAGAAGGTCAACTGAACACAAGGCATGGGCTGAAGCCATGCAGCCACAGGCCCAAGGAACACCCAGAGCCACAGCCAAGGCAGTATAGGATTTCACCTAGAGTTTTCAGAGTGAGCGTGCCTGCCTTGACTTTCAGACCTTTAGTTTTCAGAACCATGAGACCATGTATTTCCCTCCCTCCCCCTGCTTCCCTCTTCCTTTCTTCCTTCTTTCCTCCCTTCCTTCCTACCTTCCTGCCTTTTCACCTTCCTTCCTTGCTTCCTTCTTTCCCTCCCTCTAAGTGTTTTCAGGCAAATTCCTAATATGTCATTTTACCCCTGCACACATCAGTATACATCTCAGAATTTATGGACCCTTTAAAATTTAACCATGATGCCATCATAACAACTAACTAGTAAATGAAGTAACTAAAAAATAAGTCTACCAGCAGATGGTGTAATGGTTACATGGCTGGACTCCAACATAGTCAACTGTGGTTTGAATTCTGGACCTGACTTAAAACTCCTACTGGGCGCATGTGTGTGTGTGCCCAAAATCCCAAGAGGAGAATGGAGGGAAAGGGATTGCATTTTGGCCATCCCCCTGAGGAATGATTTCTCACTTTCTGTCTCTCTCTCTAGTGAGCACATGCACCCTATAGCAAAAACCTCTCATAAATAAATAAGTCAGTCAGTCAGTCAGTCAGTCTTTGGTATCTGAAATATCTTTTAATATTTTGTTTTAACTCTGTCTCTAAAATCTTACTAGACTTTCCACTCCTCTTTGAATTATTCTATCTTTTCTAACTATCTTTCCAGAAAAGACATGCTTGGGATTAAATACTCTTTGCAGGTTTGGGCTCCTAGGTATGTAGATGCAAATATCTCATTATTCTTCTTTGCTCCATTATGAAAAATTCTTAAAATTCTTTTTCTAGCTAAAAATAAATATTTCTCTTTTTCTTTTACAATATTAGCTTTTGTTTAGAATTGACATTCAGAAGTCCCACTTCAAAGTCATTTTGGAGGTGGGTGAGAATAAAGTCTGGGGTAGAAAAGTAAATTGGAATCTAATTTTTTTTATACTTTTTTTTAATTTCAATTTATTTGCATTCATTCACTGAACATCATTACAGCATACAAAATGAGATTTTCCATCCAAAGTACACTATGTATTGTCTCAATCAAGCACATCAACAAACATGTTATTGTCAGCAAATGATCTTCCATTTCTTGTCTTCTGTATGTTTTGCTTCCCCCCCCCATCCTTGATTCCCTATCTCCTACCCTCTCCCATCTCCCACTCTCCTCCCACACTGTCTCTGGTATCTATGTTTGCTTTCTATACTGTTTTCTCCTCACATTTTATTGTATCGCCAAAGACCCCAATCAATCCAAATACCCTCGTAGCAAACACAGGTGATACACACATTTCCATGAACACAAGTCTTACTTTACGCATCCTATAAAGTAGCACCTAGCTGTGGCTACATATCCTACTGCAGTCATTGAATAGATATATATTTTTTTTCTGAAACTTTTTTTTTTGTAACTCAATTTACATTCCTTCCCTAAGCTTCATCACAGCATACGAAATGCAATCTCCCATCCAGTACACACTGCATAGTGACACAATCATGCATATTACAAAAAATTTTCCATTACTAGTTCCTAGAATTACTTCCACCCCTCTTTCTGACCCTCTGTCCCTTCCCACCCTCCTCTCACACCACCTCCGGTGTCTACAATTGTCCTTCATTCCCTTCCCACCCACGTTGCATTGATCACACAATTTCCTACATAATCTAACTACTTTCAATGGTGAGTTCACTCATTACTACTAAGAAAACCAGTTTTAACTTAACTCAAAGAAGTGCCAAGGAACTTTGCTTAATTCCAGGAAACAAGTTAGGATTCTGTTCAAATGGTAGGTGCATGAACCTATCAGTCTCATGTACTTTTATCTTCTATTCTGGTTCAATTTTCCTGATTAAATTCTGGGATATAATATTCAACTCCAGACTTGTCCCTATGATTAAGTTGGCCACTTTCATAGTTTTTGGACTCTTATTTCCATGTGTCTGTGTTTAATTTTCTTGATACAACACACCCTTGAGAACTTCTTGGAGATCTGGTCTGGTGCTGGCAAATTCTTTCAGGTTTTGTTTATCTGAGAATGTTATTGTCTTTTCTTCCCACCTGAAAGATAATCTTGCCGGGTACAGTATTCTTGGCTGAAATTGCTTCTCTCGTAACACTTTGAATATATTTTCCCATTCTCTCCTCGCTCGCATTGTTTCCGATGAGAGATCTGCTGTTAGCCTGATGGGATGTCCTTTGTAGGTAACTTGATGTTTCTCTCTTGCCAATCTTAGTATCTTGTCTTTGTCTGCGGTTTTGGTCAACCTGGCTATAATGTGTCTTGGAGAAGATCTTCTTGGGTTGATTTTATTTGGGGTCCTTTGTATTTCCTGGGACTGGATCTTCGAATGCCTCTCTAGGTTTGGAAAGTTTTCTTGCAGGATTTCATGGAATATATTATCAATGCCCTTATGGGTCTCTTCACCTTCTGGAATGCCAGTTATCCGGATATTTGGACTTTTTTTTTTTTTTTTTTTTGGAGAGGTTTTTCGCTATAGGGCGCGTGCGCTCGCCAGACAGACAGAGAGAGACATAGAGACAGAAAGTGAGAAATCACCCCCCAGGGGGGATGGTCACGCCGCAATCCCTTCTCCTCCATTCTCCTCTCGGGATCTTGGGCACACACGCACACACGCCCGGCGTGAGTTTTAAGCCACCGGGTCCGGGACGCGAACTGCGGTCGACTACGTGGGAGTCCAGCGACATAGCCATTACGCTAACTGCTGGTTCCCAGGATATTTGGACGTTTGATGGTATCCAATACTTCTCGCATATCATTCTCAAATTTTTGGGCCATTTTCTCAGTCTTCGTGGTGGATTTTTCTAAGCCAGCGATTTTCTCTTCTACATCTGAGATTCTATTTTCTGAATGATCTAGTCTGCTTTTAATACTTTCAAGGGAGATTTTGACTTCTTGTATTATAGCCTTCATCTCTAGCAGTTCCGTTTGAGTCTTTTGCAAAGTGAGTAATTCTTCTTTTAGATCTTGCAAGAATTCCTCATCTCCTGGAACTCGGCAACTTCTTTCTCCTTTCTCTTTAGCAGTTCATTATCTCTCTTTTCTTCCATCTCTGTTAGCTTCGACATTATGAATGCTCTAAATTCCTTATCAGACATTTCCATGACTTTCACCGAACTGCTTGTGGATGAAGGAGAGTTACTCTTTTCCCTTGGAGGGGAGGTATTTTCTCGTTTTCCCATATTTCTCGTGATCCGGCGGTGATTTCTTGTCATCTGATGGATGGTGTGTTTCTTTCAAATTCTTGAAGTTAAGCCTCAATGTTCAGGAGCAAGCAGACAGGGGTGTTCTAGAATCTGTTTGCTGTTCCGTTGTGATCACACACTAGCTTTGCTTGCTGGAGGCTGAATTATGAGTAGAAAATCTTCATTTCTCCTGTTCCCTGAAATATCTAGTTCCCAGTATCCATGCAGAATCTTCTGAAGGAAGGGCCCAACTCTGGAATCTAATTTTTTATTTGGCAAGTGCAGAGGAGTTTAACTTTAAGTGAAACACACACAGAAAAAGGTGAAACCAGGAAGTTACTCTAAGTTGGCTATTTAAGTGGTTTTACAAGTTTCCATCTTCTGTGAGAAATTTCTCTATATGCTCTGAATAATTGCATTTGGCAGTCTTTTCAAAGAGATCTATCATACCTACAGACTGTATTTCAGCATGTTCTGTTATAAAGATATGCATACCTTTGGTACTTCACCCATTTAAAAAACTACTTTTCTCTTCTAAGGATATTAATATAGATCATCCCTCCAGCCCCTAATAAGAGAGCTTAAAAAGTAAAGCATTGGGACCAGCAGATGGCATAATAGTTACATTGCTGGACTCCCACGTAGTCAGCTGTGGTTCTAGTCTCAGACTTGATGGCTTAAAACTCACACCAGGAGTGTGAGCCTGTGTGCCCAAAATCCCAAGAGGAGAATGGAGGCGAGGGGATTGAAGCATGGCTATCCCACTGGGGAGTGATTTCTCACTTTCTGTCTCTTTTTTTCTCTGTGTTTCCAGCAAGCACACATGCCCTATAGCAAAAATCTCTCTAGAATAATAATGATAATAATAATAATAATAGCAGCATTATTACAAAAAAGAGAAAATTAGCAACCACTTGGGTGATGTGGTGTGAGAGGTACATACAGGTAAAATCATGTGCCTGAGAAATGTACTCTGTATCTTCATCTTCTATTATCTTAAAAGATTCTTCAGCCTTAGGTACCCTTATCAAAACTTAATACTCCTTGGAAAGATCATACTTTTGCATGTTCTGAAAGATGTTGATGATATTCACTAACTGTCAAGATTTTGGTGGCTGGACACACTGTAATGGTACAGGAAGTAGCCTGCTAAACTGCAGAACTGGAAACTATATGGTAGCCACAGGTCGAGTCCCTGGTCAGGCTGGCCTAAAACATATTAGGTATATGCACAAATGACCAGGATGTGACTGGCTGGAGGAATGGAAGAAAGGGATGGTGGTGTGATTGGACTCTGTGAAGGGTGCTCATTTCTCTTTTGGTCTCTTTCTTTTTTTCACATGGGCATGCATGCGCTCTATCATGAATAAAAGAAAAGAGTAAAAATGATAAAATATTTTGATGGTTGGTCACTAGCTGGAAGCTAGACTTAATAACAATTCAAGACTAAGTATTTTGGGGAGACAGAAGAGAGGGCGATGCCATCAGGATGGGAGAAAGGCAGCCTGAATAATAAGGAATCATGAAATACCAAAGACAAAACCCTCTGGCCTTTTCTCTCTGTTTCCCTTTTGACCCTCCAGTCCCTGAGCTGAGGCTGCCTTGGCCATTGGGGAAATGGCAGAGCAGCAATTGTTCCTGCCTGAAAGCATTGGAACCTTGTCATTGGAAATGGGTTTAGTCAGGTCTTGAGATCTAGCCAAGTGACTCCTCCTCCCTTGTCTCCACTAATATGTATTCCATGAATGGCTCTCTTTCAACACGGCAGCGACATCTCTCTCTCCTTGCAGGCTTTGAAACCCTTGATTTATGCAACTTGTTCGTTCACGCTTAAATGAAATTCTTGGCAGGGCAGAGAAGCTTGTTTCAACTCTCTTTTCCTGGTAATATTTTCTTCTGCCATAACCCAGTCAAGACGAAAGAGGAATGTAACTGATAAGCATACAGCTTATAGCATGAAGAGTTGGGAATGAGGAATAATGAAGTTTGAACTCCTGTTACCTTCTGTGGTAACTTATTGTCATAGTTTTCTAGACACTCAACAGAAGGAAGGGAAACTAAATCAGCAGAGGTCTTTCAATATACAGAATAGGTCTTACTTCAGCTCTGAAAGTAAAAATGCTTGTAAGTCATCACTCCTATCCTTACAACAAGAAAAAAAGCTGAATAAATTGGAAACTTGAGAACTTTCTTGGATCCACTGGAAAAAATAAGGTCACAGGGCAGACTACCTCCATAAATCTAAAAAGACAAGGGAATATAGAGAACAACAGCTGAGATTAGCTTACCTGGATCAGAAGCAGCCAAGCCATAAACTGAAAGGAGCACTTAAGTGATAGTTTTGACAGATGATGAGGAACTCATGGGGCCCAGTGTCAAGGATTCCCATACTTTTGTGAGTTTTACCTCCAGGAAAACCATCAGTTCTCAAGATGAAGATGTAAGAAAAACCTTCTCGTATTTTTGGCAGGAGGAAGGAAAAAGTAAAAATTTTGAAATTTGCCGTTAACAAAGTCCTGCTCTCCAAAGAGAACAATTCGACCAGAGTGTTATCTACCTGAGGGAAGTGCAATTAGTTCATTCCAGACCCCTCTTGCTTTCTGTTTCCTCTAATGGGGGCAGGAAAAAAGAATAAGGACACTTTTCAAGGTCATAGCCCAAGGATCAAAGTCCACTAAAAGGCATATCTAATCTCAAGATTCTAGAGCACCTTCTCTCCTCCACACTTTCCAAATCAACAAGATTCTGGCATAATAAGTGTAGATTACAATTAAAAGAGCTTCAAGACACAGACACTATTTAAGGAGTTCTTTAGAGACACCGCCACAAAACCTATGGAAAAATATTCAAGAACACCAAAGGAAACCAATACCTTTGGCCCATACATAAAACTTTAAACAGCCCAGTTCCTAGAGAGATTAACATAAAACCTCACACTAAGGCCTAGTTACTCAGCCTTGTTATCCAAAACATCAAGTCAGAAAAAAAAAAAAAAAAAAAGACACGCCATGTTAAAGGCAAGAGAAAGCAGTCTGAAAGTAGAATCAGATGGTGCAGAAGTGGGGATTATAAGGTAGGAAAGTTGAAACATCTATGATGAATATATAAATGACTTGAATGAAAAAAGTAGACAACATGCAAGGATCGATGGGTAACGTGAGCAGGAAGATGGAAACAGAGAAAAATGAAAAAGGACATGCAGGAAATCAAAAGCACCAACAGAAATAAAGCCAGTCTTCGATGAGCTCATCCACAGATTGGACAGGGCTGAGGAAAGAGTCAGTGATCTTGAAGACACGTCAATAAAAACTTCCCGAACTAAAATGTAAAGAAACAAGAATGAAAAAACAGCACAGTATGCAGTACTTGGGACAAAAGATGCAACATTTGTGTAATTTATAAACCAGAAGGAAAATAAACAGTGAATGGAGCAGAGAAACAGCTAAAGGAATAATGGCTGACATTTTCGGAAGTTAATGACAGGTTCCAAACCACAGATCCAGGAAGCTCAGAAAAAAAACAACCAGAAGAAAAAAAAAAAAAGTGACACTCAGATATACCGTATTCAAACTGCGGGAAACCAAAGACAGGGAAAATTTTTTAAAGAAATCAGAGGGAAAATAATTTACATATAGAGAACAAGAATAAGAATTACCTGAAACTTCTCGTAAGAAACCATGCAAGTAAGAAGAAAGTGGATTGGAATATTTAAAGTATTGAAAGAAAAATGTTACCAACCTAGAAGAGGGTGATTTTATATCCAGTGTAATTATCCTTCCAAAGTGAGGGGGAGGACTGGCTCCATAGTACAACAGTTAAGCACTGTACAGAGGAAGCCCGCTCCCTCATGGCCTGCTGAGAGCTGCATCCCAGCCCTGGCAGCTTGCATGCTGGGTGCGTGCCTTCTCACTCCGGATCCTGACAGAAGGGAGAACTGGAGGAAGAGGATTTCAGCAGGACCAGGCCCTGTTGGGGGATGCTTCCTTTCCCTCTCTAGCTCTTTCTCTCATGCACACATAGATGCCCTCTGGCATAATAAAAGAAAAGGGAGGGGGGAGAAATAAGATTTTCTGAAACACTCTAAAATTGAGAAAACTCACTAATAGTAGTCTTCCTGTAAGAAATATTAAAACAAGTTATTCAATGACAAAAAAATAATATAGGTCAGAAATTCAGCTCTACATAAAGGAAGAACATTGGACAGGAAGAAATGAAGGCAAATTTAGTTTTATTATTTATTAATCAAATAGATATGTTTGTTCAAAATAATATTAGTTATTGGGACTGGCAGGTGGCATGATGTTTAAGACGCTGGACTCCCACATGGCCGACTATGGTTTGAGTCCCGGACCTGGCATGTTGCTTTCTCACTTTCCCTCTTTCTCTCACTTTCTGGTAAGTGCATGTGTCCTATAGCAAATTAATAATAAAAATAAATAAAAATTAAATAATTCTTTAAAAGTATTAGTTATAATGTATTGGATGATGATAGCATATGATAAATAACAAGAAAGACATTAATATTATAGGAAATGGGAGGAAGAAATCAAATACTCTATTGCAAGCCACCTGCCCTACTTGTGAAGTTTTATAGAATATTTGAAAGTGGATTGAAATGAATTGCAAACGTGTATTGCAAATTATGAAGCAACAACAACAATTTTTAAAAAGAAGTATAACTGATAGTCTAAGACAGGAGAGAGAAAGTATACAAAATGCTCAAATAAAACAAGAGAGAGTAGAAAAGAGAACGTAGAAAAAAAAAAGAAGTGGAACAAACAGAAAAAGTCATAAACATGGTAGACATTAATCCAGCTGTATTAATAATGGCTCCATATGTAACTATCTAAATAACTCGAGTTTTAGAAGAGACGGTCAGAGTAGTTAAAAACCAAACTATCTATTGTCTACAAGAAACCCACTCTAACTATAAAGACACAAATATGTTAGGGGTCAGTCCATGGTGCAATGGTAAAATGCCATGCCTCCGTGAGGTTGATACACATAAGGAGATTCAGAGTTCATGCCTTGAGACCCCTCTGTGGACCCACGTGCCCATGGTCTGAGCTGGGTAAAGCTATGGGCAAATGTGGTACCGAGACCCTGCTGAGAATGCTATCTCTCTCAATAATGGAGAAATAAATAAACTTTAAAACACCAACATGATTGAAAAATATTAAAAGTAAAGATGGAGATAGATACTAACAGTACCCAAAATGAAGCTGGAGTATCTATGGTAGGTTCCGATAGAGCAGACTTCAGAACAAGGAAAATTAGCAAGGGTAGAGGAGGATGTTACACGGTAATAAAAAGGTCACTTCTTTAAGAAGGCCTGAGAGTCCTTAATGAACATGTGCTGAACAACAAAGCATGAAAAAATGTGAGGCAAAATTGGATAGAACTGCAAAGAGAAATAGGTGGATATTGTTGGAGACTTCCACATCCTCTATTGGTAATTAATAGAACCAGCTGGCAGAAAATCAGTAAGGATGTAGTTGAACTGAATAGCATCGCCAATGAATTGGCTCTAATTCACATCTGTAAAATACAGGTTAGCCTTAGTTTACACAGAATTGGAAATATGAAAATACATATTAGGAAACCAAGTTTAGGTGTAATCATTGTACTAAAGAATTCTTAAATTTCCTGAAGTTTATCTGTTTCATTTTACCTAAGATATTTCACAGATTGCCTTTAAACATTTAAATTATTCATCCTTTCAGAGATTAATGGCTTATCTTTTTTTTTTTGGAGCGGTTTTTGCTATAGGGCGCGTGTGCTCGCCAGAAAGACAGAGAGAGACAGAGAGACAGAAAGCGAGAAATCACCTGCCAGTGGGGATGGCCATACTGCAATCCCTTCTCCTTCATTCTCCTCTCGAGATCTTGTGCACACATGCACGTGAGCCCGGCATGAGTTTAAGCCACCCTATTCAGGACTCAAACCGCTGTCAACTACATGGGAGTCCAGCGACATAGCCATTACTCTAACTGCTGGTCCCAACAGCTTATCTTATTAGAAATTGAGTCGTGGGGTCCCAGCAGATGGCATGGTAGTTAAGGTGCTGGACTCAGACATGGCCGACCACAGTTTGAGTCCCAAACTTGGTGGCTTGCTGTCTCATTTTCTCTCTCTCTCTCTCTCTCTGGTAAGCACATATGTTCTGTATAAATTTTTTAAAAATAGTAACAATGATAAAATAATTCTTAAAAAAAGAAATTGAGTTGTGTTACAGAGCATCATAAATCCCATGAATATTTGGAAACATGAACTCCAGAGTTGCCAGTGGATGTAACTCATGACGAGACCAGTAAACCCTCTCCTGTGGAGCTCATGCCGGAGGGCTTATTTTGTAAGCTGCGGAGCTTTTCCTTCCTAAGTCTGAAGGCTGGAGTGATGAAGGCATGCTGCTCCTCCCAGTGAAAGGTCCCACTCTCCAGTGGCCATTAGGGAAGAGAGCATCTGAGACAGCTTCTTCTACAGGGCCTCCTGCTATGCCCAGGTGACATTCGCCTGCTCCTTGTTGATTCTGACACAGATTTATTCATCTGGTAACATTTTCTGAGCACCTGTTGTGGCCCAGGCGCCACTCCAGATGACCACAGATATTCAGATCAGTTGGTGGGTCATAAACAGCACTACATGCATTGAAACTGTATGATAGATGGAAAAAACATGGGACTTCTCGGCACAAGCTGTCTGCTATTATCAACCATATGATTCTAAGGGGGTAGAATGGGAAGTGCTGCAAGTGAAGCCCAGCTCTTTCTTTGCTCTACAGAGGCTCCAGTTAACCAGTGGGGCTTTATTCCCAGGAGACCTTGAAAGTCCTTCATTCACATGGAGCTTTCAGTCCAGCTTCTTCAGGGACTCTAGGCAATGATATTCCTTCCCTCTTTCCTTCCTTCAGTATTCACTAAGTACGAGGTGCCACGTTGTGAATATCTAAAACGCAAGCATCAATAAACCTCTCACTGCCCCCAGTAGTTTGCAGCTTATTCCTACCCCTTTCCAACAGTTTTGCGAGATTCTTACTTCTGTCCTGCAGTTCACAAATTTGGTTCCTTTTATGTAATTCTTTTCTTCCTCATTTTAAATATCTTTTGGAAGCATCACACATGGCATGGGAATATTATAATCTCTGCATGTGTGTTTGTAATTCCATAACCATCAAAATGAAACAACAGCCTCCCTGGCTCAGATTTAAGAATCAGAAGATCTAGGCTTGAGTCCCATCTGTGCCTGTGTGACTTTGGATCAGCCATTTAACCTCTCCGAGTCTGTAAAAAATAAGACTAATATTTCTGCCTTATCTATTGGACAGTTCTGTATTTATGTGGATCAAGTGAGCAACTGTATGTTCAGTAATTTTCTACAATATAAAATGGCATGCAAATGTAAGTTGTTATTATTTAAAGTTTCTAATGGAATCAGCTTCGGGGTTTGCTTATGTGTACAATACAGAGGCCATAGAAATAGTAACTAAGGGGTAGAATTTGGCCCAGGGCACTTGACTACTGCAAAAAGAAAAAAAAAAAAAAAAAAAAGAAAGAAAAAATCAAAGACTTTTAATTCAAAACAGAGAACTTTCAAACAAGAGTCAGTGCTTGCCAAGGACATGGTTACTAACTGGATCTCTGTGAGAGAAGTTCAGAGGCTGAAGAGAGCTTCAGAGAGCAAAAACTGAAAGAAAAAAGCCTTTCATCTTAGCATCTTCTCCTCTACGCTTGCACTGCCTTGCTTCCAATTCCTTATCTAATCAAGTAGAGACACACATCTTAACAGTCAAGCAATAAAAATGGGCCGCACTTTAAGTAGGACCCTTGGCATAGGCCAAAAACAACATCCTGGCCCGGCTGCAGTCACCGTACCAGAGGGTGCTGGGCTCACCTTCACTTTTAAGAAACTATAGATAGAAAATGCTTTTCTCTCTCGGATTCCAGAAGTGTTTCATGGTTAAATCTGCTTAGAATACTAAAACTTAGAATATATGCACAGAGCTAGTAAAGGGGCAAAGTTTATGCTCCATCCCCCGACAGGAATGGGCAAGTGAAAGAGCGTACAGTGACGTCTGGGGAAGGAAGGGCCTAGACCTCGCCTAGTTTTTCCAGCCTGGACTCCTGTGTGTGATGGCTGGTTCTAGAAGAGCAGAAATAGGAAAGATTAGCAGAAGTTGGCTTGGTGTAGAGAGTGACTTGGTTGAAGTGAGAAGGAGTAAAGGAACTGGAGAGTACTAACTAGTTAAAAACAGCAAAGAAAGGAGCCAGCAGGTGGTGTGGTGTTTAAGGCGCTGGACTCCTATGTGACCAAGGGTGGTTCAAGCCCTGAAACTGGCATCTTGAAAATCTCACTGGGCATATGTGTGTGCTTGCCCAAAATCCCAAGAGGAAGATGGAGAAGGGATTGCATTGTGGCCATCCTTTGTAGGGGGTGATTCTCACTTACCCTCTCTCTGTCTCTCTCTGGTGAGCATATATACCCTGTGACAAAAACCTAAAAACAACCCCAAAGAAAATTAAATGCCTACTAGGATAAGCACTATTTAAAAAAGAGAGAGAGAGAATAGCAAGTGTTGGCAAGAATGGAGAGAAATTGGGTTCCTCTTGCTACCTAAAAGAAAGGCTGAGGCATAGTAAGTAAAATCAAAGTGGTTTCTTTGAGCCAGGGCTTTGGACCAGTTACCTGGATGAGCCAAATTCTAGTTTCCCAGACACACGCTCATCAAAATGCTGACAGAGAAAGCTGGTTTATTGATTGACTGACTGATTACTATAAGGTGTTCAAAAGACACACATACACACACACACAGAGAGAGAGAGAGAGAGAGAGAGAGAGAGAGAGAGAGAGAGAGAGAGAAACAGAGAAACAAAGTACCCCTGAGGGGGAAAAGCCACACATACACACCCAGTGTGTTTTTCAAACTGTCAGGTCTAAGACAGTGTAGTTGGCCTTGTGGGATCCAGCTGCCTTAACCACTGCACCACTGGCTGGCCCCAGGAGGGATGCATCTTGATGACATTATGCTCAGAAAAATAGGCCATTCACAAAAGGTCGAATACTGTATGCTTCCATTTGCATATGGCACTAGGAGTAATCAAATTTATAGAGACAGAAAGAATGGCAGTTCCGGGGACTCGGGGATGGAGTAATGGGTAGTTGCTGATTGATGGGTACAGAGTATTAGTTTTGTGACATGAAAAGCTCTGGAGATCTGTCACACAGCAACGTAAACCTGCAGATGGTCTCTGACATCAACTTAATGATTCTTCCACTTTGCAATGGTGTGAAAGTGGTACACTTTCAGTAGAAACCGTACTTCGAGTACCCATATGGCCCTTCTTTTTTTTATTTTTTTCAGTTTCCAGATGATGTTTGCACTCTCTAGAGACAGAGAGACATAGAGGGAGAAAGCACTCCCCAAGGGAGTGTGTTCATGCCTCAACCCCTTCTCCATTTCTCCATCCTGTTAGGATCTGAGGCACACATGCACATGCACTCTTTCTGTCTTTCAAGCTTCAGGGGCCAGGACTCAAACTGTGGTTGGCTATGTGGGATCTGGCTCCCTGCTCACAACCATTCTGAGGCCAGCAGTTAGCGTAATGGCTATGTTGCTAGACTCCCATGTAGTTGACCACGGTTCGCATCCCGGACCCGGTGGCTTAAAGTCACGCCGGGCGCGTGTGCATGCGTGCCCAAGATCCCAAGAGGAGAACGGAGGAGAACGGATTGCGGCGTGACCATCCCCCCTGGGGGGTGATTTCTTGCTTTCTGTCTCTCTGTCTCTCTGTCTCTCTCTGTCTGTCTGGTGAGCGCACGCACCCTATAGCAAAAACCTCTCCAAAAAAGAAAAACAAACAAACAAAAACCATTCTGTTTGTTACTTTGGCTATGATAGTCACTAAATTACATGGAGTAATCAACACATTATTATTAAAAAAAAGGCTTTGTGTTGGGGCTGGCTGGTGGCATAGTGGTTAAGGTTGTTGGACTCCCACATGACCAACCATGGTTCAAGTCCCAGACCTGGCAGGTTGCTTTCTCACTTTCTCTCTCTCTTACTCTGTCCCTCTCTGGTCAAATTTAAATAAATAAACAAAGTTAAATAAAATAATTTTTTTTTAAAAATAGGTTTTGTGTTAGGTGATTTTGCCTAACAGAAGCTAATGTAAATGTTCCCTTTTTTCCCTATCTTAATTTATTTTATACATTCGATCACTTTGTATCACTACAACTTGTAAAGTGAATTTACCCAACATGAATACACTTCACATCAGTCCAATTAAAGATACCTACATGTTATCTTCAACAGATTACCCGTTTCTGTGCCCCATAGTGTCTCTATATTTCCCCTTGTTTCCCTTCCTCTCACTCTCCCCCTTCTCCCACCCTCTTCCCACACCATCTCCAGTCTCTGTACCATGTTCCGTGCTTCTACGTACACTGATCTTTCAGTTGCTCATGTAAATGTTCTGAGCATGTTTAAAGGATGTTCAACAGGGTAGGTGTATTCAATGAATTTTCAGCTTCCAGTGGATTCATCAGGGTGTATTCCAATCATAGTTAAGGAGCATCTGTACACTACTGAAACTTACTTAAAAGTGGTTTAGATGTGAATTATATATTAAGTTATGGTTGGTGGTGGTGGTTTTTTTTGCTTTTTTTTTTTTTTTTTTTTTTTTTAGTTTTTGCTATAAGATACATGTGCTCGCTGGAGAGAGATCAGAGTGGGGACAGTGGGGGAGGAGGGAAAAGGAAGGGAGTAAGAGATCATTGGTCCACGCTGCAATCCCCTCTCCTCCATTCTCCGCTCAGGATTTGGGGCACACATACACATGTGCCCATCTTGTTTCTCAAGCCGCCAGGTCTGAGACTTGAACAGTGTAGTCTGACATGTAGGATCCAGCCACGTTAGCCACCATGCCACTGGCCGACCCATATTTAGGTGTTTTTTTAATCACAATTTAAAAGTTTTAAACCATTTTAAAAAGTGAAATAAGAACAAAGAAGAAAAGAAAAACCTAAATGAAATCTCACTGCCCAGATCAACTTCCTAGGTAATGACCAAATTCTGTGCTCACAGATTCTGATGGTTTCCCATGCCTGCAGAGTCCAAGCTCTTTAGGACGGCATTTGAGGGCTTCTTGGAGATGTCTCCATCGACCCGGCCTCTAGTCCTACCTTCACCACCTCTCCCGAGCTTCAGATCTGCGGTCCCTGCCCCTGTCTGTGCGCCTGCCCACCTGGGTTCTCTCTCTGTAAGGCCCTCCTTTCAACTCGGCTAGGCTGTCTCATCACTTTTCTGAGTCCTTTCAAGTATTTTGGGAAGCATTCTCTGATGACCTCAGAGGTGGTAAGGCCCTGTCTCTGTGTTTATAGTTTGTAATTAATCACATCCAATTAACTGAATGAATTAACGGCCACAGAAAGCACTTACAGTGCAGTGGCTCTCCCTTATTTGCAGCTTTGCTGTCTGTGGTCGCAATTACTCATGGCCAAGCAGTCTCCACGCTGTCCACATACCCCTCCACCAGTCACTCAGTGGCCCTCTGAGTTGTCAGACCTGCTGTCCTGGTATGGCTATGCCTGGGTTCAAGTAACACTTATTTTACTAGTAATGACCCCAAGGCACAAGAGTAGGAATGCTGGAGATTCAGCTATGCCAAAGAAAAGCCAGAAAGTACTTCCTTTGAGTGAAAAGGCGAAAGTTCTAAATCTAATAAGAAAAGAGAAAAATTGTATGCTGAGCTTGCTAAAATCTACAATAAGGACAAATGTTCTGTCTGTCAAGTTGTGAAGGAGGAGAAAGAAATCTATGCTAGTGTTGCTGCTATACCTTGAAGTACAAAAGTTTTATACAGATTTGGGGTGAGGGCTGAGCCAGACGGAAAGGGAGGTCAGTTTGCGGTGGACAACATGTGCATCCGTGTTCCAGTTGATGGCAGTCACGCTGGGTACTGTCCTCAGCTTCAAGTAATTCTGGGGTTTCACAGGGTATCCCCCACAGTAAAGGGGTTTTACTGGGTAAGATTACTGAATAATTTATAATCATTTACAATCTAAATACTGTTTATGAGTCTTCATCCTGGATTTGGGGAAAAAAAAAAAAGCCTGTCTCTCCTCAGTACCCAGGATTTAACCTGAACTCAGTAGCAGCTGATTGATGTCTTTCTGTACAGTCACACTCTTCAGTCATTTCCTGTCACAAACTAGAGCGAAGGTCATGTTGTACATGCACCCAGCTAGGTCTTTAGATAGCGACGATGTGTACACAGGCGTGTCAGCCGACATGTGTAGTTAATTTTCACATTCTCGTGCCAGTTGCTTTAACGTTGTAGCGATACCACCCCCCGCTTATTTGCTGTCTATATTCTAGCATGGTTCCTCATTTTTTTAAGCCTCTGTCCAAACATTTCATTGTGAAAAATGTCAAATGTATAAGCAAATTAAAAGATTTTGCAGTAACTCTTGACAGGCCTGTCCTTCAGATTCTACTATTAGAATGTTTTTATAGACTTGCTTTGACACTTACCTATCTATTCCTAACTATTTTGTTAAACAATCCATTTACCCATTTCTAGTTAAGTCTTTATATTTTTTTCCTCAAAATGTGGTTCTGGGGCCAGCCAGTGATGTGGGCTAAGGTGGCTTGCTCTCATGTGGCCAACTGTACAGTCTGAGTCCCAGAGTCCAGGAAGGTGCAGGCATTCAGAATCCCAAAAGGCAGCTGGAATGGAGAAGGAATTGCAGCATGACCTTTCCCATGGGGAGTGCTTTCTCACTTTCTCTTTCTCTCTCTCTTTTTCTGTCTTTCTCCAACAGACACCCTCTGACAATTAAAAAAAAAAAACAGTAGGGTTCTAGATTAGAAATACAAAATCTTGAACCCCACCCTTGACTCACTGAGTCCAAAATTAGGAAGGAGGTCTAAAGGTGATGGTAGGATAGGGATGCTTTTTTAAAATTTATTTTAATTTGGGGGACCAGCAGATGGTGTAATGGCAACGTTGCTAGACTCCCATGTAGTTGACCATGCTTTGAGTCCTGGACCCGGTGGCTTAAACTCACGCTGGGCGTGTGTGCGTGCATGCCCAAATCCTGAGAGGAGAAGGGATTGCAGTGTGGCCATTCCCCCTGGGGGGTGATTTCTCACTTTCCGTCTCTCTGTCTCTCTCTGTCTTTCTGGCAAGCACACATACCCTATAGCAAAAAAAAAACTTCTCCAAAAAAAGATTGTTTTAATTTGACCAGCAAGGGACACACAGAGAATGAGAGTGAGAGTGAGACAGAGACAGAGAGAGAGAGAGAAAGCAAGCCACCAGGTCCAGGACTCAAACTGTGGTTGGGCATGTGGGAATCCAGGGCCATCACACCACCTGCCAGCCCCAGGTTAGGGATTTTTTTTTAGAGGATTTTTGGTATAGGGCGCATGCACTCACCAGAAGGACAGAGAGAGAGAAAAAGTGAGAAATCACCCCCCCAGGAGGTATGGCCATGCTGCAATCCCTTCTCCTCTATTCTCCTCTCAGGATCTTGGGCACACACACACACATGTGCCCAGCAGGTGAGTTTAAGCCATCAGGTCCAGGACTCGAACCACAGTCGACTACATGGGAGTCCAGCAACATAGCCATTACGCTAACTGCTGGTCCCAGGGATGCTTTTTTAACAACCCTCCAGGTGATTCTGAGTCTGGCCGAGTATGAGAAGGCAGTTAGGAAGGTCATGACATATCTTTCTATGCAATGCGTCATGACTTTCCCGACCACCCAGTACTTAAATAAACCTATGTGACTTCGTCTACCCATTTCCATGGAGGTCTGCTCACGTCATTGGACTTAGAGGCCTCCTCAGGTTCTTCCCATGGAGAGGATCGGATGATGCAGCCGCATGCAGGGGCTTTTCATCTACGCATATGCCAACTTCTCTGTCATCGTCAGCCCGTGTGGTACAGTTTCAGAGACGTGGTTAAGAAGTTCAGGCTCTGGGGCCAGCAGATGGAGTAGTGGTTACGTCGCTGGACTTCCACATGGCCAACTGTGGTTTGAGTCCTGATGGCTTGAAACTCACGCCAGGTGTGTGTGCATGTGTACCCAAGATCCCTGGAGGAGAATGGAAGAAAGGGATTGTGATATGACCATCCCCCCTAGGGAGTGATTTCTCACTTGTCCTCTTATTGTCTCTGTCTCTCTCCAGTGAGTGCACATGCCTTAAGGCAAAACCCTCTAAAAAAAAAAAAAAAAAGAAAGAATTCAGGCGGCTCTGGAGCTAAGCAGATCTGAGATGGATGGATCTGAGGTTCCACGAAGCTCTATGAGCTTAGCTAACTTATTTTCCTTTGTTAGCTTTGCTTTTCTATCTGTAAAATGGCATGTAGAAGAGCAAATAGCTATAGAGCCTCTTCTATGCACCAGGTGTCAGTCTTATTATGGGTGCTAGGGATGTGGCGGTGAGGCAGACAAAGCCTCTGCACTCTGGGTGAGAAAGCACCCCCATGGGGAATGGTCCCATCACTTCTACATTTCTCCCTCCTTTTGGGATTTTGGGCACACACACACACACACACACACACACACACACACATGCCCCATGTGTTTCTTAAGCCACCAGGTCTGGGATTCAAATTGAGTAGTCAGCCATGTGGGATCCATCTGTCTTAACCACCATGTAGCCAGCTAGTTCATGAGTCTCTATCATCTGTAGTTTCTTTTAGTTTTTGGTCCATTTTTATTGTCTTTCGGCATGCCTGTTAAATATTGAGTCCCAGATACTGTGAGGAAAGTTACAGAAGATCTAGATTATCTTTGTTCAGAGCAGATTTCATTTTTATTTTTTTCTAGCATGCAGTGAATAAGAGTCAAGTACCTTGGACTAATCAGAGATGGGGGGGATTAAAGCTAAACTTCAAGCTTTAGGAGGGCTTGTTTGTTTCTGGTTTTCCTTAGTGGTATGGCACTAGTTATGGCCTCACTCCCAGAGGACATTTGGCAGTGTCTGGGAATGGTTTTGGTTGTCAGAAGTTGGGTATGTGTGCTACTGACATCAGGCACAACTTGGGGGTAGGTAGAGACCAGCTGTGCTGCTAAACGTATTCCCACATGCGGGGTGGTTCCTCACAGAAAGACTAGCCCAAACTGTCAGTAGTGCCAAGATAAGAAATCCTGTTCCAGGGCATAGTTCTTTAAGATCCTCAACTGAAAGCTGGAGCATTTATCATGCTCCTTATCTTTGCAGGCCTTGAACTTCACTTTCTGTGTCCCAGTACTACAAATCTGCCAGAACTTTTGTTTTACCTTGTAGTCTTTCAGCGGCCGCTTCCTTACGGTTTTCCAACCTCTAGTCTTCCTTTTTTTGTTGTTTTTTTGTTTTGTTTTTGGCTATAGGGCATGTGTGCTCAAGACGAAAGAGCAGAAATCAGCCCCTAGGGCAGCAGCCACACTGCAACCCCTTCTCCTCCATTTTCCTCTCAGGATCTGGTAGGTCACGTGGGAGTCCAGCGCCTCAACCTCCCCGCCACCTGCTGGCCCCATCTCTTATCTTCTTTATGCACAGTGTCGAAACTGCTGTGAGTGGAAAAGCAGGATTTGTGGTGTCATCACCTATCCTGGATCGTGAACCTTCAAGGCCTGGCTGGTTTGGTCAATTTCTGATGCCTTAAAAAAGCTATTCTGGGGACCAGCAGATGGTGTGATGGTTATGTCGCTGGACTCCTACATCACATGGCCAATTGCAGTTTGAGTCCCAGACCCAGCGGCTTGAAACTCCAGCCAGGTAGATGTGTGTGTATATGCCCAAAATCCCGAGAGGAAAATGAGGAAGGGATTGTGGCAGAGCCATCGCCCTCGAGGAGTGATTTCTTACTTTCTGTCTCTATCTGTCTCTCCCTGGCAAGCTCAGGTGCCCTATACCAAAAATCTCTCTAAAGAAAAAAAAGGCTATTTTGGGGGCCAGCAGAGGATATAGTGGTTGTGGTGCTGGACTTGCAACTGACCAATTGCAGTTCCAGTCATGAACCCAGTGGCTTGAAACTCATGCCAAGTGCATGTGTGTTGGTGTCCAAAATCCCAAGAGGAGAATGGAAGAGAAGGAATTGTGGCATGGCCATCCCCCAGGGGGTGATTTCTCACTTTCTCTCTCTCCCTGTCTCTCCAACTAGCACATGCGCCCTATAACAAAAATCTCTCTTAAAAAGAAAAAGCTTGATTGTTATTATTGTTTTGCATGTTACCCAACTTTTTATGTATTCTCATTGCAGTGGTTATTAAGATCGAAGGTATGACACCATAGTCAGAGTGTACGTTTGCTATACTTATATGTAACTGAGTCAGTTTAACTCCATCTTGAAAGTCTTTTAGCAAACAACATCTCCCAAAAGAAAGCAGGTATACAGATTGCTTTTGTAAAATGTGAGTATTTTGTTCATCAGTGTTTAAATAAAAGCATGTTTAGGTTTCGTTTTTTGTCCAGATCAATGATACATGAAAACATACCTTGCAAATATCTGCTCACTTTAAATAATTTTTAAAAAAGCAAAGGATAAAGAAGAAAATAACAAAAATATTTTCCATTATGCAAAACAGCATCAATTAAGTTTTGGTATGGCTCCTTTCAGTGTTTGTTCTAGGTATAATACTTTCAGGACTAATTTATAAGCCTTTATTAATTTATTCTGTATTTTTGTTTGAACATTTCAGTTGAAGTTACATACCATAGTAGTCACCTAAGTGTACAATTCAGTGGCTTTTGGTAAATCTACAGAGCTGTGCAACTGTCACTACAGTTCAATTTTAGAACATTGCTGCTCTGTCCAAAAGAAAAATCATGCCCGTTCACACTCACTCCTTGGCCCCACTCCCAGTCCCAGGCAGCCACTAAACTACTGTCTGTCTTTATAGATTTACCTACATACCTCCCATGTTATTTTATAAATGATGTTAGCCTATTTTGAACAAAATAATCCAATTTTTGGTATATAGTTCTTCCAGTCATATCTAAATGAAATTAGAGCAAATTCAAATAAATATGTCTGTTGTGAGATATAGAGAGTTGTGTGTGTGTGTGTGTAATGCAAATCTCTTAACAATTTTAACATATGGGGCTGGACCGATGGCCTGGTGGCTAAGGAAGCTGGATCCCACGTGGCTGACCTCAGAGTTCGAATCCCAGCCCCAGCAGCTTGGAAAACACATTGGATATATATGTGTGTGTGCTGTAAGTCCTGACAGGATAGAGAACTGAAGGAAAAGGGATTGTGGCATGACCAGACCCCAGTGTGTATGTGTGTGGGGGGATAGCTTTCTTCCTCTCCCTCTCTACCTCTCTGTCTCTCTAGCAAGTACATGTGCCCTCCAGCAAAATAAAGATAAATTTTTTTTAAAAAGATGGGGCCAGCAGTTGACATAATGGCTGTGTCGCTAGACTCCCATGGAATTGACTGTGGTTTGAGTCCTGGACCTAGTGGCTTAAACTCATGCCAGGTGTGTGTGCGTGCATGCCCAAGATCCTAAGAGGAGAATGGAGGAGAAGCAATTGTGTCGTGGCTGACCCCCGCTGGGGAGTGATTTCTTGCTTTCTGTCTCTCTCTGTCTTTCTGGCGAGCACACATACCCTATAGCAAAAACCTTTCCCCCCTAAAAAAATTTTTAAGTAAAAAAATTACAACATGTTCGCATACATTATCTTAGATGTTTCTTATTTTCTTATTGAGATATACTTCACATACTATAAAATTTACAATTTTAAATGATAAAATTTGGTAGTTTCTAGTATAGTCACAAAGTTATTCAACTGTACACACTATCAAATTGCATAATCTTTTCATCACCACAAAAAGAAACCTTAACTTATTATCAGTCCTCCCCCATTCCCTTGGCTCTCCCAGTTCTTGGTAACCACTGAACGACTTTCTGTCTCTATGAATTTGCCTGTTCTGGACATTTCATGTAAATAGCATTATACAGCAGGTGGCCTTTCATGTCTGGCTTCCTTCTCTTAGCGTTTCTTGTTGATCCATGCTGTATCATGTGTCAATACTTCATTCCTTCTTTTGTAATGAATAATATTCCATCGTGTGAATATACCCTAGTTTGTTTATTCACTCATGTGTTGATATATTGGGATTGCTTCTGCTTTACTTAACAATATTTTAGTTAGTGTAATTTTACAGATGAAAAGGCAGAAAAATCATGATTTGGGTAGTATATATGTACTTTTCTAATATTCTCAAGAATGCATTGGTCAAAGGGTATAGCAAAGAACAAAAGATGATACTGAAGAAAAATGAGCCAGCCAGTGGCTTGGTGGTTAAGGTGGCTAGATCCCACATAGCCGACCAGATGATTAGAGTCCTGGATCTGGAGGCTTGCAAAACGTGAGGTGGGTATACACATCTCCTCAAGAGGAGAAATGGAGGAGAACGGCTTGGCTATCCCCCATTGGAGATGCTGTCTCACTTTCTCCCTTTCTCTCTTTCAATCTCTCTTTCTCTCTGTCTCTCTCTGGCTTTCTATTTCTTCCTGGTTTAGTCTTGGTAGATTTTATGTGTCCAGGAATTTTTTCATCTCCTCTGTGTTTTCCATTATGTTGGCATATAGTTCATAATATTTTCTAATGATCATTTGTATTTCTGTGGTATCCATTCAAATGTCTCCTTTTTCATATCTGATTTTATCTATTTGAATCTTCTCTCTCAAATTAGTTTAGCTAATGGCTTTTTTTTTTTTTTTTTTTGGAGACATTTTTGCTATAGGGCACATGTGCTTGCCAGAGAAACAGAAAGAGAGAAATCACCCCCCCCCCCCCCCCCCCAGGGAGGATGGCCATGCCGCAATCCTTTCTCCTCCATTCTCTTCTTGGGGTCTTGGGCACATATGCCTGTACACCCAGCATGAGTTTCCGTACCCAGCTGGGTACGGAACTTGAACTGCGATCGACTACTTGGGAGTCCAGAGACATAACCGTTATGCCATCTTCTGGTCCTGCTAATGGCTTTTTTGTTTATCTTTTCAAGAAAACCAACATTTCATTTTATTGATCTGTTGTATTTTGGGTGAAGGTATAAGGTCTCTAATTAATTTATTTTGGCTCTGACCTTTATTATTTATTTATTTTCTATTTTTGGGGGTTTAGTTTGTTTTTGCTTTTCTAGTTCCTTGAGACGCATTGATGTAGGCACTTATTGCTATAAACTTCCCTCAGTGCTCTTTTTGCTGTATCCCCTAGGCTGTGGTATTTTGTGTTTCTGTTTTTATCCGTTTGGAGAAATTTTTCAGTTTTTCTTAATTTCTTCATTGATCCAGTAGTCATTCAGGAGAAAGTTGTTTCATTTCCATGTATTTATATATTTTCTATAGTTCCTCTTGTTGATTTCTAGTTTTAGTCCATTATGGTCAGGAAAAAAAGTTGATATGATTTATACTTTTTAAAAAACATTTTAGATTTGTTTTATGGCTATATATTGGGTCTTCAGAAAAGTTATGACACATTTTTCTATGTTTTTCTATGCGAAAATGTGTCATGACTTTTTTGACAAGCCAAAATATATAAATGTAAATAATTTTTTCAATTTGCTAGAGGGTGTGTGTGTTTGCCAGAGAGAGACAGAGAGAGAGAAAGGGAAAGTGAGAAAGCATCCCTAATGAGGGAATGGTCATACCACAGTGCTTTTTTCCTCCATAGTTCCTTTGGGATTTGGGGTATGTATGCACATGTGCCTCCCTTTGTTTTTCAAGCTTCTGGGTCTGAGACTTGAACCGTGCAGACAGCCATGTGGGATCTAGCCATCTTAACCACCAAGCCACCAACTGGCCCAATGGCTTAATAGTTTATCTGTGATAGAGAACATTCCATTTGTTGTTGAGAAAAATGTGTACTTTATATTGGAAAAATGTTCTGTAAATATCCATCAGATCCATTTGGTCTATGGTTCTGTTTAACTCCTGTATTTCTTTGTTGGTTTTCTGTCTAGATCTGTCCTATTCTGAGAGTGTGATGTTGAAATTCTGAACTCTTATTATAACTCTCCCTCTAGGATTAGTCATATTTGCTTTATGTATTTGGTCACTTCAGTATTATGTGCATATATATTTACAGTTGTTCCATTCTCTCCATGAGTTGATCTCTTTATCTCTATATGACCTTCTTTGCTAATGACTCCTTTTTAACTTAATTACATCTTTAAAGGCCATTTTTCAAATTATAGTCACATTCCAAGGTCCCAGGAGTTAGAACTTCAACATAGGGATTTTGGGGGAACATAATCCAGCCCATAATTTATGAAATTCTATTCTGGCATCTGTTTCTCAGAGTTAATATAATAGGATAGGTAACCAAATATGGTGCTCTGAGTGACCAGTGACTCATATATTCCTACCCCAGCCTAATTTCATAAATCCAATTATAAAATAATAAAAAAACAAACCATGTAAAAATATTTTAAATATGAAATAGCTCTCCTGTTTCTTGGATAATCCTTAATCTCTTAGAACCTATAAAATGGATATAATAGAAAGCAGTGAGTGGACTAGCTAGTGCTATGGCAGTTAAGGCTGCTGACTCCACGTGGCTGACTGAACGAGCAGTTTTAGTCTCAGGCATTGCGTCTTGAAAAACATGCTGGGAGCATTGTGTACGCATGCCCAGAATCGCAAGGAGGGAGAAATGGGAGCAGAAGAGATTGCGGTATGACTATTCTCCACGGAAGGGTGCTTTGTTACTTTCCTATTCTCTCTCTGGCTAGCACATGCACTTTCTGACAAATAAAAAAAGAAAAGCAAGCAAGCAATAAGCAACAAGAAACTAATAAGATTGTTCCTATCAGTGACCCCTTTAAGTTAAGCAGATTACCCTCAGGGCAGTAGTACTTCAAATGTGGCTGATATGAAAGCACAGCACAGATAACATCCCTTTGAGCCTAAGGCTGGATTTCTTCATCAGCTTGGGAATAGTGCTCTACAGCCAAGATGGCGGAGGCAACATTTGAAAAGCTTGGGTTGGCAAGAGTGAAAGTGAAAAATAAACTCGAGCAGAAATTTGGTGATCCTGTCATTCATTGGCTGACTTCTGAATATTATTGACAGGGTATTAGTCATAATTGAACGAACTAGTGAAAATACTTTGTGTTCATATTTACAGTTTTTGTCATTTGTGTCCATGGCAATTCCAATGACTTTGGTCTTCTTAATTTCTGGGGTGTTGGCAGCTTACCAGACCAACAACTATTTCGAGAGAGAAAGAAATCTCTTCTCATTCAGCAAGCATATTTTACTGCATAGAAGGTTGCTTTCCGTTAATACCATCCAGTATATACTAGTTTGATCCTTACAGCTAGCGCTGTCTCCCTCATAATTTTATTTCCTTTTCCTTTTTCTTCTTTTTTTTTTTTTTTGTTTTTTGCTGTAGGATGTATGCTCTTGCCAGAGAGAGACAGAGAGAGAGAGAGAGAGAGGAAAAATGAGAAATTATCCCCCATCCCCAGGGAGAATGGCTGTGCAGCAGTCCCTTTTCCTCCTGTCTCCTTGGGATTTGGGGTATGGACGTAAAATATGTGCACTCGGTGTGATTTTTCAAGCTGCAGGGTCTGGGACTTGAAATGCAAAGCTGGCCATGTGGTATTCAGCCACCTTAACCTCCCTGCCACCTGCTGGCCTTCACAATTATCTTTTTATGTCACCCATTTTTAAAAAGAATTAGTTACCATTTAATGAGAGCCCAGTGCATGGTATTATTTCCATATAAAACAAGATGGAGTGTGCTCAAAGTTGATTAAAAGCGATCTTTGTGCATAGTATGTGTTGTTGTTATTATTGTTGAAACTGAAAATGTTTAACGTCACTGGGATGACTTAGAAAATATTAATATATACTTTTGTGCAACCTTCTGCACAATCTGGTTTTAGAAAACTTGCGTCAGAGTTCCCTCATGACTATTTGCAGCCAGTCCCTGCCCTCAACCCACCACCCCAGGCAACTTCTGAAATGTTCTGTCTCTGCCATTTGCCTTTTCTAACCCTGTCACAGGCACTTGAGGTATAAAATGTCTTTGTTGAACAGCACACTGTCTCCTCTCATTCCTCTCTCTCTTCTCACTCAGGACGCAAAAACATACATCTTAGTTCATCTAGATCCTGGCTTGTTCAGACAGCCTCACCTCTTAAAGTGTCAATGAGAGGGGCCAGCAGGTGGCGTGGTGGTTAAGGGCACTGGACTCCCCCATGGCTGACCACAGTTCGAGTCCTGGACCTGGTGAATTGCTTTCTCACGTTCTCTCACTCTCTCTCTCACTCTGTCCCTCCCTGGTCAAATTAAAATAAATAAAGAAAGAAAAGAAAAGAATTCTATTTTATTTTATTATGCATTCAATCACATTATTTAGCTTACAAAGTGAACATTTCAATATGTGAACATTTCTCCCCAGTCCAGTTGATCAAAATATCTTCAACTGATAACACCACACCTCCCCAATAATTCTTTTTTAAAAAAAAGTGCCAACGAGTTAACAAATGAGAAAATCTTGCCCAAACCTTTTGGCAGAGGAGGATGTCAAGAGCTTGGCTGACCAGATCAGGTCTTCACTGGGTTAGTTCTGAAGAAACCCCAACATCTGTGTGTAGTCCTGCAGGTGTCTGAGGCCTGTGAGTATGCACTGAGCTTCTGGTGAATCAGTCTATTATAGAGGGAGACTCAGTAGGACTGAAGACTATTATGGGTTCTTTTACTTTATTGAAAACCCACAATTGGAGATACTGTTCCCCACTATTTAGAATCCGTATGAATCTACTGTGTGTGTAATGAAGGCCCGCTGTGAGTTAAGTTCAGAACTTATATGAAATGTGAGGTTGCATTATTGCAAGGTGAATGTAATGAAAATAGGGACTGGGCAGAGGATAGGAACCAGTCACCAGTTGTCAATATTTCTATTCAACACAGCTTTGCAATCTAAATTTAAACTTCCTGCAGGATGGCCCAGGCCCATAATAACTACACAAGTTTCCTCCACTACACTTTCTGCTGGAAGGCTTTGCCGACCTTCCCTTTCAATTCCCAAGACACCTTATTTGTATTTTCACTCAACAGTCTTCCTAAGGAAAGCCAAGCCATGTCTAACAATGGCTCAAAGTGCTTTTCTTAGCTCAGATAAAAAGCTCAGTTACTTTAACCTACTTCTCTCTGCCAACTACAAAGGCAATACAAGGCTCAGATGTTACTAGAAGTTGCTGAGCAGTTTCCCATGCAAAAGAGTAAGAACACAAGGTTTCTTAGACTATGCCAAACCTTTGTCCTTGGGTTTTATAAATTGTTCAAAGAGTGGGAAGTAGGGTAGTATTTTTGGATGGGATGAGAGGCAGAGTCTAGAAATTTGATTTGTTTGAAATTAATGGGAAAAATACTGAACCAAAATTCATTTGAGTTATTGTTGTGTCTTCATCAGCTTTCTAGAATACAAGAAATGTTTGTTGGGGACCTACTATGTGTCAGATGCTGTCTAGGTGATGGGAGTAAAGCAGTGGACGATCCAGTCAAAGGTCCCTCTCCTTCTTCCCACTAGTGGGAGGAGATGCACAATGGACAAACTAAACGAGAGGTAAATGGCATGTAGTGGTCAACGCCATGGAGAAGACTAGAACCGGAAGGGCATGGGGAGTTCTGGATGGGAGAGAGAGGAATGGCTGTGATTGTAAGTACAGTGGGCACGGGAGGCTGCACTTAGAAAGTCTACCAGCTTCTGCGCCAGAAGAGGTGATAGAGCAAATCATGCCAGCATCTGGGGGTGGAGGCAGGCCAGGTAGAAGGAACAGCAAGAACACAGCCCCATGCTGGGAGTAAGGCTAGTATGAGTTACCAAGAAAGGCCGAAGCAGCTGGCCAGGAGAGTAAGAGGGAGAGCACGAGGAAATAGCAGAGGGCAGTTGGCCGTGAGAGATGACATGGGGACTTGCAGGCCTTTACAGTGGCCTTCACTGCTTCCCAAAGTGAGATAGGATCCTTTTAATACTTTTTTTCTTTTGGAGAAGTTTTTGCTATAGGGCACGTGCGCTCGCCAGACAGACAGAGACAGAGAGACAGAAAGTGAGAAATCACCCCCCAGGGGGGATGGTCACGCCGCAATCCCTTCTCCTCCATTCTCCTCTCGGGATCTTGGGCACGCACGCACACACGCCCGACAGGAGTTTTAAGCCACCGGGTCCGGGACGCCAACCGCGGTCGACTACGTGGGAGTCCAGCGACATAGCCATTACGCTAACTGCTGATCCCAGGATCCTTTTAAGACTTTTGAGAGACATGATTTAGGTCTTAATTTTCTTTCTGGCTATTCTGTTGATTCCGTGAAATAAAATACTTAGCACCATGCTGGACACATACACATTCTTTGAACGATTCTGTATTTCAAATGCATGGAAGTTGTTTTTGAATTTGGAGCATTTTCCCACATAATTCCACGGCCCTGAATGCCACCTTCTTTCTGTCCAAACAGTTTGAGAACATTCAGCCGCACTCATTTACTTAGTTCTTATTGTTGGGCGTCCGCAAACACTGTTTTAAGCACTGGGGGCATAGTGGTGAATGAATAAGCCTGGGATGGCCCCATCGAGCAGTGACTAAGTGCTGTGCACGGGGAGTCGGATCCGACATGGCCAAGTGCACTTCAAACCCTGGCGCTGGTGGCTTGAAAAACATGTGGGTGCATGTGCATGCTTGTTCAGGATCACAGTGGGACGGAGCAAGGGAAGAGAAAGGACTGCAGATGACCAGGCCTCACTGGGAGGTGATTTCTCATTCTTTTTCTTCTCTCTCTCTCTCTTTTTCACATATGCCCTCTGGCATATGATTTTGTTTTTTTTTTTAATTAAAAACAAAATCGGGAACCAGCAGTTAGCGTAATGGCTATGTCGCTGGACTCCCACGTAGTCGACCGCGGTTCACGTCTCGGACCCGGTGGCTTACAACTCACGCCGGGCGCGTGTGCGTGCGTGCCCAAGATCCCGAGAGGAGAATGGAAGAGAAGGGATTGCGGCGTGAACATCCCCCCTGGGGGGTGATTTCTCGCTTTCTGGCTCTATGTCTCTCTCTGTCTGTCTGGGGAGCGCACGCGTCCTATAGCGAAAAACCTCTCAAAAAAAAAAAAAAAAATCAAAGGAAAAAAAGGAATAAGCCCATGCCTTAATGGGGGGGGGCCTTCATTTGAGTGGTAGGAAGGCAGACAATGAACAAATAATATATAAACTAAATGTAGATATATTGGGTCATTGTAAAAGTCATTTTTGCATTGAATGGGGACGGTGATGCAGTAGATACGGATATATCTCCATCTAGTTGTGATAAGTGCTATGATAAAAAAGGGTAAGAGGCCACTGAGTCGCAGAGGGCAGGACTGTTTTAAATAAAATGGCGATGGTTCACTTTTCTAGCTCACCAGTATTTGTTGAGCTCTCTCTATGGGCCCAGCTTTGTGCTAAGTTCTGAAGCATTCTCTGTACAATTCTCACCCTCAGGGGACAGAATCTGTGGCAGACAGAATCTAAGGTGGCCCCCAAGATCCTCGCCCACTGGTGTAGGTACCCTGTATAATCCCCAAGACTTCGAGAATAAGGTGACGATCACACCTGTGATTAGGTGATGTCACATGGCACAGCTGTCTTTAGGAAAGACTACCTGGGTGAGCCTGAGTAACGAGGTGCACTTTCATAAGGTGGTTAAGCTTGTTCTAAAGAAGAGATTTGAAGCATGAGAGGGATTTGATGCCAGCAAGTTTCTCCCCTGCTGCTTTAAAAATGGAGGTGACCACAGGGAAAGCGCCTACAAGCGGCTCTGGAAACTGACAGCCATCTCCCTCCCCTTCACCCCACCCCCACTCATGCACAGAGAACTCAGGCAGTTGAACTCAGACTTTGGACCAACACAACTGTGAGGTGATAAATGGAAAAAGCCGCTAAATTTATGGCGCTCTGTTACAGGGCAATAGGGAACCAACGTAGGTTCTCATGAGGGGCTATGGAAAGCATATCAGCATCTCCGGGACAAAGGGCATTCCCAAGGGGGGGATCAACTTTGCTTTTGGAATAGCAGAACGGATGAATGGTGAGGTGGCTTACGGGCAGGCACTGTCAGAAATGAGTTTAACACGACCACATCTGGTTTCCCTCCTTAGACCTTCACTATCTTGTCATTGCCCTGCTTGGAACTGTCCTGAGGGTGCCGTTGCCCTGGGACCGTCTACGCTCTCGAGCTTGACTTCATTCCAGCCCTACTGTCTTCCCCAGAGCTCACCATTCCAAACTCAGCCCTTACTGTCTCCCAGACTCACCACTCCAGGCTCTCACTGAATGTTGAACTTAGAGTAGGTGGTGGGGCAGCAGTAACACAACTGGACTCACATGGGAAAGACCCTGGGTTCAAGTTCTAGAGCCTCCCTGAGCATGTTGGGCATGCACATGCCCATGATCCTGGCTGGCTGAGACTGGGCATGGCTCGCGGTGTCTGGACTCTGTTGGGGGTACTTTCCCCTCATAGGAGAAATGAAAATGCTGAATTTAGCAATCCACTGTCTTGGGTGGTCCAGAATACCTCCCACAGCACCATTTCACACGTTTCTTCAGCTTAGAATCAAGCAGTCACCACAGACAAGCCCCGTGGGGAAGCAAACACTTGAACTCTGGCACTTGTTCTGGCACTCTGCGTAACCCGAAGGGTCTAAAATCACTGAAATTATGATAAATTTTAGAGCTGCAATCACAGCACGCTGCCTCTTTGCCAAAAACATTGAATGGCTTCCTATGTCCTATTTTGAGTCATACCTTTACCTTGGTGTGATGGTTTGGACGCGGTCTCCCGACATTAGTGTGCTGGAAACTTATCACGGAATGCAGGAGTGCTGGGACATGGGGCCCGAGGGGATGTTAGGGTGTGAGGGCTCCACCCACTTGCATGGCTAAGGCTTATTATAAAGGGACTCGGAGCTGCGAGTCTGATCTCTTGCTCTGCATAGCCATGTGGTGCCTTCTCCTCTGTTATGATGTAGAAAGAAGATCCTTACCAGATGCCACATGCAGCCCCTCCATCTTGGACTTCCCAGCCCCTGGAACTGTGAGAAATAAACCTCTGGGGGCCAGAGGCTGGTGGAGTACTAGCGTGCTGTGCTCTGTGAGGCTGACCCAGGGTTTGCATCTGGAGACCTTGCTGAGAGCACCGGGCCTGTGCGCGCCCCTGGCTGAGGCTGGTGGTGACTACAGGTCAAGACCCAGTTAGTGGTGACTCACTCGCTCTCCTTTTTCTCTCTCTCATTCATAGAAGAAATAAATTAGTAAACTTTAAAAAAAGAAATAAATTTCCGATCTTTGTAAATTACCCAGTCTTGGGTATTCTGTTACATAGCACTTACAAGTACATAAATATTTTTTAAAATTTTGTGGTAGTTAAAATCATGCAAATTTAAGCTTTATAGTGCTTCATATTTTATATCATTCTATTTGTTTGTTTTTTTTTTTTTCCCAAGGGCCCATACACCTGCCAAAGAGACAGAGAGAAATAGAGAGGAAAAAGCATTGCTGATGGGGAATGCTCAGACTACAATACCTCTTTTCAGGATTTTAGGCAAGCTCACACGGCACCCAGCGTGTTTCTCAAGGGACTGGGTCTAGGACTTGAACCATGCAATTGGCCATATGGGATCTGACTTCCTTAATCACCAGATCACAGACCCAGCCCTCCTACTTGACCTTTAATATAGTTGGAATAGGTAACTACTCCCACTTTAGAAGTAAGGAGATTGAGAATAGAGAAAAGAAATCAACTGTACTCTTAACCCTGCCTCCTGGCTTGGGCCAGGTCTCAGCTGAAAAAGAAAAGAAAAAGTTTAGTTTAGTTTAGTTTTGTTTTGTTTTCCCCCATAGAGCATGTGCTCTTGCCAGAAAGACAGAGACAGTGAGAGGGATAGTGAAAAACACCCCCCCCCCCGCCCAGGGGGGGGGGGGGGGGATGGCCATACCTCAGTCCCATCTCCTTTATTCTTTGCCTAAGATTTTGTGCACACATACACAGTGTGATTTTTCAAGCCTGCCCAGTCTAGGACTCGAACTGTGGTCAGTTATGTGGGAGTCCAATGACTTAACTACCATGTCCTCTATTGGCTCCAGGGAAAAAGTCCTAATTGGGTAAAATCTAGAGTTTTGGTTTTTATTCTGGACTAGACTAGAATGACATGAGTATTAAAAAGACTTTATTTTTCAATGCTAGAACAAGGGACTTTTTATTTACTTTGCCAAGATAACTGAAAATGCCGTGGGACAGGCTCGTAGGCCCTTCCTGGAGCAAGGAAAAGCTAGACCATGGAGCAGGAAGAGATGGTGGAAGAAAGAGTCAAGTTATTTCATGCTTGTAACCCACCAAGTCCAAGTCCAGCCAGTCAACAGAACGGTTACAAGTGCTTGCGGGAGGAAGGAAGGGTGGGATCCCTCTGCCAGGAACCTGCCTGGAGCCTCTGAGGATCGCCACTGATGGGGGGTTCTTCCAGGGAGGAGACGGGCAGTCTTCCACTTGGCTGGAAATGATGCTGACCCCAAGGCTCAGGCCCCAGCAGAGCACTGAGAGCGCCAGTTTCCAGGCCCACTCCACAGCTGCCAAGGGAATTTATCTCCCCGAGTAAAGGGAAGGGTTCTTGTTTCCAGGAGAGCCAGGCTTCTCTGCACTTAGCCCAGCGTCCTCCAGGCCTAAAGCCCACACAGTTCGTTCAGGGGTGTTTCCACAAAGCGCCACAGCCACAGGCTGGGAAGAGTCCTCCCCAAGGGGAAGAGAGTTACGTGGTCAGAAAGTTTGGCAAGTGCTAATTTAAATAAAACAAAACCACACACCAGATGGATGTGCTGTGTGCCCCAACTCTGACAGGACGGAGAAATGGAGGGGAAAGGATTGTGGTGTGACACACCCCACTGGGGGTGCTTTCTCCCTCTCCCTGTCTCTCTGTCTGTCCCTGGCAGCACACATGCCCTCTGCCCTCCGGCAGTTCAAAACAGACATACAAAACAAATGCTAAATACTTGGCTTTCTTGTGGGCCTCCTTTGAGCCTTTACTGTGCCCAGGTGCATTGGCCATCTTCTCGAAGAGGAGACCACATGTACAGCATTTTTGCCGTCAGTTTTACTACCAAATGCTTTCCTGGGGCCAGCAGGTGGCGTGGTGGTGAAGGTACTGGATCTGGGTCTGATGAGAACAACTCTGCTGTGCAAGTTCCAGACCCAGAGCTTGACGCCAAGCACACGTGTGCATCCCACAATCCAGAGAGGAGAATGGAGAAGAGATGGCTGTGTGGCCGTCATCTCTCACTTTCCCTTTCTCCGTTTCTCTCCAGAAAGCCCACATGCCCTATGACAAAAAAACTAAAAAACAAAAACAACTAAAAATTCCACTTTTCGTCACGCCCAGGGATATGTTGCAGGACACTCAGGTTTACGTAGTTATACCCAGGATGGGCCACAGCGACTGGCGCATGCCGCCTGCTGTCCTGAGGTACTGGGCACCTGTGTTCTCGGCATGTGCTTGGTTTTGGACCGGCCCCTTGAAGTGTCTGATTCCCCTGCCCAGCCTCTGGTGTAGTCCTCCCAGCCTCCCTCTGGTGCCATGACTCGCCTCTGATTTTTCCTTCACCAAATACTATCCAGCCTCGGCAGATGGTTCTCTGATCCAAACCCCATGCTACTGTGTGCTGGAAGTTTACTCGAGCCTGCTGGGGCTTGCAGAGCTCGGAATCAGGAGGAATTTCATCTGCCCACGTAGTATGTGTTTGTGCAAGACATTGCCAGAAGTTCAAGCTCTGAGGACATCAAGATGTCCTGTTAAGTCCCTGCTTACGCTCTTCCGTGGTTCCCTTGCTCTGGCTCCATGCTCTAGCCGGCCTGCTCTGGCCCACGTCACCCCCTAGGCCTCATTCCGCGCTCTCCAGCCCTGTTCTCTAAGCTCCAGCCTGGTAGCCTATTTACCTCCTCGAAAGCCCTTGGTCTCCCTCTCTCTTTCCCCTCCCTGGATCTCTCTCACACCGAAGGGTAAAAGTACTTCCCCTCTTTTAGAACATGCTTCTCCTCCTCCATCCACTCATTCCTCGATGGCAATAAAAGATAAATAAATAAAACGCCCATTTGCCACTGAAGCATCCTCAAACAGGAAATGCAGAGGCACGTGGGTCTCCCCTCTCCTTCTCACTTACTTTCTCCCCTTTCGAGGAGACTAAGGAGATGGTGTTTCTGAACCTTCTTCTGTCCCCACCCTACTTTGCCACCCATTCCCGAAAGATCATGCCCCAACACGAGGAGAGAATACTTAGAAAGGCCATGGCCTTAAGGGACTGACGAGGCTGTGGCCTGGCACTAGTGTCCTTTTCTTTCCTTTTTTTTTTTTCTTTCTTTTTTTGAGACAAAGTCTCTCTATGTTACCCAGGCTGGCCTTGAACTTGCAATTCTCCTTCCTCAGCCTCTCAAGTGGCTGGGACTATAGGTGTACCATTGCTGGTGCCCTTTTGAGAGTGATACATGTTAGGCTACAGTTGGCATTTTTCCAAGTTCCTGGAGATCCCCTCCTGGTGACCTGAGATGCATTTCAGTTATTTACTGCTGCGCCGATTACTCCAACCTTTAGCACCCTATGTTTTTAAATAGCCATTATCTCACAGGTTCTGTAGGTTAGGAGTCTACTTGCTGCTTAACTGGGTGGTTTCCCAAATATCACCCAGTTAGGGCTTCAATCTGTGAATTTAGGGGTACCCCATTCATTCCAGACAAAGTGTACAAACTGCCGCCGATATGATCTGGCAGCAGGAGCCTCTGTGGGGGTTTGAACTCTGGAAATCTGGGAGCACCAGGGTCTGTCGGGAGGCTGGCCACTGACCAGGCCAGTCCTGTCATCTAGCTCAGCTCCTGGCCTGGAGGAGGCCCTACCCTAAGCAGGGTTGAAGGCCCTTTACCCTTCAGGGTGACCTTATGGCGGGGCCCCTTATTGCTGGCTTGGGCTGGCTCCTCCAGCTCCCCCGTGCTCTCTGGGGGTGGCCGGAAGTGTACCCCACTCCCCGTGCAGCGCTCTGCTGCTGGGTGTCAGCATCCGCCCACGCTTGCCCTGAGCGTTTCCGAGTCTGTCCCAGAAACCAGGCCCTGTGATCTCGAACTCTGAGGGAACTGTCGGCTCTCCAACAGCTCCTCTTGAATGCCTTTCCAACTTAGCTCCCAGGGGAGAGCTCCTTTGCCTTGTCTGTGGGGTGGATATTGGGAGTTTACAGTGCACTGACCATTTCTCCAGAGTGTCTCACCTCTCAGCCTCTTCTACCAGAACTCTTGTAACCTGGGAGTGGATAGGTATCTCCCACACCCCACAGAAGTGACCGGAGTGGACTGACCCTGGAGCCCTTGTGCTGCTCACCCTTCTGACTCCGAGATTCCAGTTTTTGACCTATGTAGTATTGACGGAAAAACAAAACTCTGAAAGATATTGAAGGAAATTGACCACAAGCCAATCTGAGTGACCGAGGATGGAGAAACAATCTCAAGCTCCAGGAAAATGTTTTCCACGTGACCTGGTCACAGCAGATCTTTTACACATTTCAAGAAAGCAAAAGGTACCATTGAAGCTATAAATCAACACATGGAAGTTATTTATCAGTTTGGCCCAAGAAATCGGAAATCTTAAAACAGGGGAGTGTGGGATCCAACAGGTGGCATAGTGGTTAAGGCACTGGACTCCCACATGGCCAACCACAGTTCAAGTCCCAGACCTGGTAGCTTGAAAACCAAGCCAGGTACACGTGTGCCCAAAAGCCCGAGAGGCAAGTGGAAGAGAAGGGATTGCAGTGTGGCCGGGGGTAATTTCTCTTTTCCTTTTACTGGCTCTCATAGGAATCCTATGACCAAAACCTTAAAAAAAAAAAAAAAAAAAAGAGTATGTGGGAGGTACAGATTGTAAGGAAATTCAGATATTTTTCAGTTTTGTTGTTAAAAGAGCAAAGTTTTGTGTAAAACATGGGGTCAGCAGAAAGGAAGGCTTAAGCATAACCTGAACATAGCCAAGAGAGTTTACTAATCATCACGTGATGTTATGCCAGAGCCAGAATCCGAGAAGTAAGCCACAGTTACTGAGGCAAGGTGACCTGACCAATAATTTGATGGTACGTGGGTGTGGCTTTCTCCAGGCCCTTTAGGAAGAAATTTTAGTGCAAAGAAAAAGTGGCCAGAGTTCAGTCCTCAGTGAATCAGTTGCTGTGATAGATTAATCCTGTCTTACTGACACTTGACCTAGGTGTGGGATGTGCATTTAGTAACAGTGGACGTGGCAGGTACAGGGAAGAGCGGTAATTCGGGCTTGTGCGTGCCAACCCCTGCCACGAGCAGTCTCTCACTAATTTAAAGTAGGTATTAATGCTCACAAGCTACAGAAGAGGAAAGTGAGGCTCAGCGAATTTAAATAATTCACCCGAAGGCACTACTCTGAGCTGGGTCTAGATCCAGCCGCCATGCCTTTATGGACTTTATGGGCCTCTATTACTTGCTTATATAAGAAGAGGTCATTTTGGGACCAGCAGTTAGCGTAATGGCTATGTCGCTGGACTCCCACGTAGTCGACCGCGGTTCGAGTCCCGGACCCGGCGGCTTAAACTCACGCCGGGCGCGTGTGCGTGCGTGCCCAAGATCCCGAGAGGAGAATGGAGGAGAAGGGATTGCGGCGTGGCCATCCCCCCTGGGGGGTGATTTCCTGCTTTCTATCTCTCTGTCTCTCTCTGTCTGTCTGGCGAGCGCACGTGCCCTATAGCAAAAACCTCTCCAAAAAAAGAAAAAAAAAAAAAGAAAGAAGAGGTCATTTTGATGTCTAGGATGTTACTTAACAGCCGTGTTACAATAATCTTTCACAGCCTAGTTTCTTTTTCTTTTCTTTTCTTTTTTTTGGAGAGGTTTTCACTATAGGGCGTGTGCACTCGCCAGAAAGACAGAGACAGAAAGCGAGAAATCACCCTCCAGGGGGGTTGGCCATGCCGCAATCCCTTCTCCTTCATTCTCTTCTCGGGATCTTGGGCACGCACGCACACACACCCAGCATGAGTTTAAGCCACCAGGTCCCAGACTCGAACCATGTTCAACTGTATGGGAGTCCAGCGACATAGCCATTACGCTAACTGCTGGTCCCATCACAGCCTAGTTTCTTAGGAATACAGCCTCATATTCACTGGATCTTAGACGTCTACTAATTTTAGTGTTCATATGCTGGTCAGGAAAGGCACAAACAGAAACAGCCAAAAAACCTTTGGGGAAATATAAAACAACAACAAACGAATAAAAATGCTGAAAATCGCCCATCAGCTTAGCCATACGGGGTGGCCAGAGGGGCCGCTGCAGTAGATGCGGATTTATTCCGTCTGAGCACTTCCGTGAGTCTTCCGTCCTCGCGGTTGCTCACGCGCTCTGCCAGCCCCTTCACTTGGGCAGTCCTACTCACTCCTTTAACCTCTGCATGGACACGATTTCCTCCAAGGTGCCTCCCTGCCTCTCCCAGTACTGGGTTACTGTGATTAAGCACTGCTCCGCGGTGCTCCCCCAAAGCTCAGGCGTTGTCTGACACTATTTAAACAGGCCGCCGAGGGCTCTGCATCTGTAACTATTGCTCGTAGTTGTAGCTTACTAAACCTTGTGGAACGACTGTCCGGCTGGCTCAGTGCCTGACAGAATACAGGATCTCCTTCCTTAGAACGTGGACCACCTGAGTCTCCCCCAGCGAAGGGTCCAAAGGAAGAAGCGTCGGGTGCACAGACAGCTCAGAAAGCAGAGCGCTTCCTGGCGAGTGAGAACCACAGCTGGCCAGAGCCCAAGTGTGATCTGAAGGGGAACATTTAGTATCAGACACACCCTTGGACTTGGCTAGTTCAGTCTTACTTGAGGGTGTGTCCCTCCCTTTCTTCGGATGTCACACCCCATCAGGGAGGTGTTATTTGCTTCTGTTTTAAAGAAAGAAAGAAATAGATGCCCTGCAGGTCTCTGGGCCTCTTAAGAGCAAAGAGCAGTCATTATAGATCACTTGGGATAATGGCCTTAAGTGAATACAGGGCCTGAAGGTAGCCCTGTGACAGCCACTTGGCTTTCACCAGTTCTTCATCCCATTCATTTTACTGACAGATGCAAAAGTGGGCAGATTCTAGGAGGGGACACAGTGATGGGCTTTCAGTTGGAACTAGACTCGAAGTCCAGTTTCTTGAAGTTCTTAGACATTGCTTAACCTTGTTTAGTCCCCCCATAATCAGCTTTGAAGGAGAGATTATAATAAACCTAATTGCTTGTACTGTTAAGTTTAAATGACATCATTTGCAGACAAGGCACCTAAAGGAGATCTTCAGTAGACGTGTTTCCTCCTTTGCCCCTGTACTTACTGAGCTCAGCGTCATTCGCTCGCGGTTCCATTTCTGGCAGCCTTCCTGTGAAGACTGGTTCTCAATCTTAAGCAGTTGGCTGAAGAGTCACCTATTAAGAACCACTTGTTAAAGACAACTTCCTGGCCTTGCCACCAGAATCTGGCGCAGTGGGTCCATGACAGCCCAGGAAGTTTTATTTCTAACAACTGTCCCGGTAATTCTGTTATGGAGACTATCCAGACTTCAGGACACACGATTAAAACTATTAAGTCCTTCTTGAGGTCAACACAGAGACTGTTCCTTTCATCAGCACTAGCTTGAAGAAAAGCCCCCTTAAGCCAAAAAATGTTTTTTAAGTTTTATTTAATTTATTTTTTCCATAGGAGAGAGAGTGAGAGAAAGAGAGAGGCACCCCTAATAGCATCTTCGTGTCATGATCTGTCCTCGGCCTCCCTCTGAACACAGGCACACTGTGTATAGGGGGAGCTCGGGAAATTAACTCGGGACCTTCCCGTGTGGGTCCCGTTGCATTACCACCGTGCCATTGGCAGACCCTCAGCCAGAATATTTCGTTACATGCTTTATCTTGGGGACAGTAAACTGTGGAGGTGAAGGAGGGGTGGTGGAAGATGAGGAAGCTGGTGTTTTCCATGGCCCTACAGAACATGCCATTTGTGCTCCTTGGGGCAGGAATAGAGAAATGGAGCCTTTATTGGAAGTGCGGAACTGGAGCAGTTTGAGAGCCTCCCCTGATACCAAGTCAGCACTTTGAATTATGGCTTCAAGACCCTATTTTTTTTTTTTTTTTTTTTTTGGAGAGGTTTTTGCTATAGGGCGCGTGCGCTCGCCAGACAGACAGAGAGAGACAGAGAGATAGAAAGCAGGAAATCACCCCCCAGGGGGGATGGCCACGCCGCAATCCCTTCTCCTCCATTCTCCTCTCGGGATCTTGGGCACGCACGCACACGCGCCCGGCGTGAGTTCAAGCCGCCGGGTCCGGGACTCGAACCGCGGTCGACTACGTGGGAATCCAGCGACATAGCCATTACGCTAACTGCTGGTCCCTCAAGACCCTATTTTAAGGGCTCTCGATTTCCTCCTTATCGGACGCATTCAGGTTTAAGCATTAGTACTTATAAGTACTAAGCCAGATATCAGAGATTTTGCAATTATTGGTGCTTTTAGATTGCATGGCTCCTGTAGCCTTCATTAGCGTGGAAAAGTGAGTGGTGAGTAGAGAGCTGGTCAACCTGACTCTTGCAAAAGCCCCATTGAGGCCTGCAGTAGACACAGGGCCTTAGGCTGCCCCATTGTCTTAGGCTCTCAGTCGGGCATTTTGCCAAAAAAACCTGGCAGAGGCTCCCCAAAAGGTGGTAACTAACTAAAGTTGAATTATTCCTACAATTTCTCTCCCAGTTCTTACTTTGCACTTTTTCTCCTATTTTTATTTTATTTATTTTTTTATTATCATTTTTAAAAATTTTATTTCAATTTATTTATTTGCATTCATTCACTGTACATCATTACAGCATACAAAATGAGATTTTCCATCCAGAATACACTGTATATTGTCTCAATCAAGCACATCAACAAACATGTTATTGTCAGCAGATCTTCCATTTCTTGTTTTCTGTATGTTTAGCTTCCCCCCCCCCATCCTTGATTCCCTATCTCTTACCCTCTGCCATCTCCCATTCTCCTCCCACACTGTCTCTGGTATCTATGTTTGCTTTCTATACTGTTTTCCCCCCACATTTTATTGAATCACCAAAGACCCTAATCAATCCAAATACCCTCATAGCAAACACAGGTGACATACACATTTCCATGAACACAAGTCTAACTTTATGCATCCTATAAAGTAGCACCTCGCTGGAACTACATATCCTACTGCAGTCATTGTCTCCTATTTTTAAATGTCATTGGAGTTTGTCATTTATTGCTCTTTAAAGAAACATAGTCTTGATTTCAGAGTGCTCCTGCACCACGAAACTTCCCCACCTTTTTGGCTGCTACCACCTAGTCTGTGGTACACAGGCAAGTGACACAAACTCTCAGTCTACATCTGTTCAACAAATAGTTTTAGAAATTTTTTGGGGGGAGGGAGCCAGCAGATGGCATGGTGGTTAAGGTGCTAAACCCCCACATGGCTGATTGTGATTCAAGTCTGCAGCTTGAAAATCACACTGGGTATGTGTGCATGCCCCAAGTAAAATGTCTAGAGGAGAATGGAGGAGAAGGGATTGTAGCATGGCCATTCCCCCCGGGGGGTGATTTCTCACTTTCTGTCTGTCTCTGTCTCTCTCTGGTGTGTGCACATGCCCTATGGCAAAACCCCAAGTAATAATAATAATAATTGGGGTGGGGGGCAAGTGGTCGTGAGACAGCTGGTTGAGACAGCTGGATTTCACATGGCCAACTGTCTGGTTTCAATCCTGGGCCAAGATGCTTGAGAGATACTACCAGGCACGTATGCATGTGCCCAAAATCTGGAGAGGAAAATGGGGGAGAAGGGATTGCAGCATGGCCATCTCCGATGGGGAGTGTTTTCTCACTTCTCTCTCACTCTGTCTCTCCCTCTGGTGAGCACATGTGCCCTCTAGGAAATTATAAATTAAAGGGGGAGAAGTAGGATGGTAGTTAAGGCTCTGGATCCAACATGGCAATTCTGTGGTTCAAGTCCCAGGCCCTGGTGACTTGAAAAATGCTGGGTACTCACCCATAAGTGATTTCTCACTTTCCCTTTCTTTCTCTCCCTCTCTCTCTGTCTCTGGCAAGTGCATGTGCTCTACAGTAAAAAAAAATAAAAATAAAAAAAGAGAATTAAGTTGGTAAAATACACATAACAAAATTTATAATCTTAAGCATTTTAAAGTGTGCCCTTCAGTTGTGTAAGTATATTCATGGTTGTGCAACCAAGCTCCGGAATCCTTTTCATCTTTAAAACGGAAACTCTGCAACTGTTAAAGTAGCTCCCCAGACCTCTTCTGGCTGGCACCTGGCAACCAGTAATCTATGTTCTAAGAATTTAGCTATTCTAAGTATCTCATGTAAACAGAATTATACAGTATTTACCTTTTTGTGACTGGTTTATTTCACTTAGCATGATATTTTCAGGGTTCATCCAAATTGAAGCGTGGACGTCAGAATTTCCTTTATCTCAGTGTGGAATAATATGCCACTGTTTGTATGCACCCCAGTCTTGTTTATCTGCTCATCCTTCAGTGGACACTTGAGTTGCCGTTGCCTCTTAGCTATTGGGAATAGTGCTGCTATGAATATGAATGCGGCTGTACAGGTATTTCTTTGAAAAATTGCTTTCAATTACGTGAGGTGTATACCTAGATGTGAAAGTGCTGGGTGATCTGGTACTTCAAGTTTAATACTGGGGGGAGCCACCAAATTGTTTTCCATGGTGACCACACCCCTTTACATCCCCACGAACAGTCTCCAAGGCTCCCCATTTCTCTACATTCTCGCTCACTCTGTTCTCTGTCTTTTGGGGTCATAATAGCTATCCTCATCGGCGTGAGGTCGTTTCTCATCGTGGTTTTAATTTGTATTTTCCTAATGACTAGTGATGTTGAGCATGTTTTCATGTGCTCATCTGGCATTTATATATATCTTCTTCGGAGAAATTAAAGAAACATTTTTTGATTATGTGTGGGTTGCGTATCTAATTGCCATTTCTTATCTTTCTCGCTGAAGCTTAATTTCATCTCTCCCTGACATGATTCAGGGATAATTTCTGAGTAGTCTAAGATAGTGATTCGCAATCTAATCTGCTCATTAGAGTCACCAAATGTAGTTTTAAGAAATACCCATGTGTGGGGATTGGCAGATGGCATGTTTGTTAAGGGCACTGGACTACCACATGGCCGACTGTGGTTCGAGTCCCGGACCTGGTGGCTTGCTTTCTCTCTCTCTCTCTCTCTCTCTCTCACTCACTCACTCTCTCCTTCTCTGGTCAAAATAAAATAAAAAGTTGAATAAAATATTTATTTAAACTAATAATAACAGAAACACCCATGTGTGTACCTTCTCCTTAGGCCAGTTAAACCAGACTGTCTAAACGTGACCCTGAGCATTGGTGTTTTGGGAGGTTTCCTGCTTAGCCCCGACAGTCACGTGCTGCCAGGACTGTGAACCACAGGCCTAACCCGACCGTGTAGTTGCATACCTCTTGGCAGTGATTGGGTCCGTTGATTCTAGTCGATGTGAATGACAGCTTCAAGAAAATTGCCGTTACTGTGGGCCAGCCCCCTTGCTCAGTGGTTAAGCATTACATAGAGAAAAACAGGATCGTAAGGTCCTGATGTCTCCCGCATCTTACAAATGGCTGACCAAGGTTTGAGTCCTGGCTCTAGAGGCTTGAAAACCTGCCAGGCATGCACATGAATGTCCAGGGTGCTGCCAGGGTAGAGAATCGGAGAAGAGGGGATTATGGAATGACTAGACTCTGTGCTCTAATACACGTGCTCTCTGGCATAAAAAAGAACTATGAAAAAGGAAAAAGAATTTTTTTTTCCTTAAAATGAGACCTGGGGAACCAGGTGATGATGTAGAGGTAGTGCAGTGGGTCAAGTGTGACCCACGAGAGAAGGTCCTGGGTTCATGTCCTGGGCCCGTCGTAAGCATATGCATGCCTGTGATCCAGGCCGGCTGAGGTTGGAGGCAAATCTCAGAGTAAAGACCCCGTTGGTGGCATCTCTTTCTCTCTCAGAAGAAATAAATAAGTAAACTTTGGAGGTAGCAGTTGGCATAGCAGTTATGTCATTGGACTCCCACATGGCTGACCGTAGTTTGAGTCCTGGACCTGGTGGCTTGAAAATCATGCTGGGCATGTACATGTGTATGTCCAAAATCCTGGAAGGAGAATGGAGAAGGGATTGTAGTGTCGCCATTCCCCCAGGGGGTGATTTCTCACTTTCCCCTTTACTGTGTCTGTCTCTGTCTCTCTCTCTCTCTCTCTCTCTGGCAAGCATACATGCTTTAAGGCAAAAACCTCAAAAATTAAAAAATAAATATTAGCAAGTAAGTAAACAAACTTGAAAAAGATGAGACATGGGATAGGGTGGAATGTGGAATGAAACTGTCTCTCTCTTCCACTTATTGTGACTCACAGAGCTAGGGAAGTCCTCTTACGATGTAAGAGGTGCTGGCCTGAGGTTGTCAGAGCATGAGGCTATTGAGCTGGGTAGTGGGTGGCAGTGCTGAGGGCTAACATGACCCACTGTGCAGCCACCTGCCTGCAGAGCTCTGATGCCAGGTGGCTAATGTCTTTCTTATTTAAGCTGTTCCGAGTTGGGTTTTCTGCTACGTGCAGCTGAAAGTATCCCAACAGTACACTTAGTATATGCTGGAGGTTTCAGGAAGGCCCAGGGCTGTCCTTACGGTGTATCTGTTACAGTAGAACAAAAAGTACCGAGACATTGTCTTATACAGATTAACCCCTGGGTTCTCATGTTGGAAGTCTGAAGCTCCACTACACAGGGTTGGCAGGCGTCATGGAGAAAGAAGCCAGGGGAGAGAGGAACCAGGGTAGTCAGGCAGGCTGTGCAGTCAACAGCCAGACCTGAGCTGGAGGTATCCGGACTTCAGTCCAGACCTGAGCTGTAGGCATTCTGAACGTCAGTGCTGTCTCTGCTCCAACTTGTCTTGTGCTCTGGGCCAGGTTCTTAAATCTGGGTCAGTTATAGAGCTCAGACGCAACATAACAAGGAAAAGATATTGTGTTCACAGTAACACTCTGAGTCCAAAACACATAAATCTTTAGAGATTAAATTTAATACCATGGTGTGATACCTGAGCCCAGACAAGTAACTTATTTAAACTAATGGCCAGCCAGGTGGTGCTTATCAGGTTACGTGATTCTCAAGTTTGTAGCACAAGTAACCTTCTTTAGTCTCTTCTTCCCTGGAAGAGATCTAGGTGTTACCAGATCAGGCCTCATCTCTACTACAGTTTCCTTCCATTCTACCTGTGAAGGTGGCTCTGAGTAGGTGGTGGGTTTGACCGTTTAGTGAGTCCCAAAGGTGAGGCTGGGTGAGAGGACACGTGGGATATCCCATTGTCTGGACACGATTCTCAGCTGATGCGTCAGCTATAACATAAATGTCTCGAAGTCTGTATGCGGTTTATTTCAGTACAGAGCATTATTTTCCTAATCTGCCCATTCTGGCAACATCCTGTTGGGCTCAAGTTCTCCATTACACGTCCACTACCTGCTGCTACCGTGGATAAAGTATCTGCGGTGGCCATGGGAAGTGCCTGGTTAGAGGAAGAAGGGTGACACCGTGGAAAAAACACCACCCTAGGTTAGGAGTCAGGTGAGCTGCTGTCACCTGCAGACACTCTCTTGTTCTGCCTACCAGGTAGAAAAATGTGAAGTGCAGCTTATTGCAGAAAATCCAAAATCAGAGAGAATTCAAAGAGCAGCAAGGTTTATTAGCATTCTGGTTTTCTCCCAAGTAGATTAGTCAGCTGGTCCAAGTTTCTTAACCTCTCCCGACTTCAGGGTACTCATTTGTAAAGTGTGGGAATGAGACATCAGGGCCCTGTGATCCTGCCAAACTTCAAAACCTTATGTATCAAAGGAGTTCTGATAATCCCCCCACAATCCTTTTAATTGGTACCATGCAACTCTCTTCCTACCTGTCCAAAAAAATTTCAAAAAGTTGAATAACTTATTAGTAATTTGACTTTCCACTTAAAACTCAAAGGAACCAAATTATTTTCTTCTGCTGTGGAGTTCTGAGCACAGACTCAACACCAGCCTCACGCTGCCTGGACATACGCTATAAAGCAAAGTCCTTGAAACAGATGATATTTTCAAGAAGCGTCTGCCTTGGACTCTGTTAAAGCTCTTTTAAATGAAAGTCACAGGCACCCAACTCAAGTTTATTTAAGAACAGAGAACTCATTGGCTCAGTAGGTAACTAGGATAACCAGGGTTTCAACTAGCTTTGGGGACAGAAAAATGTGAGGATCCAGACCATGTTGCAGGGGTTCGTCTTCCTCAACCTCTCAGCTCTGCTTTCTTTTCTATGGGTTTGCTGTCAGCAGGTTTTCTGTACATGGTAACAAAGATAGCTTTCTGCTGCTCATAGCTTCATGGTCCTCAACAGCTATGTTTTATTTTTTTGGAGAGGTTTTCATTATAGGGCGCGTGCGCTCGCCAGACAGACAGAGAGAGACATAGAGACAGAAAGCGAGAAATCACCCCCCGGGGGGATGGCCATGCCGCAATCCCTTCTCCTTCATTCTCCACTCGGGATCTTGGGCACGCACGCACACGCACCCGGCATGAGTTTTAAGCCACCGGGTCCGGGCCGCGAACCGCGGTCGACTACGTGGGAGTCCAGCGACATAGCCATTACGCTAACTGCTGGTTCCCAACAGCTATGCTTTTTTTTTTTTTTAAAAAAAAAAAAAAAATGGGGAGTGCCTTACTCCAGATATTTCAAACAAAATCATAACTGCTGAGACTCTCTGAGCGCTTACAACATGCCAGGCAGGCACTGTTCTAATGCACATGAATGACCTCATTCAGAAAGTAGGTACTAGTAAATTTCCATTCTGTGGACAAGAGAGCTTAAATAGCTTGCCTGCACTGTGTGTGTGTGTGTGACCATGGGCAAATTATTTAACCTGTCCGTGCCTCAGTTTCCTCATCTGTAAAGATGCCCAGTCTGATGTGAGGACTGAGTGAGCATATGTAAGAACTGAAGGACAGCCTCCAACAGTGTTGGCACCAGTCCTGCCTGCTGAGCTCGCACTCCCAGCCTCTTCTGCTGTAATGTTCTAAAAAATTCAACTTCTTAAAATGCCACAGTCTCTGGTAGCATGAGATGACATAGAAGATGACATAGAAATGTCACAGTGGGGCCTGGCTCATAGCCTGGCAGCTAAGAGATGCTGGATCCCACATGGCAGACTACACAGTTCAACCCCAACCCCAGCAGCTTGAGAAACACATCCAGATGCACGTGTGCATGTGTGTGCACACAAAATCCCGACAGAATGGCCAAGCAGAGGAGAGGAATCGCAGTGTAACCACACCCATTGAGGGTGCCTTTTCCCTTTCTCTCTTTCTGTCCCTCCCTGGTGAGCACACATGCCCTCTAGCAATTGTTTTTTAAAAGTAGGGGATCGCAATCCATGGAGTGGGGGTTAAAGCAGCCAGATCAAACATGGTCAACTGTGTGATTCAAGTCCCAGACCCAGCAGCTGGAAAAATAGGCACATATGCCTCTGGCAAATTTAAAGGAAAAGAAGGGTTCAGCAGGTGGTATGATGATTGAGGTGCTAGACTGACACATGGCTGACCGCTGTTCGAGTCCTGACTTGTTTTCTCACTTTCTCTCTCTCTGTCTGTCTGTCTCTGATGGGTGCACATACTCTATAGCAAATTTTAAAATAATGATAATAATAAAATTAAATAATTCTTAAAAAGAGCAAAGAAAAGGAGGAGAAAATGTCATGATGGATCACAGCTATGGCTAGAGGAGAACCCAAAGCAACAGAACTAGGGAAAATCTGGGACCAAGCTAAGATACAGTATCCCCATTGGGAAAGATGGGCCTGAGAGTAAGAACACGGTCAATACTACCAGCCAGTAACAAGACCTGTGCACTGGATGGCCAGCCCCAGGTACCTGAAAGGAAAATCTTTAACTCGAAGCCTCTTACCCTCTCCTGCTGGGACAAGAGCCAGCTTTAGAGAGGGCCCAGCAGGAGAGCTGCATGGGGCAGCTCCTCTCCCCAGATGGAGGATGGTAATGAGTTAGCTTGGCTGGAATGGAGAGTATGGAACCTAAGGGAAGGTCATATCTTCACAGGAAGCCTTTCATTGATGATGATTACATGAGGAGATGGTGCCAAATAGTGTTCATAAATTATTTGGCAAGTTTTGCAACAAAGATAAAATCTTATAGAAAATTTAACACATGCTCTACCTGCCCCCCCCCCCAAATTAGCTCAATTGTGAAATACCCCATCAAATCAACACATAATTAAAGTGGCTTCCATTGGAACTGGAGCAGCTTTCTGGATTTCTTGACCGAGGGATGGGTGTTTGGAGTCAAAACTCTTTTGAGACTCCATACTTTTCCTACACTTACTTGAAATTAGTCAGTATCTCTGACTTCTGTTTTGTTTTTGCTTTGGCTATAAGGCATTTATGCTACTGAAGAGACACGCAAAGAAAGAGAGAGGAAGTGAGAAATTACTCCCTAAGGGGGATGGCCATGCTGCAATCCCTTCTCTTCCATTCTCCTTTGGGGTTTTTGGGCACACATGCACATGTACCTGGTATGAGTTTTAAGCTGCTGGGTCCAGGACTTGAACTGTAGTCCAACTACATGGGAGTCCAGGGATGTAACCATTATGCCATCTGCTGGTGCCATCTCTGACCTCTTTTAACATGTAGTCACGATCTATTAAACAGCCACCAGCTGCAATATCTTTATCTCGGATATTTTGCCTCTATTGGTCCATTGGTAGTGAGCAGGAGCTGTGTCCCCTGAGTTGCTGAAGCTGGGAAAGGAAAACTCAAATGATACCCTCAATGCTACAGTGTCTAGCAAAGTCCTGATCCAAGATGGCAAGCATCACAAGATGCCAAGAGTACAGAAGGAGCAGGGCCGGCAGGTGGCGTGGTGGGTAAGGGCGCTGGACTTCCACATGGCCAACCACTGTTCGAGTCTCGGATCTGGCGGCTTGCTTTCTCACTTTCTCTCTCTCACTCTATTCCTCTCTGGTCACATTAAAAAAATAAATGGATAAATAAAGTTAAATAAAATAATTCTTTTAAAAAAAAAGAGTACAGAAGGAGAAGGGAGAAGGACACATCTGGTGACAAACTGAATTAGGGAATATTTGTTATGTCATTCTGACTTTGCATAAAACCTCTGGTCGCCATGATGATTGGAGTAGGATAACATGGGAGAGAATTATAAGGTACTTTGAGAGGTATTTTATTATAACACACAAGCTTTGTTCAAAATGGGTACTTTTGATTCAGGCTGGTATTAATAGATTTACTACAGCTGAAATACAGCTGTCACTTTTGTCTTCTTTATATGACCCCAGAATCCTGACTGGTGACAGCTACACAAAAGAAGATTCTGTTAAAAAAAAATAACAATAAAAAAATGAAGTTTATGGGCCAGCCTGTGTCCTGGTAGTTAAATCAGCTGTATATCACATGGCCAATTGTGCAGTTCAAGGCTCGGACCCAGCAGCTTGAATAACATGCCAGGCGCCTGGTGCCCCAAATCCTGAAAAGTGAGAGATGGAGAAGGAACTGCAGTGTGACCGTTCTCAATTGGAGGTACTTTCTCACTCTCTCTCTTTCTCCCCACCCCTACCTGCTTCAGTGAATGCACATGATCACTGGCAAAATTTTTTCTAATGCACTTTAAGGGGCCAGCAGTGGTGTGGTTAAGGCAGTGGATTCTCACATGGCTGACTGCGGTTCCAGTCCCAGACCTGACGGCTTGCTTGTTTACTTTCACTTTCTCTCTCTCTGTCTCTGTTTAAATAAAGCTTTCTACTTTTAGCTCATTTTGGATGTAGTAGCCTTTGTTTATAACATTCATTGGTCTAGAATTCCAGGGTAACATAATTTCTTCCAATATACCTTCCTTTTAGTGGCCACTGGGGTTATTTCCCCCTCTTCATGCCTTAGGCATACCTTTGCATCACACTTACTGTTCCGAATCATGTTCTTTGATTATCTTGGCAATTTTTATGCCAGACTATTAGTGCCTTAAGGACATCTTTACATCTCATTGTCTAGCACATTGCTTAATATAGAGTGAGCACACAGAAGAAATGCTTGCCAAACAAAAATCAAAGAAATTAAAAAGGTGTTCTTTAAATGAATAAACTTCCTGTTCCAATAGGGCTGAACAATTTCCATCTGGCTGATCTTCCTGTAGAAAACAACTATAATGGCAGACTAAACAACAACTGTATATAGGTATAGGTACCTAGATATATAGATATATAGTTAGTTATTTGTGTATATATATATATATATATATATAGAGAGAGAGAGAGAGAGAGAGAGAGAGAGAGAGAGGCAGACAGAGACAGAGAAAGTAACTGGGCATTGGAGAGCAGCCAGAGGCAAGCAAATTTTGGAGAGGACTTGAGACTTGAAAGAAGGAAATAGCACTAGGTAAGTTTTCCCAATGTCAGAGCTTCTAGCTGGAATTACCCCAATCTGCACTGTGCAGTATGCATAAAACTTCAACAGAAAACTTTTAGTCTTTATGGTATGAAGAACCAGAGAATGGTATTAGGCAACCAGAAGTACTGGAAAGTGAGAAAGAAATTCTGAAAAGCATTAGAGAGGGGTATCTCAAATTTCGTGCATACACAAACTGCCCAAATCTCTGGCTGATCCCTGAACTATGTGTTGACCAGGCAAAATTCAAATAATGTACCCAAGGAGAAAAGAATTCAAATGAAATTTATGCTGATGATTAAGAGAAATAATTGAGGGGCCAGGAGGTGGCATGGTGGTTAAGGAGCTGAATTCCCACATGACTTACTGCTGTTTGAATCCTGAACACCGCAACTTGAAAATCATGCCAGGCATGTGTGTGTGCATGCCCAAAATCCCAAAAGGAGAATGAGGAGAAAGGATTGCTGCATGGCCATCCTCCCTGGGGGATGATCTCTCACTTTCCCTGTCTCTGTCTCTGTCTCTCTCTGGCAAGTGTACACAACCTATGGCAAGACCTAAAAAAGAGAGAGAGAGAAAGAATTTATACTTTGAGTTAAATTAATTGCCTGTTAAAATAAAGAAAATATTTAACAATTTTGGAAGAAATGTATCAATTAAAATTCTCTACAACATAGCTTTCATGATGCCTAGTATCCAACTCAAAATTAATCAAAATATGAAGAAATAGAACAATGTGACCCATTCTCAAGAGAGGTGATCAACTGAGATTACCCTGAAGTAATCCAGATGTTGGAACTATCAAACAAGAAATTTAAAGCATATTAGCTATGCTGTGCTATAAAGAAAAATACACTTGTGAGGCCAGTAGGTGGCATGGTGGTTGAGTCACTGGACTCCCACATGGCCAACTGCAGTTCGAGTCCCAGAGCTGGCGGCTTGCTTTCTCGCTTTCTCTCTCTTTCTGTCTTTCTCCACTACATGTCTTACAGACAGTTAAAGGGTAAAAGGTCATTTTATGAATAATTTTATCTTCAACAAACTCAATAACTTTAGATTAAGTGAAAAAAAAAAAAAAACTTGAAAAATACTTTTTACAGGACAACAGTGGTGTGGAGTTTAAGGCACTGGATCCCACATGGCTACTCTGTGGATTCAAGTTCCAAACCCGGTGGCTTAAAAATCAAGACAGGTGCATGTGTGTGCCCAAAATCCTGCAGGGAGGAGAATGGACTGTGGCATGGCCATCCCCTACCAGAGGGTGACTTTTCATTTTCCTTCTCTCTGTCTCTGGGAGTACACATACCTTATAGCAAAAAAAAAAAAAAAAAAAAAAAAAAGGGAAAGGAAAAAAATCCTTAAAAAAAATCCCTACTATTTACAAAACTGACACAACACAAAACAAAAAATATTAATTATCCTATAAATACATATTAAAGAAATTAAATTCATAATAAAACTCTTCAGCCAAAAGAAAAAGAAATTCATGACAAGAGCTCATTGGTGAATTATACTAGATATTTAAGAAAACATTAGTGTTACAGAAACTCCTTCAGGAAGTATGAAAGGGACCACTTCCCAGCTCAAAAGCCCACAGATCCCTCTTGCCAAAACTGACAGATATCACTTAAAAAATTCAGCAGACTGATGTACCCATCTATTTCACTTAGAAGACAATTCTTACAAATTTAGCACATATATATGAAGTATTTATTATTAACTTCTCAGAAAAAAAGGAAGAAGGGGCTAGACAGTGGCTCAGCAGTGAAGCACAATGTTCTGCAAAATGGGTTCACATGGGAGGGTTCCAGGTTCAAGTCTGAAGACCTCCTTGAGTATGGGGGGCACATATGTGCCTGCAGTCTGAGACAGCTGAGACTGGGGGTGGACCCTGTTGGGGATGCCATCTCACATTCTCTCACCCCTAGAAGAAATGAATACATGAATTTTTTTTTAAAAGGAAGTACTTTTTTTTTTTTTTAGAGAGATTTTTGCTATAAGGCGTGTGCACTCACCAGTGAGGTGGAGAGACAGAGAGAGAAATCACCCCCCAGGGGGATGACCACACTGCAGTCCCTTCTCCATTCTCCTCTCAGGAATTTGATCATGCAAGCATGTACGCCTGGTGTGAGTTTCAAGCTGCCGGGTCCAGGTCTCTAACCATGGTAGACTACATGGAGTCCAACAATGTAACCATTATGCCATCTGCTGGTCCCAGGAAGTACTATTTTTTAAATTTATATTTTAGAGTGTACTAGGACACTAAACTACAACTTTTAAAATTATAAAATATATGGGGCCGGCAAGTGGCATGGTGATTGAGGTGCTGGACTCCCACATGGCTGACCATGTTCAAGTCCTGAATCTGGCAGCTTGCTTTCTCACTTTCTCTCTCTCTCTCTCGTCAAATTTCAAAAATAATAATGATAAATAAAGTTGAACAGATAATTCTTTTAAAAATTATAAAATACATTATGAGATATATCATGAGCATTTTATTAATATCAAGGAGTCCTAAGGAAGACTGTCATAGTCTTGAGGAAATGAACTCACATGCGATAGAACTGGCGTCCTATACCATCCATTTCACAGCCAGTCCAGGCATATCAACCAGAGGTCTGAGAGCAGAAAGGGACTGTAGACGCTCCAGAAAGGTCATCGGGCTGAAGTCTATTTTGGAGCACCTTGCTCATCAGAATGTGGCTGTTTGAAGGCATAGGGGCTGACAAGAAGAAATTGGAGCAGGAGTTTCCTTGATGCTGTCCCACAGGTGGCTGTGCAACAGCAGTGTGTGACGCAGCGCACAGCCTGCTGCTAATGTCGGATTTCACGTGTATGTAGACTCTCTTCCCTTTGTCCAACCAAAGGACAGATCACCCACCTGACTGGTGAGAAATACATCCTGATATATACTCTAAACTGATCCTCCTGGTTCCTGGTTGCAATGCAAATTTTGAAATAATTGAAAGCACCAGGAGCTTAGAGTTCATTTGAATTTTACTATATAAAATCTAAGTGCAGTATTTATTGATGACCATACTTGCATCATGACACTCGAGACCTCTGCTTAACCTCCAAATGTTTCTGTACCTTCGCCACTTTTTCCTTCCTGTCTCTTGTCGTCTCACAGAAGTCGCACTGCCGGTCTCGAGTTCTGCACACAGCAAGAGCTGGCCACGTGGCCCTGCAGAACTGCAGGGGGCTGGGAAGAGGAGTATTTGGTGGGGACCATGCCGGCTTGCTCTTTCTACGTGCTTCCATTTCCCATGTTTGGGATCTTAAAAGCTGAACTTTAGCTGAAAGCAATGAAAATTTACTTTTTGGCAGGAGACTTTGCAGTTCTTGTGACACACTGAATATTTTAGAAAATTTGGATATAGGAAATAATTTTCAGGGATACTAATTCCACAGTGATGGAAAGCAGCTTGATTCAAAAGTGGCGATGGGGGACCAGCACTTACCGTAATGGCTATGTCGCTGAACTCCGATGTAGTCGACCGCGATTCGAGTCCCAGACCTGGTGGCTTAAACTCACGCTGGGTGTGTGTGTGTGTGCATGCCCACGATCCCAAGAGGAGAATGGAGGAGAAGGGATTGCGGCGTGGCCATCCCCCCTGGGGGGTAATTTCTTGCTTTCTGTCTCTCTGCCTCTCTGGTGAGCGCGCACGCCCTGTAGCAAAAACCCAAAAAAAAAAAAAAAAAAAAAAAAGGCGATGGTGGTTTTCTTCAATTAAAAGTGGCTAAATACCTTAGTGTTGAGCTACATTTTACAATGAGCATGTCAGAAACAAAAGGTCAGGAATTGGGCAAAACTGTAACAGGTAGAGGGAAATGTCAGAACCGGGAGACAGCAGCCATGGTGTCTGCGTCTGTGTCTGTGTCTGCTTTTATGGCCTTGGCAGGTGGTGCATGGCGAATGTTCTGGAAAAGCCCGTTTCTTTTCCTTCTCCCTCCACCCCTGGTCACATTCTTTTGTTTTGATCTCTGAGAGTCATTCCAACTCTCTATCATTCTGGAACCTTTTACTTCCTGCCAGCGCTATTTCTTTCTGTTTATCTCAAAACTCTCCAAAATCTTTAATAACAAGGCTTTCAGGGTGACATGTATCAAATCCTTTAAGCAGCTTGCTTTAACAGACAGTCCAGAAGATGACGTTTGCATCTGCATTAAAGTTTGTGGGCACCTCCCCTTCAGTGTGTGCGTGCTTGGAGGTCACACACCCATCGAGGGGAACAGCAAGTTTGGGTCTTCCCCAAGGAAACCCCACTTTTATAGTAAGCCAGTGCAGGGAAGAGCTGTCGAATACCTTTATGCTGTACATCCTGCCTCCCAGCCCTAACCGTCCACCATGGCCACCTGTTAGCACATCTCTGATGGCGCCCACATCATCTCCCAGGTGCACACCCACTCTTCCGGTTGGGTAACCTGCACAGTAACAGCAATGCCTCATTCGCATATTCCACCCACTGCATTTCCAAACCTGTACGGTGAGTGCTGTCTAAAAAAGAAACACACTCTGCTCTACAGTCAAAGAAGATGCCATTGATTGTCCTTGAGGAAAGGAAATGTTTTACGCGGTGTCCTTGCTTGCCCTACTCGAAAATGGCCAAGTCCGAACTCACATCCCCACCTGGAACAACTTTACGCATTACACACTCAGTACCTGTGAAGTCACAAATGTCAGGAGAACTCCTAGAGAGGAGGTGCACTTGCGTGGGAAGGGGTGCTCCTTGGAATTCCTCTGTGGGGCTCACTTATGGATGGTGGTTCAGAGTGCCCAAAATCATACGTGAGTGCTTTATGATGGGAGCCTGGAAAGCAAAGTGGAGTTCTGTGGCCTGGCATGGGAGCTGGCACTCATTTGGGTTCCGAAGGACAAACTTAACATCTTTTGGAACATATCTCACTCATAATTTGGGGACTGCCTCTAGTATGTGCATCTCATCTATTAAAACTCTTCGTGGGCCAGCAGGTGGGATGATTCCACAAGGCTGACTGCACAGTTCAGGTCCTGGACCCATTGCCTTAAAAATCATGCCAGGTTGGGAACCAGCAGTTAGCGTAATGGCTATGTCGCTGGACTCCCACATAGTCGACCGCAGTTCGCGGCCCGGACCCGGTGGCTTAAAATTCACGCCAGGCGCGTGTGCGTGCGTGCCCAAGATCCCGAGAGGAGAATGGAGGAGAAGGGATTGCGGCGTGACCATCCCCCCTGGGGGGGTGATTTCTCGCTGTCTCTATGTCTCTCTCTGTCTGTCTGGCGAACGCACGCGCCCTATAGTGAAAAACTCTCCAAAAAAAAAAAAAAAAAAAAATCATGCCAGGTGCATGTGCATGTGTGCCCAAAACTCTAAGACTAGAGGAGAAGGGATTGCAGTGTGGTCATCCCCCCAGGGGGTGACTTCTCACTTCCTCTCTCCTTTTCTGTCTTTCTCTCTTTGGCAAGTATACATGCCCTATAGCAAAAACTTAAGAAAAAAATAAAAAGAGCCTCTTTGTATACTAGAATACTGTTTTTGTTGCTAAAACATCAGTTATTACTTAAAGCAAATGCTTACCTTTCAAAGGGAATATTTTCTCTGCTGCTTCTGAGGTGCCGACTGTGGTACTATTCTAACAGCCTTAAATAATATGTCTGCAGTAGCTACAAGCATACAGCTTATAAAGAACCCTCTACTTCACCTGAAATTTCCGTTTGTTCATTTAGCAGTTGCAATATTAAGCTGGCAAGCTCTCAGTCAAAGCTAGACTTCAGGAAGTATTTAAGTGTTTACAGGCCAAAAAGGATGGGGAGAACAGTTTATTGAGTACACCGTGCGTGCAACTCACGGGACACACTTAAATCGCACAGAGAAACCCCCATTGCAGAGTTTTTCAAGGTACCCCCAATTATAACATAGCAAGCAAGATCCTTCCTTCCAGGACCTACCAGTGACTTATGTCCTTGCTAACATAAGCATGTAACCTGAGTGTCATTCAGCACTCTGCTACTAGGATGTACAATGCTTGCAGTAGTTTAGAACTTAGGGCAGAGGCCAGCAGGTGGCATGTGGTTAAGGCACTGAACTTCCACATGGCTGACCATGGTTTGAGTCCCAGATCCAGTGGCTTGCTTTCTCACTTTTACTCTCCCCCTCTCTCTGGTCAAATTTAATAATAATAATAATAATAATAATAATAATTTTTTTTTTTTTAAAAAGAACCTAAGGCAACACAGGCTTTTTTTGGAGGAATTATTTAATTTTATTAACACTATAATTATTTTAAAATTTGTTATAGGGTATAATTTGTTATAGGGTATATGTGCTCACCAGAGAGAGAGGGAAAGTGAGATATCAAGCCACCAGGCCTAGGACTGGAACCATGGTCGGCCATGTGGGAGTCCAGGACTCCAGCCACCATGTCACCTGCTGGCCCCACACAGGCCTTTTTAACCACCCAAATGAGTGGTATTTCCTGAATGGCTATAATGGAGGAGATACAGGTATAAGGTACAGTTACCTTTTTAATAATCAGCTTGTCTTTTCATTCAAGTAACACAGGGTCAACGGTGACTTCACCTATTGTGCGGTTAGAGGAGTTGCAGGCTGAACTAAACAGGTCCACCATAACATCCTTCTTCTCCTGAACCCTGTGTAAAGTTTCCTTTGTGCATTTAACTAAATTAATTAGTAAATTATCTGCAAAATAATTAACTTGTGAAAGAGTACATGAAGCAAAAATATGCATTCACATTTTTACCCCCAATCTCTTAAGAGCAAAGGGTTTTGGAGTCAGTTAGAATTAAGTGCAAATCGTAACTGTCACCGTAAGTACTGGTGACCCTGGGGAAGTCATTTAAGCCCTCTGGGCCTCAGTCTTCTCGTCTTTAAAATGGCATTAATAATACTACATTAAATGAGGGAATGACTTGGCCCTATAGCCTGTGGTTAAGAGAGTTGGATCCCACACGGCTGACTAGGAGTTCAAGTCCCAGCCCCAGCAGCTTGAAACACAGGCTGTACATGTCCGTGTGCATGCCTTATGCTCTGACAGGATGGTGAAAGGAAAAGGGCTTGCTGTATGCCCAGACCCCACTGGGAGGTGCTTCTCCCCTCTTGCTCTGTCTCTGGGAAGCATTCACGCCCTGTGGAAATATCAATAAATAAATAACAAGTGAGCTAATGTGCACAAATTTCTTAGTGCAGGGAGTAAGCGTTTAGTAAAAAGCTAGATTTAATGATTATCCTTCACTAACGGTTCACCCTCGTAAGTCTGTCGGTGCTGCAGTGACCCCTGCCAGGACAGCTATGAAGCGGCTGTCCTCCTGGCAGCACCCCCTTGGGGTTCCAGAACCCAGGACCCCTGGCCTGCCCTACGCTCCCCTGTGGGCCCTGTAGACCTTCACAGAATGGGATGCGGCGTCCAGCACAAGCAGAGAATTGTCCTTGGCGAAGGTCAGTGCCACAGGACGGGAAAGACCCAGTGCGACCACGGGCCTAGGCGCTGGAGACTCCTCCGGTTGTCCCAGGCACAGGACGGCGGGACCCGAGGTATCTGCAACAGTCACGTTCCCCTGCTGATCGAAGGTCACGGCAGAGACAGTTATTTCGGAGGGAAAGAAGAGGCTCAGCCCAAAGGTATCCACCTGGCTGATGAGCTGCATGTCTGCGCTAAACACCTTCACCCTGGTGCCGCGGGCCCCAGGTCCCAGGACTGGGGGGTGCTCCAGGACTGCCGTGGCCCCGGTGAGCCAAGACACAGCCACGCCGCGGGGGCTGCACAGTTGGCCTTGCAACCTTTCAGTTCTCCGAAGGACCCCTTCCGGGAAGTCCACTTCCAGGAGGTGCAGGGACCCGGCCTCGGCATCGGTTACCATGACCCCATTCTGAGGGGTGGTCTCCACTCCCCACGGTAAGGAGAACTGGCCTCTGATGACGAGTTTGATCTGGCCAAAAAAATCAAACACCTTGATGGAGCGGTCGCCGGCGTCGGTGACAACCAAGTGGCGGTCGTCGGTGACGGTGACATCCACCGGGTACCGAATGTCCTGGGCAGCGTCCCCCTTCTCTCCAAACTGATGCGCACACCCTCCCCCGGAGTCGAAGATCTTGACCCGCCTCTTGCCGTCGTGTACCACCACGACTCGCCCCGTCTTGGGACACAGCGCCAGACCTGTGGGGTTGACCAGGGTCCCCCAGCCTCCGAAGGTGTGGCTGCAGATGAGGGTCCCGGAGGCGCAGGGGACGGCGCGAGGAGCGGAGGCCGCTGGGCGGAGCGCAGAGCCCAGGAGCTCCAGGAAGTGCAGCACAGGCAGGCAGTCGCTGGTGTCGCAGCCCCGGCAGGCTCGCCGGCAGAAGGGGCACTCGAGGGCCAGCGTGCGCGGGTGCGCCAGGGCGGCCACGCAGGCCAGGCAGACCACGTGGCCGCACGGCAGGTTGCGCGGACGCCGCTGCTGGCGGGGGCCGAACCTCTCAAAGCACACCTTGCACTCCAGCAGGCTGGTCTCGGCCTCGCGCATTAACTCCTGCAGCGCCGGCGTACTCTCCGAGGCCTCCGCCCCCATGGCGCTGCCGGTCTCGGCCACCCGCTCGGGGCGGGGCGACCGCCTGACGTGGAGCGGCTGCCCGCTGGACCGCGACCTGCTGCCCCTGGTGGGCGCGTGCGGCACTGCGTCCGGAGGGCCTGATGGACCTCGACAAGGCAATCCGCCCGCGCGTTGTGCAGCTTGTAATCCTCCAGGTGGTCTCCACGTTACAGAGGAGGGCAAGTACGAGAACTAGAACCCAGGCTTCTGCCGCTGGGCGCAGCGGGCCAGGGCCGGGGGCGCTCCTGACTTGTCATCTGACGGACCGGGGCAGGTGCGCACCTTCCCTGGGCTCTTCTGTCACAGTCCAGTAAAGGGGCTGCTCAGGGAATACTTGTAAAGCGAAAAGTGAACTTGCAAGTGAAAGAAGGAATGGGACAATGCAAGGAATAATGTCAAGTGGATTTTTTCCACGAGAATGAATATAAAATGAGAAAGCTGTTAGGGGCCAGCCAGTGGCACAACAGTTAAGGCAACTGGATCCCACATAGTCAACTGCGGAGTTTGAGTCCTGGCCCCTGCACTTCCTGTGTGCCCAAAATCCCAAGTGGAGAAGGGATTGCAGCATGGCCATCCCCCCTAGGGGGGTTCTTTTTCACACACTCTCCCTCTCTGGCCCTCCAGCAAACTTAAGCACCCAATAGCAAACTTTTTTAAAAAGTAGTTCATAATAATTACTACAGAATTTACCCTACGCCTGCTCTCTAAGTGGTTTACACAGATCGTCTAATTTAAACTTCGTGACAATCCCCACGGCCTGCTATGTTTGTTTTCTTGCTTCCGTGCGAGTCCTGTGTGTGCATGGGTGCAGGTTTGGGCACACTGTGATCCTCCTCCCCCAGCCTGCCAGCCAGCTAAGGTCTTGTGCAGGAATGCGCCCAGCAAGTTTCGGGTCCCCAAGGGAGCCCCACCGCAGTCAGCCACGTGGCTTTCAGCACTGCAAGTCTGTGTCCTACTGCCTGAGCACTGGAGCTGGGCGGCTGTGCTGTTTTCATCCTGTCTTTTCTGGAAGAATCATAGAGGTTAAATATCTTCCCTAGGGGGACATAGCTGGGAAGTGGCTGGGCTGGAATTTGAAGCGAGGCACTTTGATCAGGACCCGCACGCTTTAACAATTCCCGTAACTATTTTCAAACTTGGTTGCACATAGTAAACACCTGGTCTCATCCCCAGTCAGGGTGTGGTCTCAGCAGCTAGGATTTATGAAAGCTGCCTTGGTGACTAATGTGACCAGGGAGACAGCCTGCGGGGTTTCTACCAGGGTGTAAGACTCATTGGCTTTGCACAGGGAAGAATTCAAGAGGCGGCCTCTGAGAGAGAGAGCCCAGTTTATTACGGAACGTTTGCAGAGCCCATCACTCCAGAGGGGCAGCAGCCTGGGAGAGCTGATGGGTGAGCAGCGTCGCCCTTCCTCGAGAGGAAAGATAGGAAGGCTGCCTGCCATTTTCCGGCCGACCAGGTAGTGCGGAGTGTTGTCCTGGTTACCGTGGACTGTCGTGCAGGCGGGTGGGCCATCGAGCATGCTAGTCCAGAACAGCGAGGGCACGGCGAGTCTGAAGGTTAGACAGCGGTGGCCGCAGCAGCCATCTGCTATCTCAGCTCCAACGGGAGCTATCTCAGACCCAGTCTTTCAGCCGCTTCTGTCCATCAGTCTCACTGCAGGTGTTTGGAATGTCCCTTCCAATCTCCTCTGGTCTTAGTAATGGCTGGCCTAGAGAACCATTGCACTGCGGTGATTCCTTCCCATAGCGCCACCTTCAGTGCTTCCCAGCCCAGCTCACAGCAAAACCAGAGAGGATTGCCGTCCATAGGAAATAATCAACAGGAGAGAGCATATTCTCCCTCAGGAATCCATTGTGGTATCATGGTCTCTCACTCTCAGAGTTCCTCCCACATGTCTTCTGCAAAAGCGCCTATTAGATCATTTCTGTTCAGTTAGGGATCATGATCATTCACCCTCTTTTCTTTTTAAAAATAATTATTCTATTTCATTTCATTTATTATTATTACTATTATTATTATTATTTTAAAATTTGACCAGAGAGAGATAAAGAGTGAGAAAGTGAGAAAGCAAGCCACCAGGTCTGGGACTCAAACTGTGGTTGACCATGTGGGAGTCCAGTGCCTTATGGGTAAGGCGCCATGGCACCCGTAGGCCTCCATTCACTCTTACGTGGTATACTTCTGAGCAAACAGGGGATTTTATTTCTCATTAAATCCCCGAGAGAGAGTTTGAATGTAAGATAAGAAAGAACATTTTCTTAGTAAGTGTTGCATGGTTCAAAGATTTCCCAGTAACCAACCAAATACTGCATTTTCAGTACCTTTCCATTCCACATACATTTCTAGTGAAAATCACATCGTATCACATATATACCTCTTTCTGAAGTAGTGTTTAAATCAGGAAATATTTTCAGAATGCCAAAACTGGAATATTTTTAGAACTAGTATTATCTAATAGAAATATAGGGGCCAGCAAGTGGCACTGTGGTTAAATTGGCTGGATCCCCCATGGCTGACTATGCAGTTCGTGTCTCAGTCCCAGCAACGTGAAAACACACCAGGTGGGGACAGCAGGTGGTGTAGTGTTTAAGGTGCTGGACTCTCACATGGCTGACCACAGTTTCAGTCCCAGACCCAGAGGCTTGAAACTCATGTCAGGTACATGTATGTGTATGCCCAAAATCCCAGGAAGGGAATGGAGGAGAAAGGATGTGATGTGGCGTCCCCTCCAGCCCAGGGGTGATTCTTACTTTCTCTCTGTTTTTCCAGTGAATGCATGTGCCCTATTGCAAAAACCTCTCTTTCAAAAAAAGAAAAGAAAAAAGAAAAACACACCAGGCATATATGTGTATGTGCTACACTTGATCTTAGCCAAAAGACCGAGAAGCGATGTGTGTGTATGTGCTCAAAATCCGGAGAGGACGATGGAGGAGAAGAGAATGTGGCATGACGATTGCCCCGACGGGGAGGGTGATTCTTACTTTCCGCCTCTCTCCCATTTCTTTCTTTCTGAACAAATCTGAGGTTACACAGTCAAAAATTCATGTGTCTTCCCCAAAACTAAAGTACTAACTAATAGCTTGCTGTTGACCAGGAAACTTACCTGACATAGATAGTCAATTAAGACATACTTTGTATGTTATATGTAGTATATACTGTATTCTTACAATAAGCTAGAGAAAAATTAGGAAACCATAAAAAAATCTATTTACAGTATTTATTGAAAGAAACAATCCATGTATAAGTGGATCAGGACAGTTCAAACCCATACTGTCCAAGAGTCAACTATTGGGTCGTTGGGAAACTCCTGATGTATTTTTTATGCAAAAATGCATCATGTATTTCCCAAAAACCTAATATAATATTTAACTTTCTAGTAGCCACACTTTTCCTCTTTTTTTTTTTTTTTTTTTTTAAGAGAGACTTTTGCTATAGGGCTTGTGAGCTTGCTGGAGAGACAGAGACAGAGAGTCACAAAGCAAGAAATCACCCCCCCCTAGGGAGGATGGCCATGTAGCAATCCCTTCTCCTCCGTCTCCTTTCAGAATCTTAGGCACGCACACACACGCACCCAGTATGAGTTTTAAGCCATCAGGTCTGGGACTCGAACTGTGGTCAACTACATAGAAGTCCAGCGACATAACCATTATGCCACCTCCTGGTGCCTCTAGTGGCCACATTTCTTCTTCTTCTCTCTCTTTTTTTTTTTTTTTTTTTAGAGAGGTTTTCAGTATAGAAAGAGACAGAGAGACAGAAGGCGAGAAATTACCCCTCAGGGGGGATGGACACGTTGGAATTCCTTCTCCATTCTCCTCTTAGGATCTTGGACACGTATGCACACATGCCCAGAGTGAGTTTAAGCCACTGGGTCCAGGTCCAGGACTTGAACCTCAGTCAATTACATGGGAGTCCAGTGACATAGCCATTACGCCAGCTGCTGGTCCCACATTTAGAAAGCTAAAAAAGAAGTAAATGAGGGCTGGCCCCATGGCCAGGTGCTTAGAGGAGGCTAGATCCCACGTGGCCAACTATAGTTTGAGTCCCATTCTAAACTTGCTGGGGATGTGTACATGCATGCCCCAAACCCTATAGGATGGAGAAATGATCGCAGCATGACCACTTTCTACGGTGGGAGGGTGCTTTTTCATTCCCCCTGCACCCCGACTCTCTGCTTCTCTCTAGTGAGCCTATACGCCCTCTGACAACAACTTTTTACTTTTCAGGTTGTTGTCATAGGGTGTGTCCACTCTCTAGAGAGAGACAGAGAGAGAGAGAAAGTGAGAAAACACCCTCACCCCCCAGGGGATAACTACATTGCAATCCCTTCTCCATTCTCTCAGGATTTGGGGCACGCACATACATGTGCCTGGCATCTTTCCAGCTGCCAGGTCCGGGACTCGAACCACAGTCAGCCATATGGGAGTCCATCATCTTAGCCATCACACCAGCTGCTGGCCACCAATAATAGTTCTTTTCTATTAAAATTTAAATTTTTAAAAGAATTATTTAATTTTATTTATTCATTCATTTATTTTAATTTGACCAAAGAGAGAGAGAGTGTGTGTGTGAAAGTGAGAAAGCAAGCCACCAGGTCGGGGACTTGAATGTGGTTAGCCATATGGGAGTGTCCAGCGCCTTCACCACCATGCCACCTGCTGGTCCCATAATTAAAATTAAATTAAAAAAAAGTCTGGCTGGTCCTGTGGAGCCGGATCCCACAGAGCTGACCATGCAGTTTGAATCCCATCCCCAGTGACTTGAAAAACATCCTAGAAGCATGTGTATGCTTGCCCCAAATCCTGACAGGATGAAGAAATGGAGAAGGGATTGTGGGACTGTGGTGTGACCACGCCCTACTGGAAGTGGCTTTCTCCCTCTGGCAAGTGCTCATACCCTCTGGTAAATAAAAAATTTTCAAAAAGAAACAAACTAAATTAATTTGATTGTATATTTTATTTAACCCAAATATCCAAAATAGTGCCTTTCTGACATGTGAACCATTATAAAAACATGAATGAGTTTTGTACTTGTTCGTGTGTACAAAATGAAACCCAGTGTGTATTTTACACTCACGGCACACTCCAGTTCACTCAGCCCCATTTCAGGTGCTCCACAACCACACACAGCTCGTGGCTCCTTCCCGGAACAGCAGACCTTGACCATGTCTGTGCCCAGTCGGAGTTTTACTGTCTCAAGATGCTTTTCAGACTGACTTCCGCGATCCCTCTGTCTGCCCAGCATCCTTTAAAACTATCCAAAGATCAGGACACATTGCTAACTATGGCTGAACTTGGACCCTTCTGGCATCCTGCCAGCCTGTCCTACCTTCTTTTTGATCCTTTGCTGTCCCCTGTAGGACAAATGGTAGTACTACACTACCAGCTTTGGTGGCTCTGGGATTCTAGCCCAACCAAAGTTCTTGGTTTTATTTATTTTTTATTTTTTAAAGAGGTTTTTGCCTTAGAGTGCATGAGCTCCAAGAGTGGGCAGACAGACACAGTGAGAGGAAAAGTGAAAATCACGCCCCGGGGGAAGCCCACGCTGCAATCCCTTCTCCTGTATTCTCCTCTTGGGAGTGCACTCACCTCTTTGGGAGTGATTTCTCCCTCCTTCCTAGGTGTGTCTCCCTCTCTCTATGGTGAGTGCATGTATCCTATAGAAAATTTAAAAAGGAAACGATTCGATCACTTAAACAGTATTAAATTAGGGGGAAAATGAAAAGACGAACTCTGAAAATAGTTTTTTAAAATAATGTATTCTTATAGTTTGGGAAAATATTTTGTTTCATATAAGTTGGTTTCCGTAAAATTTTTATTTGTTTCTTGATTCTAATACATATAAAATTATATGTGGAGAAAACATGTGAAGGGGGTGTTAAGACTGAGTATAAGAATTTTAGTGAAGGCTAGTATGTGACGTTTTGGACCAGCTCGAGCCGGATTCAAGCATTACATTTCTGCAGTGGTTTAAAATTTTAGGAAGAATGTCAGTTTCTGTATGTCTATTTCTTTTTCTTTTTCTTTTTTTTTAGGCTTTTGCCATAGGACACATATGCTTGTCGAGGAGAGAGAGAGAGAGAAGAGAAAGGGAAAAATGAGAAATCACCCTCCAGGGAGGATGGACACATCATAATCCCTTCTCCTCCATTCTCGTCTCAGGATTTTGGGCACACATGCACACATGCCTGAAGTGATTTTCAAACTGTTGGGTCTGGAACTCAAACCGTGGCTGACATGTGGGAATCCAATATCTTAACTACATCACCTGCTGGCCCTGTATATCTGTTATATTTCTTTACATTTTGTGCATTGCATTTTTGTTTCCCGCCCCCCCATTATACAAGTAACCAATGCTGATGTAAGATATTCTTGCAAGCTGTAAATAAATCATGCAGGTGTCATCTTTTACTCCCAATCACACTCCCCTTCCCAAAGGATCTATTTTTTTTTTCCTTTTTTTTTTTTTGGAGAGATTTTTGCTTTAGGACACACTCACTGGAGAGAGACAGAAAGACAGAAAGGATCTACCTTAATATTTTAGTATTTGTATCTTCCTAAAAAGTTCTATACATTTTTGAGGAAAAATCTATGATATGATTTATGAACAATTTAAAAACTTAAATCCATTATATTTTCAGTTCCTAGCATATTTTCAGTTGCTTAAAAAACATGTTGCTATTATTTGTGTCTCATTTACTTTTCTGTAAGTAGATATAACTTTTCAAACAGGCAGTCAATTCCCCAATTTTTATGTTTTTCTTCAAAAACATCAACATTCTCGAGACACTGAATATTGCATGCTGTACCTGGAACAGGAAGGAAGGTTTACAAGTTAGCATGTTATGAAGAATAACATCAGGGGTTCTAAAAATATTTCAGAGGATGTTAAAAACAGGGTGGGCCCCACAGCCTAGTGGTTAAGGGAGCCCAATCCCACATGGCTGACTGCAGTATGAAGCCCACCCCTAGTGGCTTAAGAAACATGGCAGGTGTTGGGACCAGCAGTTAGCGTAATGGCTATGTCGCTGGACTCCCACGTAGTCGACTGCGGTTCGAGTCCCGGACCCGGCGGCTTGAACTCACGCCGGGCGCATGTGCGTGCGTGCCCAAGATCCCGAGAGGAGAATGGAGGAGAAGGGATTGCGGCGTGGCCATCCCCCCTGGGGGGTGATTTCCTGCTTTCTGTCTCTCTGTCTCTCTCTGTCTGTCTGGCGAGCGCACGCACCCTATAGCAAAAACCTCTCCAAAAAAAGAAAAAAGAAACATGGCAGGTGTGTGCGTATGTGCCTCAAATCACTACCGGGTGGCAGAATGGAGGAGAGGAGACTGCAGTATGGCCATATTCCATCGGGCATGCTTTCTCTCTGGTGAGTGCAGGTGCCCTCTGGCGATTAAAAAGGAAAAAAAATGTTAAAAACACTCTACTGGAAATCTTTCTCTTCCTTTCAGTGAAAATGGGAGACATTAAGGGCAAATACTCTGACCTCTGAATTGTTATCATCTCTTAAAATTTCCAAGAGCAAAAATATATACACCATCTCTCTAGAAAAGTTCAAATGTCTTTAAAATAACACATATAGCTAAAAAGATATATTACAAACATTGGTTACTTTTCTAGGACAAAACATCCTTTAGTAAAACGGTCTCTACCTTTTAATTGTATATACTTCTGGGTACCAGTAGGTCACTAACAGTTCAAAACAGCTGACTGCTGACTTCGCTTTTAAAGTTACTGCATAGGTCTGTGACTTACCAAACAACCTTTTAACTTCAGCATCTGGAGCATAAAATGGTGGGCCTGGGTAAAAGAGAAATGTAGTGAGGACTCATTTTTATAAATCTAGTTCTAAAGAGAAATAAATTCTCAGGGCCTACCTCTGAGCTTGCTTCTCATGACCTAGGTGTACTTACTGTTTCAGCTTAATTATACAAATAGGGATGAGGTGGCATGTTCTGAGTCTTCTTTTGCAAATCTCATACCAAAGAAGTAAGTTGGTGGGCTGGCCCCATAGTACACCAGGTAAGGCTTGTGCATTGAAAGCCAGTTCCCACATGGCCTACTGCAGTTCAAATCCTGGCTCTGGAGGCTTGGAAAACATGCTGGGTATGTGTGCCTGCATGCTCAAAAAATCCTGACAGGGCGGGGAAATGGAGGAGAAAGGACTGCAGTGTGATTAGCCCCGCTGGGGGACGCTTTCTCCCTCTCTCTTTCTGGTAAGTGCATGTGATCTCTGGCAATTTAAGGGGAGGAAAAATGAAAATTTATTATTAAAAAAAATTTTTAAAGAAGTGAGTTGGCTTTCAGAGGGGATGGCTACGTCAGCTCCAGCTTCAGTGAGACAGGCAAGCCAGCATGGGACCTGGAACGTGACACCAGAGCAGAGACTGTGAGCAAATTTCTCTGGGGTTTCCTTCACCTCTCCTGGGGTGTTGGTTTACTACTGGTCCCCATGCTCTCCCACTCTGCTGTGGGACGCTGACTTTATAGGACCTGAACTCTGCCCTGTGAGTGTCATCTAAGCTTCCAGCCCCGTCAGGGCCTCCTGTGCCGTCTTCGCACAAACTTCCTCACACCTGCTGTTCACGATGGGATTCAGATCCGATCCGCCGAGCTCATTTCTTCCCCCTTTCTACTTCAGTCCGATCGTCTCAGACTTAATTAGGGACACTAGGCCTCATCTTTTCATGATTTTTTTAAGACCTAATTTGTTCAAACAGAAAAAATTGGTAGCATGTGTCAACATTTATAAAAGAAGGCACTTTTTAAGCAAGTTCAATGAAAAATAAAAAGTGAACTTTTATAAATCAAAAGTCTATGTATTTGATTTTCACTTCCTCCTGAAAATGAAAGTCCAGCCACAGCCCAGCCACTGGGTAGATGCTGCGGTTCGGTAGATGAGGCCACCCTAAAAAGCTGGCATGTGGCATGGGCCTGTAATCTTGGCTACTTGGGAGGCTGGTCAGAGCAAGACCCTGTCTAAAAAAATAAAAAAGAAGTCCAGCCATGATAGATGTTAAGTTTCAGTGTTCAAGTGCACCAGAATGAGCCCAGGAGCTGGCCGGCGGCAGCGGTAACACAACACTATGCGAGGCTGACCAGCGTGGGAAGGCCCTGGGCTCCTGGCCAGAGACTCCCGGTACATGCTGGGTGTGCGAGTGCCCGTGATTCGGGGCTGGCGGAGGCTGGGGGTGCACTGCAGTCTCAGGACCCAGCTGGGGGTACTGTCTCTTTCTCACTCACAGAAAAAAGAAATACATAAACTTAAAAAGACTGAGTCCATCAGAAAACATTCCTTTTACGATTCAAAACGAAGAGAATTATAAAAGAACATAATAGATTATTTCAGAAATCAACAAAGCAGTAACACTTTAGAGGTTTTCCTGCACGACCCCTACTGCTATATCCGCAGCTCATGCTGGCCCTCTCTGGAGGTTGTGCGGGCGCGTGATTGTGTAGTCATCTGGCTGCCACCGCCACCGCGGATGAGGTGGACAGCAACATCCAGGCCAGGGCAGCAGCACTCTCTTTCCTCCTGTTCCAGCGCTCATGAGGTTCTCGTCTATGTTAGGATCATCCACACCCCCCCACACACCTACCTTTTATAGTTGGAGCTATGCATGGAGAACAAAACAGGGAAAGGACATTTAAAACGTGTACCGTGTGGGAAAAGAACGAGTCTATAGGTCCCATTGGCCCCAGAGAGAATGGCCTTCAGGGATATGAGCAGTCAGCGTCCTGTGAGACACATCAGGAGAAGCTAACTCTCCCCAGGCCGTAGTACTAAATCCGAAACTAGGCAACTGGACAAAGAACACCAGCAACTTTACCTGCGTGTTTAGTTGGATCATAACATAAGACAGCCAGGAGGTAGTGAAATCCTTTCCTCAGTACGGACAGCATTATACCTGTGTAGCTAAGAAGACGATGAGAAGGTCCGTGTTACATTTCTTCTTTTTTTTTTAAGAAGTATTTTATTTAACTTTCCTTCCTTCCTTCCTCCCTCCCTCCCTTCCCTTCCCTTTCCTTCCCTCCTCCCTTTCTCTCTCTGTCTGTCTCTCTCTCCCTCCCTTCCTTCCATTCATTCATTCATTCAGTTTTACCAGAGAGAGACAGAATGAGAGAGAGTGAGAGGAAGAGAGAGCAAAGTGAGAAAGCAAGCTGCCAGGTCTGGGACTCGCACTGCGGTCAGCCGTGTGGGAGTCCAGCGCCCTAACCATGCCACCTACCGGCCCCCGTGTTACATTTCTGTACACAGGCAAAGGCTGTGTCAGGACAGGAAGGATTTGCTCTCTCTGCCATTACTGAGTTTAATTATCCTACCAATCACATGAAATTGATTCTCATTTTAAAAATTTATTTAAAAATATTTTTTGAGAGGTTTTTGCTATAGGGTGCATGCGCTTGCCAGAAAGAGAGAGACAGAGAGACATAAAATGAGAAATCACCACCCAGGGGGAATGGCCACACTGCAATCCCTTCTCCTCCATTCTCCTCTCAGGATCTTGGGCACGCACGCACATGTGCCCGGCACAAGTTTAAGCCACCGGGTCTGAGACTTGAACCACAGTCGAGTACATGAGAGTCCAGTGACATAGCCATCACCCCAACTGCTGGTCCCCTGATTTTTATTTTTTAAAATTTTGCCAATCTGTGCCTTGGCGGTTAAGGTGGCTGGATCCCACATGGCCAACTGTGAGGCCTGGGTCCCAGATGCAGCCCTGAGAACCATGCCCAAAGCCCGGAGAGGAGGGAAAGTCCTGGAAGGCTCAGAGGGAGGATCACAGTGAGAGCCTACTCAGTGCGCTCCTCTCTCTCCATTTTATTTTATTAACATCTATTTTTTATGAGAAATAAATGATAATAAAATAAAATGGGCCAGCCCCATGGCCTAATGGTTAAGAGAGCTGGATTCTATGTGGCCAAATGCACAGTTCAAATCCTGACTCTGGCAGCTTGAAAAAAATGCCAGGTATGTGTGTGCATGCCCTAAGTCCTAACAGGGTGGAGAAGTGGGGAGAAGGGGTTGCAGCATGGCCATGCATTGGGGGTGCTTTTTTCCTCTCCCTCTTTCTTTGGGAAGCACATGCGCCCTTGCGAAATTTATTTTTTTGCACTCATTGGAGAAGAGATGGTGTAGGTAGTAAGAAGGCATAACCACTCCCTTCCCACAGGGAATGGTCATGCTGCAATCCCTTCTCTCTCTCTCCCTCCTCTCTGGGTTTCGGGCATGAGGGATCTGCTCCCTTAACCACTAGTCTACAGGGTTAGCTCATGCTTCTCATTTTAAAAGCAAGAAATGGGTTGAGCCAATTATGTGTCCTGCCTATGCTGGGAAATGGGAACTATATGAGAATGCACAGAGGCTGGGTTTGAGAGACATCACTTAGGGATCAGGCCTTCCGCCTGACACAGTACTTGGGGGTCTGGTGACCTTGGACATGCACTTCCTGAAGGACTGCCATGCTCAAGGGCAGTGATTCCCAGGTCAGTCTGGGTAAAAGAACCAGCTGGCCTGAACTCTGTCCTGACTGAAGATTCAGGCCTGGGATGCTGCAGTTTCACAAGTGCCCTGGCAGCTGGGACTGCTTTAGGGGCATATGGACGTGACATGAAACAGCCCTTTTCCTCTAGGAGAGACCTTCAATAAGTTCATGGAAAAGGTGTATCACAAAAAATCTATGCATGGATTTCAATTTCGTTTTTGTACCAAAATAAACTCATAGTTCCAGTTTTTAATGAACTTTTTTTTCAATTTCATTTATTTAAATTTGACCAGAGAGGGAGAGAGAGAGAGAAAGCAAGCCACCAGGTCCAGGACTTGAACCATGGTCGGCCATGTGGGAGTCCAGTCCCCTCAACCACCACGCCACCTGCCAGCCCTTCATGAACTTTTTAAAGATCCTTGTATTTAGCTAGAGAAAGACGTGACTACCAAGCAGGCAGATATTCAAAGTGTTTAAGCTACATTCAAGGCTGTGACGGTGGTTTAAACCACAAATGCTGGCCAAGAGTACTGGTGGGCCTGTCCCTTCAACAGACACCTCAGAGAGCAGGTGACTTGACGTTCCAGTCAGACACGTCCGATGAGTTCAGAGTGGGGACTTGACCCTAATCGGGCCCTTTAGGGCACTGACTGGCAGCCAGGCTGGGCCTGGTTCAGAACGAGGAGTGGACAGTTGGGGGACTCCACCTGGCACTGATGAAGAGGCCAGAGAGGAGCTGCCTGCTGGCTGAGGCCGCTGTATGGAGCAGGGCCTTCTGGGCAGCGTGGTGGGTGCAGCTGAGTCTGAGGCTGTCACGGCCGTGTGGGAACTGAGTGGCATGCACAGAGGGCCAGAGGAGATGTCGCGTACACAGGCAGACAGGCACAGCCGACAGAAGTGGCCGGAGCTGCCGGCTCCAAGGGAGGCGTCTGCGCCTTGTTGTACCGGCTGCCACACAACCTGGCTGGACTCTGACCCTGTCCAAAGTCCCGCGGGAAACCAGGGAGGCCCTGCGGTGTGGGAGTCGGGAGTATGGACTTTGTGCAAGCCTGAGCTCAAACCTAGCCTTTCCACTTACGGGCCTTGGAAGCACGGTAACTTCTTGACTTCCGTGTGACTCAGCTTCCTCACCTGTAGTGGGGACGAGACTAACTGCTCCCTCAGACGTTGCTGTGAGAACGGAACTCACACCCGTGAAGGGCTTAGTGTTGCTGCACTGCCAGAATGCAGGCTTAGCTCTGCTGTTCCCTTTTGCATTTTCGACATCAACTCCCCTTCCTCAGAGCAGCTGGAGGAGAGCCTCATGAGCAAAAGCAGCAGCCCAGAGTGCACTCGTGAGCAGAGACCTTTCCAATCTTGTTCTTACAAAGGGGTGGGAGAGAACTTGCTGCCTCGAAGAAGGTGATCAGCCGGACTGCTCAGCGGGGTGTCCTAGGACTGACAGAGCTCATCCCTCATGAGATGGGGGCTTTCTCAACCCTTCTTACAAATTCAGAAAAGTGAGCTGGGTGAGCCCCACTGACTGGTGTTAGGCAAGAGACTTGACGGTCACCGTGGAAAATACACCTGTGCTTGGGCTGGCTCCATGGCCCGGTGACAGCAGCTGGATCGCACATGGCCAACCCTGAGGCTTGTGCTCCAGACCTGGAGGCTGGAGATACATGCCAGGCTCGTGTGCGCCTGCCCATAATCTCAAAGGGAGGGAGCGATGGAGAAGGACCTGTGGTGTGACCATTCCCTGGTGCTATCTCCTCTCTCTCACTCTCTCTGTCTCTGGTGAGTGCACATGCCCTTTAGCGAGAAAAAGGAAACAGTGGGCCAGCAGGTGTGTGAAAGTTAAGGTGGCTGGATCCCACTTGGCTGACTGTGTGGTTCAAGTCCTGGACCTGGTGGCTTGAATATCAAGCCAGGCAGGGCCAGCAGTGGTGTGGTAGTTAAGGCATTGGACTCCCACATAGCCAACTGCAGTTAAAGTCCTGGACCCAGTGGTTTAAAGAATCACACTGGGAGTATGTGTGTGTATGCCCCAAATCCTGAGAGGGGAATGGAGGAGGAAGGGTTACAGCATGGCCATCTCCCCTGGGGAGTGCTTTCTCACCTTCCCTTCCTCTGTCTCTGTCTCTCTCTGTCTCCCCAGCAAGTGCTTGCACCCTATAGCCAAGCTAAAAACAACAACAAAAGAAAAATATCAAGACTTAACAATGTGCAGTCCAAGTGGAAGATACTGGAACTAACAATATTTAGATAGAGCACTAATAGACCAAGCACTGAGATACTGGGTATCAGCACTTCCTTTTGGTTCAGAGTAAGTAAGTTTTGGCAACAGAGCCAGCACGTTCTCAGGGCGCATGGGGCTGTGACAACACACGCCAATGTATGTACATGGCTGGGACGGGCGGTATGAGGCGGGATGGAAGAGCTAAGGAGGACATAGAGTCTATGGACGAGCTAGAACTGGAGTTCCTGCGTGAGAGTTCCAGAGGGTCTGCGTATTGTGTAGATCATGAATTAAACAGTTCAGAGGTCGCTCAGACGGCTTTTACTGTCAGACAGAAGAGGGCAGGCTGGCAGGAACAGCGTTGCTTCGCTCGCTCTGAGTCCAGTCCGCTTTTATTCACTTATTCAACAAGCACTCCTTAAACTCCCATGTAGATGCTAACTCTCCACCACTCCAGATGCAGGGACATGGCCAGCCACATATGCACAGTCAGCCCCTGGTCTGCACTTGGTGACCTCCACTGCTCTCCACTGGCTTGTGGATCTTACCACACAAACCAGAGCCCAGCAGGACTGACCTCAGAGAGGGTGAACCTCCCTAGGGAGGGGACCCTACACATTACATGTGTGGCAGATGGAGTGTTGTGTACACATGTGGCGTTCTCTGGAGACCAAGTGTCCTTGGACAATACTCTGAGTTAATAAAGGACACTGGTGTCGCGTGGAAAATGCAAAACAGACCTAGAAATGTACATGGATGTTTGAGAGAAAGAACAGAGCTGGAAATACAGAAATTATAAGGCCAGATACGATACAGACGTGTTCGTACATCCCTAGATCCGGCATAGGATACTGCGTGTTCAGAACACAGTGTGAGTAAATATTTGTTGGATAACCGAATGACAGTCATAGGAGAACTGAAGTGACATTAAAGGACAAGGCACAAGAGAAAAGCCAAAGGCTTTGGATGGGAGCCAGCAGGTGGCGTGGAGGTTAAGGCAGCTGGATCCCACATGGCCGACTGTGCTATTCAAGTACTGGATCCAGAGACCTGAAAAACATGCTGGGCACACGTGCATATGTGACCAAAATCCTGCGAGGAGAAGCGAGGAGAAGGGATTGTGGTGAGGCCACCCCCCTGGGAGGTGATTCCTCAATTCTCGCTCTCTCTCTAGCTCATGTGTGTGCCCTCTGCCAAATTACAAACAAAAGAAAAAAGGAAACCACATTACCGTTCACGATCACCTGGATTAACAGCGACAAATGCTCCTCGATCCCAAATCCTGTCAAATTTGCCAATATTTGTTCTACCAGAAAGAAAGCAGACACAAGTGTAACACGCACTGTTAGGAAAATCGCACTTTTAACAAGAAGAGGGTTCCGGTAGCGCAGCTGGTACTTCGCCTGTCAGTGGGGAGTGGGAAGTTTGGCTCTGCCTTTCCAGTGCTGGCCACACGGGGCTGCGGACCTGGGTGTGGGGGTCTGCCCATCTCATGTTAGGAGCCCATGGCTGCAGCCCCTGGCCCTGCTATGACTTGGGAACAAGCGGGAGGAACAAAACACAGCGTGTGTCGCCTCTGCTCCCAGTCCTGGCTCAGGGATCAGGGACTTTCAGGAGATGGTATCTGGCCTCTTCCGCACTTACAATGCCTTTCTGTTAAAAGCCCAGGTGCAGGGAGGAAGACGCTGTCCTGACCTCCCTCCCTTCCGCACCTGCCTCTGGTCATAATGAGGTTCCAGTTGGGGAGCTCCCCAAGGACAAATGTGTACATTGAGGCGGTGCTGTGATGAAAAGAACAGACTCCGATCACCGGCTCAAATCGACGACACTACACAAGACGCTGAGGGTGACGAAGAGCCCACCTCCATGCTTAGCAAATGCAGTTTCAGAAGCACAAATGTGGTATTTAGTCCTACCTGGGAAGATCAAAAATGCTGCAACAGTACAATGAGATATTCCCCGAAGAACTCTGTAATGAAACAATGAAAAGAATTTTTTTCTATCTTACTAGGAGATACTCGAATGGGCAAGCAAAGATGGGGAAGCAAAGCAAGGGTGGCAGAGAAAGTGCATATTAAACATTACTGCACAGGGGCCAGGTTGCAGTGCAGCTGGCCCACTGGTCAAAGTTCTCGGTCCGTGTCCTGGGGCATGTGTCTGTGCTCTGGCCTGGCTGAGAGAGGGTGGACTGTGGTGTGAAGATCCTGTTAGGGGTCTCTCTCTCTCATGGAAAGAAAAAATATATAAAAGCTAAATAATTTCACTGCACTTAAACAGCACTTTCTTTTTTTTTTTTTTTGTCTTTTAAAATCTATGTGGGGTTCTTTTAGGTCAAAGAGGAAAATCATAGAGAGGGCAGTCCTAAAGGTCAGTTATTACTCACTTGAGAGCTCGTTAAAATTCTAGCAATGTTTACTTGCACACAGCCCTGATCTTTTGACTCTGCTAAAGATAACTGTGCAGGTCAATCAATTACCAGGTACGCTGACAAACAGCCGGATATCTTTAATTATTCAGGAAGCAGACAGTTCAGCTGCCTCCCTCTTCCTCCCTCAGTCAGCTGATGAGTGTTTATTTATGAGCACCCAGTGGGCAGGACCATCCTTGGGTCTAGATAATGCATGTGAACCAGACGCAGTCCATGGCACAGTGACATGGCCTGCAGCAGAGAGGCATGGGCAGAGAGAGACGTTACTGTACAGGACGGCCGTACCCTCAGGGGTGTGTGCCCAAGGGCTCAGAACAAGGAGACAGTGGGGCACTGCTGGGAGCCTCAGGGAAGACAGAACCAGGCGCTTTTGGAGGGTATCTCGGTGCCTCTGCTCACAATACAGGGGTACACTGGGGGTGCACCCTAGGGAGAATAAAATGACATGTACGTGGGAAGTCTGGGAGCTGGGGTGCAGGGCATGCTGGATTTCATTCTGAAATGAGGCACCAACACAGGTTTGCTAGCTGAGGAGGAAGGGTCTTTGAAGACCAGCCTGGAAGTACTCTGGAATAAGCCCAGGGAGGGGCTTGGAGACAAGGAGAGCAGCCGAGGGGTTTCAACGTGGCTGTGGACTGAAATAGCTGGGTGCTTTAAATGGCACCGATGCTGGGCCCCACCCCTGTAGACTCTGGTTCAGTTGGCCTGGGTGAGACCTTAGCACTGGGAATTTTTAAACGATGCATGGCCAATTTTAAATGTGCAGCTGGGGCTGGAAACCATTGCTCCAAGAAGAGTCTGGGAGCAGGACGAGCCTCTTTGGACTAAATAAACTCCTTGGACTCTTGAATGATTTGAGAGCAGAGTGGGAGGAAGCGGTAAAATAAAGTGCTCCCAGGCTTTCTACTGATCTGAGCAATTCATCTAGGAACGAGCACTTCGTCACACACCGAGTATATGGACGGACAACGGCCAGACTGTTTATGAACTCTGACCCACGACCTCTGCAGCAACCAGCCTGGGGAGGCAAAGCACACTGTGCAGTGGCCTGCCGATGCCCACCATCTTCCCTAACATCTACCACTCCTGCGCCCAACGTGGGGCCAGCTAGAGGAGGCCAGCCACGCTCTCCGGCCTCATCACAGAGGATGGCGTCCGTCATTGCCCGCCTGCGGCCTCCCGGTGTCACAGCCTCCGGTCAGCACACAGCTGCAGCCTCTGCATCTGCTCTCACGAAGCTTTCCCACCCCACCGCCTGCCTGAGTCTCGGCCAGACACAGTGGCTGGCTCTTTCAGAACAAACTGCTTCTGCTTGTTGTCATTTGGGTGGTGCTTCAGTTAGAATGTGTTCCCTGAAACTCGTGTTCAAATTTGTCTGCTACTGTGATAATATTAAGAGGGTGGAAACTTAATCCAACCATGGTATTAAGAGGTGAGGCCTTTGGGAGGTGGTTAGGATTAGATAAGGTCATAAGAGCAGGGACCTCAGGAGTGGATACTGATGGCTTTATAGGAAGAGGGACAGACACACAGACAGCTGCTTTTGCCCCTTACTGTGTGCCACTGGGAGTCTGCGGAGGGTCCCAACCAGCAAGACGGCCCTACAAGATATGGCCCCTCAACCTTGTAGCTTCAGAATTGTAAGCTGAATAAGTCTTTTTTTTTTTTTTTCTGGAGAGGTTTTTGCTATAGGGTTCATGCACTCACCAGAAAGACAGAGACAGAGACAGAGAGAGAAAGCAAGAAATCACCCCCCAGGGGGGATGGCCATGCCGCAATCCCTTCTCCTCCATTCTCCTCTCAGGATCTTGGGCATGCATGCACACGCGCCTGGCGTGAGTTTAAGCCACCGGGTCTAGGACTCAAACCGTGGTCAACCACATGGGAGTTCAGCGACATAGCCATTACGCCAACTGCTGGTCCTGGCCTTTATTCTTTATAAATTGCCCAGTCTATGTTATTAGGTTATAACAACGGAAAAGTGAACTAAAGAGGTGCTATTTATTTCCTTGTTACCCCCATGCTGGTCAGTGAGTCCCACTGGATCATTCTGGCCATAGCAGGACAACTCCCAGATCCATCATTTCCAGTCCAAGCACTGCCCTGCACTTCAGAGACAGAAAACCATTTGCAGCTACACCTTTGCCATTCCACAGGTCCCTCAAACTCATCATCTCTGGGACAAAACTCATTTTCTTTGCTCTCTGACTTGCCTCTCCTTTAATTTCTACCATCCAGCCCGTCTGCTGAGTTAGAAATGTGAACTCATCACCCCTTGATCCCCACTCAGTCACTAAATCCTACCAGTGAGACATGGCAAACACAGCTTTAATCCACCCTGTGCTTTGTATACCCATCACTCTGCTTGCTCAGAAATTTCTCGTCTATTTTCTGGATCATTGCCAGGGCCTCCTATCTGGTCTCTCTGCTGGGAGGCAACTTCCCTTCAAATTATTCCCTGTGAGGCCTTTTAAAAATAGTATCTAGTGACATCACGATTCACTAAAACCCTTAGCGCAGAATGAAATACAAGGTATTGCTGGGGGCTGGGTTGCAAGACCTCTGTGGATACCAAAATCCACGGATGCGCAAGTCCCTTCCATAAAACAGCACAGTATTTGCCTGTAACCCACACATCCTCCTGCAAATTATCGCGTAGTTGTTATACTGTATTGTTTAGGGAAGGATGACAAGAAAATATGTCTGTCCTGTTTAGTAGAGACACGACGTCATAGGCCTACCTACACAGGACACTTCTGTGACACAGAGACACTGTCACAGCTGGCTGAGTGCATGGGTGACAGTACTAACTTCCCAGGCACCTGAGATCAGGGCCTTGAGCCCTGCCTGTCTCCAGCCTTCTCTGTCATCATGCTTCAGGGCTGGGCTGGGCAACGGTCCTGCCTGTCCCCTTAATACTCTATGTCGTTACACTTGGCATCATATAATATAAATAGCTTTGTCCTTGTTTCTTTTCCCTGTTAAACTAAGAGATTCTTAAGGGTAGGTAGGAACTGTGTGGTCTTTATCTCTCCAATGTCTTAATCAGGGTCTGGTCTACAATAGGTTCTCAGAATATGCCTGTTAATAAAAAACCAAAAAAGAAAATTTGAAAAAAAGGGCCAACTGGTGGTGTGGCGTTTGGTGGATAAGGCAGCTGGATCCCACCTGGCCGACTCTGAGTTCTGGGCTCAGCATCTTGAGAAACATGCTGGGCATGTGTGTGTACTCAAAAATCCAGAGAGGAGAATGTAGGAGAAAGGACTTGCAGCGTGGTCATTCCCCCGGAGGCATGATTTCTCACTTTCTTCCTCTCTAACTCATTCCCTCTAGCCTCTCCAGGGAGCAGGCATGACTTGTAACAGAAAACAAACAAAAAACCCACAAAACCCCAAAAACAGGAATAAAGAGGCCTTGACTTTAGCTTTTATATTCGTATCTATCTATCTAGTTAGCTAGCTAGCTAGCATCTATCACCTATTTTTTTTTTTTCATGACACAAAGTATGTACATATGAAAGAGTGTGTGAGAGAGAACTCTTAACAGAGTTGGGATCCTGGGTGCTTGCACACATGCTTCAGGTGTTTTTTCAGGCCAACCAGGATCTAAACCATGCTCACCCCATGGCTTCCAGCACTAGCACTACACTGTCTAGGTGAGTCGCTGTGATAAGGAGGCACCATCTGGCCCTTGCATTCTATCCTTATTTACACACCTGAGAAAAACCTTTTCTGTGGGCATATGAACACAGTTATTTACCAAAGTCAAAACAAACCTTAAATACTTTGCCTCCAGGAATTTCAACAATTGGTTCTTCTGAATAAGAAAGATTCTGCTCCATAAAAAATTCCCGTATCCCAAGTTCACTGATTTCCACACCAACTACACTGTGTCCCAAGTCTGCAAACCTGCATTTAAAACACAAAAATCATACACTTAAATTTTTATTTCAATCCATCACCAAATAAAGACGTATACACTTTTAAACATGCCTTTTTTCCTTCATTTAAAGGGATTTATATGAATTCAGGGTCAAGGAGTTCCACAGGATGTAGGAAAGCAGACCTACATATTCTCAGTCCTCATGTTGAATAGGATTCTAAACGATCGACTTTATGACCTTAGAACAATGACATTTTGGAAACTTAGATATTAAAACCCTGATTTAATACCAATGGATTTGACTAAAGGAAATGCTTTTTAATTTCTCTAAACCCGCATGATTACTAACATTTTCTATGAGGATGCAGGTGTCTATGTCTGTGCTGTTCAGTACATTAACCACACTGGCTCGTGCCCACTAGAAGTGTGGCTGGTATGACAGAGAAACTGAATTGTAAATCTCACGTAGTTTGAATTCCAAGAGCTACATGTGTCTCGTAGCAACCGTATTAGAGAGCTGAGCTCTAGAACATTAGTACCCATCTCTATAATAATCTTGGCGTTTCTGTGTCCTTACAATGAACACTATCAAAAAATTTATCTATCTATCTTTTCTTTTCTTTTCTTTTCTTTTCTTTTCTTTTCTTTTCTTTTCTTTTCTTTTCTTTTCTTTTCTTTTTATAGAGGTTTTTGCCATGGTCATGTGCATTCACCAGAGACAGAGAGAGAAAGGGGGATCACACCAAAGCAAACCACCAGGTCCAGTACTTGAATCGTGGTCAGCCACTGGGGAGTCCAGCACCTTAACTACCACACCACCTGCTGCCCACCCCCCCCAAATCTACTTATCTTAAACATTTCATTTTAATACTTTCTGGCCTTACCTTGTGGTCAGTTTATTTTCTTACATATGATGCCTCTTTTGACCTGAATGTATAGATTAGTTATATAAATGAAAACTCTTGTACTATAATAACTTCCATGCAGGGCTGGCAGGTAGTGTGGTGGTTAGGGGCACTGGACTCCCACATGGCCAAATGTGGTTTGAGTCCTGGACCTGGCAACTTGCTTTCTCACTTTCCCTCTCTCTTGTTCTCACTCTGTCCCTCTCTGGCCAAATTTAAATAAATAAATAAAGTTAAATAAAAATAATTCTTTAAAAAATATAACTTCTATGCAATTACGGTAGCTCGGTTCTAACATTTTTATTACAAATGGCTTTACCCCAGATATGCAACAATTACATTTCACTGTCTGTTCCATCATAGTGTTTTCTTTAATGTCTCAAAACCTCTGCTCAGGTTACATTGTTACCATTTATGACACCTAAGTCAAGCTGTTTCTAGAGTTAATATTTTTTGGAGGTAGTTTTCGAAGCAACTCTCTCTTCTGGTTCAGTGAGTTAGTTAGGATACACAGAGGACCAGCTGTTGGCATGGAGGCTAAAGCAGCTAGATCCCACATGGCCCACTGAGTGGTTCAAATCCCAGACATGGCAGCTTGAAAAACATGCTGGGAGCGTGTGTGCGTGCATGTGTGTGTGTGTGTTCATGTGTGTGCACTTGAATCTTAAGTTCTAAAAACCAGTTAAGGGAACCAGCAGTTAGCGTAATGGCTATGTCGCTGGACTCCCACTTAGTCGACCGCGGTTCGCGTCCTGGACCCGGTGGCTTAAAACTCACGCCGGGCGCGTGTGCGTGCGTGCCCAAGATCCTGAGAGGAGAATGGAGGAGAAGGGATTGCGGTGTGACCATCCCCCCTGGGGGGTGATTTCTCGCTTTCTGTCTCTATGTCTCTCTCTGTCTGTCTGCCTGGCGAGCGCACACGCCCTATAGCGAAAACCTCTCCAAAAAAAAACAGTTAACACACAATGTCAGCTACATGTTGATATTATGTAGCATGTCTACAAAAATTCCACTATCTATACTTAAAAATTGACCACAAATGCATGCATCTTCTGTGAGTCAGCCACTGATATTTGCACAGGAAAGAGCTTTCTGAAGATATTAAAACCGAGTTCTATAGAAAATGACGTTGAGGGAACCAGCAGTTAGCGTAATGGCTATGTCGCTGGACTCCCACGTAATCAACTGCGGTTCGCGTCCCGGACCCAGTGGCTTAAAACTCACGCCGGGTGCGTGTGCGTGCGTGCCCAAGATCCCGAGAGGAGAATGGAGGAGAAGGGATTGCGGCATGGCCATCCCCCTGGGGGGTGATTTCTCGCTTCCTATCTCTCTGTCTCTCTCTGTCTGTCTGGCGAGCGCACGCGCCCTATAGCAAAAACCTCTCAAAAAAAAAAAAAAAGAAAAAAAAATGACGTTGAGGCTTCTGACTTTAGAGTCATAGTGACTTGATCATTACGTGAGTTATCTTTGTAGAGAATTACTCACAAGGAATACTTTCTCCATCACTGGTTTTGTTTAAAATTTAAAAAAAAAAAAAAATTATTTCATTTAGCTAGCTAGCTAGCTAGCTTGCTTTCTTTCTTTCTTTCTTTCTTTCTTTCTTTCTTTCTTTCTTTCTTTCTTTCTTTCTTTATTTCAGTTTGACCAGAGAGAAAGAGAGAAATAGAGAGAGAGGGAAAGAAAGCCGCCAGGTCTGGGACCCAAAGCACGGTCGGCCATGTGGGAGTCCGGCGCCCCTCACCACTGCTGGCCCTCTGTTGCTGGTTTTACAGCAGTAACTCAGGTAACAAGTATCCCCATGTGCTCATGGAGGGACAGCTGAACTGAACAGCAGGCTATACACTGTCCTGCCCGAAAATTGTAATTAATTTTGAAGTTTTCTGTTCACCGCCATTTCAAATACCCCAAAATTAATTTAGCTAAACTTCTTTTCTTTTCTTTTTTTTTTTTTTTAAAGAGAGTTTTTTTGTTATAGGGCACATGTGCTCATTGGAGGACAGAGACAGAGAGACAGAAAGAGATAAATCACCCCCCAGGCGGGATGGCCACACCACAATCCCTTCTCCTCCATTCTCCTCTTGGGGTCTTGGGCACGCATGCTGGGTCCTGGGGTTGAACTGCAGGTGGCCATGTGGAAGTCCAGCGACATAACCATTACTCCATCTGCTGGTCCCAATTTAGCTAAACCTCTAAACTACCTATAAAAACGGAGTCTGGGGCCATGTGGTGGCATGGCAGTAACACAAATGATCCCACGTGGGCAGGGTCCTGAGTCCGCATGGGGGGACCTCTGCAGGTGCCAGGTGTGCACACGTGCCCATGATCCCAGCCAACTGAGACAAGGGGCAGACTGTGACCTGGGGACCTTGTTGGGGGTTATGCTGTATCTGTCTCCCTCACGGAAGAAATAAACTTAAAAAACAGAAGATTAAACCATGCACAAAACTCCAGAAGTAAGAGGGAGGGCTGGTTTTCTTCTCCCCCAGTGGTTCCAAACAAATTCTTTTTCTTCGAAACTCAATACAGAAACACTAGGTCATACCTGTTTCTGTTCCGTTTCTCACTGTTTGAGAGTATTACCTCCAATTTTGCACATATCACTAATAGTTCACTAAATATAAAGAATCCCTGTGCATTTCCTGAGAATTGAATTTTCTATTTTTTTTAAGAATTATTTTATTTAACTTTATTTATTTACTTATTTGACCGGGTGGGGGAGAGAGAGAGAGAGAGAAAGAAAGAGAGAAAGCAAGTCGCCAGGTCCAGGACTCGAACCGCAGTCAGCCATGTGGGAGTCCAGTGCACTTAACAACTACAACACCTGCCGCTCCTCCTCCCACCCCAGAATGGAATTTTCTAACCCACATCCTGTTAAATATTCACCCAAAGAATTCATCAAGGCAAGAGAGTGTGTTAATGCCAATCTGCTCGTACCATCTCATCTCAACTGCTTTTCCGCACAGAGGAAAAAATACCCTCAGTCCACTTTCACCCTTAAGGAAAGTATCCAAGTGCTTCTTTAATAGTCTGGAGAGAAAACCAAAAAAGAGTTTCTTGTTAGTTTGTTTTAATTAGCCCAATGCACAGAGAAAAGGAGTATGATTGTATGATACTAAGAACTTTTTAATGTGTTATCTCATTTGATATTTCCAACAACATTTCAGTAGACAATATTAATTTACATAAGAAACATAAATATTAGGTGACTTGTTAAGTCACACAGCTAGTTAGTAGTAAATCTGACTTACACCTACCACTTTCCTGATTTAGTCATTTTAAAATGTTTGAAAAGTTTTTCTTGATGTTCTGAAAATTCTTTATTAATTCTCCAAATATATGCTTCTTTCTTTTTTCTTTTTATGATGGGGAGGGAGTTCCTAAACTCATGAACTTTTTCACTTTTATAGTAAATCCACTAAATATGTACTCAGAGCCCAGAAATAGCTTCAAAAAGTATGTGTAAAAATGGAAATAAAGTGCAAGTTGGTTTTGGTCCAAAAATATTGGAAATTCATGTATACTTTTTCCATCATACACTTTTTCCATGAGCTTTTTGAAGACCCTCTCATACGTGCTACAGGGGCTTTAACATAGTTCATAAATATATCATCAGTCGTAAGTCCTATTTATTTATTATGCACTATGGGAAGGAAAAACCCTGCCAATTAAACTGCCATGGCGTAGATGCATCCTGACTTCACAGGTGCCAAAATGGGAACGAATTAAAAACGGACAGCCAGACAAATAGTGCACCCCATCTTATTTCTGTGTGAACATCTGTTATAAAGCAAACTTTGCTTACTGATGCCCTTGTTCTTGATGAAATGAAATGTTGCGGGTCACCCACTTGTCTCGCCAGTCCTCCAGAGTCAGTACTCGGCCTTTCTGTACCTCCATGTCGGGGTACTCTTCAGCACCAGGTAACGCTCTTGCCTCGTCCATACTGCGGTAGACTCCTTTGTCTCAGAGCAGGGGTTTCCAGAGCTTAAGTGGAAAACATGTGCAATGTTGTCATTGAAGGGCATTGGCATTCCACTGATGAACTAAATGAAAACCGATTATCCTTCGCAGTGCGGCTTTCAGAAATATTTCAACATCCAATAAAAAGCCATACAAATAATTATTTCTCGGTGAGTCTGGTGGTAGAGGCACACCTCATGTTATCTTTAAATAGAGATCTTACAATAAAAGGATTTAAGTTTAAAAACGGAGAGAAGGGGTCATTCCACAGCTTATAACTTTTGTAAGCTTAGAATTTTGTCTAACATCTCGTTTACTCCTCCCTTCCTAAAATCTCTTTTAAAATGTACTTTTTCCTTTTATTAATGTAATAATATACAGAATTTAAAGAGTTCAACAGATCTGCTATGAACAGAGCAGTCCCCATTCCCAAACATCTGTAACTCTCTTAGTTGAGGCTTGAAATCTCTTTCTACATCTCAAATTAGCATGCAGATTTTGCATCCTTAGATAAGCACTTCGCTCTTGTACACTCTCAATCTCGTCGGCCATCAGATATTCTATCAGTGTGATTTTCTTGGAGAAGACTTTTCCTACGGCTGCAGCCTCTGCTCTCTGGTTCTGGACAGCTTGTGCTTTGGGCCTCTCTTGGCCATCATTCTGCAGATTTCTTTGTTGTCTGACTCTCCTGTTTCCCTTATCCCATGTTTTCTTTTTTTCTCTTTTGGTTATGCCCTTGTATTGGTGAGGCACATCCTGTATCAGCTCCCTGAGAAACGGTGCGTGGGAGAGAAAATGTTCTCTTGACTCTGTCTGAAAGGTCTGTGTCCGACTGCTCCCCACCCTCCAAGCAAAGCTGGCTACAGAGTTCTGGGTGAGAAACCATTTTTCTCACAACTTCGAAGAAATTGCTGCAATGTCTTCTAGCTTCCAAAGTTATTGCTTAAGTTCTAAGAAATTCTGATCCTGACAATTTCCATGTGGCAAATGTTTTTCTCTCTCTCAAAGCTTTTCTTTGCCCTTAGTTTTTGCAACTTCATAATCCTGTCCTTCACTTTGGTTCTATTTCATTATTCTTCAATTCTTGAAAAAAAATCTTAAGCAATACAGATAATTATTGATGTTTCTTTTTCTATTTCTCTTTCTGGGTCTCCTATTATTTGTCTGTAGGACCTCTTGACCTGGTATTATAAATTTCTTATTTTTTCTATTTTCTATCTGAGTGTTGGAAAAACAAATAATTTTTCTCTCTTCTCTCCCAACATACTTGTAAGTACTATGTAAGAAGACAAGCATTTAGCTCTCTTTCAGCCTCCTAGCACATACACGACCCTCCCATCTTTCCTGTCATTCCCGGATAGTCATAGCAGATTTTTGAAAGAGTATTTGGGTGCATATTATTATGACTTGGTAAATCACTTCTCTGATCCCAAAATATGTGAGAATTTCTCCCACCACTAAGCAAGCAAGCCCTCTTATACAGGAGAAAAAAAGCAGAGGATTTGGTCTTTTCTGAACCAGAATTTCAAGCCCTTCTCCTTGTTTCAACCACACCCTTCCCCTGGGAGAGGTATTGGTGCTGCTAATTCCTGAGTATTTGAGGATCTTGTATATAAGGGAAATGAGATTGCTCTTGGCTTTCTTTACCATAGGTTCAGAATTCAGCTTTCTTGGATCTGCAGAATCCTTCGCCACTCATCCATCTGCTCTCTAAATTTCAAATTTTTATTGGTTTTGTCTCCACTATTGTCCTTTTTGTGGTGGTTTTTACCTTAAAAAACCCTGTTATGAGCCCAGCAGATGGTGGAATGGTTACATCGCTGGACTCCCACATAGTTGACCATGGTTTGAGACCCAGACGCAGTGGCTTAAAACTCATACTGGGCACATGTGCATGCATGCCCAAAATTCCAAGAGGAGAATGGAGGAGAAGGGATTGCGGTATAGCCATCCCCCCAGGGGTTGATTTCTCGCTTTCCATCTCTCTTGGTCTCTCTGGCAAGTACACATGCCTTATACCAAAAATCTCTCTTAAAAAAAAAAAGAAATCCTTTTATTATGGGGGCCAGCAGGTGGCATAGATGTTGAGGAAAGTGGATCCCACATAGCCAACTGTGCAGTTCGAGTCCTGAACACGGCTTGGAAATCACTCCAGGCACATGAGCGTGCATGCCCCCGATCCTGAGAGGAGACTGGAGAAGGGATTGCAGCGGCCATCATGGGGGGGGGAATCTCTCACTTTCCCTCTCTTTGTCTCTCATATTGGCACAGAAAAGCCAGAGAGACTTACAGTTTCCAAGATAGAAATGCTGTAATTAATTTCCAGATAGAAATGCTGTAATAGAACCTACACTCAAGCCTTCATAAAGTAGTTTTCTACTTAAAATAAAAAGAAAACGTAATCCTTATCACAGAGCCAGGACAAAGTTCCTTTTACATGAACTTGAATCATCTTAATCACCCTCAGCAGCTTCTCAGCGTGTACTCCATTTGCCCACATGATACTAGAGAAACACAGTTTCATTCTATAACACAATAAAAGTGCACAATCACAAGAATCAGGAAAGGCAATTTCGCGTAAGTACTAGTCATAAACGGAAACTGTAAATAAATGTGTTCATTTGATTTCTCACGGTCTCTGAGTTTCCCCATGTTGTCAGAATGAAGTTTCTGCTTTATATTTTTAAATTTCGTTAAATTGAAGAGTAACTTCCCTAAGGTGCACAAATCTTAAGAGTATGGCTCAGTGATTTTTTTACATGTGCCTACACCTGCGTAACCACCAGAGAGCAAGGCAGACTCCTGGCCCCTAGCGCATCTCACTAGGCTGACAGTGTTTCTCCTTTCCAAAAACATGACCAGTACACAACAGTGCTTCGGGGTCACTTGAAATCATGGACTCGGAAAGGGCATTCACTCACCGATCTCGTAATTCCTGGTTCCCGCTTCTGCTCCTGAACCCCATTTCAGTATGGGCATTACACGCTGGTAAGGACGTCCCATTCCAGGACTCCTTTCACACTCCTAGCCAGCCCTTCCTTTTCTTACCCACAACCTCTCTGCGCCTTTGGGAAACCTACCTTGTCGGCCGTGGGTTGTCTGCCACTGTCTCCCATGCAGCTTCAGGGCCTTGGGGGCACCCCTCGCTCCAGCCTCCTCGCCGCGCAGCGCCCCGCCTCCTCGCCGCGCCCCGCCTGTCGCCCCGCCTGTCGCCCCGCCTGTCGCCCCGCCTGTCGCCCCACCTCCCCTTGCCCCGCCTCCTCACCGCGCCCCTTTCCACCTCCCCTCTCCTCCCCCCCCGCACCCCCGCCTCGGCCCCACAGTCCCGCCCCACCTCCTCCCCTCAGTCTCGTCCCAGACCCCGCCTCTTGCCCCGCCCCTCCACACAGTCTGGCGTCCTCCTCGCTCCTCCTTCGTCGTCTTAGTTCCCGCCTCTTGCCCCGCCCCTCCCCGTGACCCAGCGAAGTCCCCGCCCCCTGTGTGGCCACGCCCCAGGCGCGCCGCCTTCTGATCTGCCCCTCCCCGCGGCCTCCGGGCTCACCCCTCCCCCGGCGTACAGGTCTCCGCCCCCCTCCCCAGGGCTCGGGTCTGCGCAGCGGCGGAAATGGGGAGGGCGGGGCGGGTTCTGCGCTTAAGATGGAGGCGGGGCCCGTGCGCCTCCCTGCTGCCGTCGGCTCCTCCCACTCCGGGTCACGCCGTGACAGGGGCGGAAGCGGCGGTGGCGGCGGCGGCCGAGTGAGGGCCGGGCGGGGGCTGCGGCTCGCGGCGCGGATCCTGCCGTCCTGTGCGCTTAGCGCGCGGCTCCCGGAGGCGCTCGCAGCTGGGGCGGCGCGCACCGCCTGGCGGGGGGCCTGAGGTGCGGGCTCGCGAGTCTGGGGGCGGGTGTGGGGGCGGCGGCGAATTTCGGTGACAGCGCCGCACAAAGCCGCCGGCCGGGGTGCGAGCGCGCGGTTCCCTGTGCGGCGCCCCTGGTCGGGCTGCGGCGGCCGGGCCCCCGGGGGCTCGTCCTCGCGTCCCGGGGTGCAGGGGTGGGGGTGGGGGACCCCTCCTGGGAAGGGGGGCCCTCGGCCGGGTGTTGGGCGGTGGGCTCCCCGACTCGTCGCGGCGGGCCTCCTAACGCTGCGGTGCTTCCTCTGCAGCTGTGCCGACTCCCCGAGACTCCTCGCACCTCCTCCGCGCCCAGGTGAGCCGGTGTTGCTGCTCCACTTTGGGCGACACCGAGAAGGCTTTGCAGGGAACGCGGCGAGGCGTTGGGGCTCCCTGTGGGAGTGCCAGAGCCTGTCGCGCGAGCGGGTGTCCGCCTGGGAACTCGCCGGCCGTGGGCGCGGAGCCGGCACATCCCGGCAGGTGCTCGGCGGTCCTGCGGCCCGGCGTCCGCGCGGGGAGGCCCGGCGGGCACCCTGCGGTGGTTGCTGGGGAACTCCCCGGTATCGCGGACTCGGAGGGCCGCCTGACTAGGGTCGCCGGGGGCCACCGCCTGGCAGCCGCAGGTGAGACCGGAAGGAAGAGGCAGGCCCAGCTGTAGAAAGTTGGGGTGCGAGGGTCTAGAACCCAGCCACGCAAAGGCCCAGTGGTCCCCTGGGTGAGCCTCGGGACTCCACAGACCGCTGGAAGTGGGGAAGCCCCATTCCGCACGTGCACTCTCCGCTCTAGGCTTGCCAGTTTTGTTTTGATTTTTAATCTATTTTAGAACAAAAAGGCGAGTGGGAGGGAAGGTTTCTTTATTAAGTGGTGCATGAGGAAATGACCGTCAATGATTGTCTTCCAGGAAGAAAAAGTATCATTAGTGAACAAACGACTTCTAGGTAACTGCGGATTCCATATTCAGTTATTGAGCTGGGTGTCGGATATTGAATAGTTCGTATTGAATTATTGTTCTGGACCTTTGTTTCTGAACGTTCGATTAGGATGGGAGTTGCAAGGTTCGGCTCCTAATTTACCCGGCCTATAGGGAAGTTCCTGCTGCTTTCGTCTCTCAGAAAGTTTCTGGTAGTTCTTCTCCTGTTGAGAGATTACGCTGACTCCATCCTGAATTTTAATTCTAACTTGGAGTCTTTTTGATTCATAGTTTTATAAGTTCTGTGAGTGTGTTTAAAGAAAATTTTTTTTTCATAGAAATCTGCTTTAGGGAATTAGGGTCAGCAGATGGCATAATGGTTATGTTGCTGGACTCTCATGGTTGAACAGGGTTCAGTTCCCTGACCTGAGTGGAGGCTTGGTCATCCCCCTCAGCAGGTGGGGGTCATATCTTGCTTTCTGTCTCTCTGTCTCTCTGTCTCTCTCTCTGGGAAGTACATGTGCACTGTAGGAAAAAGCTCTTTAAAAAACAAACCAAAACGAAACAAAAAAACGAGAAGTTGGGACCAGCAGATGGCATAGCATAATGGTTACTCCTACATAGTCAACTGAGGTTTGAGTCCTGGACCTGGTGGATTAAAAGCTAGGCACATGTCCGTGTGTGCATAAAACATCAAGAGGAGAACTGAGGAGAAAGGATGGGCATCCTCCCTCCAGAGGTAATTTCTTGCTTTCTCTCTGTCTCTGATGAGCACATCCAGCTTATAGCAAAAATCCTAAGAAAGAAAGAAAAAGAAAAGAAAATCCTAGGAATTACTAAAATGGAAGTGTAGATATTATTTACACTATAGGGTCTTCAAAAAGTTTGTGGACAATGGGTATTGTGGAAAAGTTATGTATGAACTTCAAAATTTTTTTCACCAAGATAAACATCTTCACATTCCATTTCATGAACTTTTTGAAGTACTCTTGTTTATATCCAGAAAACACTTAAAAAAAGATCACATTGAAATAAACCAAAGCTATGAGGTTAAGTATTCATATTTATATAAAAATAATATTGAACCAGAAACAAATTGATTATATTTACTTAGGTGTGTTTATTTGAGGAATTTGGCGGGAAAACACTTTCAGTATTCTAATTATTTTAGTGACACTTTGATTAATGTTTCTCAGATTATATTTGAATGCACAATTTTAGTCTTTTCCACTTTAAAAACAATTTTTCCCCTTAATTTTTAAAAAAACTTTGTTTTAGAAAATTTTATTCATTCATTTATTTTAATTTGACTAGAGAGAGAGAGAGACACAGAGAGAGAGAAAGTGAGAGAGCAAGCCACCAGATCCAGGACTCGAACCGTGGTCAACCATGTGGGAGGGTCCAGCACCTTAACTCCCACGCCACCTGCTGGTCCCTTAATTTTAAGACTTAAGGACCCAGCAACTGTAGAAATACAGAAAGTAAGTGCAAAAACAGGATAGAGACTCAAAACGCTCAAGTGTAGAATTAAAGGTGGAGATTCCTACCTTAAAAACCTTCAGTGACGAAACAAGATGGAGAAATGGAGAGACTGAAGAGGGCTGTGACTGCACCCCACTGGGCAGCTTCCTCTCAGTCTCTGGGGATTGCCCCTGCTCTCTGGAAATAATGACATTAAAAAAGCCCTTTCATCAAATTTAATAGTACCTTTTATAGTTGTTTTCATTTCCTCTTTCACCATGTCTTGAATTATATTATTCTTTATTGCATGAAATACACATTTTCCAGTATACAGTTCAATGAAAATGTTTGACAAAATTTCTGGAAACTGCTATATTTTGGAATGAGTGCATTCCTAAGTAACGGGGTCGAAGGTTTCATGAGCCCAGGCTGACTTTGTTTATGCTCCCAAACCCCACAGTGGACCTCAGATATTTTTGCTATAGTTCTTAGTACAAATATTGTTCACATTTATATTTACATATATTTATGGTTCATTTTCTGAATAATGTGGGATATATGTCTTCTATATAAGTGAAGAGATTTACATCTTTGTATATTTGAATTTATTTATTTATTTATTTATTTTTAAAATTTTATTCACTCATTCATTTCTTTTATTTTGACCAGAGAGAGAGAGAGAGAGAGAGGGAGAGTGAGAAAGCAAGCCACCAGGTTGAGGACTCAAACCATGGTCAGCCATATGGGAGTATCCAGCACCTTAACCACCACGCCACCTGCTGGTCCCTGTATATTTGAATTTATATTGGCGTGTGTGTACAGAGAGATTTATTAGAGTGGACAGCCTTTTGGAAATACACGTGAGATGCAGAAAGCACCCTTTAGCTATAAAATTATAGGTAGGTAGTACTCTTAACATTGTTAGCAGTTTACCCAGCAGTGTAATGCATGGTATAGAATTAAAGGCAATTTACTTGATGCTTACAGAATTATAATGCGTTTCAGAATATGTGCAGTTTATGTGTTTGCAGCTGACGTAATGCTGCTTCTGAGAAAGTAAAGACTCAGTTAAAGGGAAATCATCCTTAATATTAGTATCAGGATGTCTCAGAGTCGCTGTAGATGATCAATGGAAAGTTTATTCACATGATGTTAGTAATCCATAAAAAATAGTCTGAGGAATGTTAGTATAACTCACAAACATGAAATAACAGGATTATAATAATATCAAGATTATACAGATGGTGTTTGTATTTTAGGCAACTCTGAAATTATTTTCACCCGTAGATGTGTCCTGTTTATTTCTCCTCCTGTCATTTTGCGTATTGGTATGTTTGTATAGTAAGTCAGCGGACCAGGGAAGAAGAGTGGTAATTATAGAATTGATATGTTGTTGCGTGCCTAGGCTAGACAGTTTTCATTCCCTATCTAATTTAATGGGAAAAAATTCTAGTATCTCTTAGCCTGTCGTGGTTACTGTGCATTATTTCTCTTGTAGACTGCAGTTCTTAATGTTGGTTTAATCATGCTGTTATTAGACTAGTTTGAGAACTCAAAAAACTTTCAGTAGAAGATGTGAGTTCTTTTATCTAATTCATATTCTTGTATTCATTAGTGGCTAGAGAATGTGCCCGATATTTGTTTGTTGAGTTTTACTAAGAATGAATGCGTTTTCTTCTTAAAATATACTAAGATAGCAAAATTCAGGAACAGTGAGATGGAGAGGAACATGACAGACAAGAACCAGCTGTTTTTCCTCATTGAATTTTGCAAGCAGCCGTGTGATTTCTTTATTGGTCTTCCATGTGGTGTGTTTATCACTTTTAAATGTGCACACTACTCATGACTATCAATTGACTACTGACGTGCCGGTCCCGGCGTTTGACCCAGGCCATCCTGTTTCCTTTCTCCCCAGTGCCGTGGCGTGCTCTTACTGTGCTGTTCTGTATGGGGGAACCCTGAGGCCGAGACATGTGAAGGGACTTGGAAGGGCTGGCCTTGTACTCAGGCAGTCTGACTGCGGAGCATGCAGATTACTTGCCAAATTCCATGCTAGCTTTCCTCAAACTTCAAACATGGGAGCGTTCTATGATTTAATAGTTTATTTGTGTGTGTGTGTGTGTGTGTTTGTTTTGTTTTGTTTTTGCAGGTTTTTCATATAATGGCAACCCTACGGGGGAGGACAAAGAAAAAGGCGCCTTTCGATCACTCACCAGATAGCCTCCCTTTGAGGAGCTCCGGCAGGCAGGTATTACTCGCATTTATCCAGGGCGCTTTTTCTGAGCATGTTCCTTTGTGATGAAAAACGTTTTTTTCTTCATTCACTGTGTGAGAGGGAGGGGAGACTGGCCCCCACAGGGTCTGGAGTCGAGAATCAGAGATGAGAGATGCAGCTCCCCTCCTCGAGTCAGCGCTGTCGGGTGGAGAGCGTCCCAGTACAGTCACCGGGCAGTGATAAAGCCATGGAAGGAGCGTATCTGGCAGAGGGGGCTGCAGTAGGGGCCTGGCGTGTGAATCCACACGCGGCGTTCAGAGAGTGGCAGCTGCGTGCTTGCTTCCAGGGGCCAGCTGGGGCCCGGTCGCACTCTCAGGGACAGAGACTGCAGCTCGTCGTTGGCCGGGTGTTCTGTGGAGGGCTGCGTCTTTTTTATTTTTTTTTGGTTGTCAGAGGACATATGTGCTTGCCAGAGTGAAAGAGAAAGCATCCCCTCATTAGGCATGGTCCCACCACAGTCTTTAACTCCCGTTTTGTGTGGGGAAGGAGGGGCACATTCATCTGCCATTTCTCCTTCTCATCAGAATTTTGAGCACACGTGCACACATGCCAGGTTGTATTTTCCGAGATCAGATGAGGTTGGGCGTGTTCAGGGTGGTATGGCCGGAGACCCAGGTTGTATTTTCAAGCAACAGGGACCCAGATTTGAACGACGTGTGGGATCTGACTTCAGTGCACAGCACTTAACGGCGCAATAACAGTGCCAGCCCCCTAGCCACCTTTTTGTAAGACTTTATTTTTCTTTTAAGGAAATAAGTGGAATTTTATTATTGCTTTTCTGATTTTTAAAAATCTGCAATACTGGGAAGATATAACTGTTCTAAATAAACAAAGATAAAAAACCTTAATGTGAGAGTGACTTTTATTCTGATGGCTGTAACTTTTTCCAAGGAAAGTCGACACGGATTTTAGTTTTCTCTTCAGATACCTGTGGTTTACGTGCTAGGCCTCTGTCTAGCCAGTGAGTCGTCTGCAGCATGTGGTCGCAAGGAGATTGGCGCATTATCGGCCCCTGACCTACTGCTAGGATGTTTTGACCTTCACATTTCGAGCTTCTGCTAACAGAGAAACGATCTCGGTGGTCAACCTTGCATCACCTGCAGCCTGGTCATCCGTGACATCTTACCCTCATCTGTTCTCTCTCAGGCAAAGAAGAAAGCAACGGAGACAGCAGACGAAGAGGAGGATGGTGGGTCAGAGAAGAAGTACAGGAAGTGCGAGAAGGCGGGCTGCACGGCCGCGTGTCCTGTGTGCTTCGCGAGTGCTTCCGAGAGGTGTGCTGGGGGTGGCAGTGACTGTCGGGCTCGTGTTTCTGCCAGCGAGAGCATTCTTTGTGGTAACATCATCCCCAAAGAGTTTCCTAAAAATAGATGCAGATACTGTACGAGAGACGTTGCCAGGACATTCCGTGCACACCACACCCTCCTCTGGGCTGCCCCTCACGACTGGGCTAATGGGGAAACCACACCCAAGTCAGCCCTGCAGAGTCCTCAGAGGCGGCCCCGGGTGGGCAGCACCGAGGGGGAGCACCAGCCACTCCAGGAGGACGTCCTGTGCCACTTTTCTTCCTCCCTGGACACAGACAGTGTGCAGTCAGCTGAGAACTCGCCAAGATCTGTGTGCACAGGCCGGAGAGAGCGAGAGAGAAAATAGCCCCGTGGGGAATGGTCATGCCACAGTCTCTTCTCCCTCGTTTCTCCTTCCTTTTGGGGTATTGGGCATGCATACACCTGTGTCTGGCATGTTTTTCAAACTGCTAGGTCCAAGGCTTGAACTATACAGTATGCCATGTGGGATTTAGCGCCTTAACACCTATGCCACTGGCTGACTTTGGGTCTTACCTTTTTCTTTTTCTTTTTTTTTTTTTTTTTTTTGAGAGGTTTTTGCTATAGGGCGTGTGCGCTCGCCAGACAGAGAGAGACATAGAGACAGAAAGCAGGAAATCACCCCCCCAGGGGGTATGGCCATGCCACAATCCCTTCTCCTTCATTCTCCTCTTGGCATCCTGGGCACACACGCACATGCACCCGGCGTGAGTCTCAAGCCACCGGGTCTGGGACTCGAACCGCGGTCGACTACATGGGAGTCCAGTGACATAGTCATTACGCTAACTGCTGGTCCCAGGTCTTACCATTTTTATTGGAATGGCACAAGTGTGATCTTTTTGTATTTTTAGAGAAGAGTCTTAAAGCTTAAGATTCAGTCAATCTTGAAAAACAAATCTCATTTCATCTTTTTAGTTTTTAAGGTTTTTACCATAGGGTGTGTGGGCTTGCCAGAGAGAGATAGTGAGAGGGACAGGGAGAAATCACTCCCCCTTGGAATTTTGAGCACACACGCACATGTTCCCAGTGTGGGTTTCAAGCTGCTGGATCCAGGACTCGAACCATGATCAGACATGTGGAAGTCCAGAGCCTCGCCCACTATGCCACTGGCTGCCCCCCCCCCCCCCCGTTTTTTTTAACTTGCCAGAGGGCCTGTATGCTTGCTGGAGAGAAAGCAACCTTCAGTGGGACGTGGTCATGCTTCAGTTTCTTCTCTCTGTTTTTCTATCCTTGTCAGGGTTTGGGACATGCACACACACATTTAGCATGTTTTTCAAGCTGCTGGGGCTGGGATTCAGACCATGCAGTCAGCGGTGTGGGATCCGGCTCCCTTAACCACTAGGCTATGGGACCAGCTCCCATTTCTTTTTAACAAAGAGGTGGTGATTGTGGCACGATTTTCGTTCTGGAACTGCACTATCAGCTATTTGACAGGTTATGTTTCTGTGATGTTCAGCTTACAAACGACAAGACTGATGCACATTTCAGTGCTTGGCCAGATGTTACGACGGGAGACCGTGTCTCTCCCTCACAGACATGCAGCTTACGCCAAGCGAGCAGCCTTATGGCACCATGTCGTACAATCCTGTGATTGTGCCAAGAGTCTAAATAAAACTCCTCCGCCCCAGGCAGCCAGCATGGCTGGTGACCACTGGCCTGAGCCCCTGAGTCCTCACCGTGAGTTACTGTGTGTAATTATCTGCCCCAGCCTTCCCTGTTGGCTCATGGACACAGTTCAAAGTGGGCTCGTAGGAGGTACTTGCTACAATATGTTTTGTTTGTTTAAAAGAGGATCAATACTCATTCATTAACAAAGCTACATGTTTTTGCTATTTTCAGATGTGCCAAAAATGGCTACACCTCCCGATGGTATCACCTCTCCTGCGGAGAGCATTTCTGTAATGAATGCTTTGACCATTACTACAGAAGGTTTGTTGGCCAGCTGTTTGAGGTTTTCCTGGTGGGAGAGTTAGCAGTTAAGGCTTAGTCCCCGGCCCACCGTATTACTCGACTGTTTCAGCCACAGCCGTGACGGCTGTGATTTGACCACATCTTTGATCCTGCAGTTTGTGTGTGTGCTTACGCGGGTATACCCTCGGGCTTTAAAAATATCTGCCACGAGGCGGTTATTCTCGTTAGTCCGCAAGTTCTGGAAAGTCAAGGCACTGCCCTGTGATTCTTTTTTTTTCTTCTTTTTTTGGAGAGGTTTTTGCTATAGGGCGCGTGCACTCACCAGAAAGACCGAGAGAGACAGAGAGACAGAAAGCGAGAAACCACCCCCCAGGGGGGATGGCCACACTGCAATCCCTTCTCCCCCATTCTCCTCTCGGGATCTTGGGCACGCACGCACACGCGCCCGGCGTGAGTTTAAGCCATCGGGTCCGGGACTCGAACCGTGGTCGACTACATGGGAATTCAGCGACATAGCCATTACGCTAACTGCTGGTCCCAATATTTACTTATTTATTCTTAGTTGTCTTTCCTTTTTTTTTTTTCTTCAGTGATGCTGCTTAATGACTTAGAAATTGTGCTCATCTTTTCAAAGATCAGATTTTGGTTCTTTCTGTTTCATTGTTTTCAATTTCATTGATTTGTGCTCTAATTTTTGTTAGTTACTTTCTTTTGCTTGCTTTAGGTTCAGTTTTCTCTGTCATTTCCCAAGTTGTAAGCCTAATTTATTTATTACTTTAAAGATCTTTCTTCTTTTCTAATAAATGCATTTAATGCTGTAGATTTTTCTGTAAGCTCTGGTGTTAACTGTTGGGTCATTAGGAAAGTCACAATGCATTTTTATGTAGAAAAATACATCAGGGCTTCCCCAACGACCTCATATATCCCACAAATTTTTGATAACTTTTATTTGCATTTTCATTTATCTAGTAATAACTTTACATTTCCTTTGAGACATCCTTTTCGATTCATAGGTTAATTAGAAGTAAATGTTTTAACTTCTAAATTTGGGGATAGCTGTAACAGTTTTTTTGTTAGCAGTTCCTAGGTTAATTTTTTTGAAGAATTATTTAACTTCATTTATTTTATTTATTTTTAATTTTGACCAGTTAGGGATAGAGTGAGAGAGAGAAGGGAGAGGTAAAGTGAGAAAACAAGCTGCCAGGTCTGGGACTTGAACTGCAGTCAGCCATGTGGGAGTCCAGCACCCTTAACCACCAAGGTACCTTCCAGCCCCTCTAGATTAATTGTTTAATGGCCTGAGGATATACTTTGATTTCTATGGCTTAACCTTGTCAAGTTTTGCAGTAGGTCATGAGGAATGTCCCCTGTGCAGTGGAGAAAGGTGTTTCAGTGTTGTCATGGGGAAGGCTGCAAATATCAGCCTGATCAAGTTGAGTGATGGTGCAGTTCAGGTCACGTATGTCCTGATTTTATTCCAACCCGATCTCTTTTTTTTTTTGAGAGATTTTCGCTATAGGGCGCATGCGCTCGCCAGACAGAGAGAGACATAGAGACAGAAAGCGAGAAATCACCCCCCAGGGGGGATGGTCACGCCGCAATCCCTTCTCCTCCATTCTCCTCTCGGGATCTTGGGCACGCACACACACGCACCCGGTGTGAGTTTTAAGCCACTGGGTCTGGGACACGAACCGCGGTCGACTACGTGGGAGTCCAGCGACATAGCCATTACGCTAACTGCTGGTTCCCTCCAACCCGATCTCTTAACTACCGACAGAGGAGCTAGGTCTTGTACATAAGATTTACTAACTTGTCCCTGATTAGCTTACAGCGCAATGTATGTGTTTTTATTGCTTTCCAGCCATAAAGATGGATATGACAAATATACCACATGGAAGAAAATATGGACTAGCAATGGCAAAACGGAACCTAGTCCCAAAGCGTTCATGGCAGATCAGCAGCTCCCCTACTGGGTAAGAATAATGAGACTGTTGCTCAGTAAGGCTTTTGTGGAAGTAAAAAGCAAGAGGAGCGGATACAAATACTGACGCTTAGAAGTATCGGTTAGAAAATCTCTTATTACATTTATTGTTCTATGACAAAGCAAAAGGGATTTTTTTCATTTTTGTGGACAGCTTAGATAATTCAACATAGTATAAACAGAAAACTGAATACTCACCACCAAATGATGGTAGTAATGCCTGAGCTTGATGCATCTCTTTTTTTTGTTCGTTTGTTTTTGGCTTTTTTTTTTTTTTTTGCTATAGGATGCATGTTCTCACTGGAAAGAAAGAGACAGGGGGGACAGAAAGAGAGAAATTACTCCACCCTCACCCTGCGGATGTCCACGCCAAAATCCCTTCTCTTCCATGCTCCTCTTGGGATCTTGGACGTGTGCGTGCGCGCGCCACACACACACACACACACAGACAAACACACACAGCGTATATTTTAAGCCGCCAGGTCCGGGACTCACAGTTGAGTCCAGCATTATAACCATTATACCATCTGCTGGTCCTGGTATATATAATCTTTGTTTCAGTTCATAGTTTTACGTTTGTTTAAACACAATTTCATGGTCTATATACATATCCTAATTAAGTTTAAGAATATGCTTTGTGGCCAGCCAGTGGCTTGATGGTTAGGGTGGTTGTATCCCACATAGCTGACTTCACAGTTGAAGTCTTAGACCCAGTGCTCTGCACAGTTGAAGTCCTGGACCCAGCGGAATGAAAAACATGCCAGGTGTGTGCACGTGTGCCCAAAGTCCTAAAAGGAAGGAGAAATAAAGACAGGATTGTCCTCCATGGTGAGGGGATGATTCCTTACTTCCCATCTCCCCCTCTCTCTGGCAAGTGCATATGCTCTCTGGAAAATTATTGATAAAAATAAAATTACACTTTGGATATATATGCTTTATTATTTTTTAGGAGATTTTTGTTATAGGGCACATGCACTCACCAGAGAGACAAAGTGAGATGGTCACACTGTAATCGCTTCTCCTCCATTCTCTTCTCGGGATCTTGGGAATGTACACACATGCACCCAGCATGATTTTTAAACCTCCAGGTCAAGGACTTAAACTGCAGTCGGCCATGTGGGACTCCAATTACTTAACCACTGTGCTGTGCTCACCCTGATTTGCTGTTTCTTAAAATATTATAAGTAATTCTGAGCTTTTCTGTGCACATTTAAAATTATTATTATTATTTAGAGAGTTTTTTATAATTATTTTATTTAACTTCATTTATTATTTATTCATTTGTTTATTTAAATTTGACCAGAGAGGGACAGAGTGAGAGAGAGAGAGAGGGAAAGAGAGAGAGAGAGAAAGTGAGAAAGCAAGCCGCCAGGTCCAGGGCTCGAACCACGGTCAGCCATGTGGGAATCCAGCACCCTTAACCACCATGCCACCTGCCGGCCCCTATTTAGAGAGATTGTTGCTGTAGAATGCTTGTGCTGCCAGAAAGACAAGAAGCCAGAAGTCATCCCCCCCAGAGGGATTGGCCATACCATAGTCCTTCTTAAATTCTCCTCTTGAGATTTTTGGGCACACATGCACACATGCTTGGCATGATTTTTAAGCTGCCAGGTCCAGGACTTGAACTGTGATCTACTACGTGGGAGTGTAGCAATGTAACCATTACACCATCTGCTGGTCCCTTAGAATTATTTTTTAGTGAAGTGAAATTTACATAACATAGGATTAAGCATTTAAGGCATGTAATTCAATGACATTTTATATATTCTCATTGTGCAACCAAGATTTCTACATAATTACAAAGCACTTTCCTCACCCACAAAGGAACCCTTGGACCCGTTGAGCAATTCTCCCCAGTCGTTTCTCTCCCAGTCCTTTGCAGCTGCTAGTCTGCTTTCTGTCTTTATGGATTTACCAGTTTGGGAGGTTTCACGTAAATGGAATCCTGTAATATATGATCTTTCATGTCTGACTTTTTTCACTTATCCCGATTTTGATGTTCATCCATATTGTTACATGTGTCAGGACCACTCTATTTTTTTTTTTTTATGAGAGATTTTTGTATAGGGTACATGCACTTGCCAGAGAGACAGAGGGATTAAAAAAGAGTAGTCACCACCTGGGGTGGCCATGCCGCAGTCCCTCTCCTCCATTTTCCTCTTGAAATTTTGGGCATGTGCGCATATGCACCTGGTGTGAGTTTCAAGCCACCAGGTCTGGGACTCGAACCATGGTTGACTATGTGGGAATCCAGCGATGTAACCATTATGCCATTGCTGGCCCAGTACCATTCTTTGTTATGGGTCATAGTTCATTACATGGATAAGGCGTATTTTGCTTATCTAAAAAATAGCAAGCTTTTAGCTATTGTGAATAGGGCTGTGAACGTTGATGTTCAAGTATCTGTTTAAATACCTGTTTGCAGTTCTTTGGGGTAATATGCCTAGGAGTGGAATTACTGGGTTATATGGTAATTCTATTAATATATTTAACTTTTTGAGAGCTATCCAAACTCTTCCATAGTGCTACATCCTCTTTCATCCTCATCTGCACTGTGTGGGGTTCAGATTTCTCTACAGCCTCACCCACGCTTGTTTTCATTTTAGCCATGCTAATGGGTGTGAGGTAGTATCTCCTTGTGGTTTTCATTTTCGTTTCCCTAATGACTAATGTATTTTTTCTGTGATCTTTCTGGCCACTTGTAAGTCTTTGAAGAAATGTCCACTTAAGTCCTTTGCTTTAATTTTTTCTTTTTTTCCTTCTTTTGTGTGAGTGAGCGAGTAAGCAGGACTCCTGACAGGGTACTGTCATGCCACGATCCACTTCCAACCTTCCTGCCCACCAGGACCACAGGTGTCCCGTGGGCATGCCTAACACATTCAGCTCCATCCGGAGCCTAAGAGTCCCGCACCGTGGCGCTTTACCTCCTACTCTGCCATGGCTCAGCCCAGTGCCCAGGTTTCCCAGGATAAAGCACATGTGTGCACATGTATACACGGAGAGAGAGAGAGAGAGAGGGAGGGAGGGAGGAAGGGGCACCCTCCACAGGGCTCAGTCACGCTGCATCCTCCTCTTTTAGTCAGTCAGCATCTTGGATGTGAATATACACGCCTGCTGTGTTTGTAGAATTCCTGGGTCTAGGGCTTGCACCATGGTGGGCATGGAGCTTCCAGCTTCACAGCTACCAACTATGGCACAGAGGCTGGCCCTGTGCCCATTTAGAAATCGTAAATTTAGTTGTCTTTTCGTTGTAGGGTCTTAAGAGCCGTTTATATATTCTGGATACAAAACCTTTGATTTGTATATATGTTCACCCATAGGTTGTCCTTTCACTTTCATACTCTTTTTGATGCATAGTCATTTTAATTTTGATGAAGTTCAACTTATCTATTTTTTTCTTTTGTTCCTTGCATGTGTGGTGTCAGAGCTAAGAAAGACTCCATTGCATCTGAATCATAAAAGATTGACCCCTGACATTTTAATTTTATTCATTAATTTTATTTTGGCTAGAGAGAGACACAGAGGGGGCGAGGAAATGAGAAAGAAAGCCACCAGGTCCAGGACTTGAACTGTAGTTGGCCATGTGGGAGTGCCCAGCCCCTTAACCACTAAGCCACCTGCTGGTCCCTGTTGTAGCTTTTATATTCAAGTGTCTGATCCTTTCTGATCAATTTGTACATATGTGAAGTAGAGGTCTCACTTCATTCGTTCACATGTGGATATGGACACACTTTTATTTTTTAAGATGATTTCTTCCATGAGAGAGGGAAGGAGCATCCCTAACAGGATCTTGATGTCAAAGTCGACCCCAGTCTCACCAGCCAGTGCCACAGGCATCTGTGCACCTGGGATGCATAGGGGGTGCGTGGGATGCAGACCCGGGACCCCGCGTGGCCTCAACATCCCAGAGCGTTGTGTTACCACAGTCTTCACAACTGTCCACACCCACTTTCTCTAAAATAAACATTTTCTTTTAGTTTATTTACTCCATGAGAAAGAGAGACAGATACAGCCTCTCCGACAGGCTCTCGCTTCCGTGACCCACCTGGTTCGCAGGCATGCGTGTTTTGGGTGTCCTCGGAGATCTCCAGGGGTAACGGGCAGTCTTTCTTGTAGGTGCATCTTCAGAGCATTGCATTTGCTGCTGTGCCACCGTTCGTCCCCTAAAATTTTTATTTTTGAATTATTTAAATTTATGGAACGTTCGCTAAGATAGTACAGAGAGCCCTCATATATTCTTCATTTGGTTTTCCCTTGTGTTATCATCTTACACACCATGAGTTTTTATCTTAGGCCACAGGTGGTGTGGAGGTTAAGGCGCTGGTTCCCACGTGGCCACCAACCACGTGATTCTAGCCTCGGACCCAGTGACTTGAAAAACACACCAGGCACATGTGTGCGTGTACCCATAATCCAGAGAGGAGAATGGAAGAGAAGGCATTGTGGCGGGGCCATTCCCCTTGGGGGTGATTTCTTACTTTCCCTCTCTCTGGCGAGCACCCACACCCTATAGGAAAAAAAACAAAAAACAAAAAAAGGCCGTCTTACTGAGAAATTGATGTTGGTATAGAACTGATAAGTAATTGCAGCCATGTTTGGATTTCATCACCAATTTTCTCACTGCTGTTCTTTGGTGGTTCCAGGACCCAAGCCCAGGATACCACACTGTATTTAGTGTGCATGCTTTCTGACTTCACTGTAACTAATATACATTTTTTTTTTAATTTGCCAAAGGATGTATGTGCTCATAGAAGAGAGGTGGGAGGTGGTAAGAAAGCACCCTCCCATGGGGCATGGGCACACTGCAGTCTCTTGTCTTCCATCTCTCCTACCTTTCTGGATTTGGGCATGCATGCACAAATGCCCTGTGTGTGTGTGTGTGTGTGTGTGTGTGTGTTTAACTTTATTTATTTATTTGTTTGTTTGTTTTAATTTGACCAGAGAGAGAGAGAGAGAGAGAAAGCAAGTGGCCAGGTCTGGGACTGAAACCACAGTTGTCCATGTGGGAGTCCAGTGCCTTTAACCACCATGTCACCTGCTGGCCCCCCCACCGTGTTTTTCAAGCCACTGGGTCCGGGTCTCAACCCGTGGTCAGCCATGTGGGATCCAGACACTTTAACCACTAGGCCACAGGCTGGCCCTGTAACTGCTGGGTCGTTGGAAAAGTCATGACGGACTTTTCTCTGTCTTTGAAAAAATGTGTTATGACTTACCTGATGACCCCGTAATTTTAACTGCTTTTTCCTTACTTTAGAGCTGGCACATCTTTCTGACAGCAGCGTTCAGATCTGTGTACTTTCCTGATGCCTGAGCTAGTATTGACTCCGACTACCCTGAAGGGATAAAAATGGATTACATGATTAGTAGTGATGCGAGGGAGAGAAAAAGTGCCTAGGATTGCTAAGAAGTTGGTCAAATCATGTGGAAGACACGTCAGAGGGAATGCGCGTGGAGGGTGGGACCGGGAGCTCAAGACTAGCCCATTTACTGATCTTGGCCTGTCACTTGCGTGTAGGTGCAGTGTACGAAGCCCGAGTGCAGGAAGTGGAGGCAGCTCACCAAGGAGATCCAGCTGACTCCACAGACAGCGAGGACGTACCGATGTGGCATGAAACCAAACACTGCTGTGAAGGTAGGCTCTCCATTGGTTTTCCTTTTGAATGGATTGGTTCATTAATTTAGTTTTCAGTAAGTAGTAACGGTGTATATTTTTCACTTACTATGTTGATCATTGTATCAAGATTGCATTGGTCTCTATGTAACAGAACCCCTCCTGACTTAACCAGTTCGGGACTGGGACTTGATTATTCTCTCGTTGTAAGAGGTTCAGAAAGGCTGGTTTCATTTCCCAAGGAAATCTGCTAGTTTCCAGTCCGGCCATCTGTAGTTTCTCTTCCATCCTCCGGGCCACAAAGTGGTTGCTGCACCATAGCCATGGTGCAGAGAAGAGGGAAAGGGCAAGAGGGGTGTGCCAGCTGGGCCTGCCCCTCTTCTGTCGGAGATGTTCAGCAGTGGATTTCTGTTACATCTCATTGGCTGGAAGAGGATCATGTGGTTATTCTGAACTGCAGTGAGGACAGATGAGGAAATTATTTTACAGCCGAGCATGTGACAGCGCCAGACCAAACCAGGATCTGGTTAGTAAGGAAGAGGGAATGAATGGAGAGGGTCACCGTGCAATCTCTTCACCTTCCCTCTCTCCTTTTAGGATTTTGGGCGTGCACTCACACACTCCTGGTGTGTTTATTAAGCTACAAAGTGTGGTACTCAAACTGCATAGTCGGCCATGGGGGACCCAACCGCCTAACCAGCGCTGCTGGCTGGCCCCATATTTCAGTCTTCTGCCCCAGGGTTTGGTAAGCGATGACTCATGGGGCAATCTGGCGTGTGCCTGCGTGTGTAAATCAAGTTCTGTTGGAACACAGCCATGCTCACCTCCTATATGGGCCCACGGCTGCAGAATAGTTGCGCCAAGACAGTTTGGTTCACGAAGTCTAAATATTTGCTATTTAACTTTTTGCGGTAAACATTTTCCAGCCTGTTCTGACTTACGAGCATGGTATATTCTGTCATCAGAAAAGTCATGACGCAGGACCAACAGGTGGCATAATGGTTGTGTCACTAGACTCCCATGTAGTCGACAGCGGTTTGAGTCCTGGACTCAGCAGCTTAAAACTCATGCAGGGTGTGTGTGCGTGCGTGCCCCAAATCCTAGAGGAGAATGGAGGAGAAGGGACTGTGGCATGGCCATCCCCCCAGGGGGCAATTTCTTGCTTTCTCTCTCTCTCTCTCTCTCTCTCTGTTTCTCTGGTGAGTGCACACACCCTATAGTAAAAATCTCCCTCTTAAAGAAAAAAAAAAAAAAAAAGAAAAGTCATGAGCCTTTTTTTTATAGTAAAACATAGAAAAATACATCAACCTAATACATCTCTACTTTCTCCCAACATTGTTTTCTGATTTTCACTGAGGATGTTTTCATGTCTCTTATTAAATTAATTTCTGAATAGTTCGTTATTTTTCTGTATTTTTAAGTAGAATTTATTTTTAACTTCATTTGCAAGTTGTTGGGGGCCAGCCCGTAACACAGCGATTGAGCCCTGTGCGCGAGGGAGTCAGATCCCGGGTGACTGGCTCTGACTGCAGTTTGAGTACTGGCCCTGGCTACTTGAAAACATATTGGGCACATGTGCGTGTGTATTCCAAGACCCAAAAGGATGGGGAAATGGAGGAGAAGGGGTTGTGGCATGAACGCACCCCATTTGCTAGAGGATGTCTGTGCTTGCCAGAGAGAGGGAGAGAGCACCCTCCAATGGTAGTCACACTGCAGTCCCTTTTCCTCCCCTCCTCTCTGCAATGCACACGTGCCTGGTATGTTTTCCAAGCCTCTTGGGCTCTGATTCAAACCGCACAGTCAACAGTATGGGATCTGGCTCCATTAAGCACAAGGCCACGGGTCCAACCTTCTACACAATTCTTTTTTCGATTGTGGAGGCCTAGCCCCGGTGGCATGGTCTGTTGCATACTGGACTGCAGTGCTGGAAGCCACACGGCCGGTCGTGGGTTCAGATCTTTCGCCCAGTTGACCTGAAACGCCCTGAGCATGCGCATGCCCAGGACCCTAAGGAACCGGAGGGCTGGGGAAAGGGCCCTACTGCGCATGCACCCCCTCACCCCCCCCCCCCCCGAGGTGCCCCTCCCATCACTCGTGCTCTCTACTGTGAATAACTAACAAGATGGTTTTGGATGATCTGCGTAATATTGCGATATTAAATACTACACAGGACTTTACAGTTTTTCCTGAGCTTTAACCAAACTGTAATTTGGAGTTAACCCTAATCTCTGTTCTCTGTGGTAATTGAATAGAGAACTTGGACTTTACTAGGTACCCAAATTATTCATGCGCCTCCCCCTCCCCACTTTAGATGACAGTTGCCCTTTTCTGTTTAAGTGGTTATTGAAAACTGTGACGCTTTCTTTAGAATGATTTTGTTTTTAGGCAAATAGTGTATGTTCATCACAGAAAAATTCAAGCAATATTTAAAAAAACAAAGATGATAGCACAAAAAAATTGTACAGGTCATCATTAATGAAATAACAATGTATACAGGAAGTTCAGGACAGTTCCCATGTGTGTATAGGAAGAAGGGCTGGTGACAGACTGTACCATACCTGCAGGTTTTTATGAAGTGACTGAGTTTAATGTAAAATGAATCCAGGCGGACTTATCATGCAGTGGGCGAGGACTGTGCAGAGGGGGCTGGATGCCTACAGCTGCCCCAGTGTTGAGTCCTGGCCCCAGAGGCCTGGCCTACACGTGGGTAGGAATGTGTGCTCAGGATCCTGACAGAATGGAGAATTGGAGGAGAAAGAACTGCAGACGACCAGGCGCCACTGGGGACTGCTTTCACTCTCTCCCCCTCTTCTTTCTTTCTTATTTTCTGTCTGCACATGCACACGCCTTGAGGCATGATAAAAGAAAACATTCTCAAATATGCATATAATATGAATTTAAAATGAAGAAGCAAAAGTGAAATAAGAAATTGGTGCACTTAAAATAACTATTTCTTTAGCCCAAGAAATAGTAGTTTCTTTTTTTTTTTTTTTTTTTTTTTTTTTTTTTTGCTATAGGGCACGTGTGCTCGCCAGAAAGACAGAGACAGAGAGACAGAAAGCGAGAAATCTCACTCCCCAGCGGGATGGCCTCGCCGCAATCTCTTCTCCTCCATTCTCCTCTCAGGATCTTGGGCATGCACACACATGTGCCCGGTGTGAGTTTAAGCCACCGGGTCCAGGACTTGAACCGCAGTTGACTTCATGGGAGTCCAGCAACAGCCATTACGCCAACTGCTGGTCTCATGTTTCTTTTTTTAAAAAAATAATTATTTATTTATATTTATTATTATTTTTTTTTAATTTGACCAGGGAGAAATGGAGAGAGAGAGAAAGGGAAAAAGCAAACCACAAGGTCCTGGACTTGAACCATGGTCGACCATGTGGGAATCTAGCACCTTCAACCACCACTGCACCTGCTGTCCCCCCCCAAGAAATATTAGTTTCTAAAGACTCCCTAAACGGTTGAGAAAATATATTATGAGAATGGTCAGAGGTTGGAATCACTTAAAAAAAAATTTCATGGTTCAATTTTTGATGATATTGATCAACACCCTGTTGTACAGTAGAAAAAGAGTAAATTACATCACACTTTAGTCTTTCTCCTCTCTCCCCCAATTTTTGTTAGTTTTTTTTTTTTTTTTTAATTACTCTTTGATTCTTGCTTAGGGTAGGAGATATACAAAAACAGGCGATGCATTTCTCTGGTCATAAGACGATTTTCTATCGCTAATTTTAATCCTGTAAACTATGACTGGTTTGACCTTGGGTGTAGATGTCTTTCCCTCTAAGAGTCTCATTATTGTAAGCCTTAGAACTAGAAATTCCTAGTATAGATTTAACACTACAACATCATAAAGGTGTCACCGGTATTCACTCTGCTCAGTTATCTTTTTTTTTTTTTTAAGAAAGATTTTTGCTATAGGGCGTATGCATTCGCTGGAGAGAAACAGAGAGACAGAAAGCGAGAAATCACCCCCAAGAGGGGACAGCCATGCCACAATCCCTTCTACATTCTCCTCTTGGGATTTCGGGCATTTACACACACTCACCTAGCATGAGTTTTAAGCTGCCTGTCCGGGACTCAAACTGTGGTCCACTACATGGGAGTCCAGTGATGTAACCATTGTGCTGTCTGCTGGTCCCTGCTTTTGTTTTTTGTTGTTGTTGTTGGTTGAAGATTCTGTTCTCTCCACGGTTTACTGCCCTTCTGTATGTAGTGTTAACATGTGTGCTCCTCCCCACAGCTTCTTACATCTCCTTCTACCCCAAGTTCTTTATTCCCAACTAGCCCCTGGTTTGCTGTATTTTAGCAAGTACTTTTTTCTAGGAGGTCCTGCCTGACGTTTTTTGAGAACTTAAGTTGCCTTTCTCCTTAGTCCCCTCCCCCATGACAGTCGAAGCCTTTAAGGTCTCAAATTCCACCTTTTACAGATCCTCATAGTCTCCTCGCCCCAGTAGCCCCAGTCGTCCCATCGCTCCCATCTGTACTGGTTGCCATCCATAACCTGAGCCTTCGAACTATTTAGAGTCTTTGGGTGTTCAGCTTGGTATGCTGTTAAGGATAAGTTGGGAAAGGTTTGTAGAACATTAAAGAGAATGGTAGCAAACTATGCACTCCGGGAGCTTTTTTTGTCATTTAGTTTCTTAAACATGTTTCTATATCAGTATTTAAATATTTTCCCTACTCTTTAAAGTCTATTAAGTAGTTCACTAAACGGATATACTATGCTCAACTTCGTGCTCTTAAAAGGCACTTTGAGGCCAGCTCTGACTTAGTGGGTGGGGCAGCTGGATCCCATGTGTCTGACTATGGTTTGAATCCTGGCCTGTGCGTGTGCGTGTGTGTGTGTCCCAAGTCCCAACAGGTTGGAGGAATAGAGGGTAGGGACTGCAGCATGACCATGCCCCACTGTGGCTTGCTATTTCTTTCTCTTGCTCTGTCTCTTTGGTGAGTGCAGGGATCCTCTGGCAATTGAAAAAGACATTTTAGGTTTTTTTTTTTTTTAAGAGAGATCTTGGCTATAGGGCATGTGCGAGACAAAAGTGAGACATCATCCTCCAGGGGAGATGGCCACACTGCAGTCCCTTCTCCTCCATTCTCCTCTCGGGATCTTGAGCAGTCACGCACACACACCTGGCATGAGTTTGAAGTTGCCAGGTCCAGCACTCGAACCACAATAGACTACACGGGAGTCCAGCAACATAGCCACTTCCTCATCTGATGGTCTCATTGATTACTTTTATTTAAAATTTTTTAAAAAGGATTGTCTATTTAGTTTCATTTATTATTATTAATTTTCTATAGTGCACGTACTCTCACGAGAGTGGGGGGAGGGAGGGAGGGAGAGGAAAAGTAAGAAAGCAGCCACCAGGAGCACGGTCTGCCATGTGGGAGTACAGCACCTTAACCACCATGCACCTACCAGCCCCCTTGATCACTTCTAAACATTTATTATTAGTGACGGTGCTGCAGTGAATGGCTGTCTGTTTGTGCCATGTTTTAGTGTATTTCTAGCATTAATTTCTTTTTTATAAAGAGAGAGACTTTTCCTATAGGGTGCATGAGCTTGCCGGAGAGACAGAGATAGATGAAAGTGAGAAATCACTCCTAGGGAAGATGGCCACGCCACATTCCCTTCTCCATTCTCCTCTCAGGATCTTGAGCACGCACGCACATACGCTGGGCATGAGTTTTAAGCCACCGGGTCTGGGACTCGAACTGTGGTCGATATGTGGGAGTCCAGCGAAGTAATCACTGCCTATCTGCTGGTCCCTCTAACATTAATTTCTTTTTCTTTTTTTAAAAATTGTATTCATTGTCATCATTTTATTTTATTTTTTTGAAGTTGACCAGAGAGAGACAGAGAGAGAGAAGGAAAGGTGAGAAAGTATGCTGCCAGGTCTGGGACTTGAACTGCAATCAGCTATGTGGTCCCGCTGCTCCAACCACCACACCATCTGCTGGTCTCTAGCATTAATTTCTAAAAGTGAAATTTCTGAGTCAAAAAGTATGTGCAGTTGTTTTCATAAGAAATGACCTATAGACACAACTGGAGATTTGTAATTTGTATGTAAGGAACAAAGAATTAAAGCAAATGCCTATGTACCCACCCCCAGTGGAAGACTCGGAGCACTGCCAGCTCAGTAGCTCTGCACCGCCCGGGAGCTCCCGCGTTTACTTCCTCCCCTCCCCCTGGCAAGGGAAGACAGTGTTCTGAATCTCATTTTTACCATCCCTTGCTTTCTGCTGTACAGTTAACACATATTTCTGAAACCCTAGACGTGTTAAGCTTGGCCTATATTTGTAGTGGGTGTCAATTACAGTGTCTTTTCACTCAGTGTTGAGATTTGGGGGGTGCATCGGTGTTGCTGGTTTGTTCACTCTCGCATCTCATAGTATCCGTAGTGTGAGTCCCCCACAGTGGCTCCTTCTCTGTTCATGGGCAGGAGGGGCACTGACGGCTTTGGCTGTTACGGGAAGTGCTTCAGTGAGCATTCTTGCCTGTCTGTCCTAGTGCACACACAAGAATTTCTTTGAGATGTATTCCCAGGACTAGAATTTCTGAGCCATATGGTATACCCGTCTTTAGCTTATTTAGGCAACTTATTTTGATTGGAATATAATATCCGAACAAAAAAATGTATAAATCAAAGTGCATAGCCCAGTGAATTTTCACAAAGTACCCATTTGGCTGTGTCCCCATCAATGGAACACTCACCGGCTTCTCAGAAGGCCCTCACGCCCCTTTTCAGGGACAGCCTCCATTCCAGTTCCCCCAGAGTCAGCTGCCCCTTGCCGTTCTGACTTAGGGTGCTGTTGCCTTTTTGCTTGCTTGAACGTTGCAGAAATAGAATGATACGCTGTGATGGGTCTAGCTTCTTTTGTTCAGTGATATGGTTGTGACTTGTGCACAGGAGAAAGAGAGAGAGAGAGATGTGAAAGGGCTTGGTCTTGCCACAGTCCCCTTTCCCCTCCAGTCCACAAGCCTGCCAGGGTCCTGGCACACACACACAGACCCGGCTTGTTTTCGCGCCATCTGGGCTGGGGACTTGAACTGTGCTTGGCATGTGCTTCCAGCTCCAGTCTAGCCTGCTGCCGACACCATCAACGAGCCTGGGCCAGGCGCACAGTGCTCGTGCAGTGCTGCGGTGTGAGGCTGGGGTTTGTGCACTCCCGTTGCTGTGGAGCTTCTGGTTGGGTTTAATACAGTTTATCCGTTCTACTTTTGGATTGTTTACTTATTTTCTATTATAAACAGTGCTGCTTGGAACATTTTAATACTTTCACTGGTGCACGGGGACACAGGTCTCTGTGCACTAGAAGCTGTATCCAAGTTAGAATTGCTGGGCCTGCATGTGTATCTTCATTATTCACAATAAGGTCAAGTTACCGTGGATTTAAAGTGTTTCTGTTCTGTCACGTTGCCCTCCACTGTTGTCGCATTCCTTCATGTTCTACCAGGAACACCTTATGAGAGTACTTGAGACTTCACCCCTCACTCACATGGCATTCTATCAAACTTTTTCTTTGCCACTGTAATAGGTGGAAAAAAGGACGTTTTGAAGGTAAGTTGACGCATCAAACTGTCTTTCGCAAGTAACCCTACTCAGTGCTTGGTTTTCTTTTGCAGCCTGAGACCTCAGATCATTGTTCCCTCCCGGAGGATCTAGTGAGTATTTCTGCCTGGTCTGGGCTGAATGGTGTCTCCAAGAGAAGTGTTATAAGTAAATGACAGTTACGATTTTATTGTGAGTTTCTTTTACTTTACTTGACTGCTGATCAAAGACTTTTTAACCTGACATGGCAAGTATATTCTAAACATGCTAGCCATAGCGGACTTATGGGCGGCCCTACCCCAACCTAACAAAAGCAGAGGTATATTGCTTTACCTTAAAAGGAATAAGAAGAAAGACACTGCCCCCGCCTCGTTGTAGGGATCAGCCTTGCTGTCCTTGTCCAAGGATGACTGTGGGACCTTGTCTCTACTCGAATCCTTCCAAGTAAAGGACACGAGGGCCGTGATTTGCTTGTCTTGGCCCATGTGAAGCTGCAGGAACATTCTCCTGTGCTCTGACCTCATGTCACTGTTTTGTCTTGTCTGCCCAGTTACGGAGGACCAGGAGTTCCTCCCACTGGCAGGACCTCGTCACGTTTCACATGTCTTCATGAAACGTTGCCGCCAAAGTTGGCCATCTCTACATGCCATTTGACCAGGCCTGATGGTTGTATCAGAAAATGATTCTTTAAATTCAGGGCTTTGGGCCAGCACAAGGTATGGTGGTTAAGGGACTCGATCCCACATGACCGACTGCGGTCCAAGTCACAGACTTGGCAGCCTGAAAAACACACGGAGTGCTTGTGTGTATGCCCAGAATCCCAAGAGGAGAATGGAGGAGAAGGGATTGTAGTGTGGCCATCCCTCAGGGGCTGATTTCTTACTTTCCCTCTTTCTTTTTCTGTCTCACCAGCAAGTACAAATGCCTTATGGTAGAACATTAAAAAAAAAAAAATATTCTGGATTTCTGAGTTTCTAAAACTCTGAGAATTTTGTTATTCTGAATTTCAGGATTGTTAACTTATGGTCTAGTCTGAAAGTCAGGGACTACGGTGTATTTTCAGGCAAAAGGAGAATTGACGCCTAGCAAATCCTTGGCTCTACTCTGTTCTGTAAAGGAGTGTGCTGAGGCACGTGGGCAGCAGAGGGGGCCATCGGAGAGGAGCCACTCCAGGAGTTCCCATTTCGGGAGAAGGGCTAGTTTTCACGAGACCAGGCAGGCTGGCCGTTAGGGAGAGGAGCACCTGCTCAGAGGAGCACCTGCTCTGACCCCAGGCAGGCTCCCACCTGCAGTGCTCGGATGCGGACTGGGACCGGGCAGAGGATAGATCCAGGCCTCCGAGTCCAGGTGCTTACCTGTTTCCCGGGAGATGAACATGAAGCCTTCTTCCCAGATCCTGCTCCTCGGGCCCACCTGTGTGTGTGTGCGCACACACAGACACACACACACTCATTTTTAATCAGAGATCATAACCTGAAATAGTCCCATGATAAAGCGGTGGGTGGCCCAGATGATTTCTGGGTTTGGGCTTTTTAGGATGAGATTATTGAAGAGAGGAAAAGTAGGTTTAAATACAGCCCCAGTGCCTTCCCCACTGTCCCTAATATTGAGTCCATTTTGCACTGAGAAAGATCTGAACATTGGGGCAGAGGGCCCTGCTTGTGGGACATAAGAACTTAAAAAATTCTGCTTGTGGATGTTTACCTGCCAGTTACTTATTTTTATGCTGTGAAGGAGGAGTCAGGAACAGATGTAAAGCCTTAACCTCGCCCTTTTCCTAGTCCTGTGGGTTCTACAGACACTTTTAGAGCAGTTTCTTAATTTGAGCCAGGTGTGTTGGCTTCCTAGGGGCCTGGACAGCGTATCACAAACTGGGTGGCATAAAACAACGGAAATGCCTTCTCTCACACTTCCGGAAGCAGAAGGTCTTAAACTCAGGTGCCTGTAGGACCATGCTCGCCCTGGCAGCTCAGGGGAGGAGCCTCCCTGGCCTCTTCTGCTCTGGCAGGTGCCCTGCCGACAGTCCTCCATAACGTGGCTCCCAGACGCACCCTCCAGCCTCTGCCCCTTCATCACATGGCCTTGCCCTGTACATCTCCCGGACACTGTGCTGTTCTTGTATGTGCTTTGATTTTTGCTATAGGGTGCGTGTGCTCGCTGGGGAGAGAGAGAGAGAAAGCACCCCTCAGGGAGGATGGCCACACCTCAGTTCTTCTCCAGTCTCCTCTTGGGATTTTGGACATGTATGCTCATGCGTCTGGTGTGTTTTCTTTTTTTTTTTTTTTGGGAGGGGGTGGTGGGGGGGTAAAGATTTATTTATTTAATTCCATTTGTTGTTATTATTTTAATTTGACCAGAAAGAGACAGAGAGAGAGTAAGGGAAAGGGAGAAAGCAAGCTGCTAGGTGCAGGACTCTAACTGTGGTCAGCCATGTGGGAGTCCAGCGCCCTTAACCCCCACGTCACCTGCTGGCCCCATGTTTTTAGAGCTACTTTGGGATTTGAGCCACACAGCTGGCCATGTGGAATTCAGCTGCCTTAACCTCCGTGCTACCTGCTGGCCCGTTGATCTTATTTTTATAGCGGTGGTTAGTGGTCACGCGCTGCTGGGATCTAGCACTCCATGTTTAAATCAGCTCTGGAATGTGATGCTGTATCTGAAGACTGAAAGTAACCACTTTTGTTCAGGTCTACATTTGTGACCTTCTTTTGACGATCACAGTGTCTCTCTGGCAGTTTTTGGTAGTCTTTGGCAAAAAACCAGAAGGCTTGAATACTAGTTAAAATGATTTTTTATGCCCAGTTTCTCAGTTTCAGCTATCTTGAGATCCTAAGTGAAAAGGGGGAACTCGATGAATACCAAGCAGAAAGAAATTCCTGCGGCAGCCTTATGTGTAGTAAATGGCTGCCACTTGAAGGCTTACCTAGTGTCGGTGGGTTTATTTTGGGGGAGGCTGTTACTGTATGTCAGACAGTTCTGCCTGGGCAACATTCTCCCCAGGCCGCTGTCCGTTTTATTTCCGAATCTGTGTGTGTGGAGCTGTGGGAGAGAATCACTGAGTGTGAGTGAGGAAAGGCCAAGGAGAAGGCTGAGAATGAATGAAGTGAAAAGTACCTGTCTGGCGGAACCGGCACATCTGTCCCCGGCCCGTCATTGCCTGTCTCCTGCCTGGCTCGTTTCAGAGAGTGTCAGAAGTTTCCAACCACTGGTGGTACTCCATGCTCATCCTACCTCCTTTGCTGAAAGACAGCGTGGCCGCGCCCCTGCTGTCCGCCTACTACCCCGACTGCGTCGGCATGAGCCCCTCCTGCACCAGCACGAACCGCGTGGCCAGCCCGGCCAAGCTGGAGCCGTCCAAGGCAGCCCTCTCCGTGCCCGGTGAGAAGTGCTTCCGCTCCGCCCTGAAGACACAGGGGAACAGGATGCAGAAGACTCGCTCATACGATGGTGTGACAGGGACGAGCAGCTCTTCGGTAGCCCTTGAGTGTGGTTATCCTGTGGATCTGTCGTAGCACGTGCACCTAATGTGCAGTCAGTTCGCCCTCAGTAGTGTGGAAGGGCGGTGACACTTGTCACACCACAGAAATTAAAACAGTGAATCATTGGGGAAGAAAACAATGGGAAAATATTTTGTCCAGTGGCTGGAAGGAGCAGAGGTATTTATGGAGGGTAGTCTGGAGCTCATCTGAGTTGTTTATTTGCTTTGTCTCTGCTCTAATGCTCTGGATTTGGAAGTCACAGCTGTGTCCCCTGTCCCTTGCAGGTATGAACCGTTACTTCCAGCCTTTCTACCAGCCCAACGAGTGCGGCAAAGCCCTGTGCGTGCGGCCCGACGTGATGGAGCTGGATGAGCTCTACGAGTTCCCCGAGTACTCCCGCGACCCCACCATGTACCTGGCCCTGCGCAACCTCATCCTGGCGCTCTGGTACACCCGCTGCCGAGTGAGTTGGGCCTGGGAGCCGCCAGCTCCTGGATGGGGCCCTCTGTCCAGGCGGAGGGGCTGCTAGACCTGGTTGGAACCTCTGGGCCATGGGTTGTCAGCCTCGCTGCGGTTGACTCCAGGTGGACGGTTCCTTCTGGCCGGGCTGCCCTGTGCACTGAAGGGCGTGTGGGAGCCCCTGGCCTTCTCCCACTGTGTGCTGGTTGTGATGGCTGCATACACCTCTAGACGGCATCAGTGGGTCCAGACTGCCCCTGGCGAGAGCCACCAATTTATTTATTTTTTAAAGAATTTTTTTATTATCTAACTCTATTTATTTATTTTAATTTGACCTGAGAGGGACAGAGTGAGAGAGAGGGAAAGTGAGAAAGCAAGCTGCCAGGTCCAGGACTTGTGGGACTTGTGGCCATGTGGGAGTCCAGCACCCACCCTTATCCACCACACCCCCTGCTGGCTCCGAGAGCCACCACTTTAAACTGTATGTGAGAGATCTTGTGATTGAAAATGCCCATTATGAAGAAACTTGTGTGTGGATTTCTAAGTTTTCGCACCAAATAACTCGCCCTTTAATTGTTTTTTTTTCCCGAATTTTTCTAAGTCCCTTCATATGCAGAATGCTGACTCCAGTGAGTATAAGGCATGAAGCTCGATCCAAAGGTTTCATGGCAGTACCAGGAGGATGAAAACCTGGAAGGCTGGGTCTAAGTCCTTCCGGGCAGGGATTTAGCCTGTTCCCCTTGGCGTCCTCAGCCAGCCGTGACCAGTGCGTTTCCCCTTGTTGGGACTAAAGAGATGTTAAGAGCATTACGCAGAGGGAAGGGTAAGGTGGGATGGAAATAGCAGGTTTTTGAAAAAATACAGACACTATATATTTTTCTCATTTACCAATTTCTTTGGCAATCATGTAAGTGTCTGTTGAATGCAGACCGTCGTACAAGACTGCCTATGTTGTCTTGAGTTAAGGATATTCCAGGGGACAGCCCCTGTCGTCTAGTGGTTATGGGACGTGGAACCCACATGTTCTACCGCAGTTCAAGTCCTGGCCCCAGCAGCTTAGAAAGTGTTTGCACGTGGACCCCAAATCTCACAGGATGCAGAAACTGTGAAGGGACAGCAAGGTGACATGCACCATGGGGATGCTTTCCTCTCTGTCCCTGGCGAGTGGATGTGCCTCTGGCAATTAAAAAAAAAATAAAGGAAAGCCCTCCCCACTGGAGCGTGATCACGTGACAGTCTCTCCGCCATTTTTCCACCCTGTTGGGATTTTGGTCACATGCTGGTGCCCCATGTGCTCTTCATAGCTGCTGGGCCAGGGTTCACGCTGCTGTCTGCCTTGTGAGATCTGGCTCCCTTACCCACAAGGCTGAGGGGAGGCCCCAAACTTTCTAATTATCCCAAGAGGAAGCCTCATAGCCATTAAGCTATTACTTCCCATTCTCTCCTGCTCCCTGCCCTGTCATGGCTTTTTTTTTTTGGAGAGGTTTTATTGCTATAGGGCGCATGCGCTCGCCAGACAGACAGAGAGAGACAGAGAGATAGAAAGCGAGAAATCACCCCCCAGGGGGGATGGCCATGCCGCAATCCCTTCTCCTCCATTCTCCTCTCGGAATCTTGGGCACGCACGCACACGCGCCCGGCATGAGTTTAAGCCACCGGGTCTGGGACTCGAACCGCGGTTGACTACATGGGAGTCCAGCGACATAGCCATTACGCTAACTGCTGGTCCCAGTGGCTTTTCTAGTGACCCCGTACTTGCTGTCTTTCTGAGTATTTACCTGTTCTCGATATTTTCTGTAGACAGAATTGTACAATATGTGCCTTTTGTGACCAGCTACTTGCATGAAGTGTATGTACATATATATATATGTGTGTGTCCAGCGTCTCAACCACCACATCATTTGCTGGCCTCAGTTTTTAATGTTTTTGAGGAAATATTTACACATCAACTACTCAAGACTGTTGTAAAGCAAACACCCAACACATAATTCACACATGAACCTTCCCAATTCAGCCCTACCTACCAAGTATTCTGTGGTTTACCACCTGCTAGCAAAGATCAGCCTCTTCTTCTTTCAAAGTCTTCCTCAAAGTAATCCTCTGGTTGCGTCTGCCCTTTTGCAATCACCACTGATTACAATGCCAGGCTGGAAAAGTCCGGGTTATTTTAGGGCACGAATTCTTTCATATGGCTTCTCTAATCCTCTCTGCCAGGTAGAACTATTTATGGTGCCAGTCAAAACCAGGAGAGTTTTAAAAATTATTTAAATTGACAGAAATTGTACCTACTTATGGTGTACAGTATAGTGTTTTGAAACACATGTATGTTGTGGAGTGGCCAACTTGATCTAATTGACACGTGTTACATTACATACTTACTGTTTCCTTGTGTCGAGAACACTGAAAATCTCTTCCTTTAGCAGTTTTACGTTATACAGTATATTGACATTAACTGTAATCACCATTGTACAATAGATCTTTTGAAATTATTCCTCCTATCTAACTGAAATCTCGTGACTTTTGAACATCTCTTTATAGATTCCCAACCTCAACCTCCTTTTTTTTTTTTTTTGGAGAGGTTTTATTTTTTGCTATAGGGCGCGTACCCTCACCAGAAAGACAGAGACAGAGAGATAGAAAGCAAGAAATCACCCCCAGGGGGGATGGCCACGCCGCAATCCCTTCTCCTCCATTCTCCTCTTGGGGTCTTGGGCACGCACGCACACACCCCTGGCGTGAGTTTAAGCCACTGGGTCCGGGACTTGAACCACGGTCAGCTACATGGGAGTCCAGCAACATATTCATTATGCTAACTGCTGGTCCCCCCAACCTTAACCTCTGGTAACCCACAATATACTCTCTGCCTCTGCGAGTTTTTTAGAGTCCACATTTAAGTGAGATCATTCAATATTTGTCTCTCTGTGTTGGCCTATTTTATTTAACAGAATGTCCTCCAGGTTCATCCATGTTGCCCCAGAAGACAGGATTTCTTTTTTTTTAAAGGCTAGGTAGTATTCCACCGTGTATGTATACCACCTTTCTTTATCTGCTCGGTCATTGCTAGACACTTGGCTTGATTCCACATCTTGGCTCTTGTGAATAGCCCTGCAGTAATCACAGGAAGGCATCTCTTTGTCATACTGGTGTTACTTACTCTGGGTGTATTCCCAGCACCGGGACTCCTGGATCCTGTGATAGTTCTGTGTTTAATTGTTGGAGGAATCTCCATACTGTTTGCCATAATTGTTACACTAATGTGCACTCACACCAATGGTGTGCGAGGATTCTTTCACTCTGACCCTTGTAATCTTCTGTTTATCTGATAGTGTCAAACACGTATTTGATATTCTAACAGGTGTGAGGTGATCTCTCATTGTGGTTTTAATTTGCCTTTCTCTGTCGATACATTTCTCTAATGATTAATGATGTCGAGTATTTTCCCGGTAGACCATTGGCCATTTGCATGTTTTCTTTGTAGAAATGTATCTTCAAGTCTTCCGCCCATTTTTTTAAATTGGATTATGTTTTTTTAGATCTTGAGTTCCTTGAGATTTTTTTTTTAACAGTTTGGTTTCATGTTCAAACACAGGAAGCTCTGACTCCTCAGAAATGTATTCCTCACATCATTGTCCGGGGTCTGGTGCGCATCCGATGTGTTCAGGAAGTGGAGAGGATACTTTATTTTATGACGAGGAAAGGTCTTATCAACACCGGCGTTCTCAGCGTGGGAGCCGACCAGTATCTTCTTCCTAAAGACTACCACAATGTAGGTGCCACATCCCTCGCAGTAACCCTGCACTTCCTCGTGAAAGACTCATGCGGTGCCTGTCAGGACCAGCAGAAGTCACATTATCACCACAGAACGTAGAGAAGCAAGGCTTTATAGAATATGTGTTTTTCCTAAATGGAGAAAATAAAGGAAGGAATTACTTTTACCTAACCCAACTACCCCTGTATGCTTTAGAAAAATAACTCTAAGGAAACCAAAGAAGAGTAGGTGAATGAACATTGCTTGGCAGTTAGCACCTTCCTGAACAACCAAAGCAGTGCGTTGTTATCTCTCTAATTGGAATTTGGTTTCTTTTCTTTCTTTCTGTCTTTTTTTTTTTTTGGTAAGAAATCAGTCATCGTTGTTGGAGCTGGGCCTGCAGGACTAGCAGCTGCGAGACAACTGCATAACTTTGGAATTAAGGTGAGAATTTGGGAACACCTGGCTGAAAACAGATGGGCTGCTATCACTTCTTTGGACCAGATTTTCCTTTTATTTTTTAAAAATAATTATTTAATTTAAGTTTTAAAATTTTTAATTTGACCAGAGAGGGACAGAGTAAGAAAGAGGGAGGGAACATGAGAAAGCAAGCTGTCAGGTCTGGGACTCAAACCACGGTCGGCCATGGGGGAGTCCAGTGCCCTTAACCACTGTGCCACCTGCTGGCCCTTGGCCAGATTTTCTAAGATTTTAACACTCAGTTTCTAATTTTAGTGAACAATAATAAATACATTATTTTAGGTTGTCAGGATGCATTTCTCTACACAAAAACGTGTCATGACTTTCCCAACAACCCTATGTTTGCACACTGGAGCCTAGAAAAGTTACAGAGTTTGAAATTGGTAAAGGAAAATAGAGATTCTCTTAGCTGTGAAGAGTTTTATATCTAATGAGCAAGTCAGAAGCAATTCTAACTTGGAATTAAAGCAGAGTTTTGACAGATTTTTATTAACACAGGAGAGGTGATGGGGGAAAACTTTTGTTTCTGCAGTAGTTTAAGACAAGAAATAGTTCCATGGAAATTCACTTCTTGTGGAGAAGTTTCAGAAATAATCAGGTTTTCTTACGTAATATCAGAGACACTCTTTGAATGTTCCTCTGGAAAACCGAACGTTGCCTTTGGAAGCAAGATGGAATTAGTTAATCTATTGGTTGAGATGGAATTGTCTGGCTTTTGAGTATTGTACAGGCCCCTAGCCTTCCGAGTTAGAGAAAGTGAAGAGGTCAGGCCAGTGGAGGAGCATCTAGACGACCCCTTTTACTGTCCTCTTACTCTCCCCAAGAGACGAGGGGGACACCCGGGGGACATCTTGTCCCTCTGTGAGGAAATACTCATCAGAAAAGCCGTGACGTGTTTTCTATGTAAAAATGTATCATGACTTTCCGACAACTGGCGGGATCCTCTGAGTAGCCTGAAAGGTGGTTAATTCAAAGAACCTCCTCTTGAACAATCTGAGCAAAAGGTGGTGCTTTTAGGGATCTAGAAACGAGACGCCTGGCCTTGGGATAAATAGGCTCACATTTTCAGTTAGTGTCCCCCAGTGAAGCTTGGCACTTAGGCTCCCAGGGCTCAGGTGAGATGGTATCTCTTCATTGGAGGGCAGCTTCATGCCTGGCAGTGGAAATTGCAAGGAGATAGAAGTGACCCCACATGGTAAAGGTCCTCGGTTCTCATCCTGGGACCTCCCTAAGCATGCCAAGTGCGTACATGTGCCCATGATCCACACTGGCTAAGACTGAGGGTAGATTGTGCTGTGAGAACCCTGTCGGGTGTAATCGTCTTTCTCTCTCTCTCTTATTCCTGGAAATGATAATAAAAAATTTTTAAATAAGTAAAATATACATTTTTTTAAAAATTGGAGGTGAGGGCCAACCGTGTGCCCAATGACTAAGGTAGCTGGATCTCATATGGCAACTACACTGTTTACCTCTGGCCATGGTGGTTTGAAAAACACATTTGGAGTAACAAGTGTGAACCGACAACCCTCAGAATGGGAAAATATTTTTGTTAAATATGCCTCAGACAAGGGACTGATAACCAGAATACATAGGGAACTCAAGTGCCTTATGCGAAAAAAAATGATTAACCCAATTAAAAGGTGGGAAAATGAGCTGAACAAAAGTCTCTCTAAGGAAGACATACGAATAGCCAAAAAGCATATGAGGAAATGCTCAACATCCCTCATCATAAGGGAGATGCAGATAAAAACTACAATGAGATACCACCTAACCCCTGTCAGAATGGCAAAGATTAAGAATATAAAAAGTGATAAGTGTTGGCGGGGATGTGGTGAAAAGGGAACCCTCCTACACTGTTGGTGGGAATGTAAACTAGTTCAACCACTGTGGAGAACAATATGGAGGGTCCTCAAAGATCTACAAATAGAACTACCATTCGATCCAGTAATCCCACTTCTGGGTATTTACCCAAAAGACAGGAGAACGCTCAGTCAGAAAAGTGCTTGCACATCAATGTTTATTGCAGCATTATTCACAATTGCCAAGACATGGAACCAACCTAAATGTCCACAAACTGATGAATGGATTGGAAAAGTGTGGTATATATACTCTATGGAATACTACTCAGCCATAAAAAATAACAAGACCCTGGAATTTGATAGAAAGTGGTCAGATACGGAGGATATATTGCTGAGTGAAGTAAGCCAGGATATGAAAGAAAGATATTGTATGTATCCACTCAATATATACCGACTATCAGCATTCTATGATAGTGAAAAAAAATTGGAGGACATAAAAGCAGTGAAGGTACTTAATGAGAATAGGACAGTGTGGAATGGGGGAAGTGAAGAGAAGAGGATAGAGAAAGATAACAAATGAACAATAGAGAGGCAGGACATTAGTGAGAAACAGATATGGCTTATTAACTGTTGATGTTGACATGTATAGTATTCTCAACTGGTTTTGTCTGAGAAGTATTTCATGATGGGCAAAGTATTTGTACAAGCAACATGAGAAATAGCGATGGACTGTCTTAAAAAATAATTAGAATAATAATAATGATTGGGGAAAACATAGAAAAGATATTGAATGTTGAAGCGGGGAGATTAATGTCTCTGTACTGACTGACATGCATGGCATTCCCTTTTGAAAAAGTAATGTAATACAATGTAAAGTTATATGTAATTCAATGTAATATAAAGAAGAATATGATGATAATAAAAAAATAAAAAAATAAAAATAAAAAAAAAACACATTTGGCATATGCACATGCGTAAATCGCAACAATATGGAGAAATGGAGAAGTGTGACCATGCCCCTTTGCAGGCTGCTTTCTCTCTCTCTCTCTCTCTCTCTCTCTCTCTCTCTCTCCATCCATCTCCATCTCCATCTCCATCTCCATCTCCATCTCCATCTCCATCTCCATCTCCATCTCTCTGGTGACAGTATGTGCCTTCTGGCAAAAAAGATAAAGAATATTTGGAGGAGATAAACTAGCTTGGACATGGAACCAGTGTGATTAGGGCAAGTCGATGAGGTCACACTTAGTTTGGAGTAGGATCTTTCTTTCTCTCCTTTCTTTAATAGTCATATCTTAGTCATACCTTAGGGAATTTTAGGTCTATTGCAATGCTGAAGGACTTTTGCTATTACATGTATAGGTATTTCATAGGGAAAAAACTTCTTTAATATAAGTGGGTATTTTTTTTTTAAGAATTATTTAATTTTATTTTATTTATTTACTTATTTTTAATTTGACCAGAGAAGGACAGAGCGAGAGCGAGAGAGAGAGAGAAGGAAAGTGAGAAAACAAGCCTCCAGGTCCGGGACTGAACCGTGGTTGACTATGTGGGTATACAGTGGCCCTTAACCACCATGCCACCTGCTGGCCCCTTAAAATAGCGTTTAATCGTGCTGTTTAGTAAGAACTTTCAAAGTCCATTTCCCATGCTAGTTCCTCAGATCTTACTGTCTGACGTGAGAGGATGTGGTTGGAGGGGTTTGGAGGCCAGAGCACTCCGTTACTCTGTGCTAGGATCTGGACTGCTTTGGATATTCGCTTTGCCTTCTGTTTACATTGGCTGCTTTCAGAGTTTTTTCTGGGGACCAGATGGACTCCCATGTAGTCGACTGTGGCTGAGTCCTGGACCCAGCGGCATAAAACACATGCTAGGCGTGTGTGCGTGTGTGCCCGAAATCCTGAGAGATGAATGGAGGAGAAGGGATTGCGGCGTGGTTATCCCCCTTGGGGAGGCGATTTCTCGTTTTCTGTCTCTCTGTCGAGCACACATGCCCTATAGCAGAAATCTCAAAAAAAAAAAAAAAAAAAGTTGTTTCTGTATAAATATAATAAATTAATTAAATGTGGAGATTATTTAACAGTATCATTGTATTTTTTAATTTATTTTTTCATTAGAGAAAGAGATAGTACTCCAAAGGGTCCTCATGATGCAAACCAGCTGTGTAGTCCCAGCCCTCCCAGGTCCTGGGCACATGCGTTCCCAGCCTTTGCAGGGAGACCCGATGCAAACCCAGGACATCCCCACATGGGCCTGGTATCACAGACCGTTTTGCCACTACTGTGCCACCACCCCACTCCTGTTTCTGTAGAAATACAAGTTAACTGTGGAGGTTATTTATTTATTTATTTTTTATTTTTGGAGAGGTTTTTGCTATAGGGGTGTGTGCGCTTGCCAGAAAGACAGAGAGACAGGAAGCAAGAAATCACCCCCCCCCCCAGGGGGGTGGCCACGCCGCAATCCCTTCTCCTGCATTCTCTTCTCGGCATCTTGGGCACACCCCTACACATGCTCGGCGTGAGTTTAAGCCACCGGGTCTGGGACTTGAACCACGGTCCACTACATGGGAGTCCAGCGACATAGCCATTATGCCAACTGCTGGTCCCACAAGTTAACTGTGGAGGTTATTTAACAATGTCATTCTACGTTTTCTTTTTAAATTTTTGCCAGAGGGAGACAGAGAAAGGGAGAAGAGAAAGCACCCCCAGCAGGGTGTAGTCACGCCGCCATCTCTCTTCTTCTGTTTCTCACTCTCGGCAGGACTTTGGGCATGCACATGCACCTGATCTGTTTTTCAAGCTCCTGGGTCAGGGATGTGAACTGCATGGTCAGCCACGAGGGATCCAGTTACTTTAACCACCAGGCTACAGAGCTGCCCCCTTCTTTATACTGTGTCTCGTCAGACTGTCCTACCCTGTTGAGCGTCTCCGATCGTCTCTCTAGGTGACTGTCCTAGAAGCCAAAGACAGGATTGGAGGCCGAGTTTGGGATGATAAGTCTTTCAAAGGTGTCACTGTGGGAAGAGGAGCTCAGATCGTCAATGGCTGTATTAACAACCCAGTAGCACTGATGTGTGAACAGGTAAGTTTCTCTAAGATTTTATTGTCGCAACAGAAAATTGTCTTAATGTACTTGGATGGAATATTAATGTTTCTAAAAGACCACATATACCAGCCCCTTTAATCTCTGCAAAGTAAATAAGAACGATACTTCTGCCTTTCTGAGAAAGATAGAACTAGAAGACTTAAAGGTTTTTTCCCCCTTTTTATAAGGTCTTTAATTTTATTTGTAGGCCACTTGATTAGCTCACAGTTTTAGGGTTGCCAGACTTTGCAAATAAGAATATAGGATTCTTAGTTAAATTTGATTTTCAGGTAAAGAAATGATGATTTTACTGTATCTCAAATATTAAATACGATTTGTATGCAATATTTGGGACAAACTTGTACTTCCAAAGTACGTTATTTATCTGAAGGTCAAACGTCACTGGGCATCCTCTCTCTTCTCTGGCAACCTTATAAAGTTTCTTTACAGCCCTGGTGGGCCCAAGGGTTTTTCCTGAAACATTTATTGACAGTAAACTAGTGTTTGACTTCTGCGAGTGTTTGTGTATTTGCGTGTTTGCTTACGTGAGTGGTCATGGAGGAGGTGGAATGTTCGAGCAAGGTCAGGCAGTGCACGGCTTCTGCAGTAGCCGAGAAGTTACAGTGCATGGCTTAGTCTCCGTTGCTGTCACCCTCACACGCTCGCTAAAGAAGGTCTTGTAGAGTTTATGCCTTTCCCACTGCCTGGCTCTGCCGCCATGCCCCATGAAACTTATTTTGCTTTATTTTTGAGAGATACTAGCCCCTTTTCTCCTTGAGAGCTCTAATTTCAACTTAGAACCTGTCAATATTTTTCACCTTCTTATTGTTCACCTCCTTATTCTTATTATTTTGAAGCTTGGCATCAGCATGCATCAATTTGGAGAAAGATGTGACTTAATTCAGGAAGGTGGAAGAATAACTGACCCCACTATTGACAAGCGCATGGATTTTCATTTTAATGCTCTCTTGGATGTTGTCTCTGAGTGGAGGAAGGATAAGACTCAGCTCCAAGATGTCCCGTTAGGAGGTATGGGGAGAATGGTGTTCTGACTGTTGCATCTTAGCCTTGTCCTAACCTGAGCGTGATCGGCAGTAGCACTGTTGGCGGCGAGGTTGGACGTCTGTGGTAGGGGTGGCCTGTGTGCGTCCAGAGGGGCACAGAACCTCCCGAGGGACCTTAGGTGCCTGCAGACCTTCCGTACCTGCTTAGGTGACCCTAATGGTAAACAACAGCTGGTGTTTTACAGCATTCTCTAAATATTTGATTTTAAATTACTCAGAGGAGCTTGCTTTCCAGGAAGCATGTGGAAAGCTTTCTGTGAATAAATTCCCGCCATGTAATGCCTCTTGTATAAGGATTTCTGTATACCAGGAATTCTTCTCTGTTCCTTTTTGGACGGGGCAGAAGGTGAAGGTTTTTCAGTATATTTTGTTTAAGGGTACAAGAATATATATTGTAACTTAAGAATTTTAATTCACAATCTTTTGGCTCTGGCAATTACATGGGCAATATTAACCAACTCTTCAGAAATCTTGACTGCCTATAATGACTGGTTTCTGTAAGGTGCCAGCTGCAGTTTTACTGTATTGCTTCTTAAGTTTTCATTTATTTAACCTACAGTTTTGTGACCTGAATGCATCCACTTGTCATTATTGGAGGCATATTGGAGTGTGTTGAAGTATGAACATTTGAACTCAGTTTGCAAGATGTTAATTTTCTTCAGCTATGTGTTTCTTCGCAAGGGTTCTCACTTCACCAGGCTGTTACACACTTGGTCTTCGGGATAAACCTCTCCTAGCAGGGACTGTCTGTCTTGTCTTTTTCTCCTTCCTTTCCCCCGTCACTACCTCAGCTTACCACCTCTGAGAGACTGGCCCACACTCTAATTGTCATTAACGTGGTTAACTGACAAAACGTGATGGAACATTTTCGCAAATATACTCTGGTCAACAGGTATCATTGAAGTGTTTTAGTGTCCAGACCAATTGGAGAGTTGTTCAATTTTCTGGCATTGAGGACAGTTATTAGGCTGTTTTGCAGGCTATTCCCAGAACTTGGTTAGTAATTTGTACCTGTGTGGTAGTCACTGCCTGGGACTTTCTTTACACTACTTTCATATTCACAAAATGAACAGCTTTAATGATATCACTTTGCTTTGGTCTTACTCAAAAATAATTAAGGGTGGCCTAGCAACACTTACTTTCATATTATTAATGTTTTATCAAAAAGCTTTAATAATAATGCACACATCTCTGTATGAGGTTGCAGTTATACCCTGCCTGTCAGGATTGTGGCTGTCTGACCACGCACCTTATTAGCACAGAGCTGAAAAAGAACAAGATGTAAGTCGCTATGGGGCTAGAGTTCATTTCACAAAGCATAGGCACTAAAGCCTTTAAACATTATTTACATAATATCATACTAACACCTTGCTCAGTCTGTTTATACTTAATTTTATATCCTTTTCTAGCAATCTTGGTTCTTTTCTCTCCACAAAACCATAGGAAAGTAGAAACTACGTGTGGGGCAGGTGTAGAACTGCTACAAAGGTCCCTGAAAGTGGCCTAAAGCACAAAGGTACAGGGGCAAAAGCTTGCCACAAATCCAGCCATCTCTTAAACATTTTTTAAAAAGAATGAATTATTTAATTTTACTCGTTCATTTGTTTTAATTGATCAGAGAAAGACACACACACACACACACACACACACAGAGGGAAAGTGAGAAAGCAAGCCACCGGGTCTTGAACCATGGTTGGCCATGTGGGAGTGTCCAGCACCTTAACCACCACGCCACCTGCTGGTCCCAGATCCCTTAAACATTGCAATCTCTGGTAAGAATTGAAAACTATAGGGCCAGCAGGATCCCACATAGCTGATTGTGCAGTACTGGACCCAGTGGCTAGAAAAACACACTGAGTGCATGCATGTCCAAAATCCTGAGAAGAGAGTGAAGGAGAAGGGATTGAGGCTTGACCATCCACCCTGACGGTTGATTTCTCACTTTTTCCCCCTATTCCTTTTCCAGTGAGTGCATGCACCCTATAGCAAAAAAACAAACAGACAAAACAAAACAAAACAAAAAATCCTAAAATTAAAAAGAAAGAGGGGACCAGCAGTTAGCGTAATGGCTATGTCACTGGACTCCCACGTAGTCGACCGCGGTTCGAGTCTCGGACCCGGTGGCTTAAACTCACGCCGGGCGTGTGTGCGTGCGTGCCCAAGATCCCGAGGGGAGAATGGAGAAGAGATTGTGGCGTGGCCATCCCCCCTGGGGGGTGATTTCTCCCTTTCTATCTGTCTGTCTGGCGAGCGCACACGTCCTATAGCAAAAACCTCTCCAAAAAAAAAAAAAGAAAGAAAGAAAGAAAAAAAGAATTGAAAACTTTGAATGACAACTTTGACCTCTCAGAAAAGAAAGTTAGCTGATAATCAGTTCTTTTTGTAATCAGCTGAGCTCATACTGTGGTACCGAGACTTGGAGTCTACGATGTATGTGTTCAATGGTTGTCATCACTAGACAAGTTGAAAAGAAGTAGCGTGTATAGAAATGCTTATTACCTCGGCAGTAGTCTGGGCCTCTCCTTCAGCCTCCCAGAATGGGATCTGAGAGAATAACCGGAATGAGTTTGCAGGGTCACGGCTAAAAGGTTCAGGTAAATGTGAGGGTGGAGAGAGTTCTGGAGGCGTGCAGTGGTTGGGTGATGGTGGACTAGAGAGGATGGGTGGGATTCGGGGAGAGGGAGCGACAGAGCCTGTGAGTGGGCAGGTGGTCGTGCTCCTATCCTTGCTGGGCAGTGGCTTCTGGAGTTCTGGGCATGGGGTCATGACATGACGAAAGGCCCTCAGAGCTACATTTGCGTTCAGGAGAGACGACAGACAGCAATTCGTCTCTTACAGGTCTCTCGGTGGAGGTGAAATATTATTAGAAATTTAGTTTCAGGTAATGGCAAGGAGATGAGAAAGGCCGTGCTAATCCTCTGTCTGTGGTCTGTGCATGTATGAGTGGGGGGTCCTTTTTATGTATCTTGAAAAGAAGAAGAAAGATCCTTAACTGAGTGGAAAAGAAATATTATAGACTAGAGTCATAAAAATCTTAGCAAGAGATCTTTACTCCTGAGGTTACTTGGAAAAGACTTCAGAAGTTTTTAAAAAATTTTTTGGGGTTGGGGGGTGCTGGGTGAAGGAGGTTGAAAGCAAAGGTTAAGGAACTAGAGAATCATGATTCCTAAAGCGCTTGTTTCTGCTTTGATCCATCCCCATTACAGAGAAGATAGAGGAAATCTACAAAGCCTTTATAAAGGAATCCGGCATCCAGTTTAGTGAGCTCGAAGGGCAGGTGCTTCAGTTCCACCTCAGCAACCTGGAATATGCCTGCGGCAGCAACCTCTACCAGGTAGGATTGGGGGTCTTAGGACATGTGTTTTGAAAAGGCTTATTTTTGCGTGTTTGTTTTTCTACACATCTAAATATTGAGGGAACATGAGTGGCAAAGTGCCCTGTGATGCACCACCCAGCATTCAGGTCCCTGGGCAGCCTTGAGAACACAGCAGGTACCTCCCAGGTCCCCAGGATCCCGAGGGGCTGTGGAAGTGTGGGTCACGGCCTGTAATAAATACATGACTTGTGTCTTTATCACAATGAAGACATGCGTAAGTAATCAGCACTGCGCTCTGACTGGTTTGGATAAGCACACGGCGACCCTGCTTTACAGTTTGAAAACCGCGACCTCAGAGCCTTTTAACTCCACAGTGTTCTTTTTAGCTCTTTTTTTTTTTTTTTTTCTGTTTAAGCCAGATAATGTTGAGAACAGCTCAGTACCAGTACGTAAAACCAAAGAGAGGGGGGCTGCCGGGCGCATCGGGTGGGGCCCAAGCCTGCACTGTACCTGCCCTCCTCTCCTCGCCCTCCGCAGAGGCCTTTGCAGCGTTTCTGTGAAACTGCGAAGCCCAAGACTTCATGAACACTGCTTGCAAGAAAGCAGACCACAGTCCTCCTGCAAATCTGTTTATCTTGTTAAAGTAAACTTAGGTCTTCCTGACTCGTTTAAGCAGCTGTGACCAGCTGTGACCTCGCGCCCCGTTGTCCTGCACTTTGAATAGAAGCCATGAATGATTTCACTGTCCCCTTTGGGACCTCTTCGTTTCCATTCCATTCTGCGCTGAGATTGGAATTGCACTGTTTTCCAAAGTCATCCTGGGTTTTGTCTGTAGAGTTTTTATGTAGAAGACAAATAGTTGGCATATTCATCCATAGAGTTCATCAAATGCAGTTTTTTTGTTTTCTGTAGGGCATGCGTACTTGCTGGAGAGAGAGGAGAGAGGTGAAAAATCATCCCCCACGGGGATGGTCAGGCTGCACTTCTTTCTCCATTCTCCTCTTAGGATTTTGGCCATGCACACACACGCACCTGGCATGTTTTCTAGGCTGCTGGGGCCAGGACTCGAACCACACAGTTGGCCATGTGGGTTCCAGCTGCCTTGACCTCTGCACCTCCTACCGGGCCATCATCATCAAATGCAGTTTTAACCTTGTAGAGCTCTCCTTTGCCAGAATAGTTTGTTTTAATTCATGTACTTTTAAATTGCTAGAAGGTATGTGTGGTAGTCAGAGAGAGGAGAGGGAGAAAGAGCTGCCCAATGGCCTGTGGCCACACCACAGTCTCTTCTCCATTTCTCTGTCCTGTCAAAATTTAGGGCATGCAAACACATGTGCCCAGCATTTTTGAAGCCACTGGAGTGGGGATTTGAACTGTGAATGGCCATGTGGGGCCTGGCTCCCTTAACCACTGAGCTAAGGGACTGGGCCCAGAATTGTTGATAATATAAAATCACCTTTTACTTTTATCAAGGAATGTATAAATTCCATGCCCATGTTACATAGATTTTTTGTTCTGTGGAAACTTTTCTATGTTATGGAAGGATTTCCTTGTCCTGAACAGCAGCTTCTGCCTGGGCTTGTCCCCATCCCAGGACATCGCGTGTGGTCGGAGGCCCTGCCTCTGATCGGTCGCTGTCCCAGCCTGGAGCTCCACTGTGTGGCCCCTGTGCAGGCTCAGGGACTCACACCACACATTCGCAGCCTCTCTTGTTGTTTCCCAGGTGTCCGCACGCTCCTGGGACCACAACGAGTTCTTCGCCCAGTTTGCGGGTGACCACACTCTGCTGACGCCTGGCTACTCCGTCATCATGGACAAACTGGCTGAGGGGTTAGACATTCGGCTGCAGTGTCCAGTGAGTGTCGACGGGGTGGAGGCTCTGGCTCCTCCTCGCTGGGGCCGGTGGGTGGCTCAGCAAGGTGCTGGCTCTGCCTTGGCCTGTATCTCTCCGCACTTCTGTGGGGTCTTAGCCTGTGTGCCCCAGCTTTCTCATCAGGCTGGGGAGCCGCGCTGTTAGGAACAGCAATGGCCCAGGTGCATTCTCATTAGGAAAGAAGCCTTCACACCACTCATAATCTCCCTGACATGATACAGTTATTTCATTTCAAAATGTTGTCTTCAAATATCTGTCCCATTGTATTTCTGTTATACCTCTTGCCATCATAGACGTGATTTTTTTAAAAAATAAAGTTTATTTTACACTCTGTTATAAATACTCCTCATGTTCTGACATAGTGCTCAGAAATTTTTACATTTGTGACCAGCAAATGGTGTAATGGTCATGTCACTGGACTCCCATGTAGTTTGAGTCCTGGACATGGCAGCTTAAAAAACTCATGCCTGGCGCATGTGCATGTGTGCCCAAAATCCTGAGAGGAGAAGGAGATTGCAATGTGGCCATCCCCACTGGGGGTGAGTTCTCACTTTGTCTCTCTCTGTTTGTCTCTGGTGAGCACACACACCCTATAACAAAAATCTCTCTAAATAAAGAATAAAAGGTTTAAAAGTTTAACTTAACTTTTAAAGTTTTCAATAGGGTGCATGTTTTCAATAGGGTGCATGCGAGAAATTACCCCCCAGAGAGGCTGGCCGTGCCTCAGTCCCTTCTCCTCCATTCTCCTCTTGAGATTTTGGGCACACATGCACACGTGCCTGGTGTATTTTCCAAGTTGCCAGGTTCAGGACTCAAACCACACAGCCTGCCATTTGGGATCCAGCTGACTTATCCACTATGCTGCCTGTTGGCCCAGTGCTTAGAAATTAAACATAGTTCATCTATGTTGTTTAGATCTCTGACTGCCAGAGAGTGATCCCCATAGTCTCGGAGATGTAAACTCCTGGAATCTGAGAATTAAGAAAGGACTTGAGATCCTTTCTAAGGACATGAGTCCAGCCCTCATTCTTTCCTTGGTGGTTTTTCCTGAGCAGGTGCAGAGTATCGATTATTCTGGGGATGACGTGCAGGTCACCACCACCGACGGCACAGGGTGGTCTGCGCAGAAGGTAAGCGCATGGTTCCTGGGCCGAGCTCCTGGCTGCGGGGCCCTGGGGGAGGAGGTCCAGGTGCCCACGGTAGTCACCTGAGCCTTGCTGGATCTCGCACACGTTATGTGTCTCCGTCTAATTGTATGTGACTTAGCAGAGCTGAGTGAACTGATCTGACACTGCACAGACTCACGGCAGATGGGATTCCAAACTGTTCCTCAGAGTGGGCTCTAAGTCCTGACTGTCGAACAAGCACAGAAATTCTGTGGCCAAATCAGTCTGGGAAGTAGTGTGTACCATACTCTGCTTTAAGATTTACATAGGACATTCAGGACTCCGAAAAGTCCTGCATAAAGAAATCTATTTTAATTCTATGTGGTCTCATTTTATCATGGAGCCCTTTTTGAGATGAAGAAAGTTATGTTTTCATCTGGAAACTGATAGAAGTACTTTATATGTAACTTAAGTTTTTCGTAAGCAGCTTCAGCAGGTGGACAATGCAGGGTACTCCGGATCTAATACCTGAAATCGTACCAGGATTTCTATGGTGTTGGAAAACGATGTTGCTTACCTAAGGCAGAGGAGATTTAATAAACCTCAAAAGTGTCCTTGTGTCTGAAGTGATTGTCAGAAATATCACTGATGAGCTGTGGTTGGCTCCTAGACTAGCTGTGTCTTTTACCTCTCAGTTACGTGAAACCGAGAATGTGGCAAGGGAAGGAAGGATGAGGTCTAGAGGATGCCCTTAGGTGGGAAGTGCCCTCATAATACCTTCCATTGACTGCTGATGGCTGGGAAGCTTCGGATTAGACGTGGCTTTCAGTCTAGGCTGCACATCACAATCGCCGGGAGGGGCTTAGAAAGGAACCCCCCCCCCCCCCAGATTTGCTTTGCCTGGTCCTGATCCTGGTTTTAAAGCTTCCCAAGTGGTGGCAGCATGGAGCCTCGATCAGGAACCACTGGGCGACAGTGTTCTTGTCTCTAGCTCCCAAATGTCCAAGGTTCTCCCTAGGGTAAACATTGTTTTTAAATACCTCTTATTTTATTTTTTGAAATTGCACAAGGGTGCCTGTGCCTGCCAGAGAGAGACCGGGAGAAAGCACCTCCAGTGGGGTGTTATCATACCGTAATTCCTTCTCCATTTCTCCATCCTGTTGGGATTTAGGGTGCCTCACAGTGCACCCATGTGCATGTGCACACACACACATAGGCCTCCTCTGTTTTCAAGCCAACAGACCCAGGATTCAAACAGTGTGATTGGCCATGTAGGATCTGGCTCCCTTCACCTCCAGGCTATGAGGCTGGCCCAACTGCTGCTTTCTGAAAAGCGTGACCACTGTGCCACTGCACCTGCTGCTTCCCCTGCCTTTGGGCTGATAGCTCGGCCCCTGGTGTTTCGTGGCTCAGCCTCCTCCCCTGCCTGTGCCCCGTGACCCGACCCTGGCCAGGCACGTCCTTCTGTCTCTGCTTCTAATCTTCCAGGGTAATCAGGGCACAGCTTCAGGCTGCACCTTGCAGTATCTAAAGCAAACATTTCTGTGTCTCTGTAGCTAGCACACTTTGCAGTTTGTATTGGAAGTTTCCCCAAACTTGTGAGTGATGGCCTTCCAGCCCAACAGGGTAGGTCTGTAAACCATGGCAGACCTCAGCCTAGGCTGCCCCACTGAGAGCTGGAGTGCTCGCTTTAGGTCCTGGCTGGGTGTGTCTGTGGGATTTGCCTGTTTTTGTTATTCAAGCTCTTCTGCTTTTGAAAACCTTTTTGTCACTAAGAAAACACGTAGGGCTGGCCCTGTAGCCTAGAGGTTAATGGAGCCAAATCCCACGTGTTTGAATCTCAGCTCCTGTGGCTTGGAAAACAGATCATGCCTGTTCGCCTGTGTGCCCCAAATCCCATAGAATGGAGAAATGGAGAAGGGATTGCCGCAGAACCGCACTGGGCTCCGCCTCCTCCCTCCCCCTCCTTTCCCTGTCTCTCTGGTTACAGGCCCTACGGCAATTAGAAAAAAGGAGAACATTTAAATTTTATTCGCTTGCAGCTCTTAAATGAGAATAATTCAAAAAGTTCACGGAAAAATAAAACTAGTTTATTTTGGTGTCAAAACTTTTTGAAATCCATGCATAGTTTTTTTTTTTTTTTTTTTTTTTTTCTTTTTTTGGAGAGGTTTTTGCTATAGGGCGCGTGCGCTCGCCAGACAGACAGAGAGAGACAGAGAGATAGAAAGCGAGAAATCACCCCCCAGGGGGGATGGCCACGCCGCAATCCCTTCTCCTCCATTCTCCTCTCGGGATCTTGGGCACGCACGCACACGCGCCCGGCGTGAGTTTAAGCCGCCGGGTCCGGGACTCGAACCGCGGTCGACTACGTGGGAGTCCAGCGACATAGCCATTACGCTAACTGCTGGTCCCCATGCATAGTTTTTTCACAATCTGCATTTCCCGTGAACTTTTTGAAGATCCCCTCATATGGAATCCAGCTGAGATCGTCAACAGCTATATGTTTCTTTTGGTTTTTTGTTGGGGTTTTTTGTTTTGTTTGCATATATACATAACAGATCATAGGCAGATTGTAAACTTCTTGAGAATATACTCCTTTATAATTTATTAAGTTTTCATATGACAGAAAGTAGTGACAGAGTCACAGGAAGAACACAGCTTCCTGTAATCTTGAAATTGAGGGCAAAGCCCAAAACAGGACCTGAAGGGCCAATATGGCAGTTGGTGTTGATCCTGATTCCACTCTATCTCCGTGTGATGTTGGAAAGTAAAGACACACATCCCGCGTGTACATGCGTGCATGCACACACCCCTCCCAGCCCTCCTTGTGGCTGAGGCTCTGAATGGGTAATTGAGCCCAGCCGGTCAGTGCCCTTGCGTGAGCTCGGGAAGGGGTTGGGTGGCTCTGCTTCCCCTGCGCAGCCCTGCTGAGAGGCATGGCGGGCAAGGTGTTTGGTTCTCCTGCAGCGGGGCGACTCGAGGTCCTGGGGTCTGACTGATGACCACAAGGGAGGCTGAAGGTGTGGGGTCGGTGCAGGTGGTTCTTTCTGTGGCAATTCAGGACCAGGAGCCGGGACATGGTTGTTCCGTTGTAGCAGTGCTAACGTGGTTTCCAGGGCCAGACGTTGCCCATTTTAGGGTGAGACTGCGGCTCCCTGGTGGCCTCGTTCCGTGATGTGGCTCTGAGAGTCCCTGCTGAAGGTCAGCTTGGCATCTCTATTTTTGGCCTTTTTTAAATGCTTCTTTAGATCCAGTTGAGACCCAGTAATAAACTGCTTTCTCTTATCAAAGAAAAGTCACAGGGCTTTACACAGTTCGAGTAACGCCCGGTGTTTGTGATGCACTTTAACCTCTTAAGAATCGTATCGCTGACCTGCAAGCATTGGTTTTAAGCATTGTCCCAGTCCTGGGGTTGGTGTGGCAGGTCCTGCCACACACTGGAACGTGTCAAGTGTGATACATAGGTCCTCCCACTCCTTGTTTAGGGCTGTTGCCTCTTGGGGGTCGTGCCTCTTTGTATCTGGACTCGTTGCTCCATCAGGACACTTAACACATCCCTCCGGTGTGCCTCTTCCACTTGGCCAGGCACTGCGGCGGGTGGCCTGCCCTGGCAGCCTCGTTCCTGCTCACACGGGTGTGAGTCTCACAACTGGTGGTAGCGAGGGGTGTTCTTCGGGTGTTGGGGTTTTCCTGGGTACTTGTAGTGCTGCCTGCGCATTAACTGTGCTGACCTCTCACAGGTGTTGGTCACTGTCCCACTGGCCTTACTACAGAAGGGTGCCATCCAGTTTACCCCTCCGCTGTCAGAGAAGAAGACGAAGGCCATCAACAGCCTGGGCGCCGGCATCATTGAGAAGGTGACGGGCGTGACTTCAGCCTCAGGCCGGAGAGTGCATGTCTGGTGGTAGGGAGCTACTGGGCAATTTTCGAATCCAAATAAGCCTCAGAGACTGCCTTCTTATTTAAATACTTGCTCACAAATACAGAAGAATGTGTTGAAAGGAAGAGAGGTGGCTGAGGTCTGTGAGTTCTGACTTCAGGAGAACAAATCTTGCTCTTCAAAATTTGAATTTGGCATAAGCGATTGTTTTTATTTTTTTGGCTTTCCCGGACATCCTTCATGAACAGTGGTTTCCTTCCTCTACCTTTATATATTTTTTTAAGTTTATTTTTTCTATGAGACAGGGAGACAGACAGACAGACACACACACACACACACACACACACACACACACACACACAGGCATCCCCACAGGGCGTTCATGCCACAGTCCACCCTCAGCCAACAGGGACCCAGACATGTACATTGCCTGCCCAGCGTGACAAGGAGGCCGTGGGCACAAACGCAGGCCTTCCCTGTGGCTTCAGCACCGTGGGGCACGTGTGACCACTGCGCAGCTGCAGCTGACACGTCCTGCGCTGCAGTAGATGCTGGCAGACCTCTGGATTTAATGTACGGACCGAGGCTGTGCGGCCACGTTCTCAGAAGGCAGAAATAGTTTCTGCTTCAGGTTAGCCTGTCAGTGGGTCCCAGCGTTAACCATGGGGGTTTGGAACGGATGGCTTACAGAGCAGGGAGCTCCCAGAGGGAGAAGAGAGGCGAGGAGAAGGGGAGAGGGAGGAGGTGGGCTTGTTTTAGAGTAGAGCTACAGGTGCTTCTTAGAACTTGACTGTGACTTTGTGACAGGCAATACTCAGCCAGCTTTCTCTTGCTCACTTTCCAGATTGCCTTGCAATTTCCTTACAGATTTTGGGACAGTAAAGTGCAGGGGGCTGACTTTTTTGGTCACGTTCCTCCAACCGCCAGCCAGCGTGGGCTTTTTGCTGTGTTCTATGACATGGATCCTCAGGTAAGATCACTTGTGAGGTTTGCATTTTTTTTCTTTTTTTTAAGTCTTTCTTTTATGAGTGAAAGAGACAGACAGTGATAGACAGCACCCCCAGTGCAGATCCAGCCCCACATCATGGCCGGTTTACTCGGAGCTCTGCATGTGAACCCGCGGCCTTCCCGTGTGGGTCAGCCTCACAGCCTCCTGTTCAACTGCTGTGCCACCGTCTGGCCCCCACGAACACCTTCTTAGAGCTCGGCCTGCAGTTCGGTAACTACGTGTCAAGCTCAGAACTAGTGACTGTTGTGGAGGCTTTCTTTCTTTTTTTGTCATACATACATGTGCTTGCTGAAGAGAGAGAGAGACAGTGAGAGGAAAGCGAAAGATCTCCTCCTGGGGGGATGGCCACTCTGCAGTCCCTTCTCCATTCTGCTCTCGGGATTTGGGGCATCCATGCGTGTGTGCCCAGTGTGGTTGTCAAGCTGCCGGATCCCAGACTCGAACAGCAGTCGGCCGTGTGGGAGTCCAGTGCTTTAACGACCCCAGTGTCTGCTGGTCCCAGTGGAGACTCTTTGTACACTTACTGTATTCTGGGAAGACACTTGGATTGGGACATCTTCCTACAGGGAGTAAACCCCAGGGTTTGTAATAGTTGCTGGAAGTACTGACGTTGCTCCCTGGGACATGAACCGGTTGTGTGGGAGCTCATTTCCGGTGGATGGAGGTCCTTAGCTAAGTCAGTGACAGCACAGTGAATGAGTGGCACGTGAAACTTGATCCTGGGTGAGGAGGGAGAGTGGGATGCTAGCCGCCCTAGGGAGGGAGGGTCTTGGAGCTGGTAGTTGAGCAGTGGAGGAGGAGGGACGAGGACTCGCCCTGGCAGCTTCCCCGGGCCCTGTCGCTGCCACTCAGAGGAACCCCAGCTCGCTTCTACTTTCCCTCACTTCCACGAAACCTCCTCCCAGAAAGGTTTCACGTGGGAGCCAAGCGCAGAATTTTGTTACATTTAGATAGGTTTTTTCTGTTATTTCATTTGCAGATTTCCCATCTCAGATTTTTTCTGCCTTTTCTTGTGTATTGCCTGAGGGTGTATGCACTTGCCAAAGAGCGAGAGAGACAGTGCACCCCAGGGGGCGTGATCTCGCCACAGTCTCTTCTGCTTCCCCGCCCTGTTGGAATCTAGGGCACATGTCCTGAGGCACCTGGCCTGTATGCTAGGCCGTCGAGGCCAGGATTTGAGCCACAGTCAGCCATGTGGGCTCTGGCTCCCTTACACATTAGGCCATGCGGCTAGCCCTGTTTCTTTCTTTTTTTTTTTCTGAAAATTTTTTTCTTAAGTGAAGGGTCATGGGGACCTTTGTTTTGATATCTTTTGGGAGAGATTTTCCACCAGGAAACAATAGACACGTGACTAATAAGTGTTGGGAGGAGAATGGAGAGGGATTGGAAGCTGGAAGTGCTGAGGGTCAGTTCGTGAGAAGGCCCGTATCTACCGGGAGTCGGGCATTCAGACTCCACCCAGCAGGAGCGTGAGCTGCTTTCCTTCCGTGTCCCCAGAAGAAGCAGAGCGTGCTGATGTCGGTGATTGCTGGGGAGGCCGTGGCGTCCGTCCAGAGCCTGGAGGACAAGCAGGTGCTGCAGCAGTGCATGGCCACGCTCCGGGAGCTATTCAAGGAGCAGGTCAGAGAGCCCACCTCGGACAGGGAAGGGCATGCTTGCTGGTAACTGACTGCGATCCTCAGAGCGGCGGGCAGCCAGAGCCAGCGAGCCCTACTGGGTGTGGTGGGAGTCAAGGCAGCAGCCGCAGCGTTCTTCCAGTCCCCCACTTTCCACTCACGCACCTGGATTAATCTGCCTGGCCGCCATGACCAAATAACACCCTCGGGGTCTAAACAACTGAGATGTGTTTTCTCATGGTTCTGGGGCTGAGAAGTCCAAGGTGTTGGTTTCTTCGGAGGCTGCTCTCCTTGGCTTGTAGATGGTCATCTTGAGCTGTGTCCTCATCGGCCTTCCCTGTGTCTCTAACCCCATCTCTTCTTACAAGGACCTCCGTGAGACTGGATTAGGGCTCAGTCGGATGACCCCATTTGAATATAATGACTGGTTGAGGCCTCATCTCCAAGTACAGCCCCATTCTGAGGCCTGGGGGCCCCAGGATGTCACCATGGGAATTTGGGCGAACGCAGTATGGACCACAGCACTGCCCCATGCCTCCTTTTTAAAAAAATGTTGCCAGAGGGCACATGCGCTCACTGGACAGAGGCAGAGTGTGGGGGGAGAGTGAGAAACATCCCCCCCCCCCCACCATGGGCAGGGTCATGCTGCAGTTCCTGCTTCTCCTCTCCATTTGGGGTCTTGGGCACACCTGTACACACGGCTGGCATGTTTCTCAAGCCACTAGGTCTGGGGCTTGAACTACAGAGTCGGCCACGTGGGATCTCGCTGCCCCAGCCACCTTGCCACAGGCTGGCCCACCCATGCCTTCTTTTCCACTCTTGTCTTCTTTCCTGTTACCCCCTCACTCCGCGGGCTTGCGCGCACACACACATGCACGCGCGCGCACACACACACACCTTCCTACACATAAAAGGCCCAGCATTTCCTATAGATCCTGTTTTCACGCAAACTGTAGAAGCTTTGACTGTAACTTTCCTTTTAAAGAGGAATAATGTCCAGAGTTTTTTTTCTCTCTTTTTTTTTTGTTACTTGAACATTGGTTTATCAGAGATATAGCGAGAAAGCACCCCTCTTCCCCACTGGAGCGTGGTCACACCACAATCCATTTTCCTCCATTTTTCTCTGCTGTCAGGATTTTGTGTACACACACACACATGCCTCCTGGTGTGTTTTGCAAGCCACTGGGACTGGGACTTGAACCATGGTCAGCTATGTGGAATTCAGCTTCCTCAACCACTGTACTATGAGGCCAGTACAGAAGTTTCTTGTATCCCTCATACGTAGTCTCTCTTTTTTCACATCCAGATCCTAAGTTCCCACCCTTCTCTTTAATTTTTTATATTCGCTGGTTTTTTTTTTTTTTTTTTTTTTTGTCAAAGGGTACATGCACTTGACAGAGAGAGACAGAGAAACAGAGGAGAAAATACTCCCCAGGGGGTGTGGTCACATCAAAGTCCCTTCTCCATTTCCCCCTCCTGTTACAATTCCTACACTCAATGTTTTTCAAGCCGCTAGGGCCGGAATTGGAGCTGTGTAGTGGGCAGCATGGGATCCAGCTCCCTTAACCACCAGACCATGGAGCTAGACCCATGTTATTATTTTTAAAGTGTATGGACAAAGTGGAATTAAAATATGAATTCATTCTAATACCAAAAATTTGAAGTCTGTACATATATTTTTTAATAATATACTTTCCATGAATTTTCTTTTTCTGTTTTTCTTTTTTTTTTTTTAAATTTTGCCGGAGGGCATGTACACCATCCAGAGAAAGAGAAAGTACCCTCGAATGGGGTGTGGCCATGCCACCATCCTTTCTCCTCCATCTCTTTATCCTATCAGGATTTGGAGCACACGTGCACACACATGCATCCCAGCAGTTTTGAAGCTGCCAGGTCTGGGACTCAAACCACAGGGTCAGCTGTGTGGGACCTGGCTTTCGTAAACACCAGGCCACACGCTAACTCCCAAATCCCTTCTCAGTCCTATTTTATAATTCCTTTCTGTTGGACACAGGAGGTCCCAGACCCCACAAAATATTTCGTCACTCGGTGGAGCACAGACCCGTGGATCCAGATGGCATACAGTTTTGTGAAGACGGGTGGAAGTGGTGAGGCCTATGACATCATTGCTGAAGAGATTCAAGGCACCGTCTTTTTTGCTGGCGAGGTATTTATCTTGGTTCCAAACCAGGCTTTTATTTTCATTACTTTTTGTTAGTTAAAAGTGGTAAGTGCTAAAAGTCAAAAACTGCCAAGTCTTAAGTCCAAGAGCAGCAGCCTTCATCCTTTGGGCCACCTGCTCAGGCACACTCCTGCCTCTCAGGAGTGTACTTTTGCTTTGACTTAATAAACTACCTTTTCCTTTTGCTTAAAAGAAAAAAGAGAGAGAAGGAAGCAGCTTTCTCAGCACCCTTCACATACTCCCAGAGGCAGCCATTTTTAATTCTTCCAGCTGCTTTTTTCTGGACTTTTTTTTTTTATGATTTATTTTATTTATTATCGTTTTCCAATTTGACCAGAGAGAGAACGCAAGCTGCCAGGTCTAGGACTTGAACCATGGTTGACCATGTGGGAGTCCAATGCCTTAACCTCCACGCCACCTGCCAGCCCCTCTTCCAGACTTTTATATTTTGTAACATTTATATTGCTGTCTTGTTTGTTTGTTTCTTTGTTTTTAACTGCTAGAGGGCATGTGTGTTTGCCGGAGAGAAATAGTGGGACAGACACTCCGTGATGCGAGTGTGGACACATCACAGTCCCTTCTCCATTTCTCCATCCTGTCTGGATTTTGGGCATGCATGCACACACACCTGGCATGTTTTGTAAGCTGCGGGGCCAGACTGAACCACGGTTGGCCATGTGGGGACCAACCACTAGGCCATGGGCCCAACCCCTTGTATTGCTGTTCTTTGATTAAACATTGATACTGATTTCCTAACATTTAGCCTGTTTACTCTTGTAACACTACTCAACGAGGCTCTACACTTTTAAAAAAATATTTATTTAATTCCATTTGTTGCTAGTATCATTTTTAAATTTTGACCAGAGAGAGAGAAAGGGAAAGCAAGAAAGCAAGCCTCCAGGTCCGGAACTCAACCGTGGTTGGCCATGTGGGAATCCAGTGCTCTTAACCACCATGCCACCTGCCGGCCTCAAGGCTCTACACTTTTAAGTTGGTCTCACTGTTACTTGGCCACATAAATACCCTTTATGACTAAGCTAGAGAGGCAGCCACTGACTGCTTGCCCACAGGCTGTTCTCTTGCCGGTCCTAATGGCTCTTTCGGTCATTAGGTTAATCTTCGGTACCTTCCAAATCTCTCCTACCCGGTAGCCTCTCATTTCTAGTAGTCTCTGAGCTGGCCACTAGCTCTGGCTTTTGAAGCCCCTTCTTGCCGAGTCCTCTTCCCTCAGTCCTGTCCACAGGGAGGTACAGCAGTGCTCTCTCGGAGTCTGGTTTTTTTTAATCATTCTTGAGTGTTAGGCCTTCATTTCCAAAATCCCTCTCTTCCTTTTTGATTTCTGTTGAAAAATGTTCTGCTGTTCTGATCCTTCTGTGCCTTTTTTTACCCCTGTAGTCTAGAAACTCACATCCTTCAATTCTAGAATGTCCTTACTCCTTCTCGTCTTCTCCCATTTAATTCTAGATCTCCTGTTCCATCTTTTGGAACTCTTGAGTTGCAGCGGTAGGATGGGGAGCCTGGCAAGGGACTGAATTGCTCTTGGTGCTTTCAGTAACTGTTTTCTTCCCGTATCAGCTTCTGCCTCTGTGGCTCCTGTGCAAGTGGCTGAGATATTAGGATTTCTTCGGAGTGGCTTGGCTGGCTTGTTGTTAGCACCCCTAATGTAAATTTTGTCACCACTCTCCATGACAGTGTGTTACAGTTTGAGACTACATGTGAACGCCACTTCACCTACCTCTTCCCATAGCCACATCCCAGACTTTGTCATTATTACTTATTAAAAGAATTATTTATTTAATTTTACTTGTCATTTTAAATTTGCGTAGGGTACACACACTCACCAGAAAGTGAGAGAAGCTGCCAGGTCCAGGTCCAGGACTGAGTGCACTCAGCCATGTGGGAGCCTGCGGCCTTCACCACCATGCCATGTGATGGCCCCTTGCCAGTATTACTTAACAGCCTCGTTTCTTATCCCCTTTCACTGTCACCACCCGTGGAAATGAGCTATCACTGACAGTCCTTCCTTCCAATTCAACAGCCGCCTTCTTTGGCCTCAGGTTCCTGGTCTAGCTGTTGTTCTACTCACCTAGCATGGACTGAAGCACATGAAGATAAATTGGGATTCTTTTTTGTACTTGTTTTGCTTACCACTGTCAGCTCAAGACTTGTTTCATAACTCCAGTACCTGGCTACTCACTCACTATTTTAATGAATGTCACCTAGGAGTTGGCCCTCTCTATTTGGGGGGTTGCATTGCATCCCACATTCAGCTAACTGCAGGTCTTCATGTATTTCATAAAATTTGGAGTTGGGTGATTGGGGGTTGATGTAGCATCCCCCACAGGGTCTCGACAGCACCCTGTCTCCACCCAACCCAGATCACAGGCACACACCTGTGCCCTGGTACTCATGGGTCTCTGGACGTCGACCACTTTACCGTCCAGCCCGTCTTTGTTTTTGACCCCCACGTGGTTGAATCCGATCCGGGACGGCAGGACCTCTGGAGGTAGAGGGCTGACTGACAGCTCTGAAGAGGGGTAGTCACAGTGAGCTCCCAGGAGTGGCACCAGTCGTTGCCCTTATTTCTGGAAGGCCTGAGAAAGATGAACTTTACCACCTCTCGGTCTGCATTCTTTATGCATGAGCTCTAATTATGCAATTACTTTTCTTACAGGCAACCAACAGGCATTTTCCACAAACTGTTACAGGGGCATATTTGAGTGGTGTTCGAGAAGCAAGTAAGATTGCAGCATTTTAAATGCAGTTTGTGTGGACCCACCTTTCTTCTGTACCCTGAGTGGGAAAGTCTGAAACACGGGTTAAGCCAGTCTTGTCAGGGGGAGAAAAACCTCTGGAAAGCAAAAGTAAATTAAAAATATTATGTACACCCAGCTCACTACTCTGAAAATGCTGACCTTCAAAATCTTTAAAAAACACTTATATTTAATGGCATTTTCAACTCGTGCTGAAAGTCTGATTTCAGAGTAAGGCAGAATTAACCTTGAACAGATACCTAGGGGTTTCTACTAGGGTGGGAGGTCCCCCAGCAGAGCTGCCATTTTGTTTGGCTTGCCAATTTTCATAGTGAGAAACCAAATCATCAGATAGGAATTTGAAAACCAGATAAAAGCCATGTTTTCCTTCTGTGACAATTTATCAGTATCTTTACCAATGAGCCTTAAAATTTTTATGTAGCTCCAATAATGGAGCTTTTACTTAAAATTTAGATAGGATGTTTTCTTTTTTGATACAGCACAAACTCTCCAATTAAACTGAAGCTTCCAGATTATTTTATATTTTACGTATTTCTTCCCACTGGATATTAAGAAAAAAAATTCAGGTATCTTTTGTGATAAAGTACTTTACATTAGTGTGATCACTGGCAGAACAGAAACATTTCCTACCCCATTATTGGTGTTGGTGTTCTGACATTGAGAATGGGTACAGATGGCATGGCCTTTGCAATATAGACACAGAATACAGACTTTTTTCCTTGCCAAATTGGATGGGTCACACTCTTTAAATTTTCTTATTAGCAAGATCTTGCCAGAATAATAAAAGCCTTTCCTCACTTTTTAAAATAATCGATTCAGTCTCTAAAAATATTGTTCATAATTGTTTATTGTAGCCCATAGGCAGGTCCACTGGAAAACAGAAAAATGTGTGCTATCCTGGCAAATCGTACATTTTATAAGCCGTATCCTAAAAGCCTGAGAATGTGGCAAACGCTTTTTCCCTTTTTTCACTTATAACAAAAAATAGTATATCATTTTAAATTACGTATTGGTTTCAGGGTCTTTAGGATACCTATTTCGCTAAGAAACTTGTTTACAGATTAGAGATGCTTTTGTTTTAGTCTTTGAAGAGTTTTTCCATTTATATTGGTCTGCTTTAAAAAGGTACTAAAAATTAAGCCACTTTTAAAAGTATCAAGTATTTTTGAAATTTAAAAGTCAACTTGTACGTAAAAAGTAAATATTCTATCTACGGTGTGCTTAAAGATGACCTCCCCATCAAAGTATACTATAAACAGGAGAAAGCCAATAGCTGTATGTTTCAAAGTTAACACAAGAAAACATTAAGGTCTAGGTTATTTGTTGAGATTCATTGGTACAGAGTGGGAAGTATTGTTTAAAAGTGTTGTATTAAAATGTTTAAATAGCATGTGTTGAATGATAAATACATATGTTAAGTCTGAAATGGTTCACAGTAAATTATTAGTTTCTTGGCACTTAAACTTGTACTGTGCTACAAGTAGGAAAATATATGGTAAATGTATATTTAAGAAAAAAAAAATCCTATTTCGAGGGACATGCTTAATTTGACATTTTTTTAGGGACCTTAACCACAGGTACTTTTTCTTGAGTTATTTTGAGTATGTTTTTCAATGTTATCTGAAGATTTTGTTTTTTACCTGAGTAGCAGTGAATACACAAATTTATGGTGTCTTAACTGCAGATTATGAATAGTTGGTCCTGTACAAATGCTTAATAAAACCAGACTTGTTTTTCAAATACAGTTTGTGTGCTGTAGTGATGAATACACTTATTTTAAATGGGTGTACCATCACCAAGAACTTTCACATATGCCAGCTCTAGCCTTTCACCGTCAAACTTGCCTCATACTTTTTAGGTTGTGGGAATTGCTATTTATCCCTTGTAGTAAGTAGTAACTGTTAACCTTAAAGATAATGTTGTGAAATCACTTAAATGGTGACGTGGGACCAGCAGATGGCGTAATGGTTGTGTCGCTGGGCTCCCACGTAGTTAATTGCTGTTCAAGTCCTGGACCCAGCAACGTAAAACTCATGCAGGGCATGTGTACTTGTGTGCCCAAGATCCCAAGAGGAGAGAGAAGGGATTGTAGGGTAGCCACCCCCCTGGGGAGTGATTTCTTGTTTTCTGTCTCTCCAGCGAGTGCACATGCCCTATAACAAAAAAGAAATGGTCACTTGTCACTGATGAGTATACTGGACTATATAGGCCATGGGACTAACATTTACAAATCCTGTTCTGGGCCAGCTGGTGATGTGGTTAGAGTGCTAGATCCCACAGGGCAGACTCCTTGCATTTAATTCCTAGACCCAATGGCCTGAGAAACATACTGGGTGTGTGTACATGTGTACCCCAGATCCCAAGAGGAGAATGGACACAGGGCTGGGTCATGACCTTCCCCACAGGATGATTTTCTCACTTTCCTCTCTCTCTGGCAAGTGCATATGCCCTATGGCAAAATATCTTTAAAAAAAAAAATCTGTTCTGAAATCCTTATCTATAAGGGGATAAAATATAAACCTCTAAAAAATTAAGATATCAAACACAAGAAACTTGAGATACCACTGGTTTATACTATTTTTATTGACAAGGTTTATAAGAACAAATTAGGCATTTTAAATCAAAGGCCAATTGTCAGTTCTCATTTAGTTGCTTATTCCCTTCAAAAGTATTAAGTGGACTTTTCCCTAAGTGTCTTATATCAAGAAATAAGTCAAACCTGTGAAAACTGCCATTTAATATATATCATTTTTATGCTTCTGTTCTATGATGCAGATAGTTTTAAGCATTCAGTTGGTATCAAGAGTCTAATTCTGCCATAAGCAGCATGTTTTATTTTAAAAGTCAGAGGCATATAATGAACTGATTGCAGTCAGTTTAAAAGACAAAATTAATCTTGTCTGGGAGTGGTCCATAGGTTGATCACCTTGATTGGCCAAAATTTAAAACACAGCAGCCTGATTCCATAATACATCACGTTTTTCAAATGTTGAAATTTCTATGAATGCTTTTGAGAAACACATTGTGAAGGAAACCCACGATTGCCTACATGTAACCTACTGGCATCATACCTGGTGATTTTATCCTAATTATGAAGGTGGCCAGGTTTCGTATTAATATCCCCATTTCAGACGGACAAAGGCATTTAATAAAAATCAGTTCATTACGGTAACCCAAGTGTGCTTGTACTCAATCCCACCCTTTCCCAAAGGTTTTGAAGCTTTGATGTGTTGGTCTGTCCTTAATATAAAATTCCTCTGTAGACACTTTACTTGCAGAGTTAACACTAACATTACATACACACTAATGACACGTTCAAGGCGGAGCAGGGAACTGCTCCTGTGTCCTGTCACCGGACTCTGCCTTTCTCTGCTCCATCATCCCACCTGGCTGAACACTGACATTTGACTTCCCACACCTGCCTGTGTGAGTTTAAAAAGTGATTTGCACAAAACAAATAAAAAACTTTATATACAACAAATTGGTTTTTAAAAATACAAAAATAGTATCTGTCACTTTTGTCATGCTGACAATTTGACACATATATACATGCAAGAGAAAAGTTCCAATTCAGTTGTCTGGACAGCTGTAGCCTGTGTATTTCTAATATACTGAACACTGCCACCGACAGGACAGATGTGTATTCAAAATATTTCATATACTAAATACTGCAATAGTCTCTGCATGTATAAATGCTAGCCACAATAGTTTTTATTCTACTTGATTAAAAGTATGTCTTAAGCAAGCTATTATTAAGTGCACTAAAAACCACAACAGTTCAGAGTCTATGACCTTACATAAAGAAATGCAAAATGTACAAAATACAACTATAAAGCAAGGGACAAGTACTGCCATGCAAGAGTTTAAACTAAAAACTGCACAGAAATGCAATTTAAAACAACAAACTCAAATTCGTGTAACACTCAAGATAAAAGGGTCAGCAGTAAAGAGGTCTACCAATACGATGCTTAACGAGGATTTAGAAAAGAAAATACATTCTCTCTTTGCTGGTATAATGGTATAAATCAGATCTTCAAATCTATGGGAACAAGTCCTCGGTCTTTGTCCTCGGTCTCAAGAAATGAGCTGTAATGAAAGAGAAACATCATTTTGCCGTAACCAATGTGTTAAGTACATGTCATAAAACCTACTTCTGTTTTCACATCTACTGTACCTGTGACTTGGGATATCAGCTGGGAGCACACCACCTAGGCACTGTGGATCCTCCTCTGTGACTGCATAGGAAGCTGCCCTCAGTGGTTGTATGAGAACCCTGATGCCTAGGTAACCTTCATGCACACCGAGAGCCTTGGGCTTGTTACTAACTGTTCACATTTTATTACTAAGCTCGCAACTAGGAATCAGAAAGCACATTTTTCCATCTATTTTGAAATGTGAAAACCAAATGTGTTATTTAGTGACATAAATATTTTGAAAACCATATGTTTTTCAACATCTGTAATTCCTTTTGTATGTCCAAAATTTGGAAAAGACTGAAATATTTACCTCTTTAACAGTTGTTTTTATGAACTCTTTTCTTTCAGTTAAATCATAAGCAGGATAATTTTCATATACCTATAGTAAAAAGGAAAACAATGCTAAAAGCGGATTTTAAAATTCAGTAATAGGGGCCAGCAGGTGGTGTAATGGTTAAGGTACTGGATTTCCACATGGCTGACCGTGGTTCAAGTCCCAGACCTGGTGGCTTGAAAATCATGCTGGGCCTGTGTGTGTGAATGCCCCAAATCCTGAGGAGAATGGAGAAGGGATTGTGGTATGGCCATCCCTCCTGGCCCTGGGGGGTGATTTCTCACTTTCCCTGTCTCTCTCTCTTTGGAGAACACATGTGCCCGATGGCAAAAACTTAAAAAAAAAAAAAAAAAAAAAAAAAAATCAGTATTTTTTTAGGGAAAAAAGGAAAATTATGCAGTGTACAAATAGCTGCTTGACCATTCTACTGGAACTGTGATCCACCATACAGAATTTCATTGCAATCTGAGAGGTTTTGCAATACTGTATACAGGGCAAAAACATTCTCAGTGTTTTATAAAATGGGAATATGGGCTCAATTAAACATGGGTGAGGAAAACATCTAGATAGATCTTAGTTAGGTGGACCAGTTCTTTATTTTGGCAGGTCTTCTGTTATATCATCCAGCATTCTACACATAATTTGACAACCTGTACGTCAGTGAACTTCAGCCTCTGGTCCATTGCTAAATTGGCCTCCCCCAAGTTCAGTCACCAAAACTAGGTGGTCCCAGGAGTCCTCTACTCCTGAAATTTGATGCACTAAATTTTTCTCTTCTGTCAACATTTAAGCTTTTTTAGTCACTGTTGCCTGACTTCAAGTCCTGACTAGATGATGCCCAAAAGTCTTTAAGCACCCTGCTGACTTCAGTCCTAATGTAATTTAGGGTAGGCACCTTTTTCTAAAGGGCCAGACAATAAATAGTTTTAGCTTTGCCAGTGATGGTTTCTGTCACAAGTACTGTGTTATGCCACTGTAGTGTGAAAGCTACCAGAGACCAAACTGAAGTGAGTAGGTGTGTCTATATTACGATAAAACTTTGTTCGTAAGACCAGGTGGAGACTCGACCGTGCAGTGGCAACCCCACAGGGGAAGGTTCCTGTTTCAAGTCCAGAGACTGAGTTGCTAGGCACACATGTGCCCCTGATGCAGGGCTGGCTGAAGGTGGGTCATGGCGTCAGGATCTTATTGGGGGTGTTGTCTTTCTCTTTCACTGAAGAAAGAAAGAATACAAAAAACAAAAAGGTGATGGGATGGATTAGGCTGCAATTTGCCAACTGCACAGATTCAAGCTGCCAAGCGCAGGACTTTGAACCGTGAGGTCAGCCACGTGGGATCCAGCTGTCTTAACTGGCAGGCCATGGAAATGGCCCAGGACAGAGACTTGGACTAGTTTTGAATGTAGGAACCCAGCGCCTGAAAGAGTGCTTGGCATACAGGAGTTCAATAAGTATGTATTCAATGACTTAACACACAAAGATCTAGCTGCAGATTAAGGAATGGAGAAAAGTATTTTTCCAAGTAAAAGCAAAATTGTAAAGTTACCTTTTTGCAAATCTGCTTCATTGTGACTTCCTCTAGGTTAGCATCGGCCAATAATTTCTTGACTGTTTCCTTTAACTCTTCATCTGTAGGTGGTTTCTTCAACTTTTTAATTAAAGGCTCATCATCTGAACTATCCTCGGATTCACTTTCTAAAAGTAAAATATTTTATTAAACGAGAATAAAATTTCTTTTACACAGCCAAAGAAATGAGTATTTAAGACAGGTTGTGAGGAATTTTATAAGCTTCATCAGATTCTCTATGGGGTACTAAATAACAAAAAAATAATCAACCGTCTGTAAGTTATCTCTAAGAACATGGACTGAAAATTTCATGTTTGAAAAATTTTTAAAAACCCAGCCCTCTACTACCCTCCCATTCTTGGCAGTTTACCTGTATCTAGAGACACTGAAATACTCTACACAAATACATGTTTTATCTGTAAAGTCGCCAATCATGTCGTTTCTACTGTACCTTTTTTAGAACTGTTTTGATTCTTCTTGGTGGTACTGCTATCAGCTTTCTTAACGTTAGCACTTTTTACGGCTTTTTTACTTTTAGGAGTAGCTTTCTGTTTGGGTTTTTCTCTTTTAGATGTCTTTTTTGGCGGCTGTTAGAAAAGAAAGCAAAGCGTGCGCATTGATGAGATTACGCTGTGCCTCTGCCTCCCCTGTGCCCGTCAGCAGTACCGTGGAGAATTAATCTATTCAAGATCACCCACCACAAATTACTCTAAGTAGCAATTTTTGAGATACAACTACTATACTGAACGGATTTTATCCTAACACACCCCAAGCATAATAAATCACGAGTCAATTACAGCTGTGGCACAGGGGTAGGGCACCACTGCATGTGCCGGAGACACGTGGGGAGGTCCCAGAACCCAGGGATGCACGACACTTGGGTTCTGGGCTGACCTGAGCACCTGTGACCCTGGCTGGCTGAAGAACTTCAGAGTGGCAAGATTACTGGGGTTTCTCCTGTCTCTCATGAAAGACATAAACTTACAAAAAGTCTATCAAAAATAATAGATGCCCAATTATTCTACATTAGGGACAGAAAAAAATTTTAAAAGAATTTATTTAATTCCACTTATCATTATTTTTAAAATCTGACCAGAGAGAGAGAAAGGGAAAGTGAGAAAGCAAGCCACCAGGTCCGGGACTCAAACTGCAGTCAGATAACGTGAGAGTCCCGCGCCTTTTAACCACATCACCTGCCAGCTCCAGGGACAGAAAATTTTGTATGTCCCACTTAATCCTTTAATTGCCAAAAACTGTGTGTACTTGAGAGCGAGAAAGCACACCCCAATGAGGCACGATCACGCTGCAGCTCCTTCATCTCTCCGACCATCGGGATTTCTGGCACGCATGCACACACAACCAACATATTTTTGAAGTCCCTGGAGCTGGGATTCAAACCATGGTTGCCTTGTAGGATTTGGCTCCCTTAACCACTAGACTATGGGGCAGGCCCTGTCCTATGTTATCTTTGAAAATGTCCTTTTCTTCCATAAGAGAGAAACCCAGTCTCTACACCATGACCACCCACCCAGACCCAGATCGTGGGTGTGCACGTGCTTGGTGTACCTAGGTCTAGATGGATGTATGGTTTAAGAAACTCATCAGGCACATGTACGTTCGTGCCCCAAGCCCAAGAGAATGGACGAGAAGGAATGGTGGCAAAACCATCACCCCTGGGGAGTGATTGCTCACTTTCCCTCCCTTTCTCTATGGGGAGCACACACCCTACCCATCCAACCTACAGGTTTCTCCAAATCCCTTTCTTCTGCCTTGTCAATGTCTCCTTTTTATCCTTCCAGGCTCAGATCAAACTGTTCCTCCTCCTGTGCAGGATCCCTGTCTGGTTCATGGACTTGGCTCCCCATTCCTCTAGAAAGAGGTAACTTGTCTTGTGAAATTCCACATATTGTTCTTACCTCTCTTTTTTTTTTTTTGGAGAGGTTTTTGCTATGACAGACAGAGACAGAAAGTGAGAAATCATCCCCCAGGGGGGCTGGCCATGCCGCAATCCCTGCTCCTCCATTCTCCTCTTTTGGGCACGCATGCACCTGGCATGAGTTTAAGCCACAGGGTTCGGGACTTGAACCACAGTCAACTACATGGGAGTCCAACAACATAGCCATTATGCTAACTACTGGTCTCCTTACCTCCTTTTTTGTTCTTAAATTATATTCTACCATGATTTTTTTCCCTCCTATTCTTTGACCTCTCTCCTTCTACCAATGAAACTGCTTAATACAAGAGACATGGTCTTTATTTCCTTATCTCCAGCACAGAACTTAGAACTAGCAGTACCACATACTTGTTATGTAATAACTTGGAAAATTGAAATGAGAACAGGTAATTGGGGACTAGACAACATTTAAAGATAAACCACCCTTCATGCTAAGATGAAAGGTGTTTTCTGTTCATAGCAGTTAGTCAAACTTTATTTTAAAACGTTTGCCAGAGGGCATGTGTGCTTCCCAGAGATGGACAGGGAGAAAGAAAAAGCACCCCTCAGAGGGGTGTGGTTACGTTTCAGTCTCTCCTTTATTTCCACAGCCTGTTGGATCTGGGGGCCTACATGCACGAGCCTGGCATGTTTATCAAACTGCCACGGTCAGGGATTTGAACCATGCAGTTGGCCATGTGGGATCTAGCTCCTTTAACATCAGGCCATGGAGCTGGTCCCAAACTTGATTTTTCTTTTTGAGCGATTTTTGCTATAGGGTGCATTCGTTCCACCAAAGAGAAAGTGAGAAATCATCCCCCCTGGGAGGATGGCCACACCGTAAGCCCTTCTCCTCCATTCTCCTCTCGGGATTTTTTTTTGGGGGTGGACACATATGCACACATGCCTGGCGCTGAGTCCAAGAGCTCTCAACAGCAGTCAGTCATGTGGGAGTCCAGCGCCTTATCCACCACACCATCTGCTGGCCCCCCAAACTTGATTTTTAATAATATCACTGTCTTCTGATACATTTACCTGAATGGGGTGTAAGAGGAGAAAGTGGACCATTAGGTAAATCACGGGTGGGCTCACACAGCTACACGTGTATACTTTGAGGGCTCACAGCTGACTCAGCAGCAGTACAGGTTAGATCTATTGCCAAGCTTTTTCTATGAAGTACCAGACAGTATTTTCAGCTTTTTTGGCTACAAAAAAGATTGCATATTCTCCATTCTTTTTGGTATCATATATTTAAAAAGAAAAAAATGTTCTTGGCTTTTTGGCTATAAAACAAGATGCAGGCTGGATTTGGATTTGGTGCCTTGGTCTCCCCCTCCCCGTTGTTACCGGAAGAGTGCACTCACCAGAGAGAATCTCCCAACAGAGCATGTTCATGCCATAGCCCCCCTCCCCGCCCAATTTCTCCAACCTGTCTGGATTTTGGCACACCCAGTGTGTTTTTGAAGCCCCTGGGGCTGGGATTAAATGAATGAGAATGACTCTACCCCCAAAGGTTGTATTTACTAGTCATGCAGAAATGCCCAACCTGGCAGGTTTCTAGTTTGCCTTCAACCTCTAGCTTCATCGCTCAGTGCCTGCCTCCTGGACAGACGACCCTACCACAAACAAGTAAGTGTCAGAGACACCCTGCCCTCGCTGCTCCCAATCTTTTTAACATGTCCGACTTTTACCTTCATCCCCAAAGCCAACGGTTCTTCCATTTCTCCCTACAGCCTTCCCTCAGCCTACAGGTTCTCCTCCTTTTGAAATTCTGTATTGCCGAATAGCATTTGGGTAGAAAATACATTATGTGACCCCAAAAGCATTTAATATGCCCCCAATTTATTGGCCTTCTGTTTCAAGTTCCTTTTTAAATATTCTGAAAACCTTAGTAAATATAGTGAAACATTACAAGGCATTATAAAGGAAAAATGTTAAAAAGGTACTTGAGATAGTTATCACTTTTTTCTAATTAAATAGGAACCAAGACAGTCTCTTAACAAAATGTATAGAAAAAAATTAGGTACAAGTTTTCAAAAAAATAAAAACAAAAAAATTTTAAAAAGCTATATTTTCAAATTGTTACAGACACATTTTTAAAGATTCTGGTTGCCAGTCTTGGATGTGTGGCCAGGGTTAAATCAGAACCATTAAGTATTTCAGGTTATTTTTTATGAGCTAAAGTAGAATAGACAAAAATTGACAGCTACCATTAATTTCAGATAGCACAATGCACTTACATTCTAAATTTTTTGAAGATTAGCAATATTTCAAAAATTTGAAGGAGATTTTCCATGTGTCAAACAACCATAAAGGTACAGAATCAGAAGAATGACACAAACACTTTTTTGAAGGAAGGCAAAGGAAAAAAAAAATCTCGGGAGAGTAAGGCTTACCTATCTTTTATAGGCAGCAGGGCTCTTGAAGGAGGGTCTCCAAAGAAGACGCCTGTCACAGAGCCAGAATTCTGTCCTCACAGCAGAAAGGTTGTACTAGGTGAACAGATGAACAAAATAAAAATTAGCTTAAAAATTTTACACTGTTTTAACAACTTGGCTAAGAAAATTCAGAATGCCAAGAGTAAAGAATGTGCAAGTCTAGTTACATTTCACAAGATGATGAAAACAAATATAAGTCTAAGTGGGCTTTATCATGTTGATTATTTAACTTTGCCTTCCAACAAAAGATCTAAATGGTTTATGTGGTTTTATAATTATGCTGATCAAATTATGACATGTAGAGATTTCTTTGTTTTCAAAACCCTTAGAGACTAAAAGTTTTCTTACTCACCCTCCCACCAATACCAAATACCCCCTCAAATGGCTCAAATAGTTTACCAAAAATTACAATTGAGTTTCCCTGATAGGCAGAAAAGCTAACTCCTGGATCTCGTAGCCTCCCTTGCAGCTGGTGGCCCAATAACAAAGTCTGGCCGATGCCATATACACGGAGATCTCTGGTAAAAGGCATCCTCCCAGGGGGAAAATACCAAACATTCCTAGCAGAGAGCCCTTTGCCCTTCCTTATTCGGGACATGGAGAGGATGTCTACGGTGAAATAGTCCTCTCTGATGAGCAGTCTAGGACTCGACTGGTGTTCGACTACGTGGGAATCCAGCGACATAACCATTATACCATCTGCTGGTCCCTGTTATTATTATTTTAAAAGAATTATTTAATTTCATTATTTTTATTTTAATTTTACCAGATAGGAACAGAGAGAGAGATGGAAAGTGAGAAAGCAAGTCGCCAGGTCCGAGACTCCTGAATACACCAGGCACATGCGTGCCCGTGACCCACAGTCACCTAAAGGCTGTGGTGGGCATGGCATCAAGACCCTGGTGGGGATGTTACCTCTTTCTCACTCATGGAAGAAATAAATAAACGTAAACAAAACCAGCAGGCAAAGGAATAATGCTTAACCTCACACAACCAGTCAAAGACAACTACAGTTAAACCAGATTTCTGCCGGAGTAAGATCTCTGACTCAACAACATAGATTATATTTAGACTATAGTTCACAGCCCTCCATTTACAGAGCAAACTGGAAAAGGAAAAAAATGAAGTGCCTAAATTAACAGTTTACTCCAAGAATCTACAATAGAACAAGAAGCTGATCTTAGTGGAGAGGCATCTACAATTTATGCAAGAAAAATTAGGTTCAAGAAACAAAATGAATATTTAGTAATTTTCTATCAAAACACCTGTAGGTAATCCACAAATTTTCTGATCAACCTTCAACTTTCTTTTCTAGGACCTCTTAGAAAACAGTCCTTTCAAAGGACCATGAAAGGTTCACTCTATTAATAAAGTCCCTACCACAACAGCCCCTTCGTAAACCAATTCTTTGTAAACTGAGAGAATAAAGGAAAAAGTGGGCACCGAAACACTGTTCCTCCAGCCAAAACTTACCTTTCAAAGGCAATCAGGGCCCTTCAAATAGAAAGGCTGACACCGCAATGAAACTGTTTTCAAGAGTGACAGTCCTAAAATTTAAAAGGTCTTTAAAGTAGTAAGAATACCGGGACTAGCAGTTAGTGTAATGGCTATGTCGCTGGACTTCCATGTAGTTGACTGCAGTTCGAGTCCCGGACCTGGTGGCTTAAACTCATGCCAGGCGTGTGTGCGTGCGTGCCCAAGATCCTGAGAGGAGAATGGAGGAGAAGGGATTGTGGCGTGGCCATCTCCCTGGGAAGTGAATTCTCACTTTCTGTCTCTCTGTCTCTGGCGAGCACACATGCCCTATAGCAAAAACCTCTCCAGAAAAAGAAAAAGAAAAAAAAAGCAGTAAGAATACCTATGCTCGGGACCAGCAGATGGCATAACAGTTATGTTGCTGGACTCCCACATAGTTGACCATGGTTCAAGTCCCGAACCCAGTGACTTAAACTCACACCAAGCACGTGCATGTGCGTGTCCAAAACCCTGAGGAGAATGGAGAAGTGATTGCAGTGTGGCCATCCCCCAAGGGGGTGGGAGGGTGGGATTTCTCACTTTCTGTCTCTGTCTCTCCAGAGAGCACACGCACCCTGTAGCAAAAAATCTCTTAAAAAACAAAAAGAAAACCACCTATGCTTTTTGGAGGGTAGTTTACTGGGGTGGGGGTGGGGGAGTTAAGCCCACAGTTTCTTAGAACTGTATTTCATGAAGAATGTCAGTATCCTCCTAAGCAGGAAAAATTTCTCTAATAGAATATGCTAGTTTTTTTCTTTTAATGAAAAGACTAAGTCGGGCTGTTGTTTATTCATGATAGAGCAAGAACATGTGCATTCACAAAAGAGCACGTGCTCCAAAAATGTAGTGAGGAGTAGCATTACTTTACTTTGTCACTTCCACATACAACCGCAGATAGGCTCTCCTTGATCCATAGAAACTCAGTGCTCAGACTGCTCATTTTCCAGCATGCTAGAACATATTAACGTATTTATGATGTATCTGATAGACTTTTGGACCATCTTTCTTAAATTATTAAGCATTTCATGCTTAGCTTTATAGAAATCTTTTCTTTTAAAATTTTATTTATTCATTCATTTATTCTTAACTTGAGCAGAGAAAGACAGAGAGAGAGAGAGAGAGAGAGAGAGAGAGAGAGAGAGAGAGAGAGAGAAACTGAGAAAGCAAGCCACCAGGTCTGGAACTCGAACCGTGGTTGGCCATGTAAGAGTGTCCAGCACCTTAGCCACCACGCCACCTGCTGATCCCCAGCTTTATAGAAATCTTTATTAAATTTGATATTAAACAAGAATAGGGCCAGTCCCTTAGCACAGTGGTTAATAATGCAGTTTGAATCCCACCTACTGACTTAAGGAGCACTGGGTGTGTGTGTGTGGCCCAAAGCCTGATGGGAAGGAGAAATGGCAAAGGGACTATGGCATGACCGCACCCCATCGGGATATGCTTTCTCCCTCTCTGGCAATACAAACACAAACAAAAATACATTTTAAACTTCTCAAGACAAATACACACAGTGAACACTCACACGTATTAAACCACAGTTCACCACACCTTTATTCCTTCTGACTCGGGCGCACAAATGCAGGCGATCTCCCTGCCCCCCCACGCGAGGGAACACCTAGTGCCGTTTGGACACATTTTTAGTTGTCGCTACTGGGACTGGGGGGGGGTAATTTCCACAACAAAGAATGATCTGGTCCAACATGTCAAGCTGGCATTAATTAAATCCCTAAATAAGACAAGGGAGATACTTAATCTATAGAGCAAGTTCTGACCACTGAATAGTCTACCAAAGCAGCAGTAACAAAGACAGGAACCCCTCTCCTGTAGTGGCTCGCCTTGTCTGTTTGATTGAGGATACACATCAGAGAGAGTAAAGGAGGCAAGCTAAGCCTTATAATCACTTCAGCAGTTCTTCTCTTTCTGAAGTTTTACCTTTAGAAACTAAGGAAACACCGTATTTTACAAGTACCATTTACCAGTCCAGCTCTGTGGCCTGGTGATTAAAGCAGTCAGATCCTACATGGCCAACATCATGGTTTGAGTCCCGGACCTGGTGGCTTGAGAAACACACCAGGTGCGTGTGCTTGTGTGTGCCCAAAATCCCGAAAGGAGAGAGTGATGGAGAAGAGACTGCGGCACGACACTCCCCATGGGGGATTGCTTTGTCCTTTCCCACTGACCAGAATGCGTGCCCTCCAGCAAACATAAACAAAATAAAACCAACAGTTTATACACGAACAGCATAAGTTTGGACTGTACCAGTCAACTTATATGGATTTTAAAAAATACTGTAAATATATTTTTCTTTTTTGGGAATTTCATAATAACATTTTCTTTAATCTAGCTTTATTATAAGAACACAGTATATAATATTATATGTGTGTTACTCGACTTGTTAAGTCATCCGTTAAGGCTTTTAGTTAACAGACAGCTAGTAGTAGTGAAGTTTTGGAGGAGTCAAAAGTCATTAAGAATTTTCAACTGCACAGGAGGTTGGAATCCCTAACCCTAGTATTGTTCAAAGGTCAAATGTACTCCCAGATAAAAGAAAATGGTGTGAGATAGGCAGGTGGTATAGCGGTTACATGCCTGGACTCTTACACAGCCATCCATGGTTCAAGTCCTGGCACAGTGATTTGAAGATCATGCTGGGTGCATGTGTGTGTGTGCCCAAGGTCATGGGAGGAGAATGGAAGAGAAGGGACTGCAGCGTGGCCAAGGCCCCAGGGGGGTGATATCTCACTTTCTCTCTCATTGTCTGTCTCTTTTTGGTGAGTGTACACACCCCAAGGCAAAAACTTCTTAAAAAAAAAAAAAAGAAAGAAAGAAATGAAAAGAAAATGGCAGGCATTTCTATGTGATACAAATTACCCACTGGTTGGGGCCGGCAGGTGGTGTGATGGTTAAAGTGCTGGACTTCCACGTGGCCCACCGCTGTTCAAATCCTGGACCTAGTGGCTTGCTTTCTCACTTTCCCTTTCCCTTTCCCTCTCTCTCTCTCTCTTCCCGGTCAAATTAAATAACAACAAATAAGTGTTAAAAAAAAAACCTACCCACTGGACAAATGTACTAATGTACTTAAATGTTGTTGTTCTCACTTAAAAAAATCCCCAACACGTTAAGGAAAAATGATAGTCTTTAAGCTCCTTGTTTTTTGTGTAAAACAAAATAAAATGTTTCAAGCCAATTATAAGGTATTTATACTATGAAAAAAAATCTCTAAGAATCTTCTATGTATTTCTGTTCTGGAGATGCAACCCTCCTTCCCTTTCCTTTTCTTCCCTAGTCTGCGAGGTCCAACACAAGTCTGCTTCATGTCCAGTTCACACCAACCTGTTTTCTTTTCTGTATCTTCAGAATTAAACAGGACCAATATGGGACCCTGTCTTCTGCCTGTCTCTAATACATACGAATATTTAACTTTCACTATGGAAAGAAATTATTAAAATGTAGAATAAAACATTTTACCTCCTCTTCGCTTTCTTTATCTTCATCGTCTGAAGACTCTTCTTTGTTTTTCTTTGGGTCTTCATCACTACTAGATTCATCTGACAGAATTTCAGGACATTTGGTTCGCTTAGCCTTCCTTGCCATTCCAGAACTGTTCCGTTCCTTTTTACTGCCTTTGCTAGAGGACTTTTTAGATTTTGGCAATGGCTGCATTAAAAAAATGTATAAAGTTAACACCGATAACATGTATTTCCAACTCCATTGATTGTTTTGGATAACAACTTCTCAACTTCTTATTCTTCTCTCAAGAAATTATATAGGCTAGGCAGCTTTACAGAAAATTCATCTCTGACTTATAATGTGGCAAGTTAATCTAAAATTATGTTATCGTAACTTTTCACTTGTGTTCTAAACATCTGGCAAGTCTCTGAAATGCTGAGAAAAATACATATTAGGTTATTGGAAAAGTCATGATTTTATGGACAATGCAACATATGCGCACGTTTATATTGTGTTAAGCTCAGACAGTTGTTCACACTTAATCAAAATAACCATCTTAAGTTAGACTTGTAATTTACTCCAATAATATAAGCTATAAAGCTGTCACTGTTAAGGGCGGGAGAGGGGGAAAGAGGAACAGGGGGAGGGGGAGGAGGGGGGGGAGGGGGAGGAGGGGGGGAGGGGGGAGGAGGGGGAGGGGGGAGGAGGGGGAGGAGGAGGGGGAGAAAAAGAAGAAGAAGAAGAAGACCACTTTCAATTGCCAGGGGAGTTTCTTACTTTACAGGGTTCACCAGTCAAAGGAGTGAGGGGAACCATCCACAAGAAAAATAAAACCTGATCACCAATTACGTACTGTAAGTTTTTTTAAAACGCACTGTAAGTTTGTGAATAAACTATATACAGTTTATATTCATATTACCTCTGGGTTCTACTTTCAATAATGGCAGAATCATATTCTCACTGATGCTTCTAATAAGCAATAAATGTTGAGTATGTTAATTATCAAACTAATTAAGAACCACAAAGTACACTGCTGTTACTCTAATATTCAGTTAAACCAACATATTTTATCTTATTTTATAAGTTTTTGTTTTAGGGCACATGCATTCACCAGAGAGAAAGAGACAGACAGACAGACAAGGTGACAGGTAAAGTAAGAAATCACCCCCCAGGGGGGATGCCCAAGCTGTAATCCCTTCTCCTGCAGGATCCTGGGCATGCATGCACATGTGCCCGGTGTGATATTTCAAGCCACTGGGTCTAGGACTTGAACCGCAGTTCACCATGTGGGAGTTCAGTGACGTAACTGCTATGCCATCTGCTGGTCCCAAACCATCCATATTTTAAAAAGAGCAGAGGAAATGATTTGACTATATTAACGAATAAAGTTGATTTTTAAATACTTTCTCAAGGGAGTATTTGTAAAATTCTGAAACTGAACGCCACAAAATAACTTCACATAAAGGGTCTGAAAATATATAAGGTGTGAAGTGAATATTGTTTACTTTTAACATTATGAATATCTTTTATTTCTGCCAAACCCTTTGCTTTCTGTAATAAGAAGCAGCATTAAGATAAAATTCTGTAATATAATCTGAAGTATTCAATTGTGATTAGACAGTATCTTTCACAAAATTAACATAACCACAGGTCTTTTCTCTCCTAGGAACTTCTACTCTTTCAGGGCTGTTACCCATATAAAAATTAAGAGTAGCTTTGTGTAATGCAGTGTTCTCAGGTTATATGTGAACCATAAGGTACCCTCTAGCTTCTCCAAACAACCTACCTTTAAAAGGCAGACTAAGGAGGGGGTCAGCAGGTAGAGTGGTGGTTAAGGCACTGGATTCCAACATGGCTGACCATGGCTCAAGTCCCAGAGTCGGTGACTTGATAATCATATAGGGCACATGCATGTCCAAAATTCTGAGAGAATTGAGAAGGGATTGTGGCATGGCCATCTCCACTGGTGGGTGATTCTTCACTTCCTCTCTCCCTCTTTCTCTCTCAGGGAAGGACACATGTATGCCCTATGGCAAAAAAAAAAAAAAAAAAGAAAAAAGAAAGTAAAATAAAAATTAAATAAATACACACATAAATAAATAAAAGCAGACTGGAAAATAGACACATTAGAGCGCTCTGAAAACCTCGCTAGGCTACTAAGACATTTCTCAGGGGAGATTCTCTACTAGAAACTTCCTTGAATGTATAAAGATATCCTCGCTATGAGCATTTTCTATTGGCAGGACCCAAGTCCATCTGGATAAATTTGCTGATAGCACTGTCTAGAGAAAAGGTGACTCTCATCGTCCAAACTCTTGGTACGTACTACATGAAATCTGGATCACTAATGTTTTAGGGAAATGTGACATCTTGAAAGCTTAGCTCAGTAACCTGATGTACGTAGCAAATACACAGTCTATATAATTAGTAATGTGGAGATGGAATGGGAGCTGGATAAACCTGCACAAGAAAGTTAAAGGGTGTTAAATTATTTAAGTAACCACCAAAAAAATGCAATTCCTGTAGCATGGTGGTTGAGAACTGTATATATAGGGAACAGATCCCATGTGGCTGGGCACGGTCCAAGACCTCGCCCCTGTGGCTGAGAAGCACACTGAACCTGTGTGCATACATGCCCAAGGTCCTGATGGCACGGGGAGGCAGAGGAAATGGAATTGTAGTGTGACCATACCCCACCAAGGGGATGATTTCACTCTCTCTAGTGAATGCACATACCCTCTGGCAGGAAAAGAAAAAAGAAAAAAGAAAAAAAAAGGGAAAAGAAAATACAACTTCCAAAAATAAACGAGAAACTTTAAAAACAAAAAGTAATAATATATAAATGCTTTAGAGCTTTCTTATACTGGTTCTAAAAATAGTTAAATCTGTTCATCAGAATCTAGTGTCAACAGCATTATCTTTTTTTGGAAACGAAATCTGATTAACAAAATAAGGCAGTACAGCAGCATAACAGAAGGTTAAAAAAACAATCACTAATAAATGTTGTGACTACTTAATAACCTAAAAATCATTTTAGAGAAAAACAGGTAGGAATTTACAGCACTAAATGATGGGAGCTTAAGCTAACAGAAAATAGCTTGAGTGGGGACAGCCAGTGGTGTGGAGAATAAGACAGCTAGACCCCACATGACTGACTGTACGGTCTTGAAAAACATGCCAGATATGTACACGTGTGTGGTAACCCCCACCAAAGGTGCCTTCTCTTTCTCGGAGAGCATGGAGACAGAAAGACAAAGTGGGCCTGTCACTTCGAAGAGAATAACTGACAGTATTTATTGCCAATGATAGATCTGAAAAATTCCTGTCTACTACTCCGAACTTCAGTTTCCCAATACCTCCCTTGTTCTGATGAGATGGTATTTGTATTAACAAGTATATTTTGACAGTATTTAATATATGTGTCAACATTTCAAAGAGTTATGTATGTCAAGGAGAGCACTCTTCAAATGGTCAGTGTGTTGTTACAAAAACACACATAGGTGAAAGATTCAAGTTCATTAAATGGTTTCAACTCTACATTAAACATTACAACCAACTATTAAGAAACTAGAGGTTGTGGAGTTTTCATGTTGCATCGAAGAATAAACACAATTACCTGAAAGGATTTTTAAAATATTCCTTTCAATAACTATATACCTATATGAGGCTGGATTTTCTTCATATACTTCTGACAAAAAAATACATTACAACAGACTAAATGTAGAAACAAATGAGCATCCAACTGCTTTTTCTTAAGTAAACATTAAACAGATACAAAAATATAAAATGCACTCTTCTCTGGGCTTTAAAAATAGCCATTTTTCATATAAAATGTCATTTTTGTTAACATTTTGAAATAAAAATGCTTAAATTTCAAATACAGTATATATCAAAATAACTGACTTAAACAAAAGCTCTTGGTGTCCTTAGTAATCTTTTTTCAAGAGAATAATGAGGGGCCCAACGCCATGGCCAGGTAGCTAATGTAACAGGATTTACAGTTCAAATCCGATACACAGTGTGAGTGTGTGTGTGTGTGTGTGTGTGTGTGTGTGTGGCCCTAAATTCCAGAAGAATGGAGGGGGGTAGTGTGACCATCCCCTACTGAGGGGTGCTCACCCACTCTCTGGGGAGCACCCTCTGACAATTAAAAAGAGAATAATGTGGTTCTGAAACCAATAAATTTTAAATTCCCTGATAAACAGATGAATATAAACTAATTCCTCATAACTTAGAGTACTCAATAATTGCTTGTGAGGAAGTAAATGACCAACTTGCCACATAAAATTCTGAAAAAAACTGTAATACAAGTATAGTCACAGTAAAAATTTGAAAGTAACACCAAAAACCATCAGATTCCTTGAATTTGTGGCTGCATAATGACACCACCACCTTGAGTATTCTTTCTCTGTCTTTGTCCACCTAGTGTGCTCAGGTCAAGAGTAGACGAGGACGATGTCCAAGAGCTACTTTCTGGTTTCAGTTCTTTATGCCCTCTGGAAGGCATGCCCCACAACTCCTAGGCCCGCTAGATCTCTTTACACTTCTTTTCCTATCAAAATGAGGAAGAATATGCAAACATTTGCTAATAGACTTAAAACTGAAAATGCAAGGTCACAGAAGGAATGCTTCAAAAGACATTTTACGTCACCAGTACCACATGTTACGTTGAGTAATTAGGACAAACCTAGGGTAGATTTGAGGATGAGTAGGAAGCCATTTTATTTCCCTGTTCAGCTTCTGGACTTTGTGGGAGATTCAGAAAACCCAACTCAGAAAACTTCAGGAGCTAAGCCTTTTTCTTTTTCAAGAGATTTTTTTGCTGTAGGGTGGGTGCACTCACCAGAGAAACAGAAAGCGAGAAATCACCACCTCCCCCTGGGGGGTGGCGATTTCACCCTGCAGTTCCTTCTCCTCCATTCTCCACTTGGGACTGTAGGCATGCACATGTACCCAGTGTGAGTCTGAGCAGCCGGTTCAGGACTCAAACTACAGTTGCCTACACGGGAGTCCAATGACAACCATTACACCATCTGCTGGTCCCCAAGCTTTTTTTATATTACTTTTTTCGTATGTTTGTTCCAGGATCTAAAACCCTTCCAGTTCTGATATACTCTCTCACATTATCTTTTCTGATCTGATTACAGGTTGGACCCCGCCTCTGCCAGCCCAAAACTTCATCCTCAGTTCAACCAGTTACCATAAGTCCAGCATCTTCCAGGTACAAAACCCCAAATATTTAGTTTGTATTTTCTTTCCTATCTGACATTAATTTTCTTAATCTTACATCCCTCACACAGTATCTGATATGAGAGAATATATCAATGCCTTTTATATTATTTCTATCATGAGATTATTTTAGATGTCAATAGAAAGCATACCCTTTGAATATAAATGATTTTGTCAAATGTTGATAGCAATGCTGCTGTTAAACAATTATTGTCATGTTAAGGAGAAACACTATAAATAACTTATTTCTTATTAAAACTGCAAAATATGATCCTTACTTTGCCAGAAGGCTTTGGATGCATTAAAAAATTCAAAATCCTCTTCACTAGTTCACTATTTACACCCGATCTCTCCAAATCTAGAACTTCACAGATACTCTTTAACATGGCATTTCTAAATCTGAAAAAGAAAGTGGAAAACAGCAAGATAATCATAGAGAAATTTTACATGCATTCTTCACAATACAAAAAACAAAAAAAAGCCAATTTTTTTTTTTTGAGAGGTTTTCGCTATAGGGTGCGTGCGCTCGCCAGCCAGACAAGAGAGAGACATAGAGACAGAAAGTGAGAAATCACCCCCCAGAGGGGATGGTCACGCCGCAATCCCTTCTCCTCCACTCTCCTCTCGGGATCTTGGGCACGCATGCACACGCGCCCGGCATGAGTTTTAAGCCACCGGGTCTGGGACGCAAACCGTGGTCGACTACGTGGGAGTCCAGCGACATAGCCATTACACTAACTGCTGGTTCCCAGAAAGCCAGTGTTTTGAATCTTAATCTTGACCAATGCAACCAGGTATCATTATTAATAAACTGAAAATACCATTCACGAAGAAGTTTTTAAGGTGGTACAAGAATAAACTAAATTTAAATAAATTCATTAGCTAATTACGTAAAATGTTTTCTCTCTCTTTTTTTTTTTTTGGTAAAAAGTTTTCAATAGAAATTTATGAACTTGAGAATTATTCTGGCTGGTGATTAACTACTACATTTTCCCCTTAGCATTTCTGTGACAATATTTCAATGAAGGAATAATCATCTTTATCAGTGTTCTTAAACTATGAGATACTTAATAATTAACAAAAGTTCTTAGGAGTATATCATCTTTTATTATGGAGAAGCACATTATTTCTATTAACTGATTATCTTCAAAATAATTTAATGGTTTAAAGGGGAACAGAGCACCTGAGAAAGGACAGGAATGGTGGAGATTTTTCCACTGTATTTTATTCACTTCAGATCTTCTGAAGTTTGGACTCTGTGAATGATTAATCTATATCATTCTTCTAGGAAATAAAGATTTCTATAAGCGATTTTAATAATCATGATAGTCATTACTTACTGGAAAGTAACAAGACATCTCAAATTAATAGCTATAAAAGGTAAGTGAAACCTTGGTGTTTAAAGCAAGGAGATAGCAATCTACTGAAAACAATTTTTTTCTTCTTCTTCTTTTTTTTTTTTTTTTTTGGCTACAGGGCAAGTGCACTCCCTGGAGAGGGGAAGAGAGAGAAAGTGACAAATCAACCCCTAGGGGAATGGCCACACCACAGTCCCTTATTTTCCACTCTCCTCTGGGGACCTGGAACACAAACACATGCCCGGAGTATTTTTGCTGGGTCTGGATCTTGAACCTCAGTTAAGACATGTGGGATTCAGCCACCTTAACCACCACACCATCACTGGCTCAGGTGTTTTACTAAGCTCAGGGCCGACCGTGGCCTGGTGGTTCAGGTGGCTGGATTCCACATGGCCAACAGTGCTGTTTAAGGTCCAGCAGTTTGAAAAACATGCTGGGCACAGGTGCGTATGCAATATCCTGAAAGGAGGGAATGATGGCAAAGAAGGTATCATGGCGTGATCATTCCCTGTGGGGATGCTTTCTTGCCTTTTCTCTGTCTCTCTATGGCAAGTGCATGAGCTTCCTACCAAATTAAAGAAACGATAAGTTTAAAGCACATTGATCAAAAACATTTGTAAAAATAACTTACTTTTTCAACATTTCTTCCTTCTTTTTATATTGGAGACTTCCTTTTTCAAATGGAAAGCCACTGAACTGACCCACATTCTTCTTTAATGAGGATACCTGAAAATGTTTCACTTATCGTTACTTATTATCTAGTAGCAGGTGCAAGAAAAATTCGAAACCTAGGTGTCATATTATTTTATTCAACATGTCTTGTTCAAAATAAAAAAATATTTTTGTTACTGATACAGAAGCATAAATATGTCATTGATACATAAACATAAAAGTCATACAAACTTAATTTTCTGAAAACAAATTTGAAATCAAATCAATTTTTATTTCTGGATTTTACAACTAAATGTTACCAGATAGTACTAAAGTATATGGAACAGTATTACTTAAAAAGAAATCCTTTTCATAAATAATACAAGTTACTAATAATATCTCTCATTTTTCAAATCAGGAAGTCAAAGACTTCATTCTTAATAATGTGAGCATCTGGGGCCAGCAGGTGGCAAGGTGGCTAAGGTGCTGGACTCTCACATGGCTGGCTACGGTTTGAGTCATAGACCTGGTGGTTTGCTTTCTCACATTCCCTTTCTCTTTCTCTGGTCAAATTAAAACAAACAAACCCCTCAAAACAACAGGAAGCAAACAAACTTTTACCCATTACAATTATTGTTAGTAAATCCAATCACTTTACTGAAAGAAAAAAAAATCATGTAAGCTGTCACAAAATTTATTATTTGTTTAAAATTTACTACTTTAAAAAATAACTAAAAAAAGTGAACACTCTAAAAATATCATTTACTGTTGTTTAAATGTTTATTGTGAGAACTGAATGAGATCAACATACGTAAAAATGAATTATGCCATGCTCCAAACATTCTATTCTATTCTATTCTATTCTATTCTATTCTATTCTATTCATTTATGAGAGGTTTTATTTATTTATTTATTTATAGAGGTTTTTGCTATAGGGCATGTGTGCTCGCCAGGAAGACAGAGAGAGACAGAGAGGCAGAAAGCGAGAAATCACCCCCCAGGGGGGATGGCCATGCCGCAATCCTTTCTCCTCCATTCTCCTCTAGGGATCTTGGGCACGCATGCACACACGCCGGGTGTGAGTTTAAACCACTGGGTCCGGGACTCAAACCCCAGTCGACTACGTGGGAGTCCAGCAACATAGCCATTATGCTAACTGCTGATCCCCATTTATTTATTTAGTTATGAGAGGTTTTTGCTATAGGCCACATGTGCTCACCAGAAAGACAGAGACAGACAGAGAGCAAGAAATCACCCCCTACCCCCAGGAGGGATGGTCACACTGCAATCCCTTCTTCATTCTCCTCTTTGGATCTTGGGCACACACGCACACGTGCCTGATGTGAGTTTAAGCCACTGGGTGCAGGACTCGAAATGTGGTCAACTACCTGGGAGTCCAGTGACATAGCCATTACGCCAAATGCTGGCCCCCCTATTCTATTTATATATTAAACTTTAATTTGCCCACACACACCCAAAGTTTCCCCAACACTTGGAACACTGTTACATGTACAGAATAGTAATGAATATTTTAACAAAGAGTTATCATTCAATATATCAGATATTTACTGCACAAATATTTACTTGCTCAAATGAGATAAAATTGCACCCATTTATTCTGAACAGTCAAAATACCCCAATTAAGTTTCTTCTAGTGCATTTAAAGATCACTGAAGTCATTACAATTTGGATTTCATCACTTGAAACTTTAGAATAAAAACAACTACAGATGAGCCCTAGATGTTACAGTCCTAATTGCTAATACCCAGCTGTGTCCTGAGTCAGTCATTTAACAATTAGGTGTCTCAGCTTGATTGCTCATACAGTGTGGGAATAGAACTAGTTGTTAAGGTCTTTCATAGAACTGAAATTGTTTGGTGAAGTACACATACATATACAAATAAATTAAAGGTACAAACAAAAAGTCTTACTGTGCCTGGTCTGTTGTAAAGCAGTTTGTGTAGATTTCTAAGTTCATCTGTTTTCTTCTTGCTCAGAAAGAAATGTATCCTTTCAATCTCACAAAGTTTTTGCCCCTTTCCTAGAGAACAACGAAACCCCATCATAATTAAATCCCCACTGCTTTATTAATACGTTGAGAAAGTTAGTTTAATGAGAATTATTTTTATAGACTAATTTACATATAGCTTTGCATTACTGGGGCATATTAAATAAATTATTCCACGAGTACATTACTGTTAAATTGTCAGGAAAGTCATCACACATTTTTGCATAGAAAAACACATCATGACTTTCCCAAGAACCTGGTACTTACTAAACACCAAATACCTAAATACTAAGCAATGCTAACCATCATTTTTGCACATTTAGGCATTTTCACGATAAAATGAAAAGAACACAGGATAAACTTACCTTGAGCAATTGTAAACGGCTCTCTTTGTAAGGAAGAGACTTGCATTGTTAGCCTCTCCACTTTCTTCTTTTCCCTCTTGCCTTCCACGATGAGACTCTTTTCTAGAAATTAATTTAATATTTCTTCAGAAACAGAAAGCTGAGAGTGTGTTAATTCTATTGAGTAAACAGATACCAAAAACAACCCACCTAAAAACTAATAGCATTCCTAATCCCAAAATCTGAATCCCAAAATTACAAACTTTTTGAGTGCAGACATGCTGCCACAAGCGGAAAATTCCACACTTAGCCTCATGTGATTAGTTGCACTCAAAAATGACTGTATGAAGTTACTTTCACACTATGCTATAAGACACATAGCAGAGAATTTCATGTTTAAACTGGGGTTCCATTCCTATCATATCTCATATGTATATGTAAAATCCCAAAATATGAAAAAAAAATCCAAAACCTAAAATATTTCCAGTCCCCAAGCATTTTAGGTATGGGATGTTCAACCCGTACCTTACTCTTCCCCTGAGCATGGATTGAGAGGCAAATGACCTGTGATAAAAACACTCCATAAGTCAATTAGAGCACCATGGAAATTTTCTTGGAATAACATTTCACTTAGCTGGCAAACTCACAAGGACCCAGAAACAACAACAATAACAAAAAACAAACAAACAAAAAAAAAACAAGCAGGAAGAAAACAAAGTTTTATCCACTAAAATTACTGTTAGTAAATCCAGTCACTTCACTCATAAAAAATCACATAGGCTGTCACTAAATTTACTACTTGTTTATAGACTTAATTCTATTAATTGTGATTCTTTTTTGTTCTACATCAGAAACAAGTATAAATTGGGAATCAAAGAGCTTCAAAAGACAGTAATAATTTACTAAGTTGAGAAAAGAGACAGAAGTTAGAACCTCTGACAGAATAGCCTGGAGTTAACTGAAAAAAAGATAAAATTCTGGGAACCAACAGTTAGCGTAATGGACTCCCATTAGGCTGTAGTTGACCGCGGTTCGTGTCCCGGACCCGGTGGCTTAAAACTCACGCCGGGCTCGTGTGCGTGCGTGCCCAAGATCCCGAGAGGAGAATGGAGGAGAAGGGATTGCGGCGTGACCATCCCCCCTGGGGGGTGATTTCTTGCTTTCTGTCTCTATGTCTCTCTCGGTCTGTCTGGCGAGTGCACGTGCCCTATAGCGAAAAACCTCTCAAAAAAAAAAAAAAAAAAAAAAAAAAAAGATAAAATTCTACAAGTTCACATTTACTGTGATCAACCAATTGGCAGGGCATTGCTTTGTAATTAAAAAGAATGTTGTAAGGACAGCCATCAATTATTGTGAGAAAGTTTAAACCTAGGAAATATACAGGATATACTTTAAAGGTTAAAAGATTAAACTCAACTTATCTAACATCATTTACCTATCCATTGAAATAAAGTCAAACAAAAACACTATATATTCTTCCATTCATTTAAAGGAATGTGTTTTGGACAAAGCTGAACTTGATGGATGGGATGAACAGATGGTTAAGACATGAACATTTTGTTTTGTTTTTATTTTTTGCTATAGAGACAGACAATGAGAGAGAGAAAGTGAGAAATCACTGGGGTGGGGGGATGGCCGTGCTGCAAACCCTCCTCCTCCATTCTCTTCTAGGGATTTTGGAGATATATGCACATGTGCCGGGCGTGATTTTCAAGCTACCAGGTCTGGGACTCAAATGGCAGAGCTGGCTGTGTGGGATCCAGTTGTTTTAACTTCTACCTGCTCTTCTCAAACACTGAACTTTTTTTTGGAGAGTTTTTTGCTATAGAGTGCACACTTGCCAGAGAGAGAGAGAGACAGAGAGAGAGAAATTACCCCCCTCCCTCGGGAATGGCCATGCCACAATCCCTTCTCCTCCATTCTCCCCTCGGGATCTTGAGCCTGAATGCACATGTGCCCCACATGAGTTTAAGCCACCAAGTCTGAGACTCGAACTGCAGTCAACTACATGGGAGTCCAGTGACATAGCCATTATGCCAACTGCTGATCTCAACCTGAACATTTTAAGAAAGAGATCATGTCTACTAGGGAAATGAGAGACAAATATTATACTCTGACATAGAAGATGAAAACATGCCTAAAGAAAGATACAAGGAAAAGTTCTGGGTGCTAGCAGGTGGTGTAGTAGTTAAGGCACTGGACTCCCACATGGCTGACTACAGTTTGAGTCCTGGATCTGATTGCTTGAAACCATGTCCGGCACATGTGTGTGAGTGCCCAAAATCCTAAGAGGAGAATGGAGGGGAAGAGATTGTGGAATGGCCATTCCCCCTGGGTGGGGTGATTTTTTTGGCTTTCTCTCTGTTTCTCCAGGAAACACACATACCCTATAGAAAACAAACAAACAAACAAACAAAAAAACAACTCAAAAACAAAAACTGTAAATTAAGGAGAGATTATTTCTGGACTAAGGAAAAAAAGATCAAAACATGGTACTGCTGTCTTTGAAGGACAGTTCGTGAAGCTTGGCAATGTTTAGGATTTGCAGAGAAAGTGAGTGAGGAGAAGGGGTACCCGCAGCTCTCTTCTAGCAATGGTAGAGCAGGGGCAAGCACTATCAAGCAACTCCTATTACCACTCAAGTTAGTGACTTAAACCATTCATTTGCCTCTATAAGCTAATAATTTAAACCTTCACTAGCTGTGTATAGGCTATTACTTCCAAATTGATCTCCAGACCGAAACTTTCTTTTGAGATTCATATCAGTATAAGGCTGGCTGCCCCTGGGACAGCTCCACTTCCTGTCCTGCAGGCACCTAAACCGAAGTCAAAATCAACTCCAAACTTGCTGACTTCTGTGAACTTTTTTCAGGAAAGAGTACCACCACACACCCAGCTGCCCACGACAGAAGCCTAGGAATCATCTTGTACTAGTCATTTCTCTCACGGTCTTCCCATCCTGCTAAAACATACCAACTTTAGCTAATGTGACCCTTTATTTAGCACTGACTTCATTAACCTCACTGTGACTTCCGCGATGTCTCAGTACTAGAGTTAAGTGTTAAGAGCTAAGTAAAATGAAAAAGTTCACAATCCTGGTTATCCTACAAACACTTCAAATGAATATAGAAAATTATAAGAAAATCACAACTATAAAGCTGTTAGGGAATAAACCTTTAGCGATCTATAACAAAATAGGGGATTTAAAAAATTACCACCAATCCGCTAATCATCACTATGTTAGAGATACATAGATCGAATTTTCTTGACAGAAAGAAAATCCACCATCCCTGTAGCTCCCAACTCTTCTTGCAAAGATTGAAGTGTTTCTGTCTAGTAGTGAAATATCGCAGCTAATCTTTAGTTATGGCATTACATGTAATTTAAAAGTGCATTAAATTAATAAGCAGTAATTTATATAGAAACTTACACTTCAGAGTGGCCCTGTACTTAAATATGGACGTGCTCCCTTAGGGCACATACTACTTTAAACAACAAAAGACATACCTTGTAATCCTACTCTAGATTTTATTTATAAAATGCTGGCATGGACTCGTTTGGACTTTAAAGAAACTGACAGGTAAACCTGAGTTTGGGAAGAGAGCTTCCACCTCTTCTCCAGTTTGGAGTTGTAGCTATATGAAATAAGCGTGGATCGGGTTGATACCATCTGTGAAGAGCCGCTACTTGGACTTCTGAAAGGAAGCTGGCACACCTCGGGGAGGCACCGCAGCGTGCATCCTGGACACTCAGGCACAATGCCTCCTTCGCCGTGTCACGGTCTTCAGTTTCACGCCTCCTGTCACACGGTGTGAATAGGGCCGTCCCACTGGGCAGACTCGGCCCCAAAACCGAAAGGGCTGTGGGTTCCTACTTTCATGGTTCACTTCTTTCGTCTTTAACTACTTTCTCCAGCGGAAAGAACCCGCCTCTGCAGAGGACCTCTCCTGCAACTCGGCCGACAGAAAAACATCTTCCAACTCGAAAACGCTTCCAGGACTTGCACCCTAACGTCGGTCTCAGCGTGGGTGACGCTGAAGCCCTCACAATACCTCCCGAGGGTAAAGGACGGGCCATGACAGTAGCGAGACCAAAACGTTTCCCCTGCAACCTGATCGGAGCACACGACTTGGGAAACTGGGCCGAGCCCGAACTTTCAGACCGTGCTGGGAGGGAGGCGGAGTGGCCGCCGCGCCACCAGCGCTCGCGGCTGCAGCCGGGCAGCTCCCCCGGCGCCACCCAGACGATCGCTCCGGCTCAACGCGTCCACGCGCCCCGAGAGCAGGAACACGCGAAACGCGGGCCTGAAAACCCATCACCTTTCTCTTCCTCGTCGTCGTCGTCGTCGTCTTCGTCGTCGTCCTCCTCCTCCTCCTCACTCTCCTCCCGGGGGCCGGGCTTCTCGGGCTCCTTCTGGGACGCGGGCTGGGCGAGGGTCGCCTCTCCCTCCGCCGCCGGGGCCGAGGACGACATGCTGCGGGCCTGCGGGGGAGCGGCCGGACGTCTCAGTCCCTCTCCGCGGAAGCCCGACTCCAAGTTGGCTCCCGGCGCGGCCCGGACGGCGGCGCGCGATCCCGAGGGGCGGCTTCCCCCAGCCCCGCCCGCCGCCCGGGGACTCCCGAGGCGGGAACCCGCGCCCGGCCCGGCCCGCCGCTCGGCGTCCCCTCCCCCGCCCCAGGCCACCGTCCAAATGGCCGCGTCCCTCCCGCATCGGCCGCTGCGGGGGCGGCCGGGCCTCCGGTCCCGAGACGCGGTCCTCACCGCCGATCTGGGCCGCCGCGGGCCGGGCGCGCGAGGGCACGAGGAGGCTCGGGAGACGCCGGCGGCCGACGCCGAGCGGAGGGCGCGCGAGCCGCGGTGTGGCGTGACGCTCCCGCCGCGCGCTCGGTCCTGAGAATCAACAAGATTTTCAAAATGGCGGTTCGGGAAGGAGAGCGGGAATGCGGCAGCCAATCAGGGTCGCGGGCTGGGCCTTGGCGGGCGCGAGGCGGGGCGGGGCTCCGCGGGCGGGGGCGGGGCCGGGGCGCCCGGAGCGCGGGCGGGAGCGCGCGCGCGGGCTCGCGGGGCTCAGCTCGGCGTCTCGCGGGCGCCCGGCGCGGAGCTCGGCGGATCCGGAGGACGCTAGGGGGCCTGCGTGTGTGTGCTCTCCGCGGTGCGTTCCCGGAAAAGACCGCGCGCGGGCCTGGGCCCGGAGGGCGGCCGGGGCGGGAAAGTTTAGGCTCCCGCGAAGTGGCGGTCGCCAGCGTTTGGCGGGGGCGCGGGCCGGTCCTAACTGAGCCGTCTCTTTCGTGTGCAGAGACCGTGCTGAGCGAGCACCCCCAGATCCGCTGCATTGCCGAGGACCCCACCGCTTGTAGGGTGCCCCGCAGGAAAAGACTACATGTTAGAGGGTAACATCGCCAGCGACAGAGTAGGTCCACACACCTGTAAGTGTAGCAGAGCTCCCTCAGCGTGTGTGTGTGTGTGTGTGTGTGTGTGTAACAGAGGAAATACGGGACACGTCCCGCCCAGCCCCTTCTCCCCTGGCGCTAAGACCCTCTGTCCAGACACCTTTTAAGCCCAACGTTTCAAAAACCACACACTTTTTCTGGCCAAATGTATGTGATTTTCTTTTCTCTCAACACCTCAACCACCAGCTTCCAAAGGGTCCCTCTGCTCATGGACTTAATGGAAGTGTGATCAGTTTTCTTGAATGGACTCTGGGTTTAGGGCAAAAACTAGACATTTTCTTTGAATCTTCGCTTGTCCCTTTTTTTTTAAGTTTATTTAGTTCTGTCTTAAGCAGAGGGAGAGAGGCGGCACCCTCAGCAGAGTCTACTCTGATCCACATCCCCAACCTTGCTCCCTGGGTCATGGCCTCCTGGCCTGGCAGACGCAGGGAGTAGCTTGAACCAGCATCTTCTGGGTGGGATCTCTTCAGAGGTCTTCTTTTACTGCTGCACCGTATCTGGCCCCCTCATATGAACCTTTGTGCCCCCATCCAATCTTAAACAAATACTGTCATTTCTTTCTTAAAATTTTATGCCGTTTTCCACTCTCCTGAGTCCACTCATGTCCTACTCATTCTCGTCTTTTGCTTGGAATACAACAGACTCTCACTGCTCTGCTGCCTTTCGCATCGTGACCCCTAATCCCTCCATCACACAGCACCCAAGGGGATCTTTTTAAAAAATGACCAGATTGGGTCCTCAACTTGTTTAAAACTCCACTGGCTCTCTATCATACTTGGGATAAAATCTGAAAATCCTTATGATTTCTAAGGTCCTACACAATCTAGCTGCTGACAGCCCCCCCTCTGATCACATCTCTGTGACATAGTGACATAGTTGACTGTTTCGTCACGCGACCCTTTTTTGGTGTTCCTCCATAAAGCCAAATTCATCTCCGCCTTTGGACGTTACACTTGCTTTTTCCTGCTCTTTCGGATCTTCAGATGTCGCGTCCCTGCACATCACACAACTCTCTGCTCAAGAGTTTGTCTCTCCACCAATACTATTTCCTGTTCATTTTCTTTTTTCATTCATTTAATAATATCGACTGAAGGTCGGCCTGTAGCCTAGTGGTTAAGAGAGTCACGTTCCACATGGCCTATAGTGGTTTGAATCCTGAACCTGGAGACTTGAAGAACATGCTGGGCATGTGTGCCAAAAATCCTGACAGGATGGAGACATGGAGAAGAAGGGATTTGGAGTGTGAACATGTCCCACTCAGGGGGTTCTTTCTCCCTTTCTTCCTCTCTCCATCCTTCTCCCTCTGGTGAATACATAGCCATCTGACAAAAAATATATGTTGATTAATTGAGCACCTGCCCTATGCTGTCAGTACTAGCTAGAGAAGGGCCAAATTCCTGCCCCCATGAGCTTACATTCTAGTTGAGACAATGGACGAATAAGTGAATTTACTATATGCCAAATAGTGATGAAAGTAAAGCCAGGCTGGCCCTGTGGCCTACTGGTTAAGGGTGCTCGACCCCACTTGGCCAGCTGTAGTTCAAATCCCAGCCCCAACAGCTTGAAAATTACACTGCCCCATGCATGCAAATCCTGACAGGATAGAGAAATGGAAGAGAAAAGATTGTGGTGTGACCATGCCCCATTGGGGGCTGCTTTTCTCCTCTGCTTCTTTCTCTCTGGTGAGCACATGTAACTTCTAGCAAAAAATGAATAAATAAGTGAAAGTTGATAGTTAGGCACTGTGGTGGTTTAAGGTGGCTGGATCCCACAGGGCCGACTGCATAGTTCGAGTCTGGACCCGGAAGCTTGAAGAACACGCCGGGCGTGTGTGTGTGCATGCCCAGAATCCCTAGAGGAGGATGGAGGAGAGGGAATGCGGTGTTGTCATTCCCCCCGAGGAGCACTTTCTTGCTTTCTCTCTCTCTCTCTCTTTCTCCCTGTCTCTCTGGCAAGGACATGTACCCTATAGCAAATTTTTAAAAAGTAAAGCAGATGAAAGGATGTGGTAAGTATGAGTAGGGCTAGCATGTGCTAGCCAGAGAGAGAGAGACAGATAGACAGACAGACAGACAGACTGAAAGTGAGAAATTACCCCCGAGTGGGTGGCCATGCTGCAATCCCTTCTCCATCCTCCTCTTGGGATTTTGGGCATGCAAGTACATGCACCCGGAGTGGGGACCAGCAGTTAGCGTCATGGCTATGTCACTGGACTCCCACGTAGTCGACCGCGGTTCGCGTCCCGGACCCGGTGGCTTAAACTCACGCCGGGCGCATGTGCGTGCGTGCCCAGGATCCCGAGAGGAGAATGGAGGAGAGGGGATTGCGGCGTGGCCATCCCCCCTGGGGGGTGATTTCCTGCTTTCTGTCTCTCTGTCTCTCTCTGTCTGTCTGGCGAGCGCACGCGCCCTATAGCGAAAACCTCTCAAAAAAAAAAAAAAAAAAAAAAAAAAAAAACATGCACCCGGAGTGAATTGTAAGTCACCAGATCCGGACTCTAGCCATGGTCGACTGTGGGAGTCCAGGGATGTAACCGTTACACCCTCTGCTGGCCCTACTGAATACAATTTTTAACAAATAGATACATAAAATAAATAAGCACATTGATAAAATAAGTGTATTGATAAAAAAAATACAAGGAAGGTCTTATTAATGGATGACATTTGAAAAGAAATCTTGGGCCAGCAGGTGGCATGGTGGTTAAGGGTGCTAGACTCCTACATAACCGAGCCATGGTTCGAGTCCTAGACCTGGCCGCTTGCTTTCTCACTTTCTCTCACTTTGTTCCTCTCTGGTCAGATTAAAATAAATCAAGTTAAATAATCCTTTTTTTTTAAAAAAAGAAAGGAGATATCAAGGAAATGAGAGCCCTTGAGACAGTAGATATATTATGTCGTCAGGAAGTTATGACATGTTTTTCTATGCAAAAATGCGTCATGACTTTCTCAATGACCCAATATCTTCTCTTTTTTATTTTTTTTAAAGTTTTTGCTATATAGGGTATATATAGCATAAGCATAAGCTTGCCAGACAGAGAAAGAGAGAGGGGAAAGTGAGAAATCACCCCCCAAGGGGAATGGATACCCCACAATCTCTTCTCGTCCATCCTCTATTCTCTTGAGATTTGGAACACACACGTGCACGCACATATACACATACACACACACACACGTACACGCCTGGTGTTTCCCAAGCCACCATGTCTGGAACATGAACTGCACACTCGGTTCTGTGGGATCCAGCCGCCTGCACCACCATGACACCTGGCTGGCCCCAGACTTGATGTATTTTCAAAATTCTCTGAAGTATTGCTTGTGGGTGTAAGTCAGAAGCCAAGGATGACTTCGGGGTTTAGGTTCAATGACCATATGAACAGAGTAGCTATTTACTGAGAGGAGGAAAACCTCAAGAGGTGGGGAGGGGGCGGGAGTCGGCTGTCTTGATTTAGACATGTTGGGTTTGAGATCCTGTTAGCATCTAAATGGAGATTCAGCATAGGCAGCTGGATATGAGAGTCTGGCATTCAAGGAAAGAAGCTTTAGCTCCAGATATAAATTTAGCAGTTGTCAACATGTAGATGGTATTTAAAGCTCTGAGACTGGATGAGCTCACAAACAGTGGATATAGGTAGTGATAAGAGAGGTTTAAGATTGTACCTGGGAGCTCTCCAGTATTTAGAGGTTCTGGAGAGGAAGACATGCCAGCAAAAGAGATGAGAAGGATGCCCTGGAGCCAGTGAAGCAGGAGGAGTCAAATGAGAGGTATGTTTCAGAAGCCAAGTAATAGAGGAGTGTCTGTGAAGGAGACTGAGCGAGCAGGTCAGATGCCGCTGAAGGTCAGGTGGGATGGGTGGCTGTGACAGTGTGCTGTGACCTGTGACACTGACCAGAGCTGTTTCTGGGGGGCGGTTCGTATGAAGGTACCAGGAGTGGGGATTTAAAAGGACAGGTAGGCAAGGAACAGATTCAACACTTTCCAGCTATTTTGCGGCACAGGCTAGTAAAAAGATGGAGCGGTAGCTCAAAGGGAGTTTGGTTTTTAAGAAATGTTCCCGTATTCGTGTGATGATGGCAGTGAATGCATGGAGAGGGAAAGCTTGATGATGCAAGAAAGGGAGGGGACAGGAGCTGGAACCCACCTCAATAGGTCTGTCAGGCTGCGTTCTCTGTAAGCAGGTGCTGGAACAATTTGGGGTGCCGGGTGTTCATCAGGGATCAAGATCTGTGCGAGAAAGGGCAAGGTACAGAGCTTGAGCAGACGAAGAGGTTCAGCTGAGAAGCTGGGCTGGTAAAGCTTTAACCAGTCCTCTGGGAGCTGTGGATTGAGTACAGCAGTGTTTGGACTGGCTAGGCTTCCGTACACCTGCATTGCTCAGCCCCGGTGTGCAGAGCTGCCCTAGGAAGGGCATGAACTCCGGGGAAGGGACACCACAGCTTTGGCAGATCCCGAAGGAGCTAACAGGGAGGCGTCTGCCGACCACAGGCCTTGGAGCAGTGCACAGATCCTTTGGAGGAGAATCTGGGTGGCACATCTTCATGTCTGCCACAGGAGATGAGAGGAGATGGGACCTGGTGCAAGAGGAAGAGCTGCCCTTAGGACAATGAGCAGCTTCTACATAGTAAAGGGGGGTACAGACACAGGGTGGTGTGGCAGCCATTGTGGGACAGAAGGTTTTTTAAAATTTATTTATTTCTTCGATGAGAGAGAGGCAGAGCGAGGGAGAAAGCACCCCCCTGTGAAGTGAACCGGCCGGCCTGGGTCATGGGAACACACTCCTGGTGTGCTTTGGGAGGTCCCAGGGCACAAACCAAGGACCTTTCCAATGCGGGTCCAGTTGTGTTACCACCTGGCCCTTAGACGTTCCAGACTGAGGGCTGCATCATCATGTGGCAGAGGACATCATGGGAAGAGAGCGAGAACAAGAGAGCGCTCACTTCCATAGCAAAGCTACTTCCTTTGTGACTGACCCAGCAATAATGGTATTGATCAGTTCAAGACTGTGGAGCCCTCTTACCTAATCACCTCCTTTAAAAAAATATTATTTATTTAATTCCACTTGTTACTATTATTAATATTTAATTTGACCAGAGAGAGAAAGAGAAAGCAAAAAAGCAAGCTGCCAGGTCTGGGACTTGAACCACAGGCACCCTGTGGGAATCCAGTTTTATCCACCACACCACTTGCTGGCCCTACCTAATCATCTCTTAAAGGTCCCACCTCTTAATACCATTGCAGTGGCAATTAAATTTCAACATGAGGGCCAGTTCCTGGCGTGACAGTTAAGGCTGCTGGATCCCACATGTCTCTGTGGTTTGAATCCTGGACCTGACAACTTGAAAAACACACTGGGCACGTGTACGTATGTGCCCAAAATCCTGAAAAGAGGGCAAAATGGAGAAGGGACTGCAGCGTGACCATTGCCCATGGTGGCGTGGGGGAAGAGGTTGCATTCTCACTTTGTCTTTGTAATGAGTGCATGCAAATTCGAGCCAATTTAAAAAACAAGAAAATTCAACATGACTTTCAGAGGAGACATTCAAACCATGGAAGTGAATTCGGGCGTCTCGGCCACAGGAGGGGCTGATCATCGCGACCCTATCTGGTACAGCTGGGATGAACTTGACATGCTTGAAAGTATGGGTGAGTTTTATCTCGGCAATTCTTCAAACTCTGGTTCTTAAAACGTCTCTCCTTTTTCTTTGGAGAAGCTGTCTCATCCACCGCACACATATATCAGCCCTTAAACACACGTATCTCTCTTTCCCAGACTGTAGGCTCCACGGGCAGAGACCATATTTATGCTTTTATTTGTCTCTGCCAACGCTTGGCACAGTGCCTGGTACATCGTAAATACTTAAAGATATTTGCTTAGTGGAAATGCACCCCCTTTTGGTTCTTAGGCAGAGGCAGCAGTCTGTAATCTGGATGCTATTTAAAGTCTATGCTGCAGTATCAACCCTGTAAATTAACATGGCTTGGGTTCAATAGATGGCATAATGGTTACGTCTCTGGACTCCATATAGTAGACTGTGGTTCGAGTCCTGGACCCGGCAGCTTAAAACTCACGCCAGGCACGTGTGCATGTGTGCCCAAAATCCTGAGAGGAGAATGGAGGAGGAGGGATTGAGGCATGGCCATTCCCCCTACTGGTGTGTGTGTGTGTGTGTGTGTGTGTGTGTGTGTGATTTCTTACTTTGTCTCTCCAACAAGTGCACATGCCCTATTAAATAAATAAAACATGGTTGAATAAGCTGATGACGAGTTTTTACAGTGTATATAGTAACATATTTGATTCTTCTAAAAAGTGGTGTTAGACTTCATTTTGGTAGAAAAAGTTAGTTAGCCAAAGTTTACAGTTTGGTAATTGAGATTAAGTTAGAAAATATCTGGGGACCAGCTGGAGTCCCACATAGTTAATTGTGGTTCAAGTCCTGGACCTGGCAGCTTAAAACTCACACTGAGTTCGAATGCAGGCATCCCCAAAATCCCGAAAGGAGAATGGAGGAGTCTTAGTCTCTCTGGTGAGCACTCGTGCCCTAAAGCAATCTCTAAAAATAATAATAATAAAATTAAATTTAGAGTATACAATTATTTTCAAATTAGGAAAACAAAAACACTTTTTTAAAAATTTGCCAGAGAGTGTGTGTGCTCACCGGAGAAAGAAAGAAAAACCGGGAGAAACAGAAAGCACCCCCTAGAGGAATGTGGTCATGCTGCAAACTCTTCTTCTCGTATTTCTCAGAGACAAAGAGAAAGAGAGAAAGCAAGAAAGCTGTTCTTCTCTAGAAAGTTTTTAATGCCTCCTCTAATTTTGGTTGTTCACCTTGTTGCTTGACCTTGAATATTTGACGTCTTCTTTGGTCTCTTTTCTTTTTTTTGTTAGAGGACAAATGTATGCACTTGGCCAGATACATACATATATATATGTGTGTGTATGTATATGTATGTGTATATATATATATATACACATATATATATGTAGAGAGAGAGAGAGAAAGCACCCCCCAGAAGGGGGTGACCACATGTCAAACACTTCTCTCCCATTTCTCCTTCTTCTCAGGACCCCCCCCCCCCCCCACCCCCAGCATATTTCTCAAGCTGTGCCAAGGAGTCAGCCCAGTCTCTTTTCAACTCCTCACAACAAGTTGTCTGGGGTCTAAACCCCCAAACATCTCTCCTATCTACCCTTTTTTATTTCAGCCATTTCAGCCATTGACTAAACTGTTGTACTAGTCTCTCCCTGAAGCTTATCTTACCCCTGACTTGCCCAAGCAAGGAATAATCTTGCCAGGCCAACAGCCTAGCTAGTGTGTTTGACAGACAAACACAGATTAATCTATTAACACCCCAAATATTCTCTCTCCCACGAAGCATTCCTCAGTCTCCGAAGTTGAGATCCCCACCACGCCACGTCATTCTATCTCTAGTACTTTGTTTTATATTTTTATTATGATATTTATAGACCTGTATTGTAGGTCCTTCTTTACAGGGTGCTTTTATATCAGATAGTATTCCTCTACTGAATTGTCTGCCTGGAGCACTTTTCTGAAGAGCTGCCCCTCCCTTCAACCTCCTAAAAGCCCATCCATTCTCATTCCCAGTCCTGTGGCCGCCACCCACGTAGTTGGATGAAGAGCTGTTGTAGGCATGTTTTTACCTCATGACTCCAACCCGAATAAGGCCAGTTAGTTCCCTCGTGGGGGATTTGGAATTGAGAGGAAGATCGATTCCGCTCGGTAACGATCTGTAACACTGAGAATTAGAAACTGTAGGGATGTGTTTCCTGTCCTGTAAATGAAGAAGCCCCAGTGTACAGAGAGAGAGAGAATGAAGATGAAAGAGGACCACGGTGAGGCAGCGTGGTGGTTGATTTTATGTGCCCACCTGACCGGGCCGTGGGATGCCCAGATATCTGGTTAAACATTATTTCTGGGTGTCTGGGAGAGCGTTTCTGGAAGAGCTTAGTATGAGAGTTGGTGGACTGAGGAAGGTAGGTGGCCCCTTCCAACATGGTTAGACATCACACTGGCTGAGGGCCTGCAGAGGGAGGCAAAATCCATTCTGGCTGCTGGAGCTGGAACATGATCCTCTGCCGCTAGTGCTCCTGGTTCTTATGCCTTCAGGCTCAGACTGAAATCTGTACCATCGGCTCTATGGCTCTCAGGCCTTTGACCTCCCTGACTTCCCTAAGTCTTTAGCTCGCCGACGGTAGACTGCGGGGCCTCTCAGCCTTCATAATTGCACAAGTCAATACCTTATACTAAACCTCTCTTTCAGTCTCTCTCTGCTATCCTGTCGGTTCAGTTTCTTTAGCGAACTCTGACTAAGACAGAGAAAAATAGGGATCCCTGATTATATTTAATCCCCAGTGACAAATGGTTGGAGACACTTACCTGTATCCATGCCTTTGGCAGGTTGATAGACCTGTGTTATGTTTAAACAAATCCCTTTAAAGTTCATTCATCCATTTAATCTATGAGAGAGAGTAAGAAAGTCACATTCAACAGGACCTCCACACCTCAATCCACCTCCAGCCTCAGTCAGTCTGGATCCAGGATAAGAACTCAGGATCCCTCCCACGTAGGTCCAGATGCATCACCACCTGGCCCTAAGCAGCTTCTTTTATTTCCCCCTAAGGTAGCTTGTCTGCATATCTATTTCTTGCAACCACTGAGTCCTAGTTAATATAATCATTGACTATAAATCCAAGGGTAAGTATGTCCTTGGCCATCTTTGTATATCTAGCACTTACCCTAGGACCCAGAAGTAGTAAATATAAAAAAAGGTGGGAATGTGGTCCAGCAGGTAGAGTGGTGGGTAAGGCTCTGGATCCCCACAGGGCTGCCCACAGTTTGAGTCCCAGACCCGGTGGCTTGAAAATCACAATGAATTGGGAACCAGCAGTTAGCGTAATGGCTATGTCGCTGGACTCCCATGTAGTCGACCGCGGTTCGCGTCTCGGACCCCGTGGCTTAGAACTCACGCCGGGCGCGTGTGCGTGCGTGCCCAAGATCCCGAGAGGAGAATGGAGGAGAAGGGATTGCGGCGTGACCATCCCCCCTGGGGGGTGATTTCTCGCTTTCTGTCTCTCTGTCTCTCTCTGTCTGTCTGGCGAGCGCACGCGCCCTATAACGAAAAACCTCTCCAAAAAAAAAAAATCACAATGAATAAATAGATGAATAAATAAAAGTTATGAAATGAATCAATAAATAAATGAAAGAAGAAAGGAAAAAGGAACATAGAGAAGACCAGTAGGTCTTTTGATTACAGCCCGCCATGGCTACAGCACCTCACTCAGCTCCCAGGGCACGGTAGCTGTCTAGACGTTAGCAAATCTAGAGTATGGCCTAGTGCAAGTAGAATGGGCTTTGATTTTTAGACAGTGGGTTCAAATGGAGGAAAGCCATGCAACAATTTAGAAAGGCAGGGAAAGGATGATAGAAACAAAATAGCGCTTCTCAAGAGGAGAGTGAGGGCTGGCTCCTTAGCCTAAGGGAACCAGATCCCACATGGCCAGCCACGGTAAGAACCCCACACTCAGTGGCTTGTGAAACATGCCAGGCACATGTGCATGTGTGCCTCAGATCTCAGCAGGATGGAGAGATGGAGAAGGGGTTGTGGTGTGACCTGGCTTCACTGGGAGCTGCTTTCTCTCTCTCCCTCTCTTTGGTTGAGCATATGTGCCTTCTGGCAATAGTCATAACAATAAATAAAATTTTTAAGAGAGGAGGGGGAACAGGGTAGGAACAAGCTGGTTTGCCTTGCCAGGAGGCTGAGCTTAGAGTCTTCAAAACAGGACAGTGCACACGTTGGATTCATTGATCAGGTGCGCCTTTCATATCAGCTAAGCTGGCCTTTTCAGTTGCACTAACTCGCGTGAGTTTATCTTCTGTTATCTAAGTCCCACTCAGTAGAGACATCTGATGGCTTCTGTACAGTGCTCATCTTTTTTCAACCCTCAGATTAGAAAATTGATCATTTAGGAAAGATAGTGGGTTGTGGGGCCAGCAGATGGCATAGTGGTTGCCTTGCTGGGCTCCCATGTGACTGACCCTGGTTCCAGTCTCTGACTTGGTGACTTGAAAAGCCCGCTGGGCGTGTCAAAAAAAAGGAGGTTGGTAGTTGGCATGCTGGTTAAGGTGCTGGACTCCCACATGACTGACGGCAGTTCAAGTGCTGGTCCTGGCAGCTTGGTTTCTCACTTTCCCTTTCTCTCTCTCTGGTCAAATTAAACAAACAAACAAACAAACCCAAATAACATTTTTAAAAAAGATAGTGGGTTGAGACCAACAGTTGGCATAATGGCTGTGTCGCTGGACTTCCATGTAGTCCACCGCGGTTCGAGTGCACGCACCCTATAGCAAAAACCTCTCAAAAAAAAAAGGAGGTTAATGTGGAATCTCTTTAATAGGCATCTGTGTTTTCCAGGGCTCTGTTGTAATTAGTTGAGAAATGAATTCCTAGCAGTCCGAACATTGTAACATGACCAATATAAACAATCCTAATACTGCCTGAGTGAACACGTGAACGGTGCAGTGCCTTTGAACAATTCCCCTTCCGCCTTCCCGCAGGGTCGCGCCACGGCGGCTCCTGTGTGTTAGTGCTATCACAACTCACGGGGCCCTTCGTCCTTCCTACCTTCTGTATCGTGCAGGAAGCGCTGCTCCTTGCTCGTACGCACTGCATTGGAACTCTGCTTTGAGCGCTTGCACCTGCTCCTCCCCAGCACCTGAGCTCAGAACTGGGTCTCTCCTAGGTGAGCACGAGGCTCGGGGCATGCTCAGTAGCCAAGGCCCGCGTGCCATTGGCTGCCCTCGCCCTGGCTCGGCCTGACAGGTGGCAGGTACCAAGGGAGCCCGCACCGACTTGCCTCGTCCTGTGTATATACAGCCGAGCCTCCCTTTCGGAACGTCCTGGCCACCGAAGTTCACGTCGTGGGCACGTCTGCATTTTCAGAACGGTAACACGGAAGGAGTTATTTGGGAACAATTCCAGCGACTGGCAGGGGCGTCTCAGCGCGCAATCTCTACCCGAGCTCCGAGTGATAAGTGATGGGGTTAGGACGCCGGAGGGCGGAGGCAGGGAGTCGGCGTAAAGGCTGCTCGACCCTGGCCCTCCTTGGCCAGATCACAGATTTCCAGGGCGTTTTCTGAAGTTGCCCAGCGCCAGGATTTCCAGGAGCGCCCTCGCTGCCTGGTTCCTGAAGAGAGTGCGTTTCTGGGGGAGGTGCGCGCGCCGGGGGAGGAGGACGCCGAGGGCCCGCGCTCCGGAATAAACAGCAGCGCAGAGGCTGGCGGGCGCCGGGGCGGAGGGCGGCGGGCGGAGGCCGACGAGACCAGGAGGCCGGCCCGGGACGCGGGCTGGGGGAGCGGGCCGGGGCGGCTGCCTAGGAGCCCCTGGCGCCTCCGGTACCTGCAGCCGCTGCGGGGAGAAGCCGAGCGCGGAGCCGAGCGCGGCCCCTCGGGGTCTCCCTGCCCGCACTCCGACCTCTGCGCAGGGTAAGCGGGAGCGCGGCTGTCCCCTCGCGCTGCGGGTGCTGGCGGCGCGACGTGCGGGCTCGGCCTCTCCGGGCTGTCACCTCCTTCCCCCTCCCGTGCCACCTCCCCGGCTCCTCTCCCAGCCGAGCTGGCGTCCCGCCGGGCTGCCAGCAGGGCGCCGACCCTCGGTGATCCCCGTTCTACTCGCCGCCGGGTACCCGCCACCTCCCCAAGCGCCACTCCGCACTGTCTCCTCCTTGGCGCCGGAAACCCCCAGACCCAGGCCCCGAGGAGTGGGGGCGGGAAGGCGGGGTCCTGCACCTTCTCCAGGTGTGCACGCAGGTACAGAGGCGCGGTCCCCCGGGCCCTCCGTAACGGCCACGCGAAATCTCACTCCTCCCGTCCCGAACCTACGCCCCCCACCTGACGTTACTGCCCTAACTTTGGGAGAAAGCTGACTTTCGGTCGAGCTGCTCAAGCTGCTCTTCCCATCTTATCTTTTGTATTTGCAGCAAACAGCAGGTTAGGCGTCTCTCTCTTCCCTTGCGTGCAGGTGACAGGGTTTTCTGAGTGACTGGAGGGGGGGGGGGGGGCTAGAACTTACTCTCAGCTGCAAGCAATAGCTCTCAGGCGCTGGGGACAACCCAGCCTTGAGAATCTGGTTCTGAAATCTCCCATAAGCTTGTCTATGTTTTCAAAAGCACTTGAGGTGCAATGACTATGTCGAAAAATTCTAAACATGTTAAAAACAAAACAAAACACCCCAGGTGATTGCGATGCGTGCCCCTCTGCGCCATCACCGGTCTGAGAGCGGGCAGTCAGGTCCACCTGGGAGAGGCAGGCACTTACTGCAGGCCAGCCTCACGTGCCGCTATCCTGTGACTGGATGGAGAGCAGAGTGCAGGGGGAGGTGGGTTCCCCTCCAGCTGGGAACAGAGTTAGTGTCATCTCCACTCCCTATCCGAGAGGCCAACTTTGGGGAGGAGGATTAACTCACTAAAACGCAGCTCTAAGGTGGGGAGAAACCTCTCCCTTCCAAGAGACCTGCCTGAAGAGTTCGCTTTTAAATAGCAATTTTCAACGCATCAGGGAATGTCAGAATACCTTCACGAGTATGCTGGCTACTGGAGGGGCCGAGGCCTGTTCTCTGGGAACCCCAGAACCCTTCATTACTCCCTCCTGGGGTCAGGGGCGGCTGCAGTTCTGCGCTGCTTACTGTAAGGCTGAAGCTGAATGGACGGTTCTGTCCAGGAACCAGGAGGAGGAATGAGGTATCAGTTCATGTCAATCTTGTTTACACTCCTCATTATTTGAACCAAGCTCTCCTGCCCGACGTGGTGAGTGTGCCTGTGAGTTGCGTTGTGTGGACACCGGCACTGCATGCTTCCCCGCCTTGCGCTTCGTCAGAGCTGTGCATTTGCTGCTTTCGTCTGTATCCATGTATGTCCTGAACCACTGTGCGCACCTGTCAGACCCCCAGAGGGTAGCTAGCGGGGACGGCAAAGAGTTGTGTCTGTATTTTGGACAGTTGAAGTGAAGAACTAATTTTTAGCAATTTCATAAAATAGGTACCATATTAAGACATACATTTCAGGGCAAGCCAGTGGTATGGTGGTTAAGGCAGCTGGATCCCACATGCCAACTGTGCGGTTTGAGTCCCACAGTAGGCAGTTATGTGCCCAAAATCCCAGGAGGAGAATGGAGGAGAAGAGATGGCAATGTGGTCTGGGGGAGACAGGGGAGGGTGATTTCTTATTTTCTCTCTGTCTCTATGTGGCAAGCACATGTGCCCTATGGCAAAAAAACAAAAACATACTTTTTTTTTTTTTTTTTAATGATTTCAGGTGCTATTATAAAACAGGGATGATATTTGGTACCTGCATCTGAGAACATTAAGGACAGGCAAGAGACTGAAGCCTTCTGAACTTTTAGGCAGACGATCACTGTCTAGTTATATCCAGTGACATTGTTCCCTGGCAAACTTTTTCTCCTTTCTAAAATTAACTTTCCCCCAGGAAAAAACAGTACAGATGCACATGATTCAGCCAACAAAGTCCAGAAAATACTGTGTTTGAATTTTAAAAGTGACCTTAATTTATCCCTATAGAGCTAGTGTTTACAATCTAGGCCACAAAATATGCAGAAATATTCACTGCTTGCTGACCCTTGCAGCGCTGGCTTAAGGTAGTTATGGACAGCGGACAGGATTGTGTTGGACGTTTTATTGGTTTAGGCAAAACTATTATCATTTTACAAGGCTTTTATGTAGATGTATGTACACTGGGTTTGGAGCTTACATAATTGCGCGCATGTGCTTGGATCTTCAGAAAGTTTGTGGGAAATTTGTATTATGAAAAAGTTATGCATGAATTTCAAAAAAATTTTGCACCACAATAAACTCATACTTTCCATTTTCCCACAAACTCAAAAAATTCAAAAGACTACCTTTTTGTGTATATACACACACACACACACGTATAAAACACATGTTTTTAATAGGAGCAAAAACCCGCAGTATTTTTCTCTGTGGTGGAACCCTGTAGGCATTAGGTTTTGATTACTCTTTCATGGAAATTTTACTATGACAACTAAGAGCTTCAAGAAATAATTCCGTAAAGATCTTTTTGGAATTAAAAGTCCCCCCCCCCCAAAAAAAAAAGATGCTGTAACCCTGAGTCTGGGTGCTTAGCCTGTGTAAAACAGAGTTTCGTGAGTAAGGGCAGCAGATCCAGTTCTGGCTGCTCCAAGGGTGGGGGATTAGACACTGCCACTCTTCTCCAGCCCTTTAATTTGGTCTGTAACTTGACGCTTCACTGACCCCACACTCTCCTTGCCACGCTAGCTCACAGCAGAACTGCTGGCACTCTGGCCTGCATTTTTCCCCTCCCATCAATTAGAACATGTTTGCATAGGTTGCAGAATGCAGTTACATTTTTAGCTCAGTATTCTAAGAAATACCTTTGGCCATGAAGAGCCTTGGTCCAGGCAGCTTAGATCACATGTACCCTCATCTCATTGTGCTGTGTTAATTTCTCAGTGATTCAACTGTGCAGAAGTAAGAGTCACAGGGTATTAAAATTGGAAGGCACTTTAGAAGTCCTCTAGATTTTAATCATTTCTTTCTACAGATGAATATTGAAGTGCTCATAACCACAGTCCTCCAAACTTTGAGACCAGACAGGACATTTAATATTCTTTGCAGTGCTTATTGTAATGAGGACTTTATCCATTTGAAATGAATTTATAAACGAGCTCAATAATGTAGCAATGGCAGCAAAATAGGTTGCAATCTTGGCTAGATGTCTAATGAAACTCAAAGTGTGGCATTAAAGGCAACCTTGGTCATTTTACAAAGGCGGGGAAATACTCTAAACCAGCAGCCTGGGTTTTCATTTTACTGGGTGGGGACTCCTTCTCCACAAGAAAAGGAGAAGTTAAGGCAGATGAGTGTGAAGGGAGACCAGCAAGTCTTTCTGGAATGGTTAGCCTTCAGACCCTTCCCTACATATTTGAGTCTGAAATAATAGAAATGACCGTTTGAAGGCTGTAGCCTTCACAACCTGATTACATTAAGGTTTGCCTTATGGAAGTCCCACTTTCTCTCTCTCTCTCTCTCTCTCTCTCTCTTTTTTTTTTGAGAGTGATTTTTGCTATAGGGCATATGCACTCACTGGAGAGACAAAGAGACAGAAAGTGAGAAATCACACCCCCTAGAGGGATGGCCACGCTGCAATCCCTTCTCCTCCATTCTCCTCTCAGGATTTTGAGCATGCACATGTGCTCAGCGTGAGTTTTAAGCTGCCAGATCCTGGACTTGAAGCACAGTCAAGCACATGGGAGTCCAGCAATGTAACCATTAGGACATCTGCTGGTCCCTCTTTTTTTATTTTTTATTTTGTCTAGAGAGAGAGAGCCAGATAGACCTGGAGAGGGAGAAAGCACCCCCTAAGTGGGTAGGTCACACTGCAGTCCCTTCTCTTCCATTTCTCCACCCTGTTGGAATTTGGGACATGGACATTTTTTTTTAAAGAGTTATTTAACTTTATTCATTTATTGAACTAAAGAGGGACAGAGGGAGAGAGAGAAAGTGGGAAAGCAAGCTTCCAAGTCCAGGATTTTAACCACAGTTGGCCATGTGGGAGTCCAGCATCCTTAACCACCATGCCACCTACTGGCCTCAAGGGACATGTACATTTTTTAAGCCACCAAGCTGGGATTTGAATGGTGTCAGTTGGGTGGGATCCAGTTGTCTTCACCACCAAAGCATGGAGCCAGCTCAGAAGTTCCACTCCTCGATCCTTCTGTCTTTCAAGACCTTTCGTCTTGAAGATCTCCCTTCTCAGGCCAGCCAAATAGTGTGGAGTTTTAGGCAGTTGGATCCCACATGGCCAACTGGACTGTTTAAGTCCTGACCCAGTGGCTTGAAAAACACTGTGTGTGTGTGTGTGTGTGTGTGTGTGTGTCCAAAATCCTGAGAGGAGAAGGGATTGGGACGTGGTCATCCCCCAGGGTGGTGCTTTCTCCCTTTCCCTCTGTCTGCCAGTCTCTCTGTTTCTGGGGAGTGCATGTACCCTATAGCACAGACAGACAGACAGACTAAAAAACAAAACAAAACAAAAAAACAACCAAACAAAAAACTACCTTCCCCAGATACTAGTGTTGAAAACTTTTCCTTCCTCACTAGTTCTAAAAACGTGTTCCCTGATATATAGGCACTGAGAGGGTTGAATTCAGTCTTGAGAAACTGTGTGGGATATGGAGACTGGTGTTCTTGCCAGCACCACCCCTGCTGCCTTGTATGAGCTACTTGCATACACTAAGAAAGTGCTCTCTCAGCTCTCAGAGGTGGCCGTCCTTATCCATCCCTAACCGGTGCAAGCTGTTGGGTGAGTCTGGAGATGAAGACATGCTTATTTTGGGATATCTGAACATCCCCTAATTCTGAGAAGATGTTATAAAGGCTTTGTTTTGTTTGTTTTCATTATAGGGTATATGCACTCACTAGAGAGGGACAGAGAAGGGGAGAGAGAGAAAAAAGGGACAGCATTCCCCCAGGGGAGATGTCCAAGCGGCAATCCCTTCTTCATTCTCTCAGGATTTGGGGCATGCATGCACATGTACCTGGCAAGATTTTCAAGTCATCAGGTCTGGGGCTTGAACTGCACAGACGACCTTACGGGATCCAACTGCCTTAACCACCACACTGTTGGTTGGCCCATACCATGCCACTTGGCTGGCCTCATCTGTTTTTATATTTCACTTTGGGTGTTTTTCAGTGTGTGGAACTCAGTAGTCTTACATTCAGTTTCTTTTTTTTTCCAGAAGATGTGTGCATTCATCGGGGAGAGAGAGAGAGCGAGAGAAAGAAGAAACACCCCCCATGAGACATGGTCACACTGAAATCCCTTCTCCTCTGTTTCTCCCTTCTTTCAGGATTTTGAGCACTTATGCACATGTGCCCAGCATGTCTCTCAAGCTGCCAGGTCCAGAACTTGAACCGTACTTCACTCATATAAGAACCTTTGTCCCAGTTTTCAAACATGTTTGTGCATTATCTTACTTTTATCCTTAAAGCAATAGCTTTCCAGCCAAAGGGTCACGGCCTTTGCATTTAGCAGGTTGTGAGTGGAATATTTTCCTTATACTAAAAATGGAAACTTTTGGGGACCAGCAGTTAGCGTAATGGCTATGTCGCTGGACTCCCACGTAGTCAGCCACGGTTCGCGTCCCGGACCCGGTGGCTTAAAACTTACGCCGGCTGCGTGTGAATGCGTGCCCGAGATCCCGAGAGGAGAATGGAGGAGAAGGGATTGCGGCGTGGCCATCCCCCCCGGGGGGTGATTTCTCGCTTTCTATCTCTCTGTGTGGCGAGTGCACGTGCCCTATAGCAAAACCCTCTCCAAAAAAAATTAAAAAAAAAAACGGAAATTTTGCAGATTACTTTTATTTTCTTAGTGTCCTTTCCTTCACCTGGTCAGCGGGGTTTGAACTCCTGGAAATGGAAATATTTACCTCGTAGAGCTTTCAGGATTACAGGAATCATTTGGACACAGATTGATATGGTAGCCATGCCTGGAGAGAGTGCAGAGGAAGAAGAGGCCTTCAACACTGTGACCCTGAGGACACAGGAAGAGTCAGCGGAGTGCAGGGGAAAGACCAGGAGAGTGAACTTGGGGAGTCGAAAGGAATTTAGCCATTGAAGGTGAAAAGTCATGGTGCCGCCTGTCATGAGGACAAAGACTTACCACTGGGCTGGCCGTTAGGAGCTTAGCGCGACCCAGCCACAGGCAGTTTCAGTAGAGAGACGCAGAGGCAGACGGAAGGAAGACAGCAGTGGAATGACGAATGAGCATAGGGAAGATAGGAAAGTGTAAACACCTAATGAGACAAAATCCTCCCGTAAGAGCAAAGGGAAAAGAAGGAGCTCAGTATCTAGACAGATACTCAAGTTGGGAAATTGGATTTGGCTTTGAAGGAATAGGAAATTAAAAATAAAATTTTTTTAAGGATTGAAAGTTGGCCAATTAAAAACTTTTTTAGGCCTGGCCCCATAGTGTAGTGATTAAATGTTGTACATCAGAGACCAGAGCCCATATGGCAGACCACGATTCAAATCCCAGCCTCAGAGACTTGAGAAACATGCTGGGTGCCTGTGCTTTTGTGCCCAGAATCCTGATGAGGGGCCGCAGTGGAGGAGGGTGGACTGGTGTGGCCATGGCCTGTAGGACATGCTTTCTCTGTTTTTCTGTCTGTCTCTTTCTCTGGTAAGCATATGCACTCTCTCTGGTTAAAATAAATAAGTAAAGCAAGAATATTAGAAATACCATCATCTAATACTTTCTCATCCAGGAAAGAACTTTAAAAAAAACTTGCCAGTGGGCCTGTGTGCTTGCAGGAGAGAGACAGAGAGAGGGAAAGTGAGAAAGCATCTCCTGGGGGGATGGCAACTTTGCAATCCCTTCTCCATTCTCCTTCTCCTCTTGGGATTTTCAGCACACACACACACACACATACACACACACACACACACACACACACACACACACACACACAAGTACCTGGTATGATTTTCAGGTTACAAGATCCAGGACTCAAACCTAGCAGTTTGCCATGTGGGATCCAGCTGCCTTAACCACCATGCCACTGGCTGGCCCAAGAAATTAAAAACATTTTAATATTTAAAAATTGAATATATTAATGTGAGAAAGATAGTATCTCAGAGAATGAAGTTTTTCTTTTACTGCTTAAGGTTTGTCTTGCCTGTGGGCTCAAGTTTCCATCTCTCCTTCTCCTTTAGGGCTCTAGCTTCATCATTTGTCTTTTCTCTCAAATCATTTTAGCCTCATCTTCTTTCCTGCTCATTCTTTTCCATTTGCATGTGAGCACAGTACACTCTTGCATCTTAAAAAAGAACAGGTCAAAGGTAGTGAGGACCTAAATGAACCTAAATGAAAGCAGTGGCAGAGGGGATGGGAGGAGGGGCTAGATGGGGGAGATGTTATATAAATAGCGCTAATAGGACTTAGTGACTGATCGGATATGGCAGGTGAGAGAGGCGGAGGAATCTAAGATAACTCCCAGCAATCTCGCTTGGCTGATTGTGGTGCATGGCACTGTCAGAAAAGGAGAAACAGAACTAGGAGAATGAACATTCCTGACCTGAGTCCTGTGTGCTGTGGGGTAGATAGGGCAGGAGCTGTGATCTTGGAGTCCCACTTACATATGGTTCTGATAGCTTCCCACCCACCCCCACACCCCTGATCTGTTGTCGTCACTCTCTTTCATAGTTGCTGCTTTACTTTGGTTTCTGGAGTAATTTAAATACTGGGAGTTGAAACCCTCTTCCAAGAGCTTGTGGACTAACAGGATGTGTTTTTTGTTGTTGTTTTCTGGAAAGGCATTAAAATGAACCAGTTGATGGAATTAGGAATAAACGTGTAAGAAGATGTTGAAATGGGATCTTGTTAGCTTCAGTTTTAACTGTGGCCGGAGACAAGAGAGTCCACATTCCTAGGTTAGTAAGAGCACAATGCAGACTTGGAAAAGGGAGCGCGGGAAAACCAGTTTGATATCGTTCACAACCCAGGTCAGCTCGTTGGCCATTCCAGCCAATAAAAGAGGTCAGAGGCCAAGAAGACAATGATTAGGAAAAGCATTTAGAGACTTGGTGGTGGGCTTGAGTCTCTGCTCCTGAATACCATAAGAGAGAAGTATGAGGCTTTTGTCCCTTCAACTCAAGGCTAGGGAAAGGAGTTTGATGCAGTGTTCAGTGTGTATCCCCAAGATTGGGAAGCATAGTGCATTAGCGTTGATGCCTGAGAAGTCTAAAGAACAGGAGAGTGACTGGCTAGCTCCTTAGCTCCTTTGATGGTGGAACAAAAGAGATGTAATGCATTGTCCCATAGTTTTATAGAGCACAGAATGCAGGGCTGTTCCCAGAGAGCAAGGGTGGACCATGCTGGACAGTGAGATAGACTGGGATCATCTAAGGTCACATGTGAAAGAACTACCTGGACCTGAGCAGTATAAACTGATTTAATAGCCATCACTGACCATGTGTAGAAAGATATCTGCAGGTGAAGGCTCCCCAGTGATAGCAGTGAACTAGGAAGCTGTATTTACCTACTCTCCATCCTACCACCATCTAACTCAGGGCTCAAGAGAAAAAGTAAGCTTTAAATGCCACCAAGCCTGCAGGTCACCAACCTTATATCATTGCATTTGCCTTAGTCAGGGGAAAACTTACCTACAGCCTCTTCCTTCCCTATCTCAACCCCAGAATTAGGGACTGGTGTCAGAAACTGGGGTCTCCTAAATTATTCAACTGACTAAAGAGAAAAGAATCTGATCATGTCCACCTTTCTTGGTACAGGTGGCCAATGTTCAGCAAGCGATAGCTAGGGGAGGGAAGAAGTTGAACTTTATATCAGGTTGGAAGAGCCTGAATGATATATTAGACTGGACACATTGATTACAGAATTATGATTGATTTTCTTGGACTTGGAGTGACATGAAGTATCTTCATTATTTAAGAGTGACTAGAAAAGTTATAACTGTCTTGAATGTATCCAAGGACAAAGGAAGATCCAACCCCACTTAATAAACTTTAAAGAGTATATTAGTCAGGGTTCTCCTGAGAAACAGAGCTATTAGGATGGATGGGTGGATGGATGGATGGATGGATGGTTAGATAGATAGATAGATAGATAGATAGATAGATAGATATTTAAGGTGAAATGTTTTATAGGAATTGGCTCAATTATGGAGGTCAAGACGTCCCATGACTGGGCATCTGCAGGCTGAAGGACCGGGGAAGCTGGTGGTGTAATTCAGTATGTGTTAGGAGGCCCACAAGCCAGGAACTCTGATGTGTGAGCACAGAAGATGGATGCTCCAACTCAGAAAGAAAAAAAAATTATGAATTCCTTCTCCTTTTGTTCTATTGGGTTGTCAAGAAAGTCATGACACATTTTTGCATAGAAAAACACATCATGACTTTCCTGAAGACCTAATATTTGGCTCCTCAAAGAATTGGATGGTGCCCACCCATCTTGTGAGGGCAAATTTGCTTTACTCAGTATATTGATTTAAATGCTAATTTCTCCCAGAAACACCCTCACAGACATACCCAGAAATAATGTTTTATCAGCTTTCTGGGATGCCTTAGCCAAGTCAAGTGGATACACAAGATTATACATTATAAAGAGGAAGTGGAGAAAACAGATAAGGTAATTTTCTGATTATACCTACAAGTCCTTGTTCATTATAATGGTCACATATATATATATTAAAAAAAAACTATAGTTTTTTAGTGATACATAATTGACTGGAGGATAGAAGAAAAGGGCAGGGATGGTTATTATATGAATTAAACTTATTCACACAAATGTCATAATAACTATTTTCATTTCTTAAAATGATTATAGGATGATTTTAATTAATCAATTAAAATATGCACTAGGTAATTTTAAAACTACGTTTGCAATCTGTTCCACAGCTGGGGAAATTATCTGAGATATTGCCTGTGTGTAATAAGCACATAAGACATTTTTCCCCTTCTGCTTCCAGAGACTCACAGAAGCAATAAACAGCTAAGATGAATTGTTTACCATTTGTATTCTGCCATTGATCAATTAAAAAAAAAAAGAAGTGTGTGTGTTCCTGTAAACCAATAAAGATGATACCCACAAGTCAATAAACCCTAGAATAAACAAGAATGCTAATGGTTTCTCTTTCCAGTTTTGGGAATTTTTAAAAGGGCTTTAAACTATTAATTTACAGATTATCTTCCCAGAATTTGCAGTAATACTCCATCAAAGTCCTTTCATGGTAAAGGAGTGACAAGGGGACCATCTAAATAATGTTTCTATTAATATGTCCCTAAAAGTTGAAAAGACAACTTGAAAAACATGTGTGTTACACATACAGTATTTACAGTGACAGAGAACAAGTGCAATCTATTCCATAGAAGTGGAATTTTAGGTCCTGAGATAGGATATTAGATTGGCCTGAGAGGATGGGAGAAAGGAAGTAAGTTGGCATGGTGGCACCATTCAGGCTTTTATGGTTGTAGGGGGAGCCCTTGTTGTACCCTTGGAGTGCTGAGGGTGATATCGTATTTCTCTAGTGCTCTGCTAAATGCTGCATGTGATTTTTTTTTTTTGGTGTCATGGTGAGAGCACGTCAGCCCTTTATTTTGCTTACAGAAGTACCTGAGACTAGATGGTTTATGAAGAATAGAGGTTTTGGAGCCAATAGGTGGCATGATGGTTAAGGCAATGGACTCTCACATAGTAGACCACAGTTTGAATCCCAGACCCAGAGGCCTGAAAATCATGCTGGTATGTGTGCACACACACCTGGAATCCCAAGGGGAGAAAGGAGAAGAGTTTGCAGTGTGGCCATCCTCTAGCGGGGTGGGGGGAGGTGATTTTTCACTTTCTCCCTCTCTCTCTTTCTCTGTCTCTCTCCAGTGAGTTCATATGCCCTATGGCAAAAACCTGAAAAAAAGAAAGAAAAGAGAAAAGAAATAATAGAGGTTTATTTGACTCACAACTCTGGTGGCTGAAGAGTCCAGGGACATGAGCTTGGCATCAGGCTGCTCATATCACAACATGGCTGACAAATAGAGAGGATGGTGGATATGTACACAAAGAGACAGACCTGGGCTAGCCATTATCTTTTTAAAACAACCCACTCTTATGGGAACTAACTCCTCCTCCTGACAGCTAGATGTTGCTGGGCCTCCTGAGACATCATTAATCCAGTCATGGGAGTGGTGCCTCTGTGATCCAGTCACCATCCGCTAGGCCACACATTCTTCCAATGCCTTTACACTGGGGACCAGATTTCAAAACACGAATCTTTGAGGTCTGAGCATTTGAGGTCAGACCATAGCAGACCGCGAGTGCTGGAAGTTGTATACTACTCATTGTCACACAGCCTGGAGTTGTATGTCCTTGGGAATACTAAATCTTCTGTGATTGCTTTTTCCCTGTGGCAGGCAAAATGTCAAGGTGTTTTTCAAGATCCTTACCTTCTGACATAGCACCTGGAAAGGATGGGTCTTCTTGAATGTGAGTGGGACTTGAGAAAACGATGGGATGGCTATTCTGTTGTATATTCCATCATATAATACTCCACCAAAGCTGGCTAGAAATTCTCCTGCTGGGTTTGAAGAAGCAAGCTGCCATGTTGTAGAAGGGCCATTTGATCAGGACCCTAGAGCAGTCACTAAGTTTATAGAACATTGTTTCTTGGCTGTAGAAAATGAACATATTCCTTATTTTCTCTAAAGTCTATAGTCAGAGTTATTATAAACATGGCCTAGAAATTCTTAATCTGTCCTCATGTCTTTTACCTTCATATAATTTCCTAAAATTTCTCCCCACCTCTGGATTATGTCCTGGGCTTTCTTCAGATTTATTTTTATTTCATGAATTCTCTCTTGAGCTGACTGTATTGGTCAGTTTGTGATAACGCAGTGTAACAAACAACCCTGAAACCCCAGTGACTTATAACAGGTATCTATTTTTTTGCTCACACTAAACATCAGTGGCTTCAGGTTGAGTACGTTGTCTCTGCTCCAAGGTTTGGGTCAAGTTCAGTTGACCCTGTGTGCCATTTCTTTCTGAGACCCAGACTGGAGGAAAACAGCTATTTGGGATGTGAGATTTTCATGACATAGAAGATACTGCCCTAGACTATCAGTGGTTCCTAAAACAACTTCTTCCGACTTCTTTATTGTCACTTAGGCCATTGGACAAAACAAGTCAGTGGCCAAGCCCAATATCAGTGAGGTGTAGAACTAGACTTTTCTCTAGGGAAAGAGGAGAGGAATATTTTTGAACAACACAATCTATTATAATAGCCTAGATTTTTTCATTAGCAAATTTTTTATTTGTTATAGGGCACATGAATTTGCCAGAGATAGAGGGGGTGGAGTGGGAAATGAGAAAGCAGCACCCTCATCAGGCCATCCCATAATCCTTTCTCCTTCATTTCTCCTGTAGGGACTTTGGGCACACTTTAACACCTATCCAGCATGTTTTTCAAGTTGCTGGATCTGATACTTGAACTGTACAGTCAACCGTGTGGGATCCAGCTGCCTAACCTACTATGCCACTTATAAGTGTGCCCTATACAGTACTGTATAGTCAGTGTTAAGTTTAGTTCCTATGTTTTTCTATGCAAAAATGATCGTGACTTTTCTGACAACCCAATGCTTTATTCCTAGATGTAATTCTTGGCTTTTTGAGTAACAAGGAACTAATTAATCATGGTCTTAATTTGACCCAACTATTTAATTACTATTATTTACTTCAGTGGCTTAGTAGGTATGAGGCAACAAATTTACCAGGTAAATTCAGTCAAACAATTCAGTTGTTTGACATTTTCATTTATAAGTTTAGTTTCAGCATATCGTTTAGAAGTTTAAAGTATGTATTTATCAAAATTACTCAAGGGCCAGCAGGTACTGTGGAGTTTAAGGCACCGGATCCCACGTGGCTGGCTGTGCAGTTTGCATCCTGGACCCAGTGACTTGAAAATCACACTGTGTGTGTGTGTGAGCCCAAAATCCTGAGAAGGGACTGGAGGAGAATGGGAGGGTTTCAGTGTGGCCGTTCCCCTGGAGGGTGATTTCTTGGTCCCTCTCTCCGTCTCTTTCTAGTAAGTGCATATGCCCTGCGGCAAATGAAACAACACAAAACTCAAAATGCACAAAAGTAAAACTTTTTGAAGTATAAGTGAAAACAGCAATTTCTAACAGCAATAAACTAAACTAATATGTGATTTTGTTACTTGATGCCTGCCAGGACCAAGATTTGTAAGATCATTGGTTGAAAGGACATTGTGGATCTTTGAGCAGACTTAAGTCTCTTGCTAGACAGGAGAACTCAGCTTCTGAAGAAGCCCTATAAAGGCTTCCATGGAAAATCTGGGTCAAATCTCTTTCCCTTTTCTAGACAAGGTATCTATGAAATACAAGTCTGGTATAAAGGCCATCTCAATAACTAGCTGTCCAAGATCGAGAGCATGTGTGGGTCTTCTTTCACTCTGATGCCCTTATGTAATCCATAAGTTATTCCTACATACAGGGCCTTATTGATTTAACACTATTGAACTCTTTTCTCGTTGGTTTAATTTATTAATGTAGACACTTAGAGGTGGAAGGAGCGTCAGAGATTTGGAATTCATAAGCTCTGTATTTTGTGTATCAGAATCCTGTACGGACCATTTCAAAACACACATGACACCTGACTTAGTTTATCTGGGGTGTGGAGGGGTATGTGTGTTAGGAAAAGTTTTTTTTTTGTTTGTTTTTTGTTTTTTTTTGAGAGGTTTTTGCTATAGGACATGTGCACTCACCAGAAAGACAGAAACAGAGAGACAGAAAGTGAGAACTCACCCCCCAGTGGGATGGCCATGCCACAGTCCCTTTTCCTCCATTTTCCTCTCGGGATCTTGGGCACACACGCACACACACACACATGCCCAGAGTGTTTAAGCCACCGGGTCTGGGACTTGAACCATGGTTGGCTATGTGGGAGTCCAGCGACATAGCCATTACACCAACTGCTGTTGCTTTTTTTTTTTGAGAGGAAAAGTTTTCTAGGTAATCTGACTAGGTGGTTTTCTGATTAGGAATCTTCTTTTCCCTAGTCTAACCCCTTAATTGTGTAGATGAAAGAGTTTTTTTGGAAGGAAGAAAAGTGCTTCTAATTTAAGGTTGCCTTGGTTAACACAGGTAGTTAGAAAATTGAAGCCTTAATGATTTTATTTCTCTAGCTCTTTCTGAACTCATATTTTACCACCATCAAGTTGTAATTTAGTTTTGACTTAATGACAGGAGCTTTAAGCAGACCTTTATTTTCAAGAAGATCTCTGTTTTTCTGTAACGTAAATGAATGAACAATGCTTTACACTGGCTTTGGGTTCAGAAATTCTGAGAAGCTCTTTAATTATAATAATTCAAGTTGGTTGTAAACAGCTGCAGCAGGAGACAGTAGGCAGACCTGTTGAACTCCACACTGGAATCATATTGGTGTCTGTACAGTGTCCATGGACAAATGCTTCACTCTAAAGAGGAAAAGAATTAAAAAACAATTTTTTAAAGTTTTCTTCAGAGAGTGAGAGTGAAAGAGAGAGAGGCAACTCCAATAGGATATTTTTTTTTTTTTTTGAGAGGTTTTTGCTATAGGGCGTGTGCGCTTGCCAAACAGAGAGAGACAGAGAGACAGAAAGAAAGAAATCACCCACCGGGGGGATGGTCACGCTGCAATCCCTTCTCCTCCATTCTCCTCTTGGGATCTTGGGCATGCATGCACACGCGCCCGGTGTGAGTTTTAAGCCACTGGGTCCGGGACGCGAACCACGGTCGACTACGTGGGAGTCCAGCGACATAGCCATTATGCTAACTGCTGGTCCCTCCAATAGGATCTTCACACCAAGATCCACCCCTAGCCGGCCTGGATTATAGACACAGTGTGTGCTTCTAGTGCACACGGGGTGTGGACCCAGGACCTTCCCATGTGGGTGCAGTACTGTAGAGCATTGTGTTTTCATTGCATGGCCATTTAAAGTATTTTAAAAGGACCACTAAGTTTATTTTCTATTCATGTGTATCTGAAGTGTGCACAGGCTACAACCTGGCATCATCTCTGCCTCAGACATGTTTAATGACTTTCAAATCAGAGTTTTGAAACATGGTTCACAAATTATAAGATTTACACACACATTAAAGTTTATTTTCCCAGGTGGGTAAAGCAGGTTCTTATAGAGGACTGGGAAGCAAATGTTCTTTCATTATAGCACTGAGGAGGAAAAACCCCAATTGTGGAAGAGAAAAAGAGCATAGTTCATTTTAACTTTCATTCAAGCCATCCACCTTAGTCAATCAGCAGCTAGCCAGGGCTCATTTTTCATTCATTAGGCCTACACTTCAGCTAACAGTTCAAGATATTTAGCAGTATGACATCTGAATAAAGTATTTGGGGTTCAAATGGTTTGCATCGTAATCCATCTTTTATTTGAATGGATTCAGTATTTATTTATTTATGTGTTTACATTTGACTTGTTTTTTCCTCCTTTGACGCCCTCCCTCTCACCTGTCATTCCCCATTCTCCCACACTGTCTCTGGTGTCTGCAGTTGCTCTCCATGCTTTTATACCATCCAATATTTCAGTTTCTACCATAGAGTGCAAACATTTGGGTATGTATTAAATGGGGACATACAATGCCTCTCTTTCATAGTCTGGCATGCTTCGCTTAGCAGTAAATCTTCTATATCTGTCCACTTTCTATCAAATGCCAGGGTCTCATTGTTTTCTTTTTTTTTAATGGCTGAGTAGTGTTATGTAGTGTATATGTCCCACGCTTTTTCAGTCCATTCGCCTGTTTGTGGACATTTGGGTTGGTTCCATGTCTTAGCTATTATGAATAATGCCACAATAAACCTGGATGTGCAAGTGTTTTACTGACTGAGTGTATTCCTATCCTTTGGGTAGATACCAAGGAGCGGAATTGCTGGATCATATGTAGTTCTATTTGTAGGTCTTTGAGGAATCTCCATTTTGTTCTCCACAGTGGCTGTACTAATTTACATTCTCACCAACAGTGTAGGAGAGTTCCCTTTTCTCCACGGAGAAAGTTCTTGCCAGCACTTACCTTTTTTTCTTTTTTTTCTTTTTTAAAATCTTAGCCATTCTGTTCTGACTGGAGTTAGGTGGTATCTCATTGTGGTTTTGAGTTATATCTCCCTTATGATAAGGAAGCTGAGCATTTTTTCATAGGCTTTTTGGCTGTTTGTCTTCCTTAGAGAGTTGTTTGTTTAGCTCATTTGTCCATCTTTTAACTGGGTTAATCTTTTTTTTTTTTTTTTTTTTTCTGGTTAGCTGGTTGAGTTCCCTGTATATTCTGGTTATCAGTCCCTTATCTGAGGCATAGCTTGCAAATATATTCTCCCATTCCACGGGTTGTTGGTTCACTCTAATTACTGTTTCTTTTGCTTGTGCAGAAGCTTTTTAACCTAATGTAATCCCACTTGTCTATTTTTGGGATTATTGCCTGTGCTTTAGGGATTTATTTAATAAGTCTTTGCCTATTCCAATGTTTCCAAGAGTTTCCCTGGTGTTTTCCACCAGTTTTATAGTTTGAAGTTTTAAGTTTAGATCTTTAATCCATTTGGAGTAGATTTTTGTTAGTGATGAAAGATAGGGGTTCAGTTTCTTCTTTCTGCAGGTAGCTACCCAGTTTTTCTTTTTCTTTTTTTAAAAATTATTTAACTTTATTTATTTATTTATTTATTTGACCAGAGAGGGACAGAGTGAGAGAGAGAGAGAAGTAAAGTGAGAAAGTAAGCCACCAGTTCCTGGACCCAGAGAATTAACACTCATACCAGGTACATGGGTGTACACGCCCAAAATCTCAAGAGGAAAGACTAAAGGAGAAGGGATTGTGATGTGGCCATACCCCTGGGAGGGGGTTATTTCTTGCTTTCTCTTTCTCTGTCTCTCCAGTAAACACATGCACCCTATAGTATAAATTTCTCTCTTTTTTTTTTTTTTTGAAAGATTTTTGCTATAGGGCGCATGCGCTCACCAGAAAGACAGAGACAGAAAGTGAAAAATCACCCCCCAGAAGGGATGACCACCCTGCAATCCCTTCTTTTCCATTCTTCTCTCGGGATCTTGGGCATGCACACACATGTACCTGGTGTGAGTTTAAGCCAACAGGTCTGGGACTCGAATCACGGTCGACTACATGGGAGTCCAACAACGTGACCATTATGCCATCTGCTGGTCCTCGGACTTTTATTTATTTATATTGACACACAATAAAATATAGGCACATACCAGAGAGAGAGAGAGAATGAGAATGCACTCCCCAGGGAGATATGGTGATGCTGCATCTTCTTTTCTCTATTCTTCCGTCCCCTCAGGATTTTGGGCACATACACACATGTGCCTAGCATGTTTTCAAGCTGCTAGTGCAAGGATTCAAACTGTGGTCTGTCATGTGGCATCTGGCTCCTAATGCGTAATGCTTAACCACCGAAATATAGGGCTGTCCTTAGAACTGATTTACTGTTTAATGAGAGTCATATTTCTAATTTCACATTTTCCATTATAAAAATGAGGAGCTTATACTAATTCCCTGTATTTTATAAAATGAATTTTCTTTTCCAATTAAAATTATTTTGAATGGTTAGAGTCCATAGCTCCTCAAACTGGTTGGGTAGAATGACCTTAGTTCAGGTGAAATGTTTTGGGCTGATTCTTCTAAAGAACAGTATAACGTGACATTATTCCCCGAGCTGTTAGACACAGGTCAAATGTAAGAGAGAAATAAATAAAACATTTGTCTGTGCCTCTAACCATAGTAAAGAGTACTCAGGGCCCAGAATTAACAGAAAACTTAGTTTTGGCTGGGGAAGCAGCTCTTAGGTGTTGGTATATGACTCTTTAGGGCAAGTCCTATGCAAGACACATGCTATAATTCCTTGAACAAAGTGAGTTCTTCTGCTTCTGTGGCTCTTAAAACAATAGTAAAACACAGCAAAATAAATACATAACCACCATTTTTGCATGGCTTTTAAAATGAAGACTTATATGTTAGAATATTGCATTTTTAAGAGAAAAAAACTTGACTTTTGTATTGCTCGTGCAATCAAGGAGAGTCTTCTTACGCATACTCATAAATTCCTGTAAGTTAGAGTCTTCGTCTTCTAAGACTGGATGGGATCCAGTCTCACCCATTGTTTTTAAAAATGAGGACATTGGTATGACTTGCCAGGGTCATCACTTAGCTGGCGATTAAACAAGTACTTTTGTGGGAGAGTCTTGTTTTTTGGTGATCTTTCTTTTCGTTTTCTTCTGCTTGTGATTAAAAAATTAAACTGTGTATCAGATCAAAGAAGCTCAATATCTCGTTTTTCATGTTCAGAAATAGAGAGGATGGTAGTTATTGGTGCTGTCCTCCAAATAGCTGGCTTGCTGCCATCAGATACTGCATTTTCTGATCCTCATGTTGGTTGGGCTGGCATCCATGACCAGGTTGACCTGGATTTGCGAGCCGAATTGTGTGTCATTTCTGAGTGAGAATTTTTCCCCCTTTTATTTTTTTAGTTTTTAAATGAACAAAAGCAATATACATTTGTGGTTTGCAGCACGATGTTGTGACGTGTGCATTTGCTGTGGGATCACTCCACAGGCGAATCTATCCTGGGCAGGAGGTTTTCCCCCTTGGTTTGAGACCCTCTGAGGATCTGTCTGTGGTAGCTCCTCTATTGGCCTGCGTCCCTAGATAGTCATGTGTAGTTCCCCTCAACACGCTGAACCAGAATGTATACTCAGCATGGGTGTAACCTCCTCTTTTTTAAAAAGTTTATTGTTTATTTCTTCCATGAGAGAGAGGCACCCCCAACAGGTCTTGATATCACAATTCAACCCTGGCTTCAGTCAACCCCGATCATGGAAATGTGTGCCTGGAGTCCTCAGGGAAGTCTCTGGAACCTTCCCAGGTGGATCAGCTTCGCAGAGTGTTGTGTTCCCCCTGCGCCACCATCTGGCCACAGGAAAACCCTTTCTGTTGTAAGCTATTGAGATTTTTGCTGTTACCTGTAACTTTTCGTTACAAACCTACCAGAGTATTTTCTTGAAAGGAAGATAATGCTTATCACCATGCAGGCCACAGCATTATAGGGAACTGAAGAATTGTTTGGTAATTTAGAGCCAAAGAGTGATACAAAGTTGTTGGGTGTGTTTTGCCATCGAGGGTATCTTTTTCTGGAGGGCAGGGGAGAGACATCTCTGTGTGATCATCTTGTGTTTCCACTTACGTTATTATTATTATTATTATTTTTATCACTAAGCTAGTAAACTATTCATGGGTGAGTGCTGGAGCTCACCACAAACGTTTTTGAACTGTTGCCATTTTCACATCACAGCCAGAATTCAAGAATTGAACTAAGAATGGAGGAGTCCGGGTCTTCGTTTTCATTCTGCCACAGCGTGACCTTCAACCAGTCTGGGTGTCAGGATCGTCACTCCTCTATAAATAGGTTTTGGAATGAATCCTCAAGAATATCTTTCTGGCTCTGTTAATCTGCAGTTCCAGGAAATTAGAACAACATGTTGCTAACTATTTTGGATCAGGGATTTTAAACACAAGTTTAAAATATGTAAGAACCAGGTCTAAGTATATCTTGGTAGAACCATTCAAGGAATAACTTTCACTTAAATTATCCAAATCTTGAGCTATTCTAGAATATGATATATTGGACTTTCAGAGTCTAATTGCTTTCTTTTATAAAAAATTTTCCAGAGAGCATCTGTGTTCACCAGACAGAGACAGAGAGACTGAGAGAACGAGAGGGAGAATGCAACCCTATCACGAGGCAGGTTATGCCTTAGTCTTTTCTCCTCTCCATTTTTCCATCCTGTTCAAATTTTGAATATGCATGTACATGTGCATACCCAACATGTTTTTTAAGCTGCTGTGGCTAGGGTTTGAACCGCTGTCAGCCATGTGGGATCTGGCTCCTTAACCCCTAGCCTATGGAGTCAACCCTCTCCCAACGTTACCTATAGAGATATGGATGGGAGAGTTTTACCACTTTTCTGTCAGCCTTGTCAACTTCATCTAAATGGACCTTTCTCTTCCTGAGTCCTAAGATGTTGGAAAAATTTTGACAGGCTCTCAGTATTAGCCCCTCACTCTTGGTCTTGTTTTTTAAAAATTTGCCAGAGGATGTGGGCGCTTGCACAAGAAACTGGCAGAGAAAGCAAGAAGGCATCCCTCATGAGGGACGGTTGTACTGCAGTCCCTTCTCCTCTACCCTTCCTTCTCTTCGGGATTCTGGACACGCACGCACGCATGCACGTACGTACCCAGCGTGTTTCTCAGGCTGCCAGAGCTGGGACTTGAACTGCAAAGTTAGCCATGTGGCAGCTAGATTCCATTCCTGTGTCTTGTTTTAATTCAGTGGCAAAAATCATGCCAGGTATGTGTGTATACATGCCCAAAATTCTGAGAGGAGAATGGAGGAGAAGGAATCGCAGCATTTCCATAGTACCTGGGGGGGGGGGGGGGGTGCTTTCTCACTTTCTCTCTTCTGTGAGTACATGTACCCTGTAGCAAATAAAAAAAAATGCACTGTATGTAAAGCTCTATTTTCCTTTTTAAGTTTTTGCTATAAGGTGTGTGTACTCACCAGAAACAGAGAGACAGAGACAAAGAGAGAGAAATGGAGAAATCACCCTTTGTGGGGATGGCCACACTAACACCCTTCTCCTTTCTGCTCTGGGGATTTTGGGCACACGCACGCGCACACACACACACACACACACACACGTACTTGGAGTGACTTTTAAGATGCCAGATCCAGGATTTAAACTGTGCAGCCAGGGATGTGGGATCCAGAGCCTTATCCTCCTCACCACCTGTTGGCCCAGCTCATTATTAAGAAAGCAGACGTGTGGCATTTTGACTGGTGTTACTTAGTCTGCATTCCCAAAACATTACTTTCGTTTTCCACTTTCATTTGAATCTTAACCACAAAGATAGTTTCAATGCACTTACTCAAAGAAATAATAACCTAACATGGATACAAACATTGCAAGATTTTGTTAAGCTTCAAGTCCTTAAAAAACAGGGACTGTCAGGTGGCGCTGGGTTCCCACATGGCCGATTGTTGTTCGAGTCCTGGACTTGGCGACTTACTTTCTTGCTTTCCCTTTCTCTCTCTCTCTCTCTAGTCAAATGAAAAGATAATAACAACAAACGGAATTAAATAAATAATTTTAAAAAAAAAGCTGTGATCTTAGAGAAACACTCTTATCATCTTGGACTAGCCATTGTCCCTGATCTTCAGTGAAGAAGAGTGATGCGAACTGTCCCGAGTCCTAGGGTTCTATTGGCTGTGCAGTCTGGCAGTGTCGGAAGAAGCGAGGCAGTGTCTCTGTCTCGGCTGACCTTGAGGAATGCACAAGCTTCAAGGCCGAGGTAACGGACTGAATGTTCTGTATGTTCGTGAACTGCAATCTTGGGGTCTCTGGATAAGTATGAGAGGAATGTGGGGTGAGGTATTTACTGGCCCCTCTGGCCACCAGGCTCGTAGTGCTCAGCTGAGCTATAGGCCGGAACCCTCTGCATGCCACGACTTGGGTGGCTTGAATGCCGAGGAGTGAGAATGGGTGGAATGCAGTAATAAGTGCCGTCCAGAAAACGTTCCGATTTTGTGCATACTGCAGGATTATTTTCAGCGGAACACTTGCCATTGAGACTTTCTTAGCTTTCTAAAAACAGGTAGTGCTGTTTGCTCAGTTCCTCTTTTTTTTTTTTTTTTTTTAAGAATTATTTCTTTATTTTATCATTATCGTTATTTTTAATTTGACCATAACAAGACAGAGAGAAAGTGAGCAAGCAAGTTGCCAGGTCTGGGACTCGAACCGTTGTCTGCCATGTGGGAGTCCACAGCCTTTAGCCACCACGTCACCTGCTGGCCCTGCTCGATTCTTTATAATGTCCAGTTCTCCAAGTACAGAAGTTAATATCAATAAGATCCTAATAATTACACGAGGCTCTCAGTTAATAGGCCTGTGAGGTTTCCGTCAGCTCAGTGAGTATCCACAAAGGGAGTGAGCTTTGTTCTGGTACTTAGCATCTGAGGGAAGTGCGGAGTTCTCGCATTCACACCTGGAAGGTTTTACCACACACTTGAGTAACTGTTCTAGCATGTCCTAAGGGGATATTGACAATAATAGGTCTGGTGTTTTGGGGAAAAAAATGTTTGAGCTCATCAAAGTGAAGCACATGAAAAAGCAAGGAAACATAGTTCTTGCGGAAGTGTGGGGTGAAGAAGCAGCCGGTGTGGGGTCTGAGGCAGGAGTCAGCCCCTTCTGCCCGAGTGTTGGGGGCCAGCTCTGCCTCAGCTGCTGTGGCAAAGTGTCAATTATGCGGGGCCCCCGACCCCTTCCCATGTTCAGAACAAGAATAGAACTAACTGGCGCATCAGGATGCAGTGCATTCCACGATATCTGTTTACTCCCAAGCAGTCATCTCTTCCACCTCCTGCACAGCGACCAAGGAGCTTATCATTTTTGTCACTTAAAATAGTTCGGACATTGCATTTGGAACTCTCGAGCTCAAAAAACATAGTTTGAAGAATCCAATTTGTGTATAGTTCAAATTTTAATGATGAACCACACAAAACCACCCACATTCTTTTACTATACTGAAATCGTGCTATGTTACCTTGCACTTAAAATAGAGCCGGTTTGGGACCAGCAGTTAGCGTAATGGCTATGTCGCTGGACTCCCACGTAGTCGACCGCGGTTTGCGCCCTGGACCCAATGGCTTAAACTCACGCCAGGCGCGTGTGCATGCGTGCCCAAGATCCCGAGAGGAGAATGGAGGAGAAGGGATTGTGGTGTGGCCATCCCCCCTGGGGGGTGATTTCTTGCTTTCTCTCTCTCTCTCTCTCTCTCTCTCTCTCTCTGTCTTTCTGGCGAGCGCACGTGCCCTATAGCAAAAATCTCTCCAAAAAAAAAAAAAAGAAAAAGAAAAAAAAATAGAGCCGGTTTTAGAGGGTATCTTCTGATGGCCTTAGCCATGATAGCATTGTTTCTGTGTCTATACACAACTCTAGCCAGGTCATGAACTTGGGAAAGTTTGCCTCTCTTTTCTCGACTTTCTTTGTTTTTCTGCTTTTCTCTTTTGCTCAGAAACCCTCACCTTCAGTCCAGTAAACTTCTGGTACTGGATAAAGTCTGTCCTTAATTGCATTAGAAAATCCAATCTTCAAAAACAACAACAACACACACACACAAAGGTGTCTCTGACCAATCACAACGAGCAGAAACAGGAGAGCTCTAACTCCAGGACGCCTGGACTGACACCATCCAACAAGAGGACCTGGAGCCCTGAGCCCTGGGTCCTGCCCTGGCTCTGCCACTCTCTCAGCACTCCTTTCCAGCTTCGATTTCTAGCCATCAGTATTTTTTTTTTTTGGGGGGGGCGGGGGGCCTGCCATGATTCTACAAGGTGGTATATGTAGAATTATTTTGAAAACATGAAGCGCTTTTTTTAAAGTGTTTTCAAATATTGTTGTAAGGCCCCCTTACGGTGGTTGCAACCTATGGGGTCACATGGGGAGGCCCTGGGTTTGGTTCCCAGGTTGGCCCGGCCTTGACGGTGTGTCCTGTGATCCTAGACAGCTGGAAGACTCGGGGGTGGGGGTGGGGGGCCGTGGGAGGGGCCTCACACTGTGGTAAAACCTGACAGTGGCTGCAGTTTCTGTCTGTCTTTCTTCCCCCTCTATCTCGCATGAGTGTAAGAAACAAAAATTGCCCTAAAATCATACGAAGAACACTAACTAGAACATCAGAACCCCTGATTTTAGTGGTCATGTTTTGTTACTCCCTAGCCTCTGAGACTTTGGAGGTCCCTGGCCTTGAACCTGTGCTCTTTCCATATGAGATCGCCTTGCACCGTGTTGTGTTTTGCTACTGTGTCATCATCTGATCCCTAGCTCTTTTTAAAAATTTACTAGAAGTCATGTATGCTTATTAGAGAGAGACAGAGTGAAATCATACCCCGGGAATGGTCATGCAGTAATCTCTTCACCTCCGTTCCTCCGTTCTGTCAGGCTTTGGGGCATGCACGTGGACCTGGCGTTTTTCAGGTCACTAAGTCTAGAACTCAAGCCTCGCACTTGGCCACGTGGGATCTGGCTTCCTTTACCACTAGGGGCATGAGCTGACTTTGTTCTTTGGTTCTAATTTAAAAAGTAGCCGGAGCTACATCTATCAACTTATCTATATAAGAACTATTTTTTAATTTTATTATTTTAAAAAATTTGCTATAGGGCACATGCGTTCACCAGAGAATGACAGGGGAAGAGAAAGAAAGAAATAAAGCAAACTGTCAGGTCTGAAACTCAAACCACGATCTGCCATGTGGGAGTCCAGTGCCTTAGACACCACACCATCTGCTGGCCCCAGAATAATGTATTTGTTTCAGATTTTATTTTATTTTTTTAATTTGCCAGACGGCATATGCACTCATCAGATAGAGGGAGGGGGAAACCACCCTCCAATGCGGTGTAGTCTCGCTGAAATCCTTTCTCTTTTCCTCCATCTTGTTGGGATTTTGGGCACACACGTGTACATGTTCCTGGCATGGCTTTTCAGGCCATCTAGGCTAGGATTCCAGCCGCATAGTAGGGCTTATAGGATCTGGCTCCCTTAACCACCAAGTCACAGAGTCAGTCTTCCCTTTATGAAATGTAGCAGAACCGAGTTATTTCTCCTTAGAAGACCTTTAACCAGCCCAGCCTGGGCCCTTCTCGGAAAGCCTTGCTCGGGGGGCGTCGGTGGTGTTCTTCTCAGCCTATGCATTAGGCTGACCTTGCCTTTGTCAGCACCCTCCAGCAGTTAGCTTTGGTATAAAAAGTAACTCATTCATGGCTTTCACTGCCGTTTTGCAGACGGGCCACTGAAAGCCCTTGGAGTGTGAATTTGGAGGAGCTAACAGCTGCATGTGCTATTTCCAATGCTCTTTAAGATCTGCCCAGGATGTGACCACGGGAATATTTATCATTTCTTTGGTGGAGGGAAGATAGATGTAAAAATGGGCGAGAGATATGCAGAGGTGACAACTAGGTGAAAAATTCTTGAACAGACTGCATAGGCTTGCCATCTGGTATCTAGAGGAAACTGTGTTCTTTTTTTATTTTTTTAAAGATTTATTTATTTACTTTTAATTTATTCGTTTTAACTTGACCTGAGAGAGACACACACGCACACACACACACAGAGAGACAGAGAAAGTGAGAAAGGAAGCCACCAGGTCCGGGACTCGAACCATGGTCAGCCACATGGGAGTGTCCAGCGCCTTAACCACCACGCCACCTGCTGGTCCTGTAAACTGCATTCCTTTGTGGTGCTTATCTGCCAGTACTTGGGGGCAGCCACAGAGGGGATGGTTTGAGTGCTGGAGTAACAGCAGTATGTTTCCCCAATAATCAAAGAAAACAAGTCTCATTCTCTTCTGCCTTGTGACTATATCGTAGAATAGCACTGTTGTAAGTCTGCTAATTACTTATTACCCAACCGACCAACAAAAGGCAAATGAAAAAAAAATGTGATTTTTCTCTTTAGAAGGAAGTACATTTGGATCAATGAGTGGGCCATGGGCAAATTCTTCCCTTCATCAAAGCGTTAAATTACGTAGCTAGCGCGGGAGCTTCTGCCCATGGAGCTCAGGTGCTCCGCCCTGTGCCGTGTAAATATATTGACCAGCTCAGAAGCTCACTGAACATCAGCTTTTAGGGAAAAAATACATAACTGAATTGTGTTTCTATCTGTTTATATGCAGCTCAATGAATAAATGATTCATCAGTGCTAGTGATCAGATTAGTCTCAGAAATCCTTGTTATATATTTTTAAAGAATGATTTTATTTAATAATAATAATAATAATAGTTATTATTATTATTCAATTTGACCAGAGATAGAAAAAGAGAGGGAAAGTGAGAAAGCAAGCTGCCAGTTCTGGGACTCGAACCACAGTTGGCCATGTGGGAGTTCAGCATCTTAACTACCATACCATCTGCTGGCCCCCTTGTTATATATTTTTAAAAAATTTTAATTTATTTTTATTTATTTTGATCTGACCAGAGAGAGAGAGAGAGAGACAGAAAGAGAGAGAGAGAGAGAGAGAGAGAGAGAGAGAGAGAGAAAGAGAAAGCTACTAGATCCAGGACTCAAACCGCAGTTGACCATGGTGGAGTGTCCAGTGCTTTAACCACCATGCCACCTGCTGGTCCCTTATTATATTTTAACAGGGCCAGTTTTGTGGATTTTTCTCAAAACGGTGTCCCAAAGCCTCATGGAAAATTAAATCTATTTCTCTCCTTTTCATACAATAATATTAAGTTATGTTCTAGGAATTTTTTTTTTGAATAAGATGTTTAAAATTAGGACTTTTCATGCCCAGAATCCCAGGAGGAGAATGGAGGAGAAAGGACTGTGGCATGACCATCCCCCCTGGGGGGTGATTTCTCACTGTCTCTGGCAAATTCATATACTCTGCAAAAACCTAAAATAAATAAGTAAATAAAATGAGAACTTTTGTCCTTGGCTATAATTACTTGAAACCTTATCACTGCTGGACTTCTACCAGTGTTTGTTTGGTGTGGGGTGGGGATAGTCAGTTAGCAGGTTGGCATTTTCATGATTCCTTGATATAAGAATATATTTTAGGCTTGGAAGGATATAGCAGATGTTCTTGGTACCCTGCCCACTTCCCTTAAGATCTTTTTATTTCTTTGTGTTCAGACTTCCAACTGCTAGTAACTGGAATTGCTGGGGAATTAACACCAGCCTCAGAGTCTTCCATCAGTTATTGAAGGGAGTTGGGGTATAATTACCCCAGCTCCCTCACCCTTTGGATGGTATGATTGTAATGCCTGTGTTTGTCTTCATAGTTTCCTGCTGAAGTTCAGTTCTAGCCATTGGCTTAACATACCCTTAATTAGCGGGTATTAGTGGAAATGACCCTTAATTTCCCCCTCATTGCCCCCTCCCAGTCATTTTTTTGTCTCCCTAATAAACTATTTCCAGTCAAACTTTGATCTTAAATGGAATCTCTGCTTTGGGGAATACTTAATCCCAATCAAACTTCTTGCCTACAAGCAAAATTTTAATCTAGTAGTCTTAAGTAGAGTAACAAAAATATCTTGACTTAATCTATTTAATAAGTACTTTATATATTTTCTCTATCTGGTAGCCATGTTGCTAATTGTGAACTATATAATATCTTTGTTGTTATTTCTCTTTTTAAAGAAAAAACTTTGTAGTTCTAATTTGTTCATTCCATCTAACTTTTGCACATTATGGAAACAATTAAAATAAAATGAAAACATCAGAAAGATACCTAGGTTAAACACAATCATATATATATATATTTTTGAGAGGTTTTTGCTATAGGGCACGTGCGCTCACCAGACAGAGAGAGACAGAGAGACAGAAAGCAAGAAATCGCCCCCCGGGGGGATGGCCACGCTGCAATCCCTTCTCCTCCATTCTCCTCTGGGATCTTGGGCACGCACGCACATGCACCCGGCGTGAGTTTAAGCCACCGGGTCCGGGACTCGAACTGCGGTCAACTACGTGGGAGTCCAGCGACATAGCCATTATGCTAACTGCTGGTCCCAAACACAATCATATTTTAAGAATTTCTATTTTTTTTTTTTTTAAGAGAGAGTGTTACTATAGGATTCGTGAGCTTGCTGGAGAGGCAGAGAGAGACAGACAAAAAATGAGAAATCAGCCCCCCTGGAGGGGATGGCCATGCTGCAATCCATTCTCCTATCAGGATTTTGGGCACACGTGCACACATACCTGGTGTGTTTGAAGCCGCCAAGTCCAGGACTCAAACCGTTGTCAACTATGTGAGAGTCCAGCAACATAACCGCTACACGATCTGCTGGTCCCAGAATTCCTATTCTTAACAGGGATACTTAAAGACAGAGCTACTAAGTGGATGCATGTATTGTAGTAAGTGCTAATTCTGACTAAACCTGTAATTATACTTTTGTTATTGCTTATCATAGCATCTTTATGTTATGGGATAGACAGAGACTTATAAAGACTTTATAACTTAGAGATGCTAAAATCTGAGGTCAAATACCCTTTAATTCATATTAATGTAAGAGCTATACATTATGGTTTGCCTCTTAAGTGTCTAGGATGCCATGTAATTGAAAATAATTAAAAATAAAATGTTTTTTAATGTTTTCTTAAAGAATTATTTTTATTTAACTTATTTACTTATTTGTTTTAATTTGACACTCACACACCACCTTTCCTCCAGTCCTCCTCCAGCTTGTCAGATCTTGGGTTCCTGGCATGGTCCAGACTGACCGGGATGGGGTTTTGAACGAAACTTCCCATGGGGTGGGTTCCAGAGAATGGGTACACATGCACATGTGCCCAGCTTGATTTTCAAGCCACCAGATCTAGGACTCTAACCACAGTCAGCCATGTGGGAATCCAGTGTTTTAACCACTATGCCATTTGCTGGACCTTTAAATGTCAAACTTTTAAACTAAGTTTACAGTAAGATTCACAAGTATGTCAGATATTTCATTTTAAACTTACTCTCTCTGTCTCTCCATCTCTCCCCGGGCTAGTGCCCTGTGGCAATGAAAAGAATCAAACTATTATCGGAGTTCATCGATCTTTGTAGGTCATGCCTTGATAACCCTGATAGAATAGCAACAGTGAGCTTTTTATAAAGTTCTGCTTACCGCATCCACACGTATAGCTTTTGTTTCCCGTTTTCTACGCAAACACAAAAACATGAAGTAGAAGTTGGCGAAGTCTGTTCCGCAGAATCGTTACCGGATCTAAAGGTTACGTAAGCGTCTTGCACAGCTGCGTGTGACCCGTCATCATCTCCAAGCCCGGGGTGCTCAAAATAGCAACTTTCTGATCTGGGTCGTAATGCCGCTTCAGCAGGTTTGTGCATTTGGGTTTCTACGTTATTATCAATGTCACTTTGTCCCCCACGGCGGCGGGGGAGTAGGGTGGCACATGATGACATTTGATGCAGTTTCTCCTGCATCCTCAGCTTACTTGAGAATTGGAAATCTAGGACTTAAGATTTTGCTAAGTATGAATTTCCGCTTTTGAGTTCACTGCTGTCAAAAGGACATACTGCAAAATAAGCGAGCATCACCAAACAGCAGCCGACACACCTCACAGAGAAAGTGGCCAAGCCATCATGGCAGGAAGGTCGGGGCTGGCTTCCTCGTGCTGAGGGTGCACTCTCAGCCTCTCCCCCCACGTGCATTTCACATACCCCTCACCGACAGCTTCTCACTGGCCCACCAGCCACGCCTGCAGTTCTCAGCACCTTACAGATCCGACTGGTGGACCCGAAGGCCGTAGGGCAGCAGCTGTCAGAGTTCTCCCGCCAGCACCAGAGCTGCCCCTTGGACAGAGCTGTCCTTGGAAACTCCTGTCCAAGGGTCATCTTCTGTGGGAGCAAGTTCCCTGCTGTGCTCAGAAGGGAGGCGGGTTAGTTCCATGGTGTGTGGAAGGGATCAGGGAAAGCAAAGGTGGGTCCTCGTGAGTCATCTTCCCGATGAGTACAATGACATCAGTGCTCAGGGCTCAGGTGTGGTCTCGCACAGTTCTAGACCAGACCGTGGGAGAAGGTGAAAAGATGAAGCAGAAAGTTACTTATTTTAGAGTAACTGTTAATCATGATTCTCTAATAAAGGGGAAAAATCTAGAGAATGGTCATAGCAGGCAGGACGCCAGGACAGCGCCTGAACTAGGACTGGTCCGGGTAAGAGACCCAAGTGGTTTCGGGGAGGGCACATTAGCTGAAAGACGTTTCTGCATGGGGACACTAGAGGGCACCATAGGTTATTAAAAATCCCGCTTTGGTTTGTGTGGGGAACCGAGATAGGGAATCACTTATAAAAACTTCAGTAAATCCTTATTGAGTTGTTCTGATGTTCCTGGAACATGGGCAGATTCAGTGCTCATGGTTGAGTGTCCCCCCTCTCCCTGTGTTGGAGTGCAGATTGTGGAAATTCCAGTTTTGCTTTACTTTTTTTTAATCTGTAGAAGTACCTTAAGATTAGCTAAAGAATAGGGTGTAATATTTCCTTACTGAGATTTGACATGTGTGTGTGGAGGGGAAATGCTATATAACCAATTTTAATAACTATAGCGTTGTCTTTTTTTCTTCTTTTTAAAAAATTTGTTGTAGGATGTATACACTCCCTGGGGGGGGGGATTGGAGAGGGAAAATGAGAACACACCCTCTTGGGGAGTGGCCATACCACAATCCCTTTGCCTCCATTCTCTCCTCAAGATTTTGGGTACACACATAGAAAAATGTCATAGAAAACATGCACTTTGCAAGGCTTCTAAGCCACTGGGTCTGAGACTGTCACGCACCGTCAGCCGTGTGGGACCCCTCCGTGCCATCCTCCACGCCTCCGGCTGCCCCAGCACTACCCCCCTTTAGAGGCGGGCCCGACGACGTTCTTTTAGGGACGGGTGCACCGTCGTCTTCATCGTGCTGACAAGAGCTGATTATTGGTGAGAGAAGCACACCAGTTTGAAGGAAGCAGGGTGACACCATACTGAGGACATCATTTGACTGGAGCCTGTGATTTTGTGCCTCCCTCTGTGGTTTTGGGCAAATATTAAAATCTTTCTGGGCCTGTTTCTTAGTAAAATGATGCTGAATAATGATTCCTAAGTATTTTTCAAGTCTGAATTTCTCTGATTCTAATTCTTATTTAACTTTAGTTAGTCTTGCATTTACATCTGCATGGAGGTGTCATTTCTAGAAATTACCTTTGATTCAGCAATGAAATCAGCAATGGCAAAGACTTGATTCAGGTCAAAGTAGGGATGGAGGTGGTTTCCTGTTAGGGAAAACCTGATCAAATTCTTTTTTTTTTTTCTTTTTTTAAAGGTTTTTTCTTATAATATGCGTGCGCTCGCCAGAAAGACAGAGAAGACAGAAAATGAGAAATCACCCCCCTGGGGGGATGACCACGCTGCAATCCCTTCTCCTCCATTCTCCTCTCGGGATCTTGGGCACGCGCACACTACCTTTCTCCATCCTGTTGGGATTTTGAGCACACATGCACATGCCCTGTATATTTTTCAAGTCACCAGAGCCAGGACTTGGGCTGTGGTCAGCCATCTGGGATCCGGCTCCCTTCACCACTCGGCCAGGGGGCCGGCCCGCCTTGATTTTTAACACTGGATTGGTTGGTGGAAAAGTAGCCAACACAGAGTTAGTTTGAAATTGGGAGACAGAAAGGAGGTTTCTAGGTCTGTGCTGTTGACCTAATTCCGTATTATGTTTTCAGCATTGCTGACCTAATTCTGTATTATGTTTTCATTGAATGAGCTGATTATTTTTATATCCTTTTCTGGTAAGTGAATTACCTTCACTGCTTTCAGTTTTTCCATGTCTCAACTTCCTGCTCCTTACCACACTTTACGTACACTCGCAAATTCACTCCTGGAGCTGTTTTTCATTCTTTGAATCTTCGTAGGAACAACACCGCCTCTTATTACTGCAACAGCAACATTGCTGTTGGAATCCTAAGTAGCTGGTCTTGGGTATGGTTTGTAAGGGGAGTAACTTAATATTTGTTGTCAAAGCGTTACAGGGACTGTGTTCTTGGTATTGCAGTTTAATATTTAATGTACCAGTGGACTCTTGCTCTTTTAATCAACATCCTCGAGTGATTAAATATGTGTCACCAGATCTGATTTTTTCTCACCAACCCTGAAAACCGTCAATAACTCCTTGTTCAATAAGCCGGTTACTTGTTTTTTAAAGTTATATTACCCATGTACTGTGATTACAGACATTGCTTATTTTAATTTCAATTAAAAAACAAGTTTTCTTAATGCCTGAGGGAGCATGTGTATGAGAGAGAGAGAGAGAGAGAGGGAGGGACGGACAGACAGACAGAATATCCCCCAGTGGGCCAGGTCATGCTGTAACCTTTTTCTTCTAATTTTCTTCCTCCCTCCCTTCCTTCCTTCCTCCTCCTCCTCCTCCTTTTTTTTTTTTTTTAAAGAGAGATTTTTGTTATAGGGCAGGTGCATTCTTCCAGAGAGACAGAAAGCGAGAGGATGGCCACCCCGCAATCCCTTCTCCATTATCCTCTTGGGATTTTGGGCACACATGCACATGCACCTGGTGTGAGTTTTAAGTTGCTGGCTGGGCCTGGGACTTGTACTGTGGTTGACTACTTGGTAGTCCAGTGTTGTAACCATTATGCTACTGGTCCCTTTCCTCCAATTTTCAATCCTCTCGGGATCCTGGGAATGTGCCCATCATTGTTTGGTGTGTGTTTCAAGACACTGGGGCCAGGACTCAAATTGTGGTCAGCCGTGTGGGATCTGGTCCCCTCTGTGTAGGGCTTACCCACTGTACTATGGGGTCCGCCTAAAACAAATCACTTTTAAAAATGTTTGTTCTCTTTACTTTTTGAAACTGATACTCAGGTTACCTTGTGGTTAGCTTAAACACTTAGAGATATTCTAAGTTCCAATTTACAAGTATCATCTGTTTTTTTTTTTGTTGTTGTTCCTAAAACTTGCCCAATGATACCTGATGTGACAAAATAAAGACTTTATCTTGTGTATATTTGATTTTTGTATTATCTCCCTTTTTTTGAGGTTCTTTTCAGTCTAAAAATTAAGTGAGAATAATAACTAGCATAATCATGGCTTTTAAAAAGTGTTTAATGAGCAAGACTTCATTTGCTTGAAAATTATTTTTAAAAATCAAGACATCCCCCAAAAGGATATTCCATGGGAATTTTTTTTGGGTGGGGAGAGGTTTTTGCTATAGGGCACGTGTGCTCACCAGAAAGACAGAGACAGAGAGGCAGAAAGTGAGAAATCACCCCCAGGGGAGATGGCCACGCTGCAATCCCTTCTCCTCCATTCTTCTCTTGGGATCTTGGGCACACATGCACATGTGCCCAGTGTGAGTTTAAGCTGCCGTGTCCAGGACTCGAACCACAGTCGACTACATGGGAGTCCAGTGACATAGCCATTACGCCAACTACTGGTCTTTCCTATGGGAATATTAAACCTTTCTTATTGTGGGTATGACTGGCGTATTCGTGTGTGTTAAAATGATGTTAAATGTGAATGAGTATATTTTATGACCCCTAAGGACATAACTGTCCCCAAGGAATAAAATGAATGTGTTAAAGGAAATATTTTTAAATGATTTAATGTCACATTTTTTGCACATTATATATGCACATATAGTATTTGTGTGCTTTTTTCCCCTGTTACTGAAGAAAAAAATAATTTTAGTAGAAAACACAGAAGAAAAATATTTTTGTTTTCTGTCCTTAACTCTGTATTTCTTTACTGTAGCTTTATTAACTGAGTAGAATGCTCTAATTACATAGTCCATTTTGCCATAGCCTCAACTAATTCAATTTAAAATCAAATTAAAATCAAACCAAACTCTTTTCTCCTTGTGTGTTCAAATTCATAATTTAGACCGTTCTGAATTTTTAGAAGAATGCGTACCCAGTTTTTCTCTCCAACCGCAATTTGATATAATTTCCTTAAAAAGCAAGAAAATTGTTCCACATTCAAAGAGCCTAGGTTTTGTTGCTTAGGGCTGAAGTTAAGTGGACCACCATGTCTTATTTTCTTTTGTGTGTAGTGGGGAAAGTCTGGGCTGGAGCCCAGGGGTTAGACTTAATCGGCACAGCAGGAAGCGTTAGCAAGCTTGGGACTCCCCATCGTTGACCTGAGCGCCTCAGTGGGTCTTTGTTTTCATAGACTTTTCCTCTCCCCCATTTCCTTCCCATCTTTTTTTCATACAAACATTTTTTAATATTTGCTAATATTTGGATGGCCTTTGAGCTTTGAAAAGACCTTTTCCTTGGGTTCTGTGCACGGGGTGCGTTTAGTTCCGCCATGTGTTCATCGGCACACCCTTGGTGGAACGAAGCGTGCAGACATTGGAGATGATCCTAACTTCCTTCTTGGGTTGTTTCACCTGGAAAGTTTCTCTTCCTTTTGGCTATTTAGAGAAGTGGGGTCTTTGGAAGCCGGGAGTCCCCAAGCCGCAGAAGCTCCACCACAGCTCTGAGTCCTGCAGGCCAGACACGTTTCCACTTCCCCAGGTATGTGAGTGCTTGCTGATTTGGTAGAGGCTGAGGACAGCGACTCTGGCCGGAGCAGTTCTGAGAGGGCAGCCAGCTCTCCTTTTGCAGCCTAGTGGGAAGGGGTCATGACTATGTCAACCTGAAGATTTTTGTCAAGAGAGAAACAAGGGACTAGGCTAGGTACATGGATGCTTTGCAGAGCAGAACTTTGCGGTGGTGACCGTCGGCGTGAGGTGAACCCGGCTCCAAATCTGGCTCAGCCGTTGATTAACAGGTGGCCTGGAGCTGTCTAGGAGTTTTCTATGTTATCTTTCTATATGATGTTCAGAGAATATTGCAGGAGAAACATATGTATTGTGATGTCTCGAGCACAAAGTAAATCCTCAGTTCGTGGGTCATTTGTTCATAAGTATAATTACTTATTTGTAAATAAGTAATTATACATCATGTTTGTAGAGTGAGAGAAATAACATTACAGGTTACTTTGAGCCTGTGCAGTTGAAACAAGAACCATGAAGAGTGTCTTAGTACTAAACATACCCCCGGAGAGGGGCATGTGACAGGCTGCCCCGCAGTTTCATATGCTGGGGCAGTTCCCCTGCTTCCTGCCTAGTGACCTGTCTGTCCTCTAAATCCCACTCGTTTTTGCTTGTTTTTGCTGTGGGGTGTGCAGGAGAGAGAAAGAGAAAGAGGGAAAGTAAGAAATCGCCCTCCGGGGGAATGGCCACACTGTGATCCCTTCTTCTCTGTTCTTCTCTTGGGCTTTTGGGCACGTACGTACATCAGCCCAGTGTGGTTTTAAGCTGCCGGGGTTAGACTCAAACCATAGTTGGCCCTGTGGGAGCCCAGTGCCTCAGCCACATGCTGATCAGGGCCCTACACCCCACTCCTTATCTCCTTCTCCTTTCCTCTGTACTTCCTGGGCAGTACATCTCGTTACTTCTAGACTGTGAGCTTTTACATCATGAAAAAATGAATATGATTATCTTATTCATTTTCTCTTCACCCCTAGTAGGGGGCTGGGGGTGGGGAGGACAGAACAGAGAGGTCAGTATTAGTTGGATTGAAATAGATCAGATTAAACTGCATTGAATACCTGTGCATTAGAAAGGACCATATAAAATATCTGGGCTCACAAGACTGTAGACCAAGTCCAAGAGGTACCTCATTTTGTACCTTCGTTTTTCTTTCTTGCGCTCTCTCTTTTTTTTCTTTTCTAAATTATGCCAGAGAGCACATGTGTGCACGCAAGACAGAGAGGAAAGAGAAAAGCACACCCCTCACCCCCCAGTGGAGTGTAAGCTGCTGGGACTGGGATTTGAACCCTGGCTGGCCATGTGGAATCTGGCTTTCTCCGCACGGTGCTTAACTGCTGCACTGTGGGGCCAGCCCTCAGCCTTGCTTTTGATTCCATCTCCCCAGGGTAGGAATGCACCAGATTGCGCATCTCATTTGCTGCTATCTGGGCCTGTGTTTGTCAGTGCACACAACATGTAGTGTTACCCAGCCGCCAGTAGATGTCATTTTTTTTAAGGCGTTCCTGTTGGATTTGCTGTCTCAGCAACAGGTTCAGTCTTGTGGAATTAAGAAAACATGGCCTGTGTGACAACAAGAAATAATTGGTCAGGGCCAGCCTGTGGCATGGTGGTTATGGTGGCTGGATCCCATGTGGCTGACTACGTGGTGCAAGTCCTGGACTTGCGAGCTTGAAAAACAAGTCAGGTGCATGTGTGTGCAGGCCCAGAATCCCAAGGGGAGAAGGGATAATGGTGTGGCCATCCCCCCTGGGGGAGTGGTGGTGCTTTCTCACTTTCGCTCTCTGTCCCCCCAGCAAGCACACAGGGTCTATAGCAAATTAAGAGAGAGAGAGAGAGAGAACAGGTGTATGCTTAGGAATGATGCTCCGATGTCATGGGCTTCCTGGTGCGAGTGTGCGAATGGGTTTCACACTTTGTCTTTGGCCCGTCAATAGGGTTATCTGTAGCCTCTGTTGATTCACAGGTTTGCTTTTGTGTCCTTCAGTAACCTTTTTAGGAAAAAGGGATAAGGGAATAAGTTATTCTACTTACAGTCAAAAATAACAATGATCTCTTTACATAGGAGGAAAAATGCTTGCAACTTTTATGTAAGAATTTTTTATATAGTTGCCACATCTGTTACTTAGATTGCAGTTTCAGGGTGGATTCCTTTGCAGGACTTTGGTATTTTTGAGAGGTTCCTATTATTTAAATGCACATGCTTATATCTCCTGTTAGAGAATCTCTCTCTCTCTCTTTAAATATATGTTTCTGTTTTACTTTTGCCAGAGGGTACATGTGCTGGCCAGAGAGAGGCAAGGGAGGAAGGGGGACTGGGAGTGAGAAAGTGCCCAACTCACACCGCAATCCCTTTTCCTCTCTCCCTCTCCCGTTTTTGGATTTTGGGCATATACACATACGTGCTTGGTGCGTTTCTAAACTTCTGGATCCAGGACTTAAACGGCGTAGTCCACCATGTGGGATCTAGCTGCCTTAACCTCCAGGCCACAGGTTGGTACTATATATTTTATCTTATTGAAAAATGACTTAAAGGGACCAGCAGTTAGCGTAATGGCTATGTCGCTGGACTCCCAGGTTGTCAGCTGTGGTTTGAGTCCTGGACCCGGTGGCTTAAACTCACACCGGGTGCGTGTACGTGCATACCCAAGATCCCGAGTGGAGAATGGAGGAGAAGGGATTGCGGTGTGGCCATTCCCCCTGGGGGTGATTTCTCGCTTTCTGTCTCTCTGTCTCTGTCTGTCTGGTGAGCGCACACGCCCTATAGCAAAAACCTCTAAAAAAAAAAGTTAAAAAAAATGACTTAAAAAAAAAAAAAAAAAACGGGACCAGCAGTTGGCGTAATGGCTGTGTCGCTGGACTCTTATGTAGTTGACCGTGGTTTGAGTCACCCACCCAGTGGCTTAAACTCACACTGGGCGCGTGTGTGTGCCTGCCCCAGATCCCGAGAGGAGAATGGAAGAGAAGGGATTGCGGCGTGGCCACCCCCTCCAGGGGGTGATTTCTCACTTTCTGTGTCTCTGTCTCTCTCTCTCTTTCTGGTGAGCACATGCGCCCTATAGCAAAGACCTCTCCAAAATAAAAATGACTTAATTTTTTTTTTTTTTTTTTTACTGGCTGTGACCTACTCGAAGTGGAAGCATAGGAGTGATCTGTCCTGAGTGAACACAGTAAGGGCTGTGCTGTCTGTGTAATTTTAAAACAATAAGGAAACTGGCTGGGCCTGCCCCGTAGTGCAGCAGGTAAGCCCTGTGCAGAGGGAGTCAGATCACCTGTGGCCAGCCTTGGTTTGAATCCCAGCCACACTGGGTGCATGTATGCGTGCCCAGAATGGAGAAAAAGAGGGAGCGTTCGGGCGACATGATCAGGCCCACTGAGGGGTGCTTTCTCTCTCTCCTCTGCAGTATGCACATAGGACCTCTGGCAAAACAGACAAACGACCAAGAATAGGCAAAAAAGCAAAACCAACTGAAAGTCAGTCTGCTTGCAACACCACCAAGGCATGGGTCGTTCTGAACAAATGGTCGTGATGAAACTTTGGGCTGAAAAGCCTCTTTGGCTGGCCTAAATTCTAAACAAGTACTGTGGTTACTGTTGAGTTTTAACAGTATCTATTTAATCTACAAATGAGTACATTCCTATTTGTTTTGTCAGAGGACACGTGCACTCACCAGAGAGAGACAGAGAGACAGAAGGCATACCCCCAATGGAGTGAGTCAGGCTGCAGTCCCCACTGTTTTTCCACCCAGTCAGGATTTGGGGCACACGTGCACATGTGTGTGGCATGTTTTTAAGCCACCAGAATCAGGAGTCACAATGTCGTTGGCCACGTGGGATCCTGCTTTCTTAACCACAGAATGTGCTGGTGGCGGGCAGTGTCGCAAGCATGCCCTGCGTGTTCTCAGGCCAACATGAGAATCCAGACCTGTGGTCGGCATGTGGCTTCCAGCACTGCAGTCTGAATGCTGGGACTAGAACAGCTCCACCTAGGCTCACCAGTCTCCTTTTACCCTTGGAGGAGAAGCTGGAAGCACCCATCAAGGGATGTTCTGTGTTCTGAATAAAGAATGTTGCATGTCCCTCACTCTGATTGAGAAAGGCATAGATCTTTTTAGTCCTAAAATGATTTATTCAGCCTCCTGCCCCCCCCCCCCCCACCCCCATGGTCCTAAAGACTGTTTTAGAGGATATCTGATAGTATCCAGGACCTCTGGTTCCCTCTACTCTGAAGTCACAGGACACATCTACCCACTTAGAAGCAAAACAGCAACAAGTTCCCTGCCAGAGATCGTCCAGGAACCAGTCAGGCCAAATGGGAAGACATGGCCTGCCTGCTGTGACCCAGGGACGTGGTAGATGCAGACAACGTCTAGGAATGCACATGATGTGTGCTGGAATGTGTTGGCTCAATGAGTACGTTCCTCACTGTCACTTTTCTTTAAAGTTCATTTCTTTACTGAGTAAGAGACACAGGAAGGCCTTTCACAGGATCTCACATACTGCCATGCCCTCCAGCCAGCCAGGATTGTGGGTACACCCTTAGGCTGTTGCTAAGGGGTGGCAACCTCAAATTCGTGGAGTACCGTCATCTCTACAGGTTTATCTGTATTCAGCGCATTCACCTGGGAATTTCCACAGATGGATTTTCAGAAGCGTTCTTTCAGCCGGATGATTTGGATCGTACTGCTCTATCATTGACTTCTCTAACTTCAAAATATGAAAATAATGCCTATGCTGGGACAGCTGCCACCTGGCTATCTCTGTCATCCTGTCATAGGCAGCCAGCCCCACCCTCCAAGTCTTCATTTTCCCTGTTTTATTTTGTATGGGTAAAACGTCCTTGTTCTTTTTTATTTTTACTTAACTCTATCTATCTATCTATCTATCTATCTATCTATCTATCTATCTATTTATTTATTTTAATTTGACCAGAGAGGGACAGGGCAAGAGAGAGTAAGTGAGAGGGAAAGTGAGATAGCAAGCTGCCAGGTTCAGGACCTGAACCACCGTCAACCATATGGGAGTCCAGCACCCTTAACCACCACGCCACCTGTCAGCCCCAGCTTCCTTGTCCTTTTACCTCATCCCAGACAGTCCACTTTCTGCCTGAGGGCAGTAAGAGTTAATCAGATGGACTCATCTGAGCAAGTGCATGAGCTAAAGCCTCTGTCACTAGCTTGCATTAAAAAAATATATATATATATATTTCTTGGGGACCAGCAGGTGGCGTGGTGGTTAAGGTGCTGGACACTCCCACATGGCTGACCATGGTTCGAGTCCCGGACCTGGCAGCTTGCTTTCTCACTCTTTCTCTCTGTCTCTCTCTGGTCAAGTTAGAATGAATGAATGAAGAAACAAAATAAAATAAATAATTATAAAATATATATATATATATACATATATACATATGTATATATATATATATATTTCTTGTAGATGTTTAAGGAGACCAAAAAATACTGTGAATTCCAGGGTCATGGGAGAAAAGTTGTATGATATTTCTGGAGAAAAAATTCCTCTGGTTTTAGCATTAGAAAGATCAGAGTTTAAATCCTGGTTGTCTAAAGTTATCAGCGGGGTGGCCTTGGGCAAATGACTCAACTCTCTGAGACTCAGTTTCTTCATCTCAAAATGAGAATGATCGTTCCAAGTAGCAGAGGTGCTTAGAGTAAGTGGACTAACGGATGGTAGATTGTCCGGCACGTTCTATGCTCTGTTATTAGTAGGTAAGGCTGCGGTATTTGGAGCCATTTCAGGCTTCTCAGGAGCTACATCCTACACCTGAGTTTCTGCGTGGGTAGCTAATACAAAGCACTTGTTTTCCTTGGCGTTAATCAGAAAACTTTTTCACCGAGACTCCTTCCACTCTTTTGGAAATCATACCCCAACACCTGGGGATGATTAGCCTGGATGTTGGCTTTAGTTCTTGCTTCATGTAGATTGTTTTATTATTCTTAAATGATCTTCCTTTGGGCTTATTGGCGTCTCTTCCAGGATGTGTGATGCTGCTCATGAAGTAATTGGAAGGTGAAAGGGGTGACATATTCACTTGTGAGGCAGGAGCTCTTCCCTGGAAGTAGGTCAACATTTACCCCTTGAATATGGAGGTGGCTTTACATATGGCCACAATAGAAATAAGGAAATATTACGTTGGGGCCCAGCCTGGTGGTGTAGTCGGTAGCAAACTGAACAGCCCGCAGTGCTGGAAGCTGCACGGCCTACTGGGGGTTCAGATTCCAGATCACCCTGAAATGCACGCGCAGTATGCAAGTGTGCGTGACCCTGGTGGACTGGAGGGCTGCGGGTGGGGATCAGGGCGTGCTGAGGCCCTGTTGGGGACACTTCTCTTCCTCGCTCTCATGCAGCCACACGAGCTCTCTAGCATGAATAAAATTTTTAAAAATTATTATTTTTGATGAGCTCTTATTACATATATAGGGTCTGCTGACCCCACCCCAAGAGAGGCACCCAATTTTAACTTGAATATATGTTAAAATCATAAGCCTGAGGACTTCCTAACGAGGGACTGTTATTTTCTCTTACATTGAATTATTAAAGAGTACTAGAAATTTCTGATAAAGACCCTGAGAAGGTGATCTGGGATATTTTATTTTCTATTTTTTAAGAGAGATTTTTGCTATAGGGCACGCTTGCCGGAGAGACAGAAAGCAGGAAGTCACAGAAAGCAAATGACGGCCACGCCGCAATCCCTTCTCCTCTGTTCTCCTCTAGGGATCTTGGGCACGCATGCACATGTGCCCGGCGTGAGTTTTAAGTTACCAGATCTGGGACTCAGACTGCGATCAACTATGTGGGAGTTCAGCATGTAACCATTATGCCATTTCCTGGTCCCAGGATCTTGGTTATTAGCCCATTAATCCAGTGTATTTAATGCCTTTGGGCTAAAAGGGAAATTTTTTCCTTGAAGTGATTTCCATGTTAAATGGAACGCTTGGACTCTGGTGTCTCTGTTTACTGAATGAGGAGGAGAGCTGGGAAGACCACTTAGCTTGCCTCTATTCATTTCTTCCTCTATAAAATGAGAGACTCCACCAGCCTGCTCAGACCTCTTCTGCCCTCCTGTTCTCGGATTTGCAATGCAAATCAGAAAGGTGGGATGATGTTGAACATCTGTCAGTCATTCTGTAGCCTTGAGAGGAAGGTGGCCTGGCCTCTGGAAGATTGTACATTTTTAATATTTAAATCAAGAAAGTCATTTGAACTTTAAAAAATGGGACAAAAAAGCAACACAAGAATTTTGATGTTTCACTCCCCCCCCCCCCCCTTTTTTATTTTTCTTTTCAACCAGCAAGTCGTTGCTTCTTCATTGCTGAGTTTTTCTGTGTGGCTTCTCAGAGTTGCCATGCTTTGCTCTGATAGGGGGTGCTGGGTTCAAACCTTTTGCTTTGGAGATTCTCAAATTCTACCCACTGGCATTTGGACCATACTAGGGTTCATTTTCTATGGGGTTTATCACAGATTTGCTTTATAGAGCTAAGAGCTCAAGTACCCTGGCATTAATTTTTACGTGACATTTAAGTTCATATTTTCTACCAAATGTGACTTTATCTTCTGTTCTTTAAATTTCACATCATTATTACTGGATTTTTTTTTTTTTTTTTTTTTTTTTTTTTTTTTTTTTTTTTTGTGCTAACTTTGAGAGAAACAACCGCAAGGAGAAACATGTTACCTCTCCCAGGAGTTTATCTAGGGTCGGCCCTATAACATAGTGGTTAAGTACTACTCCGAGGAAGTTGGGTCCCATGTGGCCAGCCAGGGTTCGAGTCCTGGCCTCGGTGGGGAAAAGGGCTTTTTTAGAAAAAGAGTTTACATTATTAACACACATTATGTCACATTTGAACAGTTTGCCAAGCACTCCACTCATCTTCAAACTAAGTCTCATTTAAACCAATGTAGTCTTACAACATCCTTATGAAGTTAAGCATTGCTCTGTCAACTTTTTATAGATCAGGACGCCGAAGAGTAGGAAGGTTAAGTAACATGTCGGGTATGTCAGCATGAAAATCCATAGCTTGAATTTAACTTTTGTGGTCTTTTCACATCGCCAGCTCAGTTCAAATCAGCACGCATGTTGCACCCAGGCCCTTTATTGCAGTTTTAACACATTTTAGAATAAGAAATCGCAAAGGATTAATTCATAAAGGCCAAATTCTACTTTTTGTGATACTTTGGACAAATGGATTTTCTCTATTGCCTAAAATACTACGTAGGTTACTCCTCACCCTTTTCTAAAGTTGGCTTCGTAAGAGAAATAGAATCCATTAACATTGATTTGAGTTTCTTTCTGTCATGATGGGGCAGACAAGCACCCTCAGCAGGGTCTCATGCCGGAGCTCTCCTCCAGTCTTGCAGTCAGTCAAGCTCACGGGCATGGTCCCAGCTCACCCAGCATGTACCAGCCTTGACTTTTCCTGTGGCTTCCAACATGGCATGGTGTTGGGCTACTGCTGGTCCACCATGGTAGGGCCAAACTTTTCATTTTTTCATTTTTCAGAGGGCTCATGTGCTTACCAGAGAAAACAGAGAAGGGGGGAAAGAAAGTGAGAACACGCTGGTTATGCTCCAGTCCCTTCTCCGTCTCTCTCTTCTTTCTGGATTTTGGACACACACACACATCTGGCAAGCTGCTGGGTCTGGGACTTGAACTGCGCAGTCAGCCATGTGGGACCTAACCACCCTAACTCCCATGCCACAAGCTGTCTCCATGATCCATTTAAATGAATGAATGAATGAATACTCCAGAGAGTATTTGCACTCACTGGAGAGAGACAGAGAGGGAGGTGAGAAAGCACCTCTCTGTGGGGGGTGGTCACACTGCGATCCTTTCTTCTCTACTTCTCTCTCCTTTCAGATTTTTAGGCACACATGCTTGGTATGTTTCTTAGTCTAGATCTTGAAACATGGACTCAGCCATGTGGTCTAAGCCACCTTAACCACCTCACCACTGACTGGCCTGCTATGACTCATTTTTAAATGAGGAATTTCAAGATGTTTCAGTTGGGAGGATTGCACAGGCCACAGTCAATCACAACGGACTGTGTTTAATTCAACATGTAAATGGAACTCACTCTTCTAGGGACTGCAGGAACAGCAGTGAAGCGAAGAGACAGATATTTCAGCCCGTGTGGAACAAAGATCCTATGAGACTGGGTGGGGAGACAGGCAGTGAAACAAAAAGCTGTAAAATGTGTGATGTGTCATCAGATGGCATCTGGGCTATGGAGAAAAATAAGGGGATTTCGGTTGTTTAAAATGCATTTATTAATCGACAGAGAGTGCATTTGGCCAGAGAGGGAGAAGGTACCCTGCAGTGGGGTGTGGCCACGCTGCAGGTGGTTTCGTTGAGTGTGCCACTTCAGGGCGTTGGAAGCCGCTGGGGCCAGGATTTGAACCACTGTTGGCCATTAGGATCCTGCTCCCTATGTACAGGGCTTACCTAATGCAGTACAGGCTAGACCCAAGGGGCTTTCCCTTTTAAAGAGTGTAATTAGAAGATGACGTTTGTGCCATTTATGCCTGGAGGAGGCAGGGGAGGGAGGATCCTGGTAAATGGGAGAAGGCAGGTCCTGGGAAGAGAGGTAGCAGGTGCCAACACCCTCAGGTGACTCACTCAGCGAAACCTTTGTATACAGAGAACAAGAAGCAAAAAGAGCCATCGACGGTTATGTTAGTTCAGCATGTATGTCGCGATACCTGGACAGTGCCTTCACGTGACTGAAGATTTCATAATGCTAAATAGAGAAAGTGATGTCCTTCTCCAAGGCTCTGCAGTAATCAGACCACTACCAATTTTTGCCAACTCTGTGGTACTTTCAGTCGTCATAAACTGTTTTTCAGCATATTACTATTATTTTTTAAAGTTTTGCCATAGGGCTTGTGGGCTCACTGGAGAGACAGAGGCAGTGAGAGGAAAAGTGAGAAATCACCCCGCAGGGGGGATGACCACGCTGCAGTCTCTTCTCCTTCATTCTCATCCTAGGATTTTGGGCACATACATGTGTGTGCCCAGGGCGAGTTTTTTTTTTTTTTTTTTTTAAAGAGATTTTTGCTATAGGGCACATGCACTCGCTGAAGAGACAGAGAGATAGAAAGTGAGAAATCACCCACCAGAGAGAAGGTCACACTGCAATCCCTTCTCCTCCATTCTCCTCTCAGGATCTTGGGCATGCATGCACACATGCCTGGCCCGAGGTTTTAGTTGCCAGGTCTGGGACTTGAACTGTGGTCAACTATGTGGGAGTCCGGTGACATAACCATTATACTGCCCAGTGTGAGTTTTAAGCCACCGGAGTGAGTTTTAAGCCACTGGATCTGGGACTCACACCATGGTTGGCCATGTGGGAATCCAGCACCTTAGCCACCTGCTGGCCCCTCGGCATATTATTTTTCTGATCAGGCAACACAGCCATATTGTCCAGGGTACGTGAAGGTGTATACATTCAGTGTCTCAAATACCCAGCTCCTCTTGGGGGAGGCACGAGTGTCACCGCTTTCTCCAGTGACCTAGGGATATTTTAGACCCATAGATGCACACACACAGCCTAGAGGCTGAGGCTCTAGCTTTGGAACCAGACTGCCTGCATCTCAGTCCTACTTTAGATATTCACCCTTGTGACCTTGGGAAGCAGCTAAATAGCTAAATGCATCCATTTCCTTAAGTGTAGAATGGAGATAAAAATCACTGAGTTCTAAGCAGTAGATAAGAATATTTATAATGCATATAAAAAAGATATCAAAATATAGTTTATATTTTATTTTACAATATAAAGAATTTAGCAGTTTTTGGCAAATAATAAATATCCAATGAACATCAGCTATTATCAGCATATTTCATTCCTACAGGATGTTTTTACACTAAATCCACTATACAAATGCTCAAATGAGACTCGGGAAGGTAGAGAACTTTCCCAGGTGTAGAACGGCGCATGATGAAACAGCAATGCTCGGTAGTAACTCCAGTGTCCCCCTCCCATTTCGTAGGTGATGTCATTAAGTGAGACGGCTCCCTTACGTGGCTGTCTTTCTGCTAAGTAGGGCATCTAAATACAAGATGAATAAATATCAAAGACGTGTAGGCACTTGCTTGAGAGCCTACTCAGATGCCTTTCTTTTTTATGGCTTTAGCCAAGAGCATTTCACACATGCGTGGGAGTTTTATTTTTACCTTAGACACCTCGCATTCCTCTTCGCAGGTGCTTACTGGGCACTTGTTACATCCCATGCAGTGCATTAGGCACAGTGGCGATCGCCCTAGACAAAGCCCCCCTCCGTGGTGGCCACAGGTAAGCGAACCAGTAGATCTTTAAAACCCTGTGCCTGTTTGCGCTCGGAGGGACGTGTGCAATTTGGAGGACGGTTAATTGCCTTAAGCCGAAACGTGTTTCCTAAAGCACATGTGTGAGAATGTGCTGGGTTTATTGCTCATGGGAGTACTTCAAATGATTCTTAGGAACAATAGGCTTGTTTTTCGTTTGACGTGCCTGAGGATGGACTTGTGTTTGGTGGCCAAGCCTGCTTTGAGGGTTCAGTGGATTGCAAGCAGGTATCGCATTGTTTGCCAGCAGAGAGGCCATTGTCACTATAGTGCACGGAGGAGATTGTGACTTTAGAATGCACAAAGGGAAAACAATAGGCACAGATTTACTTTTATGTTGAAAACTTTCTAATTTAATAAATTTGAGAATGGCGTGATCATGCACCTGTGCTGAAGGTGGGAACTGTGCGTGCAGTCTGCCTTGAAGCAGGGCTGAATTACAAATGCTGCGGCTGTTACTGCCTAGATGGGGGGAAGTAAAACAATTTTTTGAACCATTAATTCAGATTTGCCTGGGATACATGATCTACTCAGGCCTACATGCACAGCATAAAAGTGTAGTAGAAGGTTTGAAAAATAGGAAACTCTTCAGGTCTTCATTTTCTTGTTTTTTTTTTTGTTTTTTTTTTTTTTTTTTTTTTTTTAATCTTTATCTTGCAAATTTACAGGTAAATTATAATAGGAGCTCAAGAAAAACAAAGAACGCAGTATGGAATAATTTAAAATATTTACTCATTTTTTTGCTGTCAGTGAAAATCACTACTAGTATGTCCTTTTGTTCATTGGACGTTCAAGTGTCATTTACTTAATTTTATTTATTATTATTATTTTTCAATTTGCTATAGGGCACATATGTGCGAGAGAGAAAGAGAGTGAGAAAGTAAAGCACCAGGTCCGGGACTTGAACCACAATTGGCCATGTGGGAGTCCCATCATGCCACCTGGTGGCCCCAATTTTTTTTTTTTTTAACTTTAGAGGGCACATGTGCTCACCAGTGAGAGACAGGCGGACAGAGAGAAAGGAAGCGCCCCAGTGGTGTGTGGTCATGCTGCTGTTCTCCATTTCTCCATCCTGTTGGGATTTGCGGCATGCCTGCACATGTGCCTGGTGTGTTTTTCAAGGTCTGGGGCCAGGATTCAAACCTTGTTTGGCCACGTGGGATCCGGCTCCCTTAAGCACTAGGTCACAGAACCAGTTCTTTCAGACCTTCTTTTAGCATGACTGTACATCGCTGCCTTGTCTGGGCTCCTCGCCTCCGTCGTGCTGTCGCTCACACTTACCTCAGCCACCTGCTGTGATCCCGTACGGGAATACGTGTCTCACAGCACTCCTCGCACCTCTGTCCCTGCTTACAGATAGGTCGGAGTCACCTGCAGCTACCGCCCTGTCTTCCAGTTCCAGGTAGTCTCTTTGGAGCCAGAGCTACTCACGTCCCTCACGAAAGGCCCTGTGGCTTATTTCCGAGTGTGCGGTCCTGAGCGCTCCTGCTCCCGCTGCGGGCTCTTCACCAGCCCGCCTAGACCTCCCTGCTGCGGTCGGATGTTTGTGTCCCCCAAATCCACATGCTGAGATCCTAACTCGAAGGTGGCAGTATTGGGAAGTGGGGGTCTTTGTGAGGTGATTATTTATGACAGCAGAGCCCTCCCGAATGGGATTAGTGCCTGTAAAGAAAAGTCTGGGAGAGACCTGCCAGCCATCTTGGAGCCAGAAAGAGGGCCCTTACCGGACCCTCAGTCTACCTTGGTCTTAGACTTCCCAGCCTCCAGAACTTGAGAAGGAAATTTCTGTTGTGTTCAGGCTTCTCAGGCCATGGTATTCTGCGGCAGCCAGAAGGGACTGAGACACCCCCGTCTGAGCCCTGGAGGTTGGCCTGCTGTGGCCAGACCTGGTTTCTCTTGGGCTGGTTCTGTTTCTCCGGTGGGTGTGGCGCGTTAGTGCTGCTCGGCCTCACTGCACGCCCTTGGGCCTGGCAATGGGCCCTGGGCTCTGGGACTCTGGAGCCAGGCACGTTATTACCTTGAGGTTGCCCGGTAGTGTGACTCTTAGATGTATGTTTGGGATCGCCACTCTGTGATGTCCTTAAGGAAGAAAGAGGAAGAAGGCAGCTTCAGCAGCCACCCCGCAGCGTCCTCCCTGAAGACGCAGGTGAGTCTCTGCAGGCCACCGGGCCTATGCTGGGGTATTTGGAGTGAAGCACTGGGTTTGCAACCCTTTTCCTCTCTGGCACCCAAGAGCCCTACGAGTTGCTGTTACCTGTGTGAGTTGGAGACCCCAGGTTTTCTTCAAAGGCGACATCGTGCCTGTCATTCCTCACGTGGACAGACAGCAGCCACTCGTCCTGACTCGTCATGTTTGCCCTGAGGAGCAGCCGTATCTTCCCTTCTGAGACCTCAGGAAGCCTTGTTCTTTCTCTGATCAAAGATCTCCACAGCTCACCTCCTCCAAGAACCTTCCGCAGCCGGCCGTGCCACCCTCTGCCCAGCCCCCTCCTGCCCTGGCACGCACCCCCACAGTTGGCTCGCTCTTCAGTCCCTGCCTGCCAAGTGCCCTTGGACCGTTTCTTTGGCTGCTTTGTTTGTTTTCTGCCCGGTGCTCCGTAACAGTTGGGTTCTTTTCATCGCCCACTGAGGCAGTATAATGTGTCCCTGACAATAGGGATTATGTCTGACCCGAGGATTAAGAGAAATAACAAAGCCCCCAGCCCAGTGCTTGGTACACATGGTAGGGACTCAGCGAACGCCGGCTTGCACGGGCTGTCCTGTGCTTGATCTTTGGCAGCCCGCCTGGTGCGGGCAGGCTCTTGGCCTGCAGCGTGGTGAGCAGTGGACCTTGGTCCTCCACCGTTGGGGTTCACATGTATCCTCCAGGGGACTTGGGGTGATTGTCTCTTTTTTCTCTCTTTCTCCCTTCCTTCCTTCCTTCCTTCCTTCCTTTCTCTCTTTCTCCCTTCTATTTTTTATTTATTTTTTTATTGCTGAAGGCTGTGTGTGTGTGTTCTCCAGAGAGGGAAGACACCCTGTAGTGGGGCATGGTCACACTGTAACCCCTCCCTTTCTCTCTCTCATCAGGATTTTGGACATGCTCATACATGAATTCAGTGTGTTTTCCAAGCCTCAAGGCCTGACATTTGAACCAAGATCGACCAGGTAGAATCTTGCTCCCTTAACCACTAAGCTGTTGGGCCAGCTCGGGACTTTGGGTGATTCAGGCCATTTGCTTAACCTCTGTGCCTCAGTTTCCTTATCTGTCGAGTTAGCACTAAGAATAGTTGGTATTCTTAACACAGTCATTAACATTAAATTAATAAGTATGTGACGTATCTATGAGGCCGTGTGCTTGGTGTACAGTGGGAGGTGTCAACTACTTACTGTCCTTACATCTGGGAGAAACATCCTGTCGTATTCGTTAGAAACGCAGGGTTGCAGAGGTCACAGCCGAATAAAGCAGTGGCTCGCTTTGCTGTGCAGCGGTAGGTGAGGCGTGCTCCCGTCTCCTTTGGGAAAACCCAGTTCAGATCGGAACACAGAACAGGGCTCAAAGCTGGGGCCAAAAAATCCAGTGAAGCAACCTGGCTGGGGGTCAGAGTTTCTGACTCTGCTAAGTAGGATCAGCACATTTCTTGAACCCTGTCACAGCATCATCCGGGGCACTTGCCAGACACTGGGACTGTGAGGCCTTGCCCTGACCTATTGAATCAGAATCTTTAGGGAGGGACTTGGAGCCCGATGTCTCAAGCCCAGACAAATCATGCCACCTGGAAACACTAAACACAAAAGGAGGCTTTCGGAGGCACTGATGCCTGGCTCTGAACATTTCGATCTAGTTGTTTTGAGGGTTTTGCATTTAAGTATGAGGGTTTTATTCGCCCCTCCAAAGCTTCTTGATTATCTTTAATGTGAGCTGGGTTTGAAAAGCACTAAAATAGAAAATGCAGAGTCCACCTCAGTATTTTTCAGAAGCAGTTGGGGTGTGTGTTAAATAATGCGGATTCATGGCATCAGCAGTTAGCCTAATGGCTACGTTGCTGGACTCCCATGTAGTCGACTGTGGTTTGAGTCCCAGACCTGGTGGCTTAAACTTATGCTGAGCACGTGTTTGTGTGTGCCCAAATTCCTGGAGAGGTGAATGGAGGAGAAGGGACTGCGGCATGGCCATCCCCCCGGGGGGTGATGTCTCGCTTTCTGTCTCTCTCTCTCTCTCTTTCTGGTGAGTGCATGTGCCCTATAGCAAAAACCTCTCAAAACAAAACAAAAATGAAGAGTCATAAGCCCTAGCCCCAGCTTGTTTGATGAGGCTCTCTGGTAGTAGGGGTGGGGTGAATATGGAAGTCGAGGAAATGACCTGGGAATTTACATGCAAAACAGACTTTCCATGTAATTCTTTTCCACATGCTGGACTTCGGGAACTACCCACTCGACTGTGTTTTACATGCGAGAGAGCAGTCGAATGAATGATTCCAGATTATTGTTTCCTTTCCTGTTAAACCTATCCGATAGAAGCATGTTTGCTCATGTACTGTAGGTAAATGCATTTATTGCTCTCCTCTGATTGGTATAGCCATCTCTTTTTTTTTTTTTTTAGTTGTCAAAGGGTCTATATACTCACCAGGGAGAGACAGAGAGGGAGAGAAAAAGCACCCCCACCAAGGTATGGTCATGCTGCAGCCCCTTTTCCCTCTCCTTATCCCATCGGAACTTTGGCCATGTACATACACATGCCAGGCATGTTTCTGAAGCTGCGGGGGTGGAGACTCAAACCTGCTGTGGCTGACCATGTGGGATCCAGTTCCTTAACCATTTGGTTGTGAGGTCAGCCTGATAGTTATCTCGTGTTTAATATGCTTTGATGTGCTCTGGCAGAAGTTCACGGGAATTCTGGTTCGGTTTTAGCACAGCCACGTGACTGGGACATGTGGACTGTGGTGAGATGAGACCAGGTGTGTGTACTGTGACACTGGACTGGCTGAGCCTAGGGTGGCCGTGTCCTAAGGCTGTTAACCAAAGGTCTGAAACCGGAATGCTGGTCGTGGGTTTCTCTTCATTACAGAGAGAGAGGCAGGAGGCCAGACAGCCCAAGCCTGATGGTGTGAAATAGTTACAGGGTCAGCCTCTCCTGGGATCGAAATTCATTTGCAGCTCCCCAATAAACTGATAATCCCCTGCCCCTCGTCTAGACTCCTGCTATTTTAAGTGTGGCCCATGGACCAGCAGAACCGGCATCACCTGGGAGCTTGTAGGAATGCAGACACTGAGCACCCGCAGCCCACCAAGCCCGGCACGTTGGATTTCCCTGCCAGCGTGGCACCCTGTTTTCGGTATCATGCTCACTGATTCTGCTGGTGTGCGTCAGCATCTGCGAGTTTGATTAACCTCGAGATACTGATGAAGGAATTGCGGAGCCTTTGAGCCTGAGCTGACCCCGAGTAGATGTGAATTCATCAAGAGAATGTCACTGAACGGGAAGCGCGACCTCCCTTGTGCACAGTGCCCTTTAATTTCAGTACGGACACCGGACACCGCTCCTGGTTGCCTGGGGTAACTGCGGGTTCATGTACCCCCTGCAGTGGTGAGCAGGTACCCTCGCCCTCCGCTGCTTTGCTGCAGGCCTGGACTTGAGCAGCTTCTCGGAGTCTTTGCTGATGATGTAGAAAGAACCATTACTTGTTTCAGTTCTACCGAGTACATTTGTCTGTGACTTATTATTGGCATTATTTTCATTTTGAAAGACTTTTTTGTTGTTAATTCTTAAATGAGAGAAAGAGAAAGAGACACTCGCAACAGGACCTTCCCTCTGTAACCCACTCCCAGCCTCAGCCAGCCTGGGTGATGGGTGTGTGCGCATGTCCAGTATGTACAGGGGGGTCTTGGGCTGTGAACCCAGGACCTCTCCACGTGGGTCCAGATCACACAGCGTTGCATTACACAGCACCACCAGCTGGCCCCTTCAAGACTGTTCATTTAGAGCAGTTTTAGGTTCATGGCAAAACTGGGAAGAAGGTACAGAGGTTCCCCATATGCCCTCTGACCATACCTATCTGTCAATAGTAGCATCCCCCATCAGAGTGGTATGTTTACCATTTTTAAAAAAGATTTATTTAATTTTATTTATCATCATAATTATTTTTTTAGAGTATTTTGCTATAGGGCGCGTGCGCTTGCCAGACAGACAGAGAGAGACAGAGAGACAGAAAACGAGAAATCACCCCCCAGGGGGGATGGCCACGTCACAATCCCTTCTCCGCCATTCTCTTAGGCTAACTGCTGGTCCCACATCATTATTATTTTTTAAAAGTTTGTTATAGATCATGTGTGCTTACGAGAGAGAGAGAGACAGACAGACAGACAGACAGACAGAATAAGCTGCCAGATCTGGAACTTGAACCATGGTTGGCCATGTGGGAATCCAGCACCTTAACTACCACACCACCTGCTGGTCCCCATTTACCATGTTTTAATGAACCAGAGCCCACACTTTATTAAGATTTCCTTAGTTGTTTTTTTTTTTTTGTTTTTTTTTTTCCAAATTTACTTTTTCTCTTCCAGGACCCCATCTAGGAGACCACATTACATTTAGTCATCCTCTCTCCTTAGGCTGCTCTTGGCGAAGTTTCTCAAAGTTGCCTCGCTTTTGATGACCTTGATAGTTTGAGGAATACTTTTAGGATATTTTTAGAATGCCCTTGGAGGGGACTCGGACTTTGTCTGCTGGTTTTCTCATGGTTAGATTGAGGCTATGGGGTTTTAGAAGAGGACCACAGAGGTGGAGTGCCATTCTCACCGCGTGGTATCAGGGTGCAGACGACCACTGCTGAGATCAGCTTTGATCGCCTGGCGCAGGTAGCGTTGGGTTTATCCACGGCAAAGTCTCTCTTTCCCCCACCTTTCCCTACAGCCCTCTTTAGAAGGAAGTTGTGTGTGTTATCCACACTTAAGAATCGGGGTGTTATGCTCCACTTCCTCAGGAGTAGGGTGTCTATGTGCACACATTATAGGCACTCCTCACTTAACAACCAAGTTTAGCTCCTACAACTAGGTTGTTAGGCACATTGGTTGATAAACAAGGAACTCAAAGGTGGAGGTCTCGTGGTGTGTGGTGGCACCATTGGGTTTGTGTTTTTCAGTAGAATAATGTAATTCTACCCATACAAAAAGCTTATTTTAGATTAGCACCAAAAATCACCACGACATACCACCACACAGTGATATAAATCTGGTCTTGTTTGTATTTATTCTGAATACTACCGTGCACAATGAAGTACAAATTGAGGCCCACAGTTGGCGTGGTGGTTAAGATGCTGGATTCTCATATGGCTGACTGTGGTTCAAGTCCCAGACCTGGTAGCTTGAAAAATCACACCAGGTGCTTGTGTGTACATGCCCAAAATCCCAAAAGGAGAATGGAGGAGAAGGAATTGTGGCAGGGCCATCCCCCTTGGAAGGTGATTTTTCACTTTCCCTTTCTCTTGTCTCCAGCAAGCTTACATACCCTCAGGCAAAAACCTCAAAAAAAAAAAAAAAAAAAAAAAAAAAAGAAAAAGAAAAAAAGGAAAAAAAAAACCCAGTACAAACATATAAATGATTTCATTTCCAGTCTTATTGTCATGTATATTCTTACAGCCGTATAGTCTCATATATAGTCTCATATAGTCATACACAGTCTGCGTGACTGCAGATGCGTTACGCAGGGAATACTAGCCGACTGCAGAAGGAGACAGAGGCTGAGAAAGGGGATTCCAGAGACTCACAGATTGGGGAAGGAAATGCACTGGAGAACTGACGGCAGTTCTGGTCAGAGCGGTTAAACTGGCAGGTTAAGAGAGGAGGGGCTGTGGTTGGAATTCTCCTGCAAGGAAGATTGGTTTATTCTCTTCTTACTTATTCACTTATTTATTTATATCACTATAGATACATGCATATTTATTCTATGCTTTGTGCTATAATCCAATACTACTTTATTTTGCTCAAATATTATACTTTTCTCTCTTTTTTTGGTGTCCGTTGGCAACCTAACGCTTTTAATGGGGTCCAGGCCCACCTGCAGGCAAAGAAGGTAACTGCTTACCTGGTGTGATTTCAGTGGCTTAACACCATCCTAAATTGGCGCTGTTTGAAATACTTAGTGACTCCTTACGTGAGTTTGCCAGAGCTGCCTTAGTGGGGTACCACATACTGGGTGATGTAAAGCGCAGAAATTTCTTTTCTCATAGTTCTGGTGGCTACGAGACTGAGAACAAGGTGTCAGCAGGGTTGGTTTCTTTCAAGGACCCTCTCCCTGGCTTATAGGTGGCTGTTTCTCCTGCATACGTGTCTGTCCTAATCTCTTTTTATAAGACTACAGTCATTGGAGTTTTAACTTAATTGTCTTTTTCAAGCCCACAGTTTTTGTTTTGTTTTGTTTTTTAAGAAAAAGATTTTTGCTATAGGGCACGTGACCTCTCTGGAGATACAGAGAGACAGAAAGTGAGAAATCACCCCCCAGGGGGGATGGCCATGCCACAGTCCCTTCTCCTCCATTCTCCTCTTGGGATTTTGGGCACGCACGCACACACACCTGGCATGAATTTTAAGCTGCTGGGTCTGGAACTCAAACCGTGGATGACTATGTGGGAGTCCAGTGACGTAACACTGTGCCATCTGCTGGTCCCATCAAGACCACATCTTCAGATACAGCTCCAGTCAGCAGTACTGGGAGTCAGGGCTTCCACAGGTGAATTCCTGGGAACGTCGCCTATGACACTCCTCCAGCGTGCTAAGGCAGGCGAGTAGGATGGGGATGGCAGTGCCTGCCTTCCAGGAATGCTGACTCAGGCCCCTCCGCTGTGGGCAGCAGGAGACCACCGGATGCCCAAATGCATGTGGCGGAAGTGAGAGGTGTTTCGGGGCAAGCTGTCTGAAGAGGGTAGTGAGACGTTTAATGGGAAGCTGGTAACCTCCTTTCTGTGCGAGACAGCTCTGCTGTTCACTGAAAGGCATCTTTCTTTAGCTGCTTGACAACAGAGTCTGTACGATGACCTTAGGGTCAAACGTGGGTAAGAAAATCTGGCGATTTAGATCACAAGCGCGGCTGCTGCTTTGTGTACCCCTCGCTCAGCAGGATGGAGAAGAGCACGTGTCTCCTCTTAGCTCACGGTTAGGCGAAAACGCGGTCCTGGCCTGATGTGTATCTTGCCCAGAGGAGCGTGGGTACTGAGCACAGAACGCGTGACCCTTGGTACTAAGCCCCGTCTTTGAAGCTAACTGAGTTCATTGCGCCCTCATAGACAGCAGGTTCTGCGAGTTGTTTGATGTCTTCCGCTCATTCATCCCTGACAGAAGGTAATGGTGTCCAGTTTCAGTAATTCGTTTTCATGTCAGACACTTGTCTTCTAGGCTGGTCACAGCTCGGGACACCATACAAAAATGAGCTCGAGTCAAGTAAAAGACAGCAAGTTTGAAGGGAGAAAGCCGGACCTGTGTGGCTGATCTTTATCTCTGGCAGAACCTACCAGCTACCTTCCCAAATTCCATTTTTTTTTTTTTTTTTTAGAGAGATTTTGGTATAGGGCATGTGCTCTCACCAGAGAGACAGAGAGACACAAAGCAAGAAGTCACCTCCTGGGGGGATGGCCATGCCACAATCCTTTCTCTTCCATTTCCTCTTGGGATCTTGGGCACGCACGCACACATGCGCAGTGTGAGGTTAAGGCTGCTGGGTCTGGGACTCAAACCATGATTGATGATGTAGGAGTTCAGCAGTGTAATCATTACACCATCTGCTGGTCCCCCAGATTCCAGTTCTAGTTTCTCCTTCAGCAATAGGAATTTACCCAGTTAAGATCTACATGTGGAACAACCCTTGGAGCCACCCTTGCAGCCACGTGGTCACGTGATTTAGTTCCAGTCAATAAAATACAAGTAGAAGTGTTCTGGGAAATTCCAGAAACCTGCTGAACTGGGGCTTTCCAGGAAGGGCATACATTCCTCTTTCTTCTGGTCTCAGATGTGATAACTGGAGTTCTAGCAGGCAACTTGGGCCACAGAGTGATCTGGAAAAGAGAAGCTTGATACAAGGATTATAGAGCAGGAAGATGAAAAAGTTCAGATCCTGAATAACTCAGGAATCTGTCATACATGCGTGAATATGTGCAGACTTAACTTTTTGTTTTCTTTTTTTGGAGAGGTTTTTGCTTAGGGCGCATGCACTCGCCAGACAGACAGAGAGAGACAGAGAGACAGAAAGCGAGAAATCACCCCCCAGGGGGGATGGCCATACCGCAATCCCTTCTCCTCCATTCTCTTCTCGGGATCTTGGGCACGCATGCACATGCGCCCGGCGTGAGTTTAAGCCACTGGGTCCAGGACTCGAACTGTGGTCGACTACGTGGGAGTCCAGCGACATAGCCATTATGCTAACTGCTGGTTCCTCAGACTTAATATTTTTTAATATGAAAGAGAAAAAAACTTTTATCTTTAGGCATTGCTTTTTTTGTTTTGTTTTGTTATAGTCAAACCCTGTTTTTATTTAATGAATTATGTGTATGCTTAATACCATTTGGGGAATCTATTTAAAGATACACTTGGAAGGCAGTCAGATATCACGTAAGAACTACCGAAGTGATTCTGTGAGCAGCCTCACATGAGAACCACTGTCCGTCCAACAAACGGATACTTCGTCTGTCCCGGTGTCTGTTTAGAGCAGTCTGGTGTTCGAAACTGCTGTGGCACTCTTTCTGTAGCTCTGCCAGGGAACAGAACTGTACTCAAGATATTCTACAAAGAAACCAATTTGAAACAACCTGTGTTTCAGTGATTACAAACCATTTTTGGACTTCGAATAGTGGCGTAGATCTCAGCAGATCCGGCGACTCGGGAAGTGTGGGAATCACACCACTCTCCACACAGGCTGCATTAGTAAAGTGGCGCAACTGAGACTCCAGCGTCCACGCTGCCTTTCCCGCCTCCGTGTTCAACTGTTCTTCTCCTGGAGGGAAAAAGAGCTTAGAGCAAAGGCCTGGGAGGAAAATAAATATGCCCTTATTTACTTATTTTTAATTGCCAAAGAGCATGTCTACTCAAGAGAGACAGACAAGAGAAAGCACCCCAACCCTCCCCGTGGGGCATGGTCACATTGCAGTCTTTCTTCCTGACTACCTCCTGTCAGGATCTTGGGCACACACGTGCATGCACCTCGTGTGTTTCTCAAGCCGCTGGCTCTGGGACAGGAGCCGTGGTTGGCCATGTGGGGTCCGGCTCCCTTAACCTCAGAGCTATTGGGCTGGACTAGTAAATGTGCCTTTAAAGCTGAGTTGTAGATTGAGGGGGAATAGGGCAGCTTTAGATTTTTATTTTTCCATGAAGAAAGATAATGCTTGAGTATCTGAGGAGAATCAAGGAGTTCTAGAATCTCAACCTCATTTCTCAGGCTGTCAGTTATGCCTATCTGACAGGGATGTTTGCATGCATAACCAAAATCCTGAGAGGAGAATAGAGGAGAAGAGATTGTAGTGAGACAATTCCCCTGAGAGATGATTTCTCACTTTCCCTTTCACTATCTCTCTCTCTCTGGCGAGCACATGTACCCTATAGCAAAAGTCTTAAAAAAAAAAAAAAAAAAGTCAGTGTTTAGATTATCCAATAATCAGTTAAACCAGTAATAATATAGAGGTACGACTAAGAGTTGACTTATGTATCTATCTGTTGCTCGATTTTGGTTTATTATTCATTCCAAATCTCACAGAGAGTAGTGTATGTGCCTAGCTTTCCTTTCCCCAATTCTCCTCCTCATCTTCACCCTACTCAGGATATCTTACAAGCAACAATGGATAAATTTTGGATGATTATGGCACAAGACAATTCCACAAAAATCTGACCCTTACTGGTGTGTACATGTGTATATTCATTTTTTTTTTTTGAGAGGTTTTTCGCTATAGGGCGCGTGCGCGCGCCAGACAGACAGAGAGAGACATAGAGACATAAAGCGAGAAATCACCCCCCAGGGGGGATGGTCACGCCGCAATCCCTTCTCCTCCATTCTCCTCTCAGGATCTTGGGCACGCACGCACACGCACCCGGTGTGAGTTGTAAGCCACCGGGTCCGAGACGCGAACCGCGGTCGACTATGTGGGAGTCCAGCGACATAGCCATTACGCTAACTGCTGGTTCCCATGTGTATATTCATTTTTGTGTGTATGGTAGTGAATATCATATTTTAAATTTTGCCAAAGGGTACATGTGCTTGCTAGAGAGAGAGAGAGAGAGACAGTGAGCAAGCGCAAGCACCCCCCTCCTCCCCCCCGGGGAGGAATGCCCTTCTCCATTCCTCTTTTTTGGGCATGCACACATAGATACTTGTTGTGTTTTGCAAGATGTCAGGTTCAGGACTTGAAACACAAAGCTGGCCACATGGAATCCAACCACCTTAACCACAATGCCACCAGCTCGCTCAAAGGGGTGAATATCTTAGAGTAGAAGAGAATGAAGAAGACCAGAGCTTATACGTGGGATAGTCTTCCATGGCCAAAAAAATTTAACTGTCTGTAGTTGACCAAATGAAACTGCTTTGATTCCTGTTAGGGTTATTGTGGTTTGAGTTATAGTTTCAGGGATATGTTCTGAAATGGACGAAAACTCTTTTATTGTCTGTACATTATCTCGAATTTTCAATTTCTTGCATTCAAGACCAGCATAAAACATGGTTTGTAAATATAAAATATATACTTATTTATCATATATCAAATACTTCCTATATGAGCATAATCTTAGAAATGCAAGACACATTTCCTGCCTGCACTCACAGTTTATGGTGGGAGACACCCACAAAGTGAGGCTTCTGTGTTCTATATTCAGATGTAGAAGAGTGGGTGCCGTGGTGTAAAGACCACCTTGTGGAAATCCAAGCCTGCTCCTAGACAGGTGGTACCTGCTGTGGGTAATGCAGTGTGTTAATGCAGGTTACCGTGTACCTATTGGTTGTACAGAGGGGATATTCAGAGACAGAGAATTTGAAACAAATGAAGGAAAGAAGTTTATCAGACTCTTCAGTCATTAGAGATTTTTGGATAATGTTCAGCAGGACCATGCACTTTGAAAAACGTGCAGAATATCGTGTTTATGTGTATATGTGAATCTTTGAGGCAAGATCTCATAGTGGTACCGCAGTCTCAGCTAGGTTGATGATTTCTACTAGGGTTAGAACCATTGTTCCAAATTGCTGGATGAAGGAAAGGAATTATGAAGCGATCTTTTACCCAGTTCAAGTGTGCTGGGATTTCCCTAGAACTTTCCCCACGAATGCAGAAGTAATCTGTGATAGATGATACAGTAAAACAATATGTAAAATCAAACCGTACTTTGCATATGCTGGGGTAACTTAGTAAAGAAACTTAGGTTGAGTTATTTTGCAAAGTAAAGAAGTTATGAAAAACATCTTCATTTATAAGTTCTGAATTTTTTGTGTCAACTTCTTATCAAGATGTCCATGGCACCAGCCAGCCCCATAGAACAGCAGTTAAAAGCTGTGCATACACAGCCAGGTGCTGGGCCAACTCTTTGGCCTGGTGGTTAAGGCATCTGGATCCAACATGGCCAACTGCGTAGCTCAAGTCTTGGACCTGGTGTTTGAGAAGCACCCTGGGTGTGTGTGTGTGTGCATAGCCAAAATCCTTGAAGGAGAAATGGAGGAGAAGGGACTATGGTGTGACCATTTACTATGGGGAGTGCTTTCTCATCACTCTTTGTCTCTGCCTAAATGCACACACAAAAAAATTAAAACAAACAAACAAAAAAAATGAAAGCCGTATCCTACATAATCCCACCCCAGTGGCTTTGTGTGTGTGTGTGTGTTTATGTATGTATGTATGTGCATGCCCCAAGTCTTAACAGGATAGAGAAAAAGGATGCAATGTGACCAGGGCCCCCTGGAGGGGTGGAGGGTGCTCTCTTTTTCTCTGTCTTTGGCAAGTGCACATGGCTTATAGCAATTAAAATTGAAAACGAAGAAAAAAAGAAAAGATACACAGATTCAATCAAGTAGAGTGATTAGCTGTCCCTAAATCCAAACTCCAAATTCTGGTAGAGAAAAGTTGATTGGCTCTGTGTCAGACAGACATTCATCCTGGGTTCAACCAGCTTCAGCCAAGGAGGCAAAATTACATCATCCGTACATAGCTGCCCTGGGATCGGAAGGCACCAGCCTTTACTGGTAGTGATATCTGACTCTCGTTTTCTTTTCTCACTCAGTAAGTTTGGCTGAAGTCCACTCTGGGTACTCTTAATTGTTACATGGAGAGGTCTAAGAGTTTCATTCCAGGACCCCACTTCCCTTCATAACGATGGTTCTTTGAAGAGAAAACAAGACTAGGACAGGCCAGTATGTTGTCTTGTCAATGATTTTCCTCTTTTGAAGCACGTAATCTGTGTTTTCCTACCACAGTCCTCATAACCTGCTTGTCTACACAGGCATATACACACATGTATGCACATATGCTTATACAAGAGTTCAGTTAAGAGTATCCGTTCAGGGGCTAGCCCATATCCTACTAGTGAAGGGAGTCAGATCCCACTTGGCTGGCCACCGTTGGAATCTACCTTGGTGGCTTGAAAAACCCATCATGTATATGTGTGTCCCAAATCCTGACAGGATGGAGATCTGGAAGAGAAAGTATTGTGGCATGACCATGCCTCACTGGGGAGGGGGCTACTTCTTTCTCTCTCTGTCTCTCCGTTGAGTGAATATGCTCTCTGTGGCAATTAAAAAAAAAAAAAAAGAAAAGAAAAGAAAAGAAAAAATCTGCTCAGAAGGAATCACCTACCTCCTTGGGAGTTCGGCATTTTCTTTGGACTACAGAGACATTTCTACTGGTTGCCTTTGCCAATATAAAGTGAATAAAACACTTGCCAAACCTATTGTCCTTACTGTCTCGTTATGACAGTGTCGAGAGTCCTTTTCTCAATAGTCACTACATATCCAGAAGTAGGTCCAGCTACTCTCTGAGCACAGAAAGAGTAAAGTCACCTCCGGCTCTGAGGCTTGAGTCAGTGGTCACAACTCCTTTTCCGGCTGAGGTCCCTCCTAAGGAAGGAGCTCAAGTCTCAGCACCAGTATCATATTGACAGTCTGTTTTCTTCTGCAGCTGTGAAGGAAAAGGAACTCCAGGGGAAGCATTTATTGCTACTTCTTTTTGTAGGCGGCACCAACCTTTGTTTAGTATTCCGAAAGCTTGTTTGCAAGGCAGGTGTTTAGAACTTAGAAGGCAGCTTTACCATAGAAACGATATTGTATGTGACAGTTTAGATTTCTAGCTGAACTGTGTGTGATCATTTGGCCTACAGCTCAGCTGAAACGGTAATCGTGACCTTGAAAGTTCCTTCACTCTTAACGTTGGAGTCTGAGCTCTTCTTGCCAATAACCCTGAATCGACTGCCTGCCTGAATATCCATTCCCCTGGGCTTCTCTGAAGTCCGGCTTTCCCTGGAAACTCTATTGTCTCTGAATCTGAAGGAGGTAGGCAGAAACCAACGTGTGTGATGGGCGCAGCTCCAGGTGTTGTGATTTAGGGGGTGTAGAAAATACAAAAGGAAGGGTCAGGCAGAGGGGAGAGTAGTTTTATATCCTTAGTGACTCCCATTGGGAAGGCAGAGAAGACTGGCGAAGGGGAGTCGGAAGGACAGAGTCGCTGTTTGATAAACAGGTGCAGTTATCAGTCACGTGTGCGTTTAAAATAATAACTTTTGTTAGATGCAGTTGTTGAGTTGTTCTTTCCCCTCCCTTAGCCTGCAGTAAATGAAGAATGAACCTTACAGCATCCCTCATTTGTTTAGCTGGATCCCTGAACTCACCTCCCTGGGATGAGGCCTCATGACTGCACGGAAGTCCAGCCAGGTAACAGGAAGGTGTGCTCCGGCCTCTCATTGCACGGCGGTGTTATGTAAGCACAGCGTGCCTTCATGGGGCTCCTACCTTATGCGGTGCTAGAAGATGATTTCATCCCCTTTTCTGACTTGGAACCGTACAACCTTCCATTCTCAGGAAACAGATGGACAACAAGGTTGAAATAGGATCTGGTACTGAAATAGTCTTTGAGTCATTCTCTTTGACTATTCAGTCATCCAGGAGAATTGCCCCTTCTTGCAGAAGGCTACCGCCGAGAATTCAGTGTACTCAGGGCCGCTGGACTCGCTTCTCAATGTATTATCGTTTTCTTCTTGGTCAAGATTAGGATTCTGCTCACATGAGGATATTGTCTAATTTGTTTCTGCAGAACACCCAGACTTTGGCCCTAAGTAGATATTTAAAAATAAAATTAAAAGTCAGGCATCAACCTTCTGTTTTTGTCTTCCTTCTGAAAGAGGTCCTGATGTGAGAAAAAGGGGAGCTTGATGTCACCCATAACTTCATTTGACTCTAGTGGAAACGTACTTGATTTGGTCTTGGGTCCTAGTGCATGCTGTGCGGTAGCTGCCCGGGCGACCTGAGGGAAGTTAGCTCATCTTTCAGTGTTCCGTTTCCTCATCTGTAAATGAGAATGAGAAGGCTCAGCTAACGAGTGATTGTGAGCATTGACTACACCGATGGTCTGTGAAAGCGCACAGATCAGATAGTATCTCTGTATTAACACAGATTGATGAATTTTCAGAGAACAGAACAATCCTTCCTCTCCAACAAACTAGGTTTATAATGAACAAAGAGTAATTAATCCACCTGGAGACTTCCTTATTCTGAATCAGTGTAGTGCGCTCAATGCCTCTCGTTTGGTCCTTGCTGGAAAGGGGTAATGATGTTCACTCCTTTACAATGTCATCCTTCATTTGTTTTTTATTGCAGTGTAAAATACAGCGTGTGGTTTAGTTCAGTGGATAGCGTGGCTCCCAAGGCCTCATCTAGCTCTCTTGGAGGTATTTACGGTGGTGTTTTCTGGTAAGAGACTTAAGCTGATGTGATACCAAAGGAACACCACGAGCAGTCTGAGCTGTTGAAGAGAAACTGTGAGTCTGGACTGGGCAGGCTGCCACCCGAGTCTACAGCATTCTTTTGAGGACAGTGGTGTCTGATTTCTACTCCCTTATCTCTCCCCACTTTGATAGCCATAGGTATGTACCACAACATGTGTTGACCCAGGTCCTTAGAAGTATGTGTACAAATCACAGATCAAAAAGACTGAGAAGTTTTATTGCAGGATTGAATAACACCAAGTAATATCATTCACTCTCAAAAGTTTTGTCCCTGTTGGTCAACTCATGCATCACTTCCTTGAAAAGAGGACAAAATCTTAGTGATTTTCTTTCTTTCTTTTTTTTTTTTTTTTTTTTTTTTTTTAATTGTCAGAGGGTGCATACATTCACCAGAGAGAGAGAAAGAAAAAGTATCCTCTCAATGAAGTATGGTCAGAACGCAATCCATTCTCCTCCATTTGTCCACTCTGTCAGGATTTGGAGCATGCACATACATGCCCCTGACATGTTTTTTAAGGTGCTGGGGCTGGGATGTGTGCTGTCAGCCATGTAGGATCCAGCTCCCTTAACCATCAGTCTGTGGGGCCAGCCCACATTGGGGATTTGCAACATCCTGCTGAGGAGGAGAGCCTCCATCTGTGTGTACCTATTAGGTCAGAAGGCAGATACTTTGCAAGGGCTCCCTAATCCTTGTAGAATGGTCCAGGAGCCTTGTGTCAAGTTTCTATCATCGATCTTGATTTATTCTGGCCCTTCCATGGGGAGGCCTCTTCTCATTCTGTTTGCCATGTCGAGGTCTTACATGATTGAATGAACTCTCTATATTTATTCGTGGTGCTCCTACCTCTTTTGTGTTTAGGTAAAATTTGAAGGTTTTATGAGCATTAATATGCCACTAATGACCCTTTCTGGGTTAAGGAAGCATTAGGTAATACACACTGAGGGATAAGGCTGAAATTCTGTTTTCTGCCTTCACAAAACTGGCAGAAGCCATTCCTTCTGCCTAGAAGGCCTTCTTCCCATCTCTCCCCTGTTGTGTTCTCACACTTCTACCCAGCAGATTCTCCACGTCCTGCAGGGCCATGCTCACAAAGCTGCCTTCCTCCTGGAGCCTGGTGGCATGGCACTCCTCTGACTGGGGGGTGGGCCTCATTTCTCTTTTCCTACCCCACTCAAAGTCTTACGTTTTCTTATCCTTGAATTCTCAGCACCTAATAAAGAACGCAGTAGGTACTAGGAGTGTGATATATGTGTGTTGAATGAAACAATGAGAGTAAGAGTGGTATAATAAAGGAAGACACCCAGAAGGTATGTAACTATGGGGAGGGGAAGGATGGGGGGGTGTCCCAGAAGAGATATACTGTGGGAGATGTTTTGTGGGAGGAGGAGCTATTCCATACAAAAGTGGTAAGAATGGCCTTCGTAAATGAAGAACCAGCGGAATTGGTGAAAGAGAAAGTGGAGACACCTAGAAATAGTTTCTTAGTGTGGCTGGAACTTAGATGCAAAGTAAAAGATGACGAAAAGAGGAGAGATCTATAGAAGAATCAAGGGCTGGTTCCTTAGCTTAGTGGTTAAGGGAGCCAGATTTGACATGGCCAACACAGTTTCAGTCCCGGCCCTGTCAGCTTAAAAAACACACCAGGCACATGTGTGTCCATGTGCGATTTCCTGTCAGGAAGAATGAATGGAGGAAACGGGATTCCAGTGCAACCATGCCCTGTTGGAAGGTGACTTCTCTTTCTCTTCCTTTTTCTCTCTCTCTGGCAAGTGTATGTGCTCTCTGGCAATTAAAAAGAGAAAAAAGTAGGGACCAGCAGATAGCATAATGGTTATGTTTCAGGATTCCCATGTAGTTAACCATGGTTCGAGTTCCAGACCTGGTGGTTTAAAACTTATGCCAGGCATGTGTGTGTGTGTGTGTGCCCAAAATCCCAAGAAGAGAATGGAGGAGAAGGGATTGAGGGGTGATTTCTTGCTTTCTAGCTCTCTCTGGCCAGTGCGTGTGTCCTATAGTAAAAAATCTTTCTCTCTCTCTCTCAAAAAAAAAAAAAAAAAAAAAATAAAAAAAAATTACTTCGAATTTTATACCATTTTAAAAAAATCACTTTGTATATTGGCCAGAATTACTTCTGTGATGCACTGATCAACAAAGTCGGGTGTGGGACTAGATTTCATGAGGTCATTTACTCAGAAGGGTTTGAGTATTTAATTAATTTATACATAAAAATTATTTCAAAGTAAGAGGATGAGAAAAATACAAGTAAAGGGATGGGCTCATGAGTCTGTGTTTGAAATGAACGTTTGTTGAAACCTTCCTGACTGAGAGGTAAAAACGCTAGCATCTCCACCCTAAGTGGTTAAATATCAAATGTCTGTCATGACGAGGCAACTTTATAGCTGAAACTGTATTTTTAAAAATATTTTGCCAGAGGGCGTGTGCAGTTGGGAGGTGGGGGCAGAGAGGGAAGTAGGAAAGAGATCCTCCCCACCCCTGCCATGGGGCATGGTCACGCTGCAGTCCCTTCTCCATTTTGTCCTGCTGTTTGGATTTGGGGCATGTACACACATGTACCCGGTGAGTTTTTAAAGTTGCTGGGTCCAACGCTTGAATCACAAGGTGGCCTTGTAGGATTCAACTGTACCAAGTACCACACCACCGACTGGCCCAACTGGAACGATTTTAATGAGGCTTTCCTGATATCTCAGTTACTAACCATTTAAAAATGTGGTAATAATGAAGAGTTTGTACGTAGATACTTTTAGGTTTTCTTTAACAATTACGTTTATAAAGATTAGAAGAGACAATTTATGCAAAATGCTTAGTACCAGAAAGCATGCCCAGTGCTGAGTGGGCACTCAATAATGTAATTATTTCTTCTTTGGAATCCGAAGGGTGGGACAAACTTCCTCTTTATCATTATAAACTTGCAGAAGAAACTTTCAGAAAATACCCTGGCTCCAAGTGTACTCTTGCGGAAGTATCCGCTAATTCTTTTGTACGGGTTTGGAATTTCCTTGGTGATTTGAAACAGGATTTCCTCCCTCAGACGTGCTCCGTGTGGTGAGGCTCAGCTCACCCAGGCAGATCTGACTTGAGTAAGGACTCTTCAAAGCCCCCGTGGGATTACACATCCCAGCAGTTACTTGCATTTAAAATAGCTCTGGCCCCTTTCCCCTCAGGGTTTCAGTGAGCTGTGCGGAGACTCCTGGACATGTAAACCAGAAGCTTTTCTTGTTGACTCGTGGGTGGGCGGCAGACTTGGTCCAGCTACTGTGCTGAGGGGTCATTTGAGATGCAGGTTGGAAAATGAAAACTTAAGCCAGGTTTTTGCTGGACATAATTCAGGAGTATTGCATGCCTTTCGTTAGTTTTGATTCAATTCCAAGGTGATACAATCGTCTGAGCATTAAAAAAATTAATTGCTTTGTTTTTACTTAAGAGGTGTATGTTTCCAGAGTTACAAGTCAGGGTGCATTTGGGATAAGACAATGAAACAATAGCAGTTAATTACTGTGACTTAATCCCTTAGGGACCCGGGAAGGCTACCTGGCCACATCACCATGAGGGAGTCAGGGGGTATTTCTTTGAATTGTGCAACTTCTCACACCCCAATGATGAGAAAGATAAAACTATTAACTTGGCCAAAAACAAAGTAAAACTATAACAAACTAGGAAGCAGAGCTATTGAAGATCATATTCACTCATCACAGTCCAATTAAATTAGATACCAATATTAAACATATGACCCAAAACATAACCACTTGGAAATTAAGAAACACTCTTCCATATAAATTTTTGACCAAACACAAAAAGAGAAATGAAAGGTTCTTTGGACAGCAATAAAAAATGTACTTTATACCCAAATCCTTAGAGCACAGCTTATCCAAAAGTATACCTAGAGGAAAAATTTATAACAGGTAAATGTCTTTATTATTCATGAAGACAAGACTAGCAAACTGACTACTCCCTTACTCCATGTTAATCTGTTTTGTGAGGCTATGACAGAAAACCCAAGACTTGATAGTTTATATTTTTTAATTTTCTTTTTAATTTTAATTTTAATTATTTTTGAGAGGTTTTTGCTATAGGGTGCTTACGCTAGCCAGAAAGACAGAGAGAAACAGAGAGACAGAAAATGAGAAATCACCCCCCCCCGGGGGGGTGGCCACACCGCAATCCCTTCTTCTCCATTCTCCTCTTGGGATCTCGGACACGCACGCACACGTACCCGGCGTGAGTTTAAGCCACTGGGTCCGGGACTCGAACTGCAGTCAGCTACATGGGAGTTCAGCGACATAGCCATTACGCTAACTGCTGGTCCAAAGAGTTGTTGAACTTTTCAACAGCCTGGTGTTGGAAAGTTCAAGATCAAGATGCTGGCGACTGGCAAGAGCCTTTGTGCTGCTTCATCCTAAGGTGGAAGGCAGACAAAGAGAAAGTGAGGACAGAGAGAGATAAGAGGGGGCTGAACTCTCCTCTTTTCCAGGAACCCACTCCTGAGATAATGGCGTTAATCCACTCAGGAGTCAGTGTCTGTGTCTCAACACCTCCGCGTAGGCCCCGCTCCAACACTGCCACATTGAGGATTACGTTTCCAACCTAAGAACTTCAGGGGACACGTTTAAACCATAGCTCCCCTCAAGTCTCTCCCACCAAAACACAAAAAGCTACACACACACAAACAACACATACGCATAAACTAGGAAGAAGAACGGTAAAATTACAGGTTGCAATTAATAGAGTAGAAAAAAGTAGAAAGACTACATAAGACAAAGCCCTGGCAAAAGAAAGAATAACAACATGTAAGATTAGGAATGAGGAAACTGACTCAACCACAGATGCAGGAGAGAGAGGAAGAATCACAGGAATTATCCTTGACTAGGTGTAAAACCCTAAGGGAGGGACCAGCAGTTAGAGTAATGGCTATGTCGCTGGACTCCCTTCTTGTAGTCGACTACAGTTCGAGTCCCAGACCCGGTGGCTTAAACTCACACTGGGCGTGTGTGCGCGCGTGCCCAAGATCCTGAGAGGAGAATGGAGGAGAAGGGATTGTGGCGTGGCCATCTCCCCTGAGGGGTGATTTCTCACTTTGTCTCTCTGTTTCTCTGTCCTTCCGGCAAGCACACGTGCCCTATAGCAAAACCCTCTCTCAAAAAAACCAAAACAAAACAAATGCCCCCTGAAAACCCTAAGGGAAAAAAATCTGAAAATATGAACGAAATGAATGATTTGTAAGGGAAGCAAAAGTGACCAAAATTAACTCAAGTAGAAAACTGAAACAGATCAAGTACTATAGAAGTTCCTGTTTCTGTCTCTCATTATGTTGCATCTGACATTTCCTCTGGAGTTTTTAGTCTGAAGCAAGGGTCATTATTTAATACGTTAAAATAAGATGGGATATTGTCTCCAACTTTGTAATACCAGGCTTTACTCATCTGATAGGGGAAAAGATGCTTGTGTCATGAAAGGCATTTTTTTACTCCTGATTAAATTTGAAGGAGGATTAACATAACTTTCCTTTTTCCTTCTTCTCCCAAAATGTAAATTGACTTATACCTTTCTTTTAAAAATAGAATGCAAGGCCCTTGATGATAAAATAAAATAGATTCTTACACTAGTGGGTAAAGTCAGCTATCTCATTCAGTCCAGGTGGTGGTGGGAGAGGGTCTGGATGTTGCTAGTCCCGGCAGCTAATTGGTGCACCAGGCTCTTCTACTCTGACCCCAAGGGGATCTGCAGAAAGCTGGAGCTGTCAGGATGACTGCTGATGAGGCCAGCTGCAAGAGGGAGAAGTCTGAACGGACTTGGTATCATTGTTTTTGCCATTTACAGTACAAATCTATAACTACTTATTTAGTATTTGCAACTTTAAAATTTATTTGGGAACAATCTCTTTGACAGAAAATGAGCAAGAGAAGTACACAGGGTTCATGAAAAATTAAGTCGTGAATTTCTGTTTTTTAAGAAAACTGGTGGTGAATGTCTATTTCACACACATTTACTGAACCAACATCAATATCTACTTCAAAAGTTTGTAATTGTACAAATATTTTGCCCAAAGAATAATTTAACATATGTAGCTGCCAGAGGTGTCATTACACTTAGCTTTGTGATGCATGAATTTTTATTTGGATCAAAGGACTCTTCTACATTACTCATTTTAAACTTTAATTTTTCTGATGCATATGTGAAAAGTGAAGGAATAGCTGTTGATACTGTGGTTGTATTAGCCTAAGAGGACTTTGCGTTTGTGTTTACTAGTGCCTGATACTTCAATAGAAGTTCCATCAAATTTATTATCTGAATGATTTAATATTCTTAGCTAATATATGGAATCAACGTTTTTAGAAAAATCATTTTACTAAAATTTAAATATTTAATATTGTGAATTCTGTTGTAAATCTGGTTAACAATTTATCATCCAAAATTTAGGGCTGGCCCCTTAGCCTAGCAGTTTGAACCAATCACCGCGTGTTTACCCTAAACGTGATTCCTCTCCAGGAGAATGAGAAAGATCCACTTAAGGAACGCAGATTTATAGGAAGGGCCTCTCTGAGACTCCATTCTGTTGGAGATGCGAACATCTTCACACCCAGAGTCTGTGGTTGTCGTGACACTAGCTCAGTCCCTGGGTGCTCCCTGTGACAGCCCTGCTCTGGCGTGTGCTGTGGGAGATGGGCTGAAACCACGGCCAGCCCTCTTGAGATGTATCCCAAAGAGGCTGTGGAGGACCACAGGTGACCAGTGGTGAATGTGGGAGGGAAACAGACTTTGCCAGTGTAGGTTTGTTTTTGTTTTGTTTATTTGTTTTCCCTCCTGCAGGATACAGAGTAGGCTCCCTCCTCTCAGTTCCCTGCCCTTCCACATCCAGCAGCTCGCAGCTCCTCTCCACATTCTGTCAGGCCCCGGCTTCCATGTCTTGACTTCTGTTTCTTCAAGCCATTGCAGAGGGAGTGTTTGCTAGCTCCATCTGGCTCCTGGTTTCACTGGGGACTGACTCTCTGATTCACTATTTTTTTGGAAAGTGGAAGAAGAGGGAGAGGAAGGAATCAGCCATTCACGTGCAAGGAATAAAACCAAGGTTTTAAGATACTTTTCAAAATAAAGTCCCATGAGCCACCGAACATCTGTAACATTCCTGTGAATAATTCAGTCCCTATCGAGCCCTTAGTGTCCCTGTCAGGTGTGGAGGCACAGGACTGAGTGCTCAGTGTCTTGTAAATCACTTAGTGCTCTGGTTGGGAACCTGACCTGGCAGCATTGTTTGGGGCTTTTCCCCCCATTGTCTCAGGCAGGATGTGGGAGGAGATGGTAACAGCAGAAGCACTAATAGAAACCTTGCAAACACAGGACTGCCCAAGACTTTCTAGGGGAGAGTCTTAACTCAGGACTAATGCAGACTCCTTTTATTCTTGGGAGTGCTAAGTGCTAAGATTTGTTTTCTCAGCCCCAGCTTGCGAGTGGTGCTCTACAGGATGTTAGAGTCTTGCTCTCTGATTCAGCCTTTCATCCCGGGTCACGATGGGCTCTTCTGTGACTTAATGGCAGTGGCAGCCCAAGATTCTCCTGGCTAGGTTTTCCTTGTTGGGGCTGTTGGGTTCAGCCTGCTCTGTGAGCACTTGAAATCCTTCTTGTACGTATGAAATACAGCCTAAAAGATATATCTCTAGCTTATTATTTTTCTTAACTGCCAGAGGTGGTGTGTGCTTTCCAGAAAGACAGAGATAGAGACTACTCTCAGTGGAGCGTGGTCACACCACAGTCCCTTCTCTTCCATCTCTCCATCACATTGGGTATGTAGGCATGCATGTCTATGTACCTAGTGTGTGCGCGCGCGTGTGTGTGTGTGTTAATTATTTATTTATTCATGCATTTATTTTAATTTGAACAAGAGAGAGAAAGTGAGAAAGCAAGCCACCAGGTCCAGGACTCAAACCATGGTCAGTCACGTGGGAGTGTCCAGCGTTTTAACCCACCACACCACCTGCTGATCCCCCTTAGCGTGTTTTTCAAACCACTGGGTCTGGAATGTGAGCTGCAGTTGGCCACATGAGAACTGGCCCCCTTAACTAAGCCCAGGGCTATAGAGCTAACCTCTCTAGCTTTGTAAAACTTGGGCGAAAAAATAAGTTCCTGTATTAATTTCTTCCACGAGAGATTAAGACAGAGACAGGTACCCCCAATAGGGCCTTCACGCCACAGCACCCCCATTCTCAGCTAGCCTGCATCATGGGCAGGTGCTCACTCCGCGTACTCCGCAGGTGTGAGATGTGAACCCAGTACCTTTCGTGGGCAGGTCCAGTTGCATGACCACTGCACCGCTGCCCGGCTCTTGTATCACTCCTGCTACCAAGTGTGAGGTAACTGAACGGTGACTTCTGGGCCGTGTTTTGTCTTTTCACGTAGTTGGTATCCCTTCACCGACTGCCGTGCCACCCGGAATGTATCTCTGGCAGAGCTTCTCACTTTGTTCTGAAATGGTCTCAGTCTTATTTTGTAACGTATCTCCCTCTCAGTGGCTTACTCAGTGTGCTCAGTGAATGCGGAAAGAATAAGAGGAGCCCCATGAGTGGAACAGAAACATGTAAATGAAATGACAGGTGTTGGGGAATGAGGCATGGCTACACTGGAGGACACCGTGACCTCGGCCTTATGTCTTTTCCCGTGGAGAGACCCGTTATAGGACGGCTTTCTCAATACTCGTGCTCCTCCACCTGATTTATTGAAACGGAACAAACCATTAAAAATCCAAACAAGCTATTAAAAAATTATTATGTTTAACCACAGGACATACTTAAGATGTCAAGTCTACGGTATGTGTTACTAACTTACATAGTAAAGTAGAAGAGTAATTTCCTAGTACAAGAATGAATCTTGATCTTTCTGTATATGGACTGAAGAGAATCATTTTCTGAAGAAGAAATCCTGCTTGTCGATTGTTTTCTTATGTAGGATTACATTGCGTTTTATTATATATACATAATATATATTAGATATTGTATAGCATGATATATTATCATTGAAGTATCTTGTATACACATATATAGACTCTAGTAATTTATGTTTATTTTTTGGCCTTACGTGCATGCAGGGAAAACTTTATGTTTTGAATTCTCTCTCTTTTTTTTTTAAGGGCACGTACGCTCACCAGGAAGAGAGAGACAGAGAGACAGAAAGCAAGAAATCATCCCCCTGGGGGGGGATGGCCACACCATAGTCCCTTCTCCTCCATTCTCCTCTCAGGATCTTGGGCATGCATGCACAAGCGCCTGGAGTGAGTTTAAGCCACCAGGTCTGGGACTCGAACCATGGTCTACTACATGGGAGTCCAGCGACATAGCCATTATGCCAACTGCTGATCCCTTGAATTCATTTTTTCTAGAATTATTTTATTTAACTTTATCTATCTATCTGTATGTATGTATGTATGTATGTATGTATGTATGTATGTATTTAAATTTGACCAGAAAGGGTCAGAGTGAGAGAGAGAGGGAGGGAAAGTGAGAAAGCAAGCCACCAGGTCCAGGACTCGAACCACGGTTGGCCATGTGGGAGTGCGGTTCCTTAACTTCCATGCCACCTGCTGGTCCCCAACTTTGGATTCATCTTGAGTTTGCTTTTGTTTGACTTTAGTTGTATTACAAGTTAATGTGGTTTGGATTGCTTACCGTTTATGTCACGATTTGATCTTTTCTTTAAGAAGCTCTGTAGTTCTGATTAGAAAATGATTCTCTACTGTAATGAAAGGCAGCATGATTGCAGTCTCTGGTGAACAATTTGTAATACGATGTCATTGCTCAGAAAGATAAAAATATTTTGTAGATGATAGTGTCTGGATTTTACATCTAGTTTGAGATGTCAAATGTTTTTATTTTGCAGTCTTCACAGAAGTCATTCCTTTTCAGGCTGATTCGAAGGCTCCTCTTTTACCTACCCTTTAAATACTGGTGTCCCTTTGGGTTCTCTTCTCTGACCCCTCTATACCCTCTTCCTTTTTCCTTCTCATCTTAGATGACTAACATCGACGGAGTCCTATTTTGCATCAGGCCAGGCCCATGGTGTAGAGCTGAGTGGTCTGCGCCTGGCACAATTCTAGGAAGTGACTTTCACAGCCTCACCCGCTAAGGCTTGGAAAGTGCAAGTGTCTCTGTCCTCAGCCACTGAAGGACTTTACAAACCTCTCACCCTCACAGCACCTCGGAGATGAATGTCGTCATTCCTACTTAGTAGGTGAGAACACTGAGCTCCGGGTCTGCTAAATAACTTGCCGAAGGTTACGTAATGCCGCCGATGGGCAGGCGCTGCCTCTGCCTCTGCGCAGCGTGTTGCCTTTGTGGGTGATTTTAGCTTTTGGAGGTTTCAACCATCGCCATCACCAAAACGATGGCAATTCTGTGACTCTCCACCCCAGATCTCTCTCTGTTGAAGACCTTTTAGACAGTCGTCCCGTGTGCACCAGGGGCATCTCGGGTTGTGTAGGGCTGAAGCTGAATCATCATTTTGCTTACTGCTGCTGCCCCGTATTCTCACTCTGAGCGGCACAGACAGCCTGGGCTCTTTCTCGCTCGACCCCCTCGTCTGTCAGACACCACATGCCATCATGGCCCTTCCTGACACCTCTTCTGTTGGGCCCCTTCCTGTCCATGTCAGTTGTCCTGGCATTAGCCGAGGCCCTCCTGCCTTTACTGTGAGCGCCCTCTGTCTACATGATGAGAGGCCTGCCGTGCCTAAGCCTCCGGCCCAGCCGTTTGTGCTGCCTGGTGTATCTTTTCCCACCACCGCTACTCAGCTACATGAGGACTGAGATGCCATGCTTTTTTTTATTGGTGGTGGAGTGCATGCACATGCATGTGAAAGTAAGAGAGACAGACGAGCACTTCTGCAGGGCCTGGGTGTGCCACCGTCACCTGAGCATGTCACCCAGCCCACTGGACCTTGGGCACTGTATGCCCTGAATGCTTTAGGCCAACTGAGCTGGGGATTAGAGGCATGTAGGATCCAGCTTCTCCCGAGGTAGCGCTTTATTCCTGCACTGTGGAGCCAGCCCAATGGCTGAGATTTAAATTACCGCCTCCCAGAAGCCTTCTTTGATTCATCCCATCAGCCCCCTTCCATTCGTTACATTATCCTTTTCTGTGCGCCTGTAACACATAACACCTCAGTCAGCATACCACTCATCATCATGCCCTAATTACTTGCTCATCTCACTCTTTCCCTGGAGTGAGAAGTCTTTGAGGACAGGGACCAGGTCTGTCTTCCCTTTCTCCTCCAAGCTCCTCGCAGCTTTCTGGGAAGCGATCAATGTGTATTGGAGGGGATGGGTATTCATTCACACCTTGGACTCCTCAGGCAGATCTGAGAGAGCCCTTCGCATGTACTGTAACTTTCAACGTCTTTATTTAGGCTTACTAAATTTGATTGCAATTTTTATAAACGTGCATGACTGAGAATAATCGTGGGTGATGTTATCTAATTATCCCCGATATGTGACAACAGCCAGCACAGTGATTGCTTACCCTATGTCTCCATTCATGTTGTCAGCAGCTTCTTCTTTGTCCTGTTGACAAGAGATGATAACATTTCATGGTAATTTAAAAAGTGGACTCTGGGGGCTGGCAAGTGGTGTGGTGGTTAAGGTGCTGGACTCCCACATGGCCAACCATGGTTTGAGTCTCAGACTTGGAGACCTGCTTTCTCACTTTCCTTTTCTCTCTCTCTCTGGTCAAATTAAAATAAAATGATAATAATAAATAAAACGAAATAAACAGTTCTTTTAAAAAAGTGGACTCTGTTGCACTTTGCTTTAAGGCTCCAAAGATTTGCACGAACACGAATGAATAAACTCGTGTCTTAGAAGGGACTTTGTTTATCTTTCCTGGTTCCTGTCCATTCACAATGGTTACTATTCAAGAAAGTTCCTTGAGATAGATTATCCCAGAACCTAGGCCGCTACAGAACCTGAAGTTAGACATCATATCTTTCATGTGGTTTTCATGGACATGCACCTTTTGCATGGAACATTGAAGTCTCTCGCAACTCTTCCCGCATTGGCTTGGGTCAGCCACTTAAATCTCCCTAGATATCAATTTCTTCATCATTAAAATAAGGTGTTTGGACTAAAATAGCTTGGACTAGGGACCAGTGGGTAGCGTGTTGGTTAAAGCGCTGGACACTCCCATATGGCAGACCATGGTTCAAGTCCCGGACCTGATGGCTTGCCTTCTCACTTTCTCTCTCTCTCTCTCTCTCTCTCTCTCTCTCTCTCTCTCTCTCTCTCTCTCTCTCTGTGTTTGTGTGTCTCTCTCTCTCTTGTAAAATTAAAAAAAAAATGGATAAATAAAGTTAATTCCTTAAAAAAATAAAATAGGGGACCAGCAGTTAGCATAATGGCTATGTCACTGGACTCCCACGTAGTCGACCGCAGTTCACGTCCTAGACCCGGTGGGTTAAAACTCACGCCGGGCGCATGTACGTGCGTGCCCAAGATTCCGAGAGGAGAGTGGAGGAGAAGGGATTGCGTCGTGGCCATACCCCCTGAGTTGTGATTTCTCGCTTTCTGTCTCTCTCTCTCTCTATCTCTCTGTCTGGCGAGCGCACGTGCCCTATAGCAAAAACCTCAAAAAAAAAAAAAAAAAAAAAAAGCTAGAACTCTTTAAAGTCAAATGTCCATTGATTCAAGTGATTGGGGTCCCTACTGTGTACCCGTCTTACCTCCCTTCACCTCCTCTTTCTCCGCAACTCTGAGCATGTTGTCCCTCCAGCGTCACACACACACACACACACACACACACACACACTCTGTTCCATAGCGCTTGGCTTTGACATAGAGGTTTCCCTCAGCGTTGGGAGCTGGGGAGCGTTTGCTTGTGTCCTTTGGAACGGTGCCACTGCTGCTACTCCGCTGGCCTGTGCTGGTCTCTTGCACAGAGGGCGCAAGTCCCTCCCTTTTAGGAAGCACATTCCTGGCAGTGGTTCCCAGGGTAGAGTGAGGTTACAGAGTGACCAGATTCCTGTATCAGCTGCCACATGTCTAAACTGCCACCTTCAACAGGTTTGGGCCTGTGACCGGGGCTGGGAGGCCGCGGAGTGAGCTACGAACATCGCCCACATCAAGTGTCCAAGGTTCGGGGGCGAGCAAGGCCGGCCTGCACCTGGCGGCACCCGGACGATTTTGTTACATTCCCTGTGGCTGAGGGTGTAAGAGGTTAAGCTCCTGCCCCTTCCTCACATGATCTGTGGACAGAACACTTTACATGAGATCATTTGTGGGTGACCCTGGACTGCTCCTGACTTGTCTGCATTCTCGTATTTTATCCGTCGGCGGGAAAGGACCGACCAGGCACAGACTGGGATGAGACATGCCGGAGAGAGCGCTTCTCTAACTTTTCTGGCGAGGTGGGAAGGCAGGTCTGGGCTGTCAGAAAGGGGTTTAAAGAGCTGGGAAGACCGGAGGAGGAAGGTGGCCTGTGAGATGTGCACAGAGGCTGCGGGGCTGGCGGCCAGAGGCGAGCTGTCCCCGCGGGCCAGGACGAAGGGCGTCGGGACTGCAGGGGCAGCCACCCTGGAGCCCGGGAGGAACTCGGGCTGACCCGCAGAGCAGGGCGGGAGGCGTGGCTGCCGCCGGGCTCCAACAGGCGTAAGGCCATCACCTGCCTCCGAAGTGCGCCCTAGATGGGAAGTAGGAAGTGCGGCGCCTGAGCTTCCTGTATAAATAAACGCGGCTCCCGGCGGCCGCGGCGCGGGCTTCCCGGGCATCGGGCATCGCTGCTGCCAGTCCAGGCGGGGAGGCGCTTAGGACTCCTCCTCCTCGCGAGCGTGACCGGTAGGTCTGGGAGTGCAAGTCCTGCTGCAATCCTGCAAAGTGCAAGGCTGTCAGCCGGGATCCGAGGCGAGGCGGAGGGAGGGCATGGAACAGCGCCTGCTCCCCGGGACTGGGACTGGGACGCCAGCAGCCCGGCCGGGCGGTGCGCGCCTGCGAGGCCACTGAGGAGCCGCGGGACCCAGCTCTCGGTAGGTGCCGCGGGCTGGGGGAGCTGCAGGCATTGCACGGCGGGGATGGCGTCAGGCTAGCAGAGAGCCGGACAGGGGTCTAGCGGTGACACCAGGGGCTGTGTCTGTATTTTCTCCCTCTTGGCTCAAACTATCCAGAATCGAGTTCATTTTTCATTCTAAACACCTGTTAACTTGAAAAAAAAAAGCGATGCCTTTACAAAGGCAAAAAGAGATTGGCTTCATTTTCAACCAAACGGTCTCTCCAGAATGTGTTGTAAAATTGAAGACTAGACCAAACCTCCCCACGCCTTAAGGAGAGACCAAAAGTTGGCGTAGTCTCGGATGTCTACCTTCTGACGTTCGGAAATGGCAAGGCGAAATGCTGGCACCCATGGCTGTGGGTTAGACGTGATGTTAACCAGGATCCTGGCCTACCTGACGGTGATTACCCTGCCAGATCATGGCTAGGAAAACAGTGACACTGGGTCTGTAAGGCAGTTATGCTCAGCGTTGAGTTGAAACGAAACCCATTGGTGTTTCTACAGGGGAGAGCCGTCTCTTGCGGATCCCCGGGTGTCTTTTGGTTTTCTTGTTAGTTTCAGGGCTTCTGCCGAGTCTTCTCCTGACTCTCCCATTCAGTTTCTGAGCCAAGAATTCCCCTCTGTGTGAAGATGTGCTCTTTCTTCACGTTGCCACTACGGACTCCGCTTCTGCCACTTGTACCCGGTCTCATCAGCTGGGGCACCGGCAGCACTAGCCAGTGCTCTGACCTGGCATTTTCTGGGTGCCCGTCTGAACCTCGACAGGCATGAATTAAAGGACACTGCGTCTAACATTTCTGGAGCAGCAGATTAGAGTGTCTATGCCCGGAAGCAAAATAAATGAACTTTTTGGATGACTCAGTTTTTAGGGTGTGGGTGAGAGGCAGAAGGAATCTAGCCGTCTTAGCTGAGTTGCTGGCTAATTAAAGGGTCTGGCTGTGGTAGCTTTCACAGAAACAAGCCTCCGGTCCCTTGCACGTTGAAATCCTCTGCAGGTCCCTCCTCCTGCCTACCCTGTCCTTTCTTCCTAACCCTGGTTCTTATTTCTAAAACCGTCTTGAGGATGAGAGTGGGGGTGAAAAAGAAAGTAACCTGTAGCAGATCCACGAAGCCCTTCAGAGATAATTGTGTTACGAAATCCCAGACTGTGGCTTCACACAACGTCTGCCCTGCCCTTGCACACCTCCGGTGTTTTATTCTGTGTGGTGTGTACGAACTGAGAAAAATGGGGAAGGAAAAATAGAAAAAAAAAAGAAGCTTTTTCAGAAGTAGATTCTGATTATCTTGACGAGCAAAAAAAAAAAAAATGTACAAGGGGAATCATGAACAGTGAATGTAGGAAGGCAGAGTTGGGTTGCTTTGCTTTTTATTTAAAGCAAACAGAAGTCCCCCACACGAATCACCCCAGATAACTCATTCCTACACCACCATGCTGGAAGTTAGGCTTGAGTGTGGGCAAACACCGTCCATTTACCCAGAGTTTTGCAAATATTGACAGTCACCTATGCCAGATATCTTTGTGCTGAGCCCCGAAGAACATTCTCAGCATTCAAAAGCCCCATTCTCAAGAACGGTTGCAGTTCATTGGCGATTTAAAAAGAGTCCAGGCTTCGGAACTAGGTCAGCTTAAAAACACGCCTTTTTAAAACCATTCGTTTGAGGAGCTCAGATTATGAACTAGGATTTTGGAGCCAAATTCTACAGCAAAGGAAAAAGTATACACACTCTAGGAAGAATAAAGCTTCATCGATCTAACCTGCAATTTCCTGGAACACATCTTCCCCTGTGTTTAACCTGAGGACTGCGTTTAAAATTTCCTTCTTCAAAAGTAGTTTTGCTATTTCAGGCAGTGAGAGACGTTTCTGAGAGTCTCGGAATCATTTCTCTGCCATGTTTTTGCTGATCCCAGCTTGGCACTTCCTCTGGTCTTGACTTAGGGCTTTGCTTTCTCGTTGAGGACGGTGTGGTGCGTGGTGTTTGAAATCGCCAATTGCAGTCATGCTGAACACAGATGTCGGTGGAAGAACAAAGTCCGGACAGTTTGGAGACTAGCCCTACTTTGTGCAACTGATTATTTTGAATACGGGACGGGGGCCAAGCGGCCACACACAAGTTACACTTTCCTCGCGGGGCTTTGGGGAGGAGGGATCTACAGCCATTGCTCCTAAGTGCTGAGATATTTCTTTCTGGGACACCCTGCCTCCTTTCAGGTAGCTTCTTGGCTACCACATGATCAATGTTTTCCGCCTTTGAATTCCTGGAAGTGAGTACAGATGAGAACCGAGTGTGCGATAGTTTCTCTCCTTCACGTGCATCCAGGAGTCATCTGCTCTGCTCTGGAGTGAGTGCTGTTTCCAAGTGCTGTGCTAGGGATGCTGGGGCCATCAGGATATTGAAGACGGGGCCTCGGTCCTGAAGGAATTCTCATAAGCTTGGAAGGCACTTTGGACTAGAGTGAGTGGTCATTTTTTAAAAATTTTGAAGTTTATTTACCTATTTCTTCTTCTGAGAGAGGAGGAGAGGAGGTTGGGAGCGAGGGAGCTAGGAACCTCCAGCATCCCTGTCCCAGCCTCAGCCAGCCAGGAGCAGGGCACATATGTTCGCACCTGGTGTACACAGGGAGACCTTGGGGCCCGAACCCAAGACCTTCTCATGTGCTGTTGTCCAGCACCACAGACTGCTGAGTAACCTCTGTACCACTGGCTGGCCCTAGAGTGGGAATTTTTAATTCATGTTGTTTTACTAGAGTATGAAAACGACTTTGACACTGGTTTTTCTTGATCTTTTGTGAGGTTATTTTGGGCAATGTTTCCTTGCTGTCACTTGACCATTAAGAAACTTGAAGAGATATAATTACACCTAAGTTAATTTAAGTGTCTCAATTTTTTTTTTTAACCTTTAGTTCTATGCAGGAGGTCTTTGACGAGTGTTTCATGTCTATTAACTTTGGTATTTGCTGATTACTTTGTTGATGAGTACTTCTAAACCAGCGTATTATACTGTAGTAGTTATTAAAAAATGGAAAACTCTACGTTAAAGAGTGAGAGTGACTCGTGCTTCTGCAACATGGGATGAGAAGCTTCTTATCTGCGATCGGATCCCTCTCTTGAATCATAAACAGACCAACCAAAGTGGAAAACACGGCTCTTACTCATAGCTGGAGGGGCTTTTGATCACATGGCTCGTAGCATCAGTTAAGAACATATTTTGAAAGTCATGTCTCACTGGTTTCTAATTTTTCTGAAGTCATAAGTTTGAGTCCTGGTTCTGAGTCAACTTGTGCACTGTCTTTCTTGGGAGGACAGAACAAGGCAACTCATTCTGTCTTTGCTGAGCTTGTAGCTGAAGCCGTCAACCCGCATATTCTCCTGTAAATGCATACTCGAAACAACCTGTTGACAACTTCCTCAACTTCTTTACTTTTTATAAGTAGGGACTGCATTTAATCACCTTTATGTTCCTAGCACCTCATGCATGCCATTTGGTTCTGGGTGGGTTGTCTTTGCTACCTGCATCATGGATTCTTTTTATAAAAAAAAAAAAAAAAAAAAAAAAAAAAAAAACTATTTTGGAAAAGACGTACATAAATGAGCACCTTGCACCTTTTCATTGTGAGATGGAAAGATTCCTTTTCTAAAGTGCTTTTTAATGTGTTCCTAGTTAAATTTTCTTTATGAAGCTTTTAACTTTCCCAGGAGGGGGTGATATTTACACACACTTTTATTCATTCAGAGGAAAATTTTTGATTTAGATATTCATGCTTTACTGACTTCAGTTTCCTGACGATATCCTCGGCCAAGAAATCAGCCTCTTTCTCTAGGGGCTTTCTGAAATGCCACTTCTCGATGGGTTAATTACATCATTGACCTGCTTTAAGTGGCTTCCTTCCTGCTTCTGTGCGTTGTTGTTATGCCAGGCTGGGGAAGAAAATTATTCCGCAGGCCTATATGAATACTTGTGGGAGGCAAGGAACCACAGGTCTAAAAGGGGGTGGGCAGGGCACAGTGGTGTCGAGGAGGGGCTCCCACAATGACGTGACATTACAATGCCCCAATACAGTGGGACCGTTAGTCTCATAGTCACGGTACCTTCCTTGATTGTTAAGAAAGCTGAGGGTGGATTTCCACCTCTTGGGCCATCCCCAAGAGTGTAATGAAAGACGCCAAGAAAAAAGGAAGGTGCATTTTTAGAAAAAAGCAGGGCATTTTGCAAATGCTAAAACTTGACCTCTCAGACGCCGCATACTTTATAGAGTTTGCAGTCACCTTATCAATGTCATGGACTTCATTGCTCTTGCTCTCACATCCCCGCCAGTGTATAGTCTGTTGACCTTTTCTCTCCTTAAGTTCCATACTTGAGTTTTTTTTTTTTTTTTTTTTTTTTTTTTTTTTTTTTTTTTTTTTTTGCTAAAGGGTGCGTGTGCTCGCCAGAAAGACAGAGACAGAGAGACAGAAAGCAAGAAATCACCCCCACCCTCCCCACCCCCGGGGATGGCCACACCGCAATCCCTTCTCCTCTATTTTCCTCTTGGGATCTTGGGCATGCATGCACATGCACCTGACGTGAGTTTAAGCCACCGGGTCCGGGACTCGAACCGTGGTTGACTACATGGGAGTCCAGCGATATAGCCATTACGCCAACTGCTGATCCCATAATTTTTTTTTTTAAATAGATTTTTGCTAGAGGATACGTGCATCCGCCAGAAAGACAGAGAGAGACAGAAAGTGAGAAATCACCCCCCAGGGGGGATGGCCTTGGCGCAATCCCTTCTCCTCCATTCTCCTCTCAGGATATTGGGCACGCACGCACACATGCCCGGCATGAGTTTAAGCCACCGGGTCCGGGACTTGAACTGTGGTTGACTATGTGAGAGTCCAGCAATGTAACCACTATGTCATCTGCTGGTCCTTGCAGATTTAACCAACCACAAATGTTCCATGGCTGCATGTATTGTGCATACACAGTGTTTGTATTGAACATGTACAGACTTTTTAAAAAATATATAGTTTTATTCCCATGAGTGAGAGACAGAGAGAGAGAGAGGGAGGGAGGGAGGGAGGGAGGGAGTTTCACTGCACAGGGTCTTCATGCCGGGATCCACCCCAGCATTAGCCAGGTCCTCAGCAAGGACCCAGCGTACTTAGGGAGTTCTACACACACAAACCTGGAATGTTCCTTGCAGGTCAGTCTTGCAGAGCTCCCTGTCACCACGTGGCCATCATCCGACCCCTGGACTTTCTTTCCCTTGTCATTTTTTCCCCCTAAACAGTACAGTATAACAATGATTGGGTCGTCAGAAAAGTTATGATGCATTTTTTTGCATAGAAAACCAGAAAAACTACATCATGACTTTTCTGAAGACCAGATATTTACGTGCCGTTTACATCGCAGTAGGTAATACAGGTTATCTAGACATGACCTGAAGTCCACTGGGGGTGTGGGTGGGTTCTGTTCAAATACCATGCCCTTTTACATGCAGGGACTGGAGTGTCTGTGGATACTGAGGGACGACTGTACTTAAAATAGACTTTTTTGGTAATCTAATCTCAAACAGCAAAGAGACTATTTAGAAAACTGTTCTTGCTAATATTTAAAATGTTCCTCATCCCTAACAGTATCTGTTCACCTACAAAAAAGGTTAATAGGGATATATTTGTTTATCAGTTCCATTTTAGAAGATGACAGCCCCCAAGTTACAAAATTGTGATCGTATTGCCCTCCTAGAAACCGTCCAATAAAAACTATTTTGTTTTTTGAAATTAGGACAAAATACATGCGGTGTGATACCATGTGTGTAATCATTAGCCTTGCACATTTCTTTTTTTGTTTTGTTTTATTTTTTTCTTTTAGGGTTTTGCCATAGGGCACGTGCTTGCCACAGAGAGAGAGAGAAAGTGCGAAATCATCTCCCACGGGCATGGCCCTGCCGGCAATCCCTCCTCCTCTAATCTCCTCTTGGGATTTCAGGCAAGCACACACATGCTCGCAGTGTGATTTTCAGGGCTGCGACCACTGTGGGCCATGTGGGAATCCAGCACCTCAACCACCACCCCACTTGCTGGTCCCCAGCATTATTCCTTAAAACAATGGTTAGAGAACAGGCCCTGTAGTATGGTGGTTAGGGAGCCAGATCCTCTGTGGCCAACCATGCAGTTCAAATCCTAGCAAGGGCAGTTTGAAAGGAAGAAAAAAAATGCCAGGTGCATGTACATGTGCGTCTCAAATCCCAACAGGATGGAGAGATGAAGGAAAGGGACGGCAACATGCCCGTGCCCCACTGGAGGGTGCTTTCTCCCTCTCCCTCTGGTGAGGGCATGGGCCCTCTGGCATACATACAAAGCACATTTGAGTAATTGCAGTTCTCTGACCTGTGTCAGAGGCTGCCTGTGTTTCCGTTTGCTCACGTCTTCTCAGGGCATGTATTAGCGCTGGGGTTCTTCTCTCGCTCGCAGCTCTGGTAACTCAGGGACAAGATGAACTAGTCTGCTCACCACTGAAGTCAGAAAAGCCATTCTGCCATCCGTCCTCGCCTCACCAACAGCAGCTCTCGTCGCCTTCACAGCCGCTCCTGCCCCTGCTCCCGGCCCGCAGGGTCGCCCTCCGTTCCAGACCATACTCAGGGTCGAACTTCCGCACGTGGCTACTGGCTGAAAATGTCAGCACTTTCTGGACTCAGTGGGGTTTGTCACTAATAGCTTCTGTCCAGAACCTGAACCCGGAACTATTAAACCGCTCTTTTGGGCACAAGTGCCAAGTCACCGTAATCCTCATTTTCAGGCAGCATCGAGTGAACACTGGTGGCTGACGTGCTGTTCTTAGGCGGTATTGGGTGAGCCTTCCTAACAAGGCAGAGGTGGGACTTTAGATTGTGGCTGCTTTCTGCTTTTGAGAGTATTGGTGTCCTAAGAATGTGTCTTCACCACCACCCCCGCCCCCCCCATCCTTCCTGAAAACCCTTTTCTTTGCTCTCTCCCCTTGTCATGCATTCATGTGTGTCATTCCAGCTACTTCACAGTGATGGCTTGGTGTTTTACAAGGGTGTATACGTATTTTTGAGGTTATTTATTCCGTAAGAGAGAAAGAGAGGTGCAGCATCCACTAGAGTCTTGCCCCTGCAGTCCACCGCAGCCTCAGCCATCCCGGGTCACGGGCTCACGCTGCCCAATGTACTTAGGGAGGTCTCTGGACGCCAGCTGGCAACCTTCCCGCATGAGTCTGCCTCAGGAGTGACGTGTCTTACCACCATGCCACTGTCCAGCTCCAAGGGCATATAAACATCTTAAGAATATTCATGGATCTGTTTTAGTTTGTCCCTTGTTCCCGAGTAACCCTATGACTTTTATAGCATAGCTTGGAATTAAGACCTCAGCACAGATCTAATGTCTTTTTACTTACATTAATATTCTGTACATTGGGGACCAGTAGTTCGCATAATGGCTATGTCGCTTGACTCCCATGTAGTTGACTATGGTTCAAGTTCTGGACCCGGTGGCTTAAACTCATGTTGGGTGTGTGTGCGTGCATGCCCAAGATCCCGAGAGTAGAATGGAGGAGAAGGGATTGCAGCGTGGCCATCCCCCCGGGGGGTGATTTCTTGCTTTCTGTCTCTCTGCCTCTCTCTGTCTTTCTGATGAGCACAAGTGCCCTATAGCAAAAAAAAAAAAAAAAAAATTCTATACGTTAGTAATATCCAGTTGATTCATGTGGAAGCTTTCTATTTCTCTTAATTTCTTTCGTAGTGCTTTATCAACTTATGTACTTTTTTTTTTTTTTTTTTTTTTTTGGAGAGGTTTCTCGCTATAGGGCGCGTGCGCTCGCCAGACAGACAGAGAGAGACATAGAGACAGAAAGCGAGAAATCACCCCCCAGGGGGGATGGTCACGCCGCAATCCCTTCTCCTCCATTCTCCTCTCGGGATCTTGGGCACGCACGCACACGCGCCCGGCGTGAGTTGTAAGCCACCGGGTCCGAGACGCGAACCGCGGTCGACTACGTGGGAGTCCAGCGACATAGCCATTACACTAACTGCTGGTCCCAACTTATGTACATTTTTTTAAAAGAATTATTTTATTTAACTTTATTTATTATTACATCATTATTATTTTTCAGTTTGATCAGAGAGAGACACACAGAGAGAGAGAGAGAGAGAGAGGAAGTGAGAAAGCAAGCCACCGGGTCCGAGACTTGAACCGTGGTCGGTCATGTGGGAGTCCAGCGCCTTTAACCACCACGCCACCTGCCAGCCCCGACTTATGTACATTTTAAAAGTGTTTGCAGATGGGGTAAAAAATTCTAAATAAGTAGATAAGTAAAACACTATCCTTTCCAATTACATTGTTTTGTGCAAGGAAAATAACTTTTGATTTTGGAAGAGTCAAAAAGACATTAACCACACTGATTAAAAATGCTTTGGCTGTCGGCTGCCCCAACCTCTGCAGTCCTGAGGCACGTTGCTCACCAGGCCACCAGCAGAATGTGAAAATTCCTTGTACATCCCGTGCGCCCACTGCAGCTTCTGAAGTATTTCTTTCTTTGACAATTCTAGTGAAAACATATCAGGGCAAAAGCGATTTGCCTGTTTTTTCCTACAGGACTTGCTGCTCACATCATGGGCATTTCATGGCACAAGAGATGCTCAGAGAGCAGGTTGGGCTGCTGGCTCTCCTTTCCTGGTAACTTCGCAAAATCAAGATGTTTTATAATGGCTTCCTGTCCTTCCGAGGCCCAGCCCATCTGTCCTGGTGTCTGGTGACGTGTGTGATACCTGCTCCCAGCCTTGGAGAGCTTAAGCTGAAGACTGCTGTCAGGTTTCTCTTCTGTCCAGCACACCCCTTGCATTCTCTGCCAGAGTTCTTTTTGCCGAGGTTTTTTCTTTTTCTTTTATTAAGATGCACAATGGAGTGCATGCATAGGCATGATAAAGGAGGGAGAGAGAGCAGAGCATCCTCCACCGGGTTGAGTCATGTGATCCCCTTCTAGTCCTCCAGCCCACCAGCTCCTAGGCACTCTGCTGATGTGTTCTCAGGCAGACTGGGCTGGGGGACTCTAACCGCAGTCGGCATGTGGCTTCCAGCTCCACAGCTCAGCATGCTACTGGGCGCCCCTCAGAAACCGAGCCCCAAGGGGTTCCTAATACTCTGCAAGAGACAAAGTCACATCGGTTATGACTGTAAAAGTAATTATACTTGTTACCTTTTAAAAATAAAGCATGGGGTGAGTAATTCAAGTCACTTTCTGCTTTTAGATAAAAATAGGTATGAGGCAGAACGAGTTTAGCCAGTAAGCATGAGTTTCACTCTCTGGGAAGGAAGACTGTTCTTGCAACCCGGAGAGGAGTGGGTGTGGATTGTGTCTATGAAGGCAGCCTGATGAAAGACACAGGAGGAGTTGGGAGTTCATCATCAGACCGTCAGTCCTCCTGTGGGCACCTTCTCTTGAGTCCTGGGTGTGTTTTTCAAGCTGCTGGGGTTGGGACTTGAACATGTGCCATCCTGGCCATGAAGGATCCAGCTCTCTTAACTCCTAGACATGAGGCCAGCATTGATTTTTTTTTTTTTTAGTTTGTTTGTTTGTTTATTTTTATACCCCCAGGTCTCTACGCCATAATCCACCCCCAGTTAGAGCTGACCTGAATCACAGGCATGCGTGCGTGTGCCTGGCATGCTCAGGGAGCCTCCAGGATGTGAATCTAGGTCCTTCCCCATGTGAGTCCAGTTGTACCCCTGCTGCACCACTGCCTGGCCCCAAGAAAGGTTTTTTCCAAAACCTCAAAATCCTGAGTTTGATATGCAGGTGGATTTAAACTTAGTTTGCTCCTCAACAGGTAATGGAATAAGAAAACAGTGTCTGGAACTTTTGTGGGCTTTCCCCGAGAACTGTGTTCCAGTACCGGCAGCTGATCATCAGCTAGCTTCCTCTTTAACTCATTGTGAATCAAGTGTTCTATTGCTAATTTGGGAATAGGTGAAAAGCCTTAAACACTTGAGGTTACTAGAGTCAGTAACTAGTCTGTCTTTCTGGTATGACGTGGGCCCAGCCTCTCTGGCTTAGTTGGTGGCGTACTAGACTACAGATCAGGAGCCACGTGCCGCTCAGTCATCCTGAAAGCTCGCCCAGGGCTTGCGTGGATGCCCAGGTTCCTGGCAGGCTGAGGACGGAAGCAAGGGGATTATGGCACAGCTGACGTGACCAAGACCCGTGGAGAGTGCTTTCGGAGAGTGCTTTGCGTTCTCTTTCTTTATATCTCCCTCCCTCTCTTATGCACTCCCGTGCACTTCATAGTAAATACAAAGAAAAAGAAGTACCTTCGGACAAATTGATAAGCTAAGATCTCATCAGTCCTTTTTCTTTCCATTTAATCTGTTTTATCCTTTTATACTATCTGTGGAGACTTCAGCCATTGTGGAGCTTGTTAGCAGTGCCACACATGTAAAGTCATTGCTTTTGTCGAGAAATTGGGTGGCAAAAAGCCTGGTTCCTGTAGCAGAAGCATATTTGCAATCATTTCTACTGCAGACTATGTTCGAGTTGGCCACAGTTTGTTAACATAGAAAAACGTCAGCATTTTGCCATTACACAATCGGAATGTGAAGTTTCCTCATGTGATATAAAATATGGCTATGTATTATTTTCACAATTGTTTTACCTCTTAAATATAAAGAATCTGAATACAAATAAGCTAGGAGGATTTGGAAATCCTTTGGGAAGACGTTTGTTATAAATTTCTTTTTTCAGTATGAAGTTATCTTTTCCTACAGTCATGCTGTGTGTGGAGACAAATTTATACACACACACACACATACACACACATCACACATGTGTGATGTGTGTGTATGTGTGTGTGTGTATATATATATACATATACATATATATGTATATGTATATGTATGTGTATATATGTGTGTGTGTGTGTATATATATATACATATATATATATATATATATATATATGTATATATAAATTTTTTAAAAATATGCCAGATGGTGCATGTCTTCTCCAAAGAGAGACAGAGAGAGAAAAAGCACCTCCCGTGGGGAATATTCACGTTACAATTCCTTTCCCTCTATTTCTCCCTTTTGGGATTTTGGGCACACACGCACACCTGGTGTGTTTTTCAACCCTGTAGGTCCAGGATTCAAACCATGCAGTCAGCACTGTGGGATCCAGCTCTCTTAACCACCACACCACTGACTGGCCCAAGATTTTATTTTTAAAGAATTATTTATTTAAATTTATTTATTCATTTGTTCATTTTAATTTAACCAGAGAGAGTCACAGAGAGAGAGAGAGGGAGAGAAAAAGTGAGAAAACAAGCCACCAGGTCCAGGACTTGAACCATGGTTGACCATGTGGGAATGTCCAGCACTTTAACTACCACGCCAGGTCCCCCTATCTGAAGTGTAGCTGTCACCACAGACTTCATACCCCTCCGTCCTTCCTCCCCATTTCCTTTGCCTTTCTCTGTTCCTCGGCCTCAGCCCTGCAGATAACAGCCACTCCTGTGGCAGCTCTAACGTGAAGGATCAGGCACTGGCCTTGGCCTGCAAAGATGGAAGTTTGAGTTCTGTTTGACCGTGCATGAGCTTGAAGATTTTTAACAGATTACTCAACTTCCCAGAACCTCGATTAATATATGAAATTTTAAAAAAGTCATCGTAGTGGCAAAAGTGTAAATGAAATAGCGTACATGAACACAACCAACACTGACACTCTGTTTAATTTTGTTTAATTGCCAGAGGGCATGTACTCTCACATGAGAGAGACAGAGAGAGACAGAGAAAGCAAGCACCCCCCCCCCCCCCCCCCGCCCACACACACACACACCACCACCACCATGGGGTATTGTCATGCCACAATCCTTGGTTTGCTTCCACCTTTGGGCTATTGTGAAGAATATTGCTATGGACCTGGATACACAGGTATCTCTTTGTTAAATTTTTTTTAAATTATTTTTTATGATCACTATTCTTTAATTTGACCAGAGAGAGAGAGAGAGAGAGAGAGAGAGAGATAGAGAGGGCAAGTGAGAAAGCAAGCCCAGGTCTGGGACTTGAACCATTGTCATTGTCTGTGTCTTGGGAATCCAGCACCTTAACCACCACACCACCTGCTGGCCCCCAGATATTTCTTTGAAATTCTGCTTTGAGTTCCTTTTGGGGCTATACCCAGAAATGGACTTGTTGGATCACATGTCGATTCTGTGTGTGTGTGTGTGTGTGTGTGTGTGTGTGTGTATGTGTGTTTCTGTTTTTTTTTTTGTTTGTTTTGTTTTGTTTTAATTTGCTGCAGGGCCTGTGCTTGCTGGAGAGAGAGATGGGAGAAGGGAACAGTGGGAATGAGAAATCATACCCGGGAGGATGGCCACCCCACAATCCCTTCTCATCCATTCTCCTCTCAGGATTTTGGGTACACGTGCACACATGCCAGTCATGTTTTTCAAGCCATCGGGTCTCAACCGTACAGTTGGCCTTAGGGTTCCAGCTGCCTTAACCACCACACCACTGGCTGACCCCATATGGCAAGTTTTTCTTTCACTTTTGAATAATTAAGTACTTTTTGAATCTGATGTAAAAGTATAGCTTCTCAGTGAATGGCGTTTATTCATAGTGGTATTTTGCCCCAGCTCCATTAAGTATAATTGACAAATAAAAATTGTATGTAAGGTATACAATGTGACATCTTGATATAGGCCTGTATCATGAGATGAAATCAAGGTAATGAACTTATCATAACCTTACATACTTGTGTGTGAGTGTGTGTGTGTGGTGAGCACATCTAAAATCTATTCTCAGCTGTCGTCAGATATATAATACATTATTAACTCTGGTGACCATGCGGTGCAATAGAACTCCAGGATTTATTCATCCTGTCCAACTGAAATATTGTCCCCTGACCAACACCCACCCCTCCCCCAGTAGCCTGTCAATTCACATAGCTTACGTGAATGAATCAGGACAGTGAGGTCAGCTTACATTTCAGGGCTCCTGGGACACTTGTCAAGGCAGCGAGCTCTCGGTCTAGTTCTCGGAGATGCATTAGCTCAATGTTGGAAGGTCACTGAGAACAAGGGATTACTCTGCTGGTCCTGGCTGTGTATAATATTGTCTGCTTTGGGCCTTTCTGTAGGAACTGTGGAGACTGAAGAAGGCTGAAGGCAGACAGATGGGCTCGGTTGGTGGGCTCCACCGCCTCACCATGACTGCTGAAAACCCGACCCCCGCAGACCTGGCTCTGGCCCCCCTCGTCACTTGCAAACTCTGCCTGTGCGAACAGTCCCTGGACAAGATGACCACACTCCAGGAGTGTCGCTGCATCTTTTGCACAGCTGTAAGTTTTCCATGGCTTCATCATGAGAAAATATAGGGGAGAAAATTATGGAAGCAGAGGATACATTTCTGTGGCTTACTGAGAGGCCAGGGTTTGCTACAGCATGGTTCTGCTTTGGAAAATCATCACACACTTGGGTCTGTGTCTGAATAGATCTCGAATGGTAAATCTGATGTTCACCGTTTCTCAGTAAGCATAATGTGTATGCGAGATGTCATTTTTGGTTGAATAAGTAGTATTTCTATTTTTGAATTTGGGGCTAAAGTACAAGATAGAGGACTTTTTTTTTTTTTTAATTGCCAGAGAGCATCTATGCTAACCAGAGACAGTGTAAGAGGGAAAAGGAGACAGCACCCCCAATGGAGCATAGCCATACCTCTCCGTCCTCTTAGGATTTGGGGGCAGGGATGCACATGTGTCTGGAGTGTTTTTCAAGCTGCCAGTGCTGGGATTTGAACTGGATTTGGCCATGTGAGGTCTGGTTCCATTAATCTAAACCACAGTACTTGCCAGAGAAAATTTTGATATGCTTTAGCTAACTACTATCAGTAAGAAGCTCACCAGGGACCAAGTGGTGGCATAGTGGTAACACAACTGGACCTGCATGGGAAAGGTCCTGGGTTCGCATCATGGGACCTCTTAGAGCACACCACATATGCAAATGTGCCCAGATCTGGGCTGGCTGCCACTGAGGATGGATGATGTCATAAGGACCCTGTGAGAGTGTCTGTCCCCCCATCAAATGCTTGTCTTTTTCTCTCACGGGAGAAATAAATGAATAAACTTAAAAAAAAAAAAAAAAAAAGCTGCTCACCAGGTATTTTTGAATGATGGAGAAATCTGTAGCAATGTATCAGTTCAATTTTTCCTTCACATACTTGCTCATCTCCTACAAAGCCCTTGGTGTATAGTTGTTTTGCTTTATCATAGCTCCTTTGGTTCTGTTTTCCACAATACGCTGAATGCTGTTTATTCCACATAATAAAGAGATCTCCACAGATCTCCAGGAGTTGGCTTTTCTATGTTAGTGTGTATTACTGGCACCAGTGCCTGTGACCTGTATTATGATTTTTTTGAAGGCTAGTTGGTTAAGGTATAAAAGACAGGAAACAGACTGCAATGGGAAACAAACTATATTATGCAAAGGTGGCAAGTAACAGGACAGTCTTCCTTGCCAAGACCCCCAAGTGCTTTCAACCATGGGTAGTACAGAACCCTGTATATACTGTGGTTTTTCCTACACATGCACAAATATGATAATGTTTAATTGATAAATTAGACACAGAGATCAACAGCCATCCTAACAATAAAATAGAGTATTATAACAATACGCTATAATAAAAGTTATGTGAATATGGTCCTTTACTTTCTTTGAAAATGCCTTTTTAAATTTTTATTTTATTACCAGAGGGTGTATACATGCACCTGAGAGAGAGAAAAAGAGAGGGAGAGACAGCACCGCCTAATGGGCAGAGTCATGTAATGATCCTTTTTCCTCCCTTCCTCTGTCCTGTCAGGATCCTGAACATGCTCACACGCATGCCTGGAGCGTTGCCACTGGGATGAGGCTCAGGTTGGGGTTGACCATGTGGGATGTGGCTTCCCTTGCACCATGCTTAATCCATGTGTTCTGGGGCCATCACTCTCTTTCAGAATATCTTATCATACTCTGTAGTGTTTGCCTACTTTGGGACTGCAGTTGACTAAAGATAATTGAAACTGCAGGAGGTGAAATCATGGATGAGGGGAGACTACTGTATTACTTGTTCATTCATTCAGTAAATGCCCATTGAGCAGCAACTATTTTCTAGGAGCTGCTTTGGACACCAGATGTATCTGTTAAAAAGAGATAAAATCCGAGACCAGCAGTTAGCGTAATGGCTATGTCACTGGACTCCCATGTAGTTGACCGCAGTTCGAGTCCTGGACCTGGTGGCTTAAACTCATGCTGGGCATGTGTGCATGCATGCCCAAGATCCCGAGAGGAGAAAGGAGTAGAAGGGATTGCAGTGTGACCAGCCCCCCTGGGGGTGATTTCTCGCTTTCTGTCTCTCTGTCGAGCACACGCGCCCTATAGCAAAAACCTCTCCAAAAAAAAAAAAAAAAAGAAAAAAAAAAAGAGCCTGTCAGAGGCTGGGAGGATTTAAGTTTTTTTAAATTAATAATTAATTTATTTAACTTCATTAATTTATTTACTTAATTCGACCAGAGAGGGGCAGAGTGAGAGTGAGAGAGAGAGAGAGAGAGAGAGAAAGTGAGAAAGCAAGCCACCAGGTCCAGGACTCAAACCGCAGTTGGCCCTGTGGGACCCTTAACCACCATGCCATCTGCCAGCACCGAGAGGATTTAAGTTTTAAGTAAGGTGGTCAGAGTAGAGTGGACCCACTGAGAAGTACTATTTGAACTCTTCTCTGTCCTCATCTTGCAGTGCATGTTGCTTTATAGGCAGTGAAGAAAGGCTTTATCACCACTGAGCAACTGCACTTTTTCTTGATCCTGCTTCATTTCTGAACATTGCCTTTCAAGAAAAATTTTGACTTTCTCACACTTCCCAGGCTTTTGCTGATCCTTGAAACAGTGAGTTGGAAGCAATCTTTGGTGAAAACCAGATGGAAATTGTTCTCGGAGAGTTGCTGATGTTTAATGGCAGGAGATGCAATTCCAATTTTTTTTTTTAAAAAGAATTGTTTAATTTTATTTATTGTTGTTATCTTTTTCTTTAAAGGTTTTTGCCATAGGGTGTGTGCTCAACAGAGACACAGAGACAGTAAGAGGAAATGTGAGAAATCATGCCTCGGGGGGGGGGGATGGCCACACCACAGTCCCTTACCCCCCATTCTTCTTCTGGGATTTTGGGCACGTATGCACATGTGCCCAGTGTGAATTTGAAGCCACAAAGTCTGGGACTCTAACCATGACTGACCATGTGGGAGTCCAGCACCTTAACCACCATGCCACCTGCTGGCCCCTATTATCTTTTTAAAAAGTTTACTGTAGGACATGTGCACTCACCAGAGAGTAAGAGAGAGCGAGCGAGAGCAAGAAAGCGAGAAAGCAAGTCACCAGGTCTGGGACTCAAAGTACATTAGATGGGAGTCCAACGCTTTAACCATCAGCTATCTGCTGCCCGCCCCCCCCCCCTTTTTGCTTTGAGATTTAATAGTGCAGAATTAAAGTTTGTATGTCCATGTTGGGTACAGGATGCATAAGCAAGGGTTGTATTTTGTATATACAAGGGCTGGTACTGACGTATTATTGTTTTAATAGATTTTAGTTCCTAGTTAAAAACAACACAGCTATTTCCCACGTCTCCTTCAGCACTCTGGGGACAGGCTATACAGCTATAATAGATATTTTGTAATTTAGATTCACACTTCCTCAGCTTCCTCACTGTTGAGGAGTGCTCAAAAGGAGAAAGTCAAATGGCTTGGCATTTTTTTTTTTTTTTTGAGAGGTTTTTGCTATAGGGCGCGTGCGCTCGCCAGACAGACAGAGAGAGACAGAGAGACAGAAAGCAGGAAATCACCCCCCAGGGGGGATGGCCACGCCGCAATCCCTTCTCCTCCATTCTCCTCTCGGGATCCTGGGCACGCACGCACACGCGCCCGGCGTGAGTTTAAGCCACCGGGTCCGGGACGCGAACCGCGGTCGACTACGTGGGAGTCCAGTGACATAGCCATGACGCTAACTGCTGGTCCCGGCTTGGCATTTTTAATGTCCCTCCAGTTTGGAGTTTTGGCACCTTCTCAGTGCTCTGTTACCCTAGCTGGCAGAGTAGTATTCTGTTACCCAGTTATTATCTGCCAAAATAGCAAACCGTATGTGTATGTTTACATTATATTACATTAGTGTCTGTACATTTGTAATTAGAATCAGGCTCGCCTGAAATACTTTTTTTTTGGATAGAGATTCATTTCTCCTTTCTTAAAAACAATTTGAAAAAATGTATGTAATACCTCCTGATTTCCATATATGCATTCAAATTAAAGATATCAAGTATGTTTTATGTTTTCAAGGCTGAAAAGAAATTTGTAACATGTTTTTTATATGCCACATACTACTAATTTCCTCCTTTTTTTTTTTTTTTTTTTTTTTTTTTTGGCCAGAGGGTACATGTATTTACCAGAGAAAGGGGGAGAAGGACAAACTTCCCCATGGGGAATGGTCACACTGCAATCCCTTCTCCTCCATCTCCCCATCCTATTGAGATTTGGGACACACACACACACACACACACACACACACGCATGCCTCGGCCGAGATTTGAGCCACATGGTTGGCCATGTGAGATCTGGTTGCCTTAACCAGTAAGCCACATAGCCAGTCCACTGTGGATTTTTTTCAATAAATATATTAGAAATACAGTACAGTACTTCATGAGCTTTTAAAGTATTCTTTGTTCTCCTCTTCCCTAACAGGTAATTCTTCCTGACTTTAACTTCTTCTGATTTTTATTTATTTATAATTTTATTTATTTTTTTTAAAGAATTACTCATTTATTTAATTCCATTTGTTATTATTTTTTAATTTGACCAGAGAGAGAAAGGGAAAGGGAGAAAACAAGCCGCCAGGCCCAGGACTCCAATCATGGCAGCCATGTGGGGACTGAGTGTCTTTAACCACCATGCCACCTGCCAGCCCCTACTTTTGTTTTTTAAAGTTTATCTCTTGACATACACACACACACACACACACACACACACATGCACAGTACGAGTGCACATCAGATATCCTTGGCAGGGTCTCAGCACATTACAGTCCTAACCCCCAGTTTTTCAGTCAGCATCACAGTCAATGTACAGGTCAGCTTGGAATCTAGGAACCAGCAGTTGGCGTAACGGCTATGTCTCTGGACTCCCATGTAGTTGACTGCCATTCAAGTCCCAGACCCGGCAGCTTAAAACTCACACCAGGCACGGGTGTGTGCATACCCAAGATCCCAAGAGGAGAATGAAGGAGAAGGGATTACGGCATGGCCATCCCCTCTGTGGGGTGATTTCTTGCTTTCTGTTTCTCTGTCTCTCTGGCGAGTGCATACACCCTGTAGCAAAAATCTAAAAAAAAAGGGAATGCAGACTAGGGGTTTCCCATGCAGCCCCAGTACTGGACAGCAGTGCCCTGCCGCCTGCACCACCCTAGGCCTTCGAGTCCTTTTGTTTCCAAGGCCACTGTGCTCTAGTTCCAGTTCACCCCAGCTCAGCTGCTGATCCAGCAAATGATTCATCTTTTTGAGTCGCCGATTTCTCATTTGTAAAATGAAGGGCTAGGACCCTTCCCAGTGCTCCAAACACGGGGTGCAGTGTATTCCGGGGGTGCATACTGCACAGATGTGGAGTATCTGACCTGATCATTGGCTGTTAATCAGCTCATTCCTCATCGTTAGGGAGCCTGGCTCGTAAATAGCTGCTCCCCACCCACTCTGTAACTCAGAGAAGATCCTTGGGTCAAGTGTGCTGTCGTCAGATTAGCTTGGACAGGGCTATGCTCTCTTTTCCACTCTTGGAGGGACGTAATGCGTATTGCATTTTATAGAGGCTCTAAATCTTGTGGAAAAAAAAAATGCCTGGAGATCCTGTTTAACCTCTTCCAATGAAGCATTTCGTTGGGCTATGCCACCCTTTTATTTTTATTTTAGGCTTTTGCCATAGGGCATGTGTGCTTGCCAGAGGGAGAGCAGAAAAGTGAGAAATCACCCCCCAGGAGGGATAGCCATGCTGCAGTTCCTTTTCCTCCATTCTCTTCTTGGGATTTTGGGCTTGCACGCCCATATGCCTAGTGCATTTCAAGTCACCGGATCCAGGACTTGAACCATGGTCGGCCATAGGCAGTTCAGTGCCTTAATCAACACACCACCTGCTGACCCCAGACTAGGCCACCTATTGAAGTAGGATATCTATTAAGCCTACACCTGGTGTTCTGAAGAATGCTGCTTTAAATGATTTCATGTAGGTAGTTCTTGATTTCGTGATAACCAGAGAAAGGAATGCAGTGGCTCTTCCTTGGAATAAAACATCAGTATATCAGGTTTCTTATAAGGGTATTCTATTAATATTTGTGAAGGTGGAGTTAGACTGTTCAGCTTTCATTTACAGGAGAAGGTATATTGTAGAGCAACCAAAGCTGAATGATTAAGGCACAACGGGCACAGCTTTCCCCGGCACGGCTGAGTCATAGATGGGGAGGTGTATTACACAGCCAAAGTTGGTGTCTGGGGCTCCAGAGGAGTGTTGCATAAATTACTCGTTCTAGCCTGATGGCTAAGTATCTCAGGGATGTGAGTCTACTAACGATTGGCAAGGAGTATCTGTCTCTTGCTCTCTCTCTCTCTCTCTCTCTCTCTCTTTTTGCCTGTAGATTTCAATAACCTAAACAAGAAAATTCAAACTTTCCTTTCCTGGCTTTTGTAGTGCCCTATTACAGATAACGCTGCACAATTTTAATTCAAGTAAAAGGAGAAAATTCACCAAAGTCTCTTATCAAAGTAGTGAAAATTTGTGGGCTCCTTCTCTTGTGGGCAATATTTGCCTCTGATTTATTTTGGAAGCTATTTCTATCAGCCATAAATTAAGGAAGAATGAAAACACGGTCGTTGATTGTTTTTATAACCTAGATCATTTCACCTGAAAAGAGTCGGTATGCCGGGCATGGCCTAGTCACCCTCCAGATTAAAGACAGGATGTGCTGAGCAGAAAGAAAATAAAGTTCAGCCATATTCCTGCCTTTTTTCCATTACGTCGTGTTGGCTGTAGGTGGTTAGAGCTCCTTTTACTATTCATTTCTCAGCCAAATGGATTTTCCAATGTTTAAAAAGTGAGAGGAAATATAAAACTTTTTAGACCAAGCCCTTCTTTCCTTTGAGGCCTGTTGGGTGACCTTTAAGAAAGGCCCACAGATGGCCTGGGAGACATTAACCGTTTGAGAAGATGGGCAGTGCACGTGTGCCTGTGTACGTTTCTGTGTGCATGTGCGTGCATGTGTAGGAATGCGATGGGGATTTTTTTTTATTTTGGAGAGATTTTTGCTATAGGGCGCATGCACTTGCCAGAGAGACAGAGAGAGACAGAGAGACAGAAAGTGAGAAATCACCCCCCTCGGGGCAGGGGATGGCCACGCCGCAGTCCCTTCTCCTCCTTTCTCCTCTCGGGATCTTGGGCGTGTATGCACATGCGCTTGGCGTGAGTTTAAGCCACCGGGTCTGGAACTCAAGCCACGGTCGACTACATGGGAATCCAGCGACATAGCCATTACACTAACTGCTGGTCCCAATGGGAAAATATTAAAGGAAGCTAAGAACCTGCAACGTCTTTCTTGGGTTCTAACTGCTGTCTACATTGGGAGGATGGAGTGAGAGTGTTCTTCCATCTTCATTTCTCCCTTGCAGTTAGCCGGGAGGTTAAGAGCACTGACGCGGCAGCAGGAAGGCCCAGGTTCCAGTTCAGGCTTTGCCATGTGAGAATGTATGGTTTTGGACAAGTTCTCAGATTTCTCTGAACCTTAGCTCCTCAGCTGGAACATGGGGAAGGTACGGCTTGATCCCTGTCTTAGAGTGCTGCAGGAGCTATCAAGCAAGAATTCCAGTGGAGCAGGAATTGCACAGGGCCACGCTCATAGCAAGTTGGCATTATTATTTTTCCCTTCTTCCCCAAGTCCCACTGGTATACTGAGCTGTTCTGTCTTTCAAAAAATGTTTTAGAGAAAGGAGAGTCTGTAAAGATTTGACTGGCTGCCTCGTTAGCCTTTTATAAATGGGTGTAAATCAGTGATTTCTATCTCTTTACCATTCTGTGATACCCACAGACAAGCACTTAGAATAGTAAGAAAGAAATTCCCCTGTTGGATTTCCCAAGTGTGGTTTACATCTGGATATTTAAACTGAAAATCTAGAAGTAAGACTTACAGGGAAAAAAAATGAAAAAAAAAACAACACATCTTTCAAAGTAAATAGACCAGTCCATTTGTGATAGATGTAAAAGACTCGGATGGAAATCTTAAACTACCATTTATTTAAGAGCCTCTTACTCCCAAGAATAATACAATAATATAATTATGGTTGCTTTAATATGTTTGTCTAGTATTATGTTAAGTGCCTTTTATTGAGAACTCTCTGGAACTTCAAGAAATAATGAGGCAGGCCTATTTTTGGCCTGATGGGTAAAGTTGTTTGATCCCACATAGCCAACTGCATGGTTTGAGTTGTGGTTCTGGAGATTTGAAAAACACTCACAGTGGGACCAGCAGTTGGCGTAATGGCTATGTCGCTGGACTCCCATATAGTTGACTGCGGTTTGAGTCCCAGACCCGGTGGCTTAAACTCACGCTGGGCGCGTGTGCGTGCGTGCCCAAGATCCCGAGAGGAGAATGGGGGAGAAAGGACTGCAGTGTGGCCATCCCCTCTGGGTGGTGATTTCTTGCTTTCTGTCTCTCTGTCTCTTCTCTGGTCTTTCTGATGAGCACACGCGCCCTATAGCAAAAACCTCTCAAAATCAAACCAAACCAAAACACTCACAGTGTGTGTGTGTGTGTGTGTGTGTGTGTGTATGTGTATGTGTGTGTATGTGTGTCCATGCCCAAAATCTTGAAAGGAGAAATGGAGGAGAAGGGATTGCAGTGTGGCCATCCCCAATGCAGGCACTTTCTCACTCACTCTCTTTGTCTCTAGCAATAAAAAAAGAAAGGAAAGAAAGAAAGAAAAAAAAAAGAAAAATGAGTTATCTTACTCAAGGACAATGTCACAGGATGATTTGCTGTCCTCTCTTCCGGTCGTGTGACCTGCCAACCTCTCCTGAAGCTTTCAAGTTCTTTAGCTCTCCAGATTCCTGTGTCTCCTATTACTATTACATGGACAGAGAACATCCTGCCAGTTAAAAGCCCTCCGTTAATATTGTTTATTACTGTTACTAAAACATACTGGCTTACAAAATTAATTATGCTTTTCCTTAACTTTGTGTTGGGTGGTCAACCATGAGTGAATTTATCTTTATTTTGTTTGTGAAATGACTTCCGTACACTCCCTACTTACATTCATCCAAGGGCTTTGGTGGTAATACTATGATATGGGGACTCTCGCACTTACCAGGGCAGTCGCCGATTTGGATTCTGTATCTTTCCATCGACCACCGAGCTGCTGCAGGGTCAGGTGGCACCTGTGAAATCAGAGTAAATAGTAACTGCGTGAGAAACGGGTCAGGGATGACTCACGGAAGAACTGGCTTCCTGGACCTATGATCTCACCCACGCCTACTGCTCGCCACTTACTTATTCAAGGAAAGGAGTAAAATGTGGCCAGAGAGGGAAGAACAGCAAAAGCAAACCGTGCTGCTGAGGCCGTGATGACTTTGTCATGGCATCATAGTCAGAACTGGAAAGGACCGTAGACCTTCCAGTCCCCCCACCCTCCTAATGAAAGAAGTCCTTTTCCTGGATGCCAGCACAGTCTGGCATTTAAGAAGGCCGGCCTCAAGCCTGTTGCCTGGGTTCCATTTATTTAACAAATATTGACTGTGTTATGCATGATTCTGATGGTTAGGATCTAATGAGAACAACAGGATAAAGGCCTGGATTTCAACTAGCTCAACTTTTTTTTTTTTCTTTAGGTTTTTGCCATAGGGTACGTGCGTGAGCACAGAGAAAGGGAAAGTGAAAAATCACCCCCTACAGGGGATGGCCATGCTGCAGTCACTTTTCCTCCATTCTTCTCTCAGGATTTTGGGCACACACATACATGCGTCCAGTATGGATTTTCAAGCCACTGAGTCCAGGACTCGAAGCATGGCCGTGGCCGTGTGGGAGTTTAGCACCTTAACCACCATGCCACCTGCAGGTCCCTCCAGTAGCTCAACCTTTGATTTATGACACATGCTAAAAGTACATATAGAAGTCAGATGATTTGTGTGTACTCTGCAAAAATGAAGTAGGATGAAGGAGGAGGGAGTTTTTACTTCTATTAGATGGTCATGGATGTTTCCCTAATAAGGTATTAATATTGTTTGGGCAGAGACTTGAAGGCAATATGAAACAAGCCATATAATTATCTATGAGAAACGGGCTTTAGGTAAATGGAAGAATACGCAAGTCTTAAGGGATTGTGCTTGGTGTGTTCTGATATAGGAAAGAGCCCTGTGTGTGTGTGTGTGTGTGTGTGTGTGCATGTATGTGTGTGCACACACGTGCAGGGGAAGCAGTAGAAGATGAAGGCTTAGTCTAATGATCTGCTGTCTGCAGATTGGAGATCTAAGAGGACCCGTGGGACTGTGGTTCTCATCCCACGCTGAAGGCCTGAGAACCAATGGTGTAAGTCCCAGGCTGAGGACAGGAGAGGACCCTTGTCCGGCTCATGCAGTCAGGCAGAGGGAGCAAATTGTCCTTTCCTCCACCTTTTGCTCTGTTCAGGCCCCCAGTGGACTGGAGGATGTCCCCCATGGCAGGGAGGGCCAGCAGCTCGACTCACTGACCTTATGGGATTTGAATGGAGATTCTCTTTCTGCTATGGGGCAAGGACTAGATGACTCATTAAAGTTCTCCTACAATGCATAGCCCAGTGTGGAAAATAGTGAGCTAGCTAGCCTAGAGCAGTCTTGGCGATTAGCCAGGTCTGACTCTGGCTCTAGTGCTGTCAATAATTCAATCACAGAAAATAATTTCTCTAGCCTTTCATCATTTGTAAAATGATGATTTGGAATATTTCTAAAACAACTTATGAGATTTTAAAAATTATTTAATTTTATTTGTTATTATTATTATTTTTTAATTTTAATTTTAATTTTAAAGAGGGAGAGAGAAAGGGAAAGTGAGAAAGCAAGTTGTCAAGTCCAGGACTCGAACCATGGTTGGCCATGTGCGAGTCCAGCACCTTAACCATGCCACCTGCTGGCCCCATGAGATTTCTTTTTCTCCATAGTTCTCTCTTCTTTAAACTGAGAGTCGTCAATTACTTTAACAGGCTAGGTCATTCTGTGATGGGTTTCAGTTTGTTGGCAGAGATATATAATTTCATCCATTTAATGACCCAAATGTTGCGTTAAAAAATATTCCTGTTTTGAAGACTATGAACTGATAGAACGTGGAGACTTGTTCACTAATATAACGATGTTTGGGATTTTTGCTACTGTGTTTTGGGGCCTCCTCAGCGATCCCATGCAGTCATTCACCTAATTGCCCATTTCTAAAAGTACTCGGGATGCGTGCCATTATCAGATATATTCTCCAGGTAAATGCAAGCATTTCTACAAAGTTCGCAGTAATCGAAGGGTGGGAGGCATAGGATTTTAGTTCCCCTGGTAATTCTTTGTAGAAGGAGGAGGCCAGTCAACAAATGAGGGGCCCTAGCTGATGGGTCAGCCGGAAAGGCCATGGCTGGATTTTCCCTTCCCTTCAGCTGCCAACCCAGTATAGCTTCCAGTCCAGTGCAGAGTTTTCGGTGAGCAAATTAATGTCCGCGCACGGGGCTGGAGAATTTAATTAGAAGAGGAGTGAACTTGTTTTCCTCCATGCTATTTATTTTGTTTCTTGTTCTTTCCTTTTTAAATTAAAGACCGATTTTTAATGGTAGAAGTAATACATGTTGGTTTTCAAGGAAATAAAACACAAACTTTAAAAAATGTGTTGAGTATATGAATAATTCACCTGCACTCCCTTCCAGACTCTTTCCCTGAATATAAACACACACACAAACACAGATAGAGATATGTATTTTCACACATGACTTAATCAGAAATGACATCTTTATAGACACTTTCCTTTAACTCGAGTTTTGCAGATTTAGCTTAGTATATTGTGGACATGTTTCTGTGTAAGAATATACGGACATACGTTCCTTTTAAAGCGTTATATGGCATCCTAAGTTATAACTGTTTCAGAATTACTCACGTAGGCCCCTCCTAGTAAGGAAACAGCCTTAAAATGGAATAAGGACAACCTTAAATGAGAATTTCTCTACTTACTTGAATGTGAAAACTACTTCTAGGATACATATTTAGAAGAGCTGCTTAATAAAACTGTGTATACATTTTAAGTCAATATGTGTTTCCAAATGGCCTTCCCAAACCATTGTACCAGCATAGTGATCCCAAACGTGGAAAAACCCCTCTTTTGACATCCTGGGTATTTTCAGACTTTTCACCCTCTCTAATCTGGTGTGTGGCAAGAACATTGCTCATTGTTTCAACTATGCTTCCTCTTTTAAGGAGGAAGTTGACTGTAGCAAAACAAACTCATCTCATAAATGTGTCTTTAAAAAATGTACAGTATGTTCAGTGCCAGGACGGTTTGGAATGATTTTTCATCTTGGTATTCACAGTCTTGTCAAGTTAGAAAAACGTGTCCAGGAAAGATTTGTTATACATAGGCAATGTGGATGAGTGAAAAATGATGTCTATAATGGTGGTCCTTGGGTAGGAGGAGATAGTTTATCACACACAAAAAGTTTATGCTCAGTGACAAGATGTTACCAAAGAGTTAAAGGCTAGTTTAAGTCAAATAAGGTGGTACGTTAACTAGAAATTAGTACAGTTAATCCTACAGTCCCACCCATCTGCCCATCTCTGTTCACCAAGACTGGTTATGTGAGGTTGGTGTTGTAGATTCCAGATTCGCACCGGATCTCCTGGAATCAGGTGAGACGCAGTTGGTGCCTCATTTCCATGGAAATGAAAATAGCTCTGTGTTAACTGGAAGCCTCAGTGGTTTTGAATCATTTCCCATCGTCCAGTAAGGAAGTCTTTTTGGTCCCACTCCCCTGGAAAGTGTGTGTGAGTTATTTACCATGTGAACATAGGCGTGTTTATTCAATTTCTTCAGACCTCAGTTTCTTCAAACCTTAGTTTATTCATCTGTTTCAAAAAAATCAAGGAAGGAAAAGCAAGAACTTTTGAGGGCCTACCATGTAATATGTATTATGCAAGGACACTTTTTTCCCCCAGTAATATGTATTTTTTCCTTCTAGTTGCCAGAAGGAATATGTACTCCCTAGGGAGAGGGAGAAAATACCTCCTGGTAGAGAGTGGCCACACTGCAACCCCTCGTCCATTTCTCAATCCTGTTACGGTTTGGGGCACGCACACATAGACTCTCAGTGTGTGTTTTAAATCACTAGTCCTGGGGTTCAAACCATGTGGTCAGCCATGTAGGATCTTGATCCCTTTAAGCCACCAGTCCTGGGGTTAAAACCATGTGGTCAGCCATGTAGGATCTTGATCCTTTAGGCCACCAGTCCTGGGGTTCAAACCATGTGGTCAGCCATGTAGGATCTTGATCCTTTAAGCCACCAGTCCTGGGGTTCAAACCATGTGGTCAGCCATGTAGGATCTCGCTCCCTTAACCACTAGGCAATGAGGCCGGCCCGTTTTCATTCATTCTTACCTTCTCCAGTTTATAGGTAAAGAAGCCAATGCAGTTAAGTAACTTGTCTATACTCTTAATTCCTGGATCATAGTGTTGTTTGGATGAAGGAAGAATGACCTCTGTGAAAATGTGCAGTGCTGCCTAGCACATAGTTTTATCTGTTAGCATGAAAAACGGAGGAAGGCCCGTGTTAGGTTTTGTGATCCTACCTGTAGTTTCTAAAGCTTGGCAATGGCCTCTACAATGCAAAATGGACAACTGGCTCCCCATTTTACGTACATAGAAGTTTAGACAGTGCAAAGCAGATATAAGGATCTGAAAAATCTAGACGGCTGGACATGATGTGACACTGCAAGATGGTCCCATGTGGGAAGGTTGCCAGTTCACATCCAGAGACCTCCCTGGGGACACCGGCATGCATGTGCCCATGATCTGGGGCTGGCTGAGGTTGGGGCAGGTAGTGGCATCAAGACCCTGTTGGGGGTTCTGTATCTCTGTCCTTGCTCTCACTGTCTCTCTCACTCATAGACTAACTAAATAAATACTTAACTCTCAGGAGTTTTCCAAGAACAGAGAATGTGCAATCCAAACACCATAGTGGCCATGGCCTCGGGTTAAAGGACTGAGCAGTGTGCTGTGAACTTTCACCCGTGTGACTTGGACAGGTTATCTGCGGGAACCAAGGCCGAGAGATGAAGAGGTCTGGTTTGCATAACTGGAAGCCAGGTCCCAGTGCACCTAGCTTGTTTTCAGATGTTGAAACTTTGAAGTCAAGGCTAAATCCAGGCCTCCTGCCTCAAAGATAGGTGCTCTCCGCCCGGCCACGCACACAGGGTTTGCAGCAGTAGCTGGTGATTCAAGCGAACTGTGGGCTGGCGGTTGTGTCCGGGTGTTCCTGTGTGCTGAGAGTAATAAATGCATGGGTGACGCAAGAGCACCAGGATCTTTCTTTACTGCAGCTACGAAGTATTTTATAGCTGGTCCATCTGCTCTGTCTAGGTAGTACCCTAGTTCACTGTAGGTGGTGTTTTAATATGGAATAGCGTCTAGTCGATGAAAAACTTTATCTTACGGTTTTTGGTGTTGATAATCTTCAGAAAGAAAAAGGTAGTGTTTTCAAGTTATAGAGCTTCCAGTATTTTCTCATGTTTTAGTTCTACTAACGTGAAAATCCTTATGACGTAGTGGGAGAGCAAGAAATGGGTGTGTCTCAGTTAGACCTTGGCATATCTCACCTCCCATATTTCTTAGTCCTGGGAATTTACTCAGCTGCTCTGTGTGAGAGGGGACAGTGTGGTCTCAGAGCTGCTGCGAAGGTTGAATGAGATCACTTTAAGACATGGGCCCCAGCCATTGTAGGGGCTTGACAGCCATCCCCATTCGCATCCTCTCCACCTATCTCTGATGTAGTGAGTACCTAAGTTCTGGGCTGTTGGTTCTCTGAGTGTGGCCCTCACACGGGCAGCTCCAGCATCACCTGTGATTTTTGTTCTAAGCATAAATGTTGAGCCCCAACTCAGACCTTCAGAAACAACTCGAGGAGGGGCCCAACGATCCATGTTTCAGTCCATCCTCTGGGTAATAGGGATGCACCGGCCAGGATAATTGCTCATTACGTGTGCTTTGAACTACACATGCTCTCTCCATCTCTCTTGTGACCACTGACATGTATTTCTGAAACAACGGGTCACACAGTTTTGACTTACAATCTTGGCCTTGGAAGTCTGATTGGCTAGAATATGGTGCTAGTTCAAAACTTTTGGGAAGCAGCAGTTCAAGGATATAACCAGGTTGGATTTTAACAAGAGAGTCAAAGTAGTCATGGGTTTGGCCAGCAGGTGACGTAGTGGTTAAGGCTCTGGACTCCCATATGGTCGACCATGTTTTGAATCCTGCGGTGGTTTGAAAATCATGCGAGGTGCATGTGTGTGGATACCCCAAATCCCGAGAGGAGAATGGAGGAGAAGGAATTGAGTCATGTTCATTCCCCCTGGGGGTGGTTTCTCACTTTCTCTCTCTCTGTCTTATGTCCTATAGCAAAAATCTCTCTGGAAAACAAAATAAAACAAAACAAAAAACAACACATAAACTCATGGGTATGTGCATGTATGGATTAACTAAGAAAAAAGGAAGATGCCTCAATTTATAGCAAGTAAGATGGAAAAAAAAAAAGGCAACACATATAAAGCCCCTTGACTTCTAGAAACTTGCTTTTTAGAAAATATTAAAAACCTAACAGTTATACAGAACACATTCTTGGGCCAGAGGTGTTCTGAGGTGAACAATAGTTGTAGTTTGGAAGCGGTCTACCTTACAAATAGAAAGAGCCAGTTGTCTGTAGGTTCCACATCTGGTTTCAGCTACGTATAGACGGAAAATATTAAGGGAAAAAAAGCACAATTACAACTTAAAAAAAAGCAAATAAGAAAATATAGTGTAAAAGTAACTTACATAGCATTTATATAAGTGTATTGAGCATTGTAAGTGACCCAGAGATGATCTGAAGTGTGTGGGTGTGTGTAGGTTGTATGTCATCCCTATGCCATTTTATATAAGAGATGTGAGCATCTGTGAATCGAATTTCAGCTATCTGTGAGTGTCCTGGAATCAATCCCCTATGAATACTAAGAGTTGACTGTATTCCTTTTTTTTTTTTTTTTTTTTTTGCCATGTGGCAAATATGCTCATCAGAGAGAAACAGAGTGGGAGGATGGGCATTCACACATATGCACCCAGCATGATTTTCAAGCCTCCAGGTCTGGGACTTGAACTATGGTTGGCCATGTGGCAGTCCCCCACCTTAACTACCACACCACCTGCTGGCCTCAAATGACCGCATTCTGATTTTGCTGTGGAGTAATTGAATACAGTGATTTCAGATTAATTTAAATGAAATGATTCCTAATAACCTAACTAACCTTTCTACTTTTTTCAGAGTGTAGAGTTCTTTTGTTTGTTTGTTTGGTTATTTTTAGTTTTAGGTTTTTGTCATAGGGCACAGGCGCTTGCTGGAAAGAGCCAGAGAGAGAGAGGATGAGTGAGAAATCACCCCCTGGGGGGATGCCCATGCTGCAATCCCTTCTTAATCCTCCTGCTGGGATTTTGGACACGCATGCATATACACCTGGCAGATTTTCAAGGTGCCGGGTCCAGGACTCAAACCATGGTTGGCCATGTAGGAGTCCAGCACCTTAACCGTCACTCCACCTTCTGGCCCCTCTTTTTGTTGCTTTTCCAAGAGGGCATATGTGCTCACCAAAGAGAGGTAGGGAGGGAGGAAGGAAGGGAGAGAAAGCATTCCCTCAGGACGCATGGCCATGCCACAGTCCCTTTTTCTCCATTCTCTATCCTGTCAGGATTTGGGGCATACACTTGCATGTGCCTGGTGGTTTTCTTTTTTCCAAGCCATGGGGGCCAGGATTTGAACTGCCATCAGCCATGTGAGATCCCTTAACAGATGCACTATAAGGCTGGTCCCAGAGTTCATGTTTCTTAAATCTAAGAGTCTCTTTTCTAATAGAGCCAAGGAGGAAGTTCACTTAAGGCTTAGCTTTGTTCTAAACTGAGAGTGCCTGGTCTCTGACCATCCAGTTTTTCCTTGAGGAAACTGTAACAGCATCACCAGTGTCCCACTGGGCCATTGGTGTGTTATTTTGCATACTGGCCTTGTAGATTGTATCCTGTAGGCAAAACAAAAATGTAATTGATAATAAGTCAGCTTCATTCTCTCATTTATGCAGTGTCAGTATTTTTTTGATTAAAAAAAACAGTTGGCCCAGCCATAGTGGCACACACTGAGACACTGCTACTCAGAGGCCGAGGCCGTGTAGGAGGCATGGGTTTGGTTCCTGGTCTAACCTCGTGGCACATGCCTCTCGTCCTAGCTAGCTACAAGGCCGGGGCAGAAGCATCCAAACATGGCAAGACCCTGTGAAGGATGCCCCCCGCCCCCGCACCCCACCACAGATAAGCAAACAAACCTTAGGAAAGGAAAAGCTTATCTCAAATTTCTTTTTCAAGTATCGATTAATGATGCTATTTTTTTAATTGCCAGAGGGCACGTTTCGCGCACCTGAGATAGAGGATAAGAGGGCGAGAGGACCCCGCCCTCCCCAATGGAGCACGGGCATGCTGCAGTTCCTTCTCCATTTCTGTATTCTGTTAGGATTTGGGGCACACACATGGAGCTGGCGTGTTTTCCAAGTTGCCGGGCCTGGGATTTGAATCACGGTCAGCCATGTGGGATGTGGCTCCCTTAACCACTAGGCCATGGTCCAACCTGCTATCATTATTATTTTTAAAAAAGAACTATTCATTTAATTTTATTTATCATTGTTTTTAAAGTTTGCTACAGGGCGTGTGCATTCACCAGAGAGAGGCAGAGAAAGAGCAAAAGTGAGAAAGCAAGCTGCCAGATCTGGGACTTGAACCACAGTCAGCCCTATGGGGGTCTAGCACACTCACCACCATACCACCTGCTGGCCCACTATAATTTCTAATGAATAAGGTTATTTTATTATAATTTATTTTAACTATGGTTTAAATACTGATACAGATATTAGGATTTTATTTAAAATATAATAGAGATAATTTCTGCTTTAAACAAGATTAAAATCTGATTTGATGAATGGAGTAAATTTTGTCTTTAGTTTCTTTTTTTAAAGAATTATTTTATTTTGCCTTATTTATTCATTTAATTTTATCAGAGAGAGAGAGTGAGCAAGAGAACGAGAGAAAAAGAAGAAAGTGAGAAAGCAAGCCACCAGGTCCAGGATTCAAACCGTGGTCAGCCATGTGGGAGTCCAGTGCCCCAACCACTATGCCACCTGCCAGCCTCAGTCTCTTCTTAGTTTTCAGAAAAATAGCATAGTAATTTGTTATGCAACTTTTTAAACATACTAAAAAGGTCAAAGAATTTTACAATGAATATCTGCATGCTTACCACTCTTAGATTCTGTCCTAGTCTGTGTTGCTTTAATAAAATACCTGAGACTGGGTAATTTATAAACAACATAAATTCATTTCTCACAGTTTTGAGGCTTGGAAGTTCAAGATCAAGGCACCAGCAGGATGGGTTTCTGGTGAGGACTATTGTCCAATTCCAAGGTGGTGCCTTGTTGCTTCATTCTCTGGAGAGGTAGAATACATGGCCAAAGGGCAGAAAGGGTCCTTTCAACATGGCGTCCTTTCAGAAGGCTACTAATCCCACCTCTCCAAGGCCACATCTCTTAGTACTGTTGCATTGGGGATTAAGTTTCAGCATGAATTTTGGAGAAGACACCATAATTCAGACTATGGCAGATTATACCATTAACGCCTTACTTGATTTATCACATACCTGTCCATCCATTTATGCCGCTATCCTTTGCACACTGTAGCTTTAATGCTCATACTGAGTTCTCCAGCAGAATGTAGTCAGTGTGCTTGCTCGAATGAGGTTGAATGGCTGTATTGTATTCAGGTAACTTGTGTAGCCCTACTTCAAGGTCAAAGGGGCTTCACAGCACTTCATTAATTTGAGTTTTGTTTTCTTCTATGTCGTTGAGACCTTATGTGCATCTTGAGGGACTCTGAGGCACTGTCTTAGAGTTCAAGTACGGACTCTCAGAGGAAGAGGAAGAAGAAAGTGAGAAATGGATTCAGTGGAACCTGCCTGGGCTGAATCTGGCGTGTGCTTGTTCTCACCACCCGAACGGGGCCTATCTCTGCTGCTTCCGTGCCAGCCAAGGGCTTGCAGTTCTGAGGGCTAATGCTTTGGAGGAAATGGAAGGATGTAAACTTGGCAAGCCTTCTTGTTTTCTTTCTCTGGAACTATTGTTTGTTCTTCTGGGCATACTGTGTCATAGGTTACCACCTGGCCAAGATGGATTTCTTTGGGATAGTATAAGAGTTGGGGCAGCTTCTGTTGAAAAGAAAAAAAAAAAAAAAAAAAAAAAAAAGGCAGCACGAAGGAAAATCCTCTGCAAAGTCAATGGCAGAATGATTGAGTTTCTGACGTTGGAAGCCTGTTCCCTGTTCTGATTGGAATGTTAAGCAGATTTAGTTTGTCTTATTGGAAGGACTGGACTACGCTGCAAAATTTCCAGTGAATTTCTCTTCAGAGTTATTTCTGTCACTGAGTTTCACAACGTGGATGTTTCATGATCACTTGAGATAAAGATAGAGTATTCGATCACTCTTCCTTGGTGGGAACTGGAGGTACTTTTGATTGGAACCACATATAATCTCCCACATTAAAAGACTATTCTCGGGAACCAGCAGTTAGCGTAATGACTATGTCGCTGGACTCCCACGTAGTCGACCGCGGTTCGCGTCTTGGACCCGGTGGCTTACAACTCACTCCGGGCGCGTGTGCGTGCGTGCCCCAGATCCCGAGAGGAGAATGGAGGAGAAGGGATTGCGGCGTGACCATCCCCCCTGGGGGGTGATTTCTCGCTTTCTGTCTCTATGTCTCTCTCTGTCTGTCTGGCGAGCGCACGCGCCCTATAGCGAAAAAACCTCTCCCCCCCAAAAAAAAAAAAAAAAAAAAAAAGACTATTCTCAAACTTACAAGGTAGACATTCGTACCCTTTCCAAAAAAAAGTAATGGCACTGTTTCAGGTTCAAGTACTTAAAGGCTATCAAGCAGAGTTGTAAATTTTACATATGTAATTTTCTTTGTAAGCTTCCTTTACTATTTCTTCTGAAACTAGCTGAACGCATGTATTATCTGTGGAGACAATGGTAGAAAGGAGTCCTTTTCTCTTCTGGAGTCCATGTTTTATTGAAGTACTTATAAACAGTGTTAATGGGTATAAAAGTTTCTTCTCTGCTTAGAATTGAGGGCATGAATACTAAATTTGTGGTTCTCAAACTCGGTTGCACACTGGCATCACTTCAAGATTTAAAATGCTCTTACCAGTTTAGCAAGGTTGCAGAATGTAAGATCAATATCCAACAATCAATTGTATTATGTGCACTAGCAAGGAATAGTATGACAATGGCATTAACAGGATAATTCCATTTGTGATAGCACCAAAAGGAATAAAATACTTGGGGATAAATATAACAAAGTGCAAAACTACAAAATATTCTTCAAAGAAAGTGAAAAAAGACTAAATAGAAAGACACTGCATGTTCCTAAATTATTGATTGAAGACTTAATATTGTTATAATGACAGTGCTCTCCACATAGACCTGCATATTCAATGCTCTCCCTATGACATTCCCAGCTGTTGGGCCCAGCCTGGTGGTGCAGGCAATAGGGGTGCTGTTGTGTGATGTGAGGCTATAAGGGAAGGCTCTGAGTTTGAGTCCTGGGTCTATCCAAACACACCAGCACCCTGATCCTGGCTGGCTACAGAGCTTGGGGTAGGATCATGGCATAAGACCCTGTTGAGGATGCCTAGTCCCCCTCGGTGAAAGAAAGAAAGAAAAGTTAAAAAAAAATTCCAATTGTCTTTGTAGAGACTGAAAAGCTGATTCTAAAACATATGGGCATTTGAGGTACTTCGTGTAGTCAAAGCAATCTTGGAAAAGAAGAACAAACTTGGAGAACTCATGTCCTGATTGCAAAACTTCCTGCAGAACTGCAGTGGTCAACAGGGCAGTCCTGTCATGAGGAGTGACAAATAGACCAGTGGGGTAGGATGGAGCGTCCAGAAATAAATCCTCACATTTATAGTGTGAACGTGTCCCCCCGAACACTCACGTGTGCAGCTACCATCATGGGATTAAGAGCATGAAAACTTAACCTGGGGACCAGCAGTTAGCGTAATGGCTATGTCGCTGGACTTCCACGTAGTCGACTGCGGTTTGCGTCCCGGACCCGGTGGCTTAAAACTCACGCCAGGCGCGTGTGCGTGCGTGCCCAAGATCCCGAGAGGAGAATGGAGGAGAAGGGATTGCGGCGTGACCATTCCCCCCTGGGGGGTGATTTCTCACTTTCTATCTCTCTGTCTCTCTCTGTCTCTCTGGCAAGCGCACGCACCCTATGGCAAAAACCTCTCCAGAAAAAAAAAAAAAAAAAAGAAAAAAACTTAATCTGATTATAGTGTTCAAAAGGTGGGGCCTTTGGGGAGAGATTCCTGTTTGAGTGCTTAGGGCAAGATCTCCATGATTCAATTTTGGTGTTATACAAAGAGAAGAAACGAAGCAGGTGGATACTACGTGGATACAGACCACACTGTGCTCTGCTTAGGATACTTGGGCAGGGGGCAGCAGATGGCTTAGTAGTTATGTCGCTGGACTCCCACATGGCCAACTGCAGTTCAAATCCTGGACCCAATGTCTTGAAACTCACACTTGGTGCATGTGCATGTGTGCCCAGTATCCTGAAAGGAGAATAGAGGAGAAGGGATTGCAGCATGGCCATGCACCTGGGTGTGTGTGTGTGGGGGGGGGTGGTGGTGGTGGTGGTGTGATTTCTCACTTTCTCACTATTAAAAAAAAAAATTCATGGACATGTTGTAGTTCCCCCCCAGAAGTTGGACCTTGGACCCCCAATTTCTAAAGACTGAGCTGAATAAACCTGTTTCTTATTTCTTTTTCCGTTCTCTTGCCAGAGGGCCCATGTCTTGCTAGAGAAAGAGAGAGAGAGCAGCCCCCAATGGAGTGTGGTCATGTTGCAATCCCTTTCCTCTATTTTCCCCTTTCATCAGAAGTTTGGGCATGCAGAACAGAATATGTAAATGTGTAGACACAGAAAATAGGTTGGTTGTCCCAATGAATATGTGGCAATCCCACGATCCTGCCACTTTCTCTCATGCTCTCACTGGGCCTCATTCTTCCATCCTGTTTTTCATCTGCCCATGACGGTGAAAGCTTTCCTTTCAAAGCAAAGCAGATGGCTCCCTAAACAATGCTTCCATCAAGTGGGAGCATTGGAATCAAGGGGAAGTAGGGAGTGTCCTGAGATGGTCTGGTGCATGCTTTTGTTAAAACCATTGAGTAAACACAAAGTGGGGGAAAGAAATCGCACCACGAAGAACTCATCGGCTCCCAAGAATACACTGTCACGCCCAGTTTGAAAACTACAGCACTAGCTGGGCATCAGGTCGCTGTGAGAGCAGATGGGCTGGGCATCTTGCCAGGCTGGAGGGCGAGGCCAGGGAGGCTTCTGGAATAGGAGAAACTTAGGAATGACAACTGTAATAACTAAGGTCTTTTTAGATTTTTGCCATAAAGTGCATATACTTCCCAGAGAGAGAGAGAGAGAGACAGAGACAGAAGGAAAGTAAGAAACCCACCCCCACCGCCCTCCCGACCGGAGGGATGGCCATGCTCCATTCTCCTCTCAGGATTGTGGGAATGCGTGCACAGGTGCTTAAGCTGCTGGGTCCAGGCTCGAATCACAGAGTGGGCCATGTGGGACCTAGGACCTCAACTGCCATGCCACCTGCTGGCCCCTAGATCTCTTTTTAACTGTACTTATGGCTTGTTTGATTTGGAGCTTCTTTTTAATCATTTGGTGCCAGGTTTTCTTATCAGTCTTCTGATGTGCCATATGGTTGGCAAACACCTAGATGGGAAGTCGATCCCCATCTGTAACTCATACTGGTAAAAAGCCAAAGTCTTCTGGTCACATGCGTGCCCATGCCTGGGGCTGGCTGAAGCTGGCGTGGGTTGCATCATCAAGACCCTGTTGAGGGGGCTCTCTCTTCCTCTTTTCTCCTTTCTCTTTCTCTTTTTGACTCTCACTCATGGAAAATAAATAAATCAATAAACTTAAATATTTTAAAAAAGAAAAAGTTTGAAAAATAGATTCTCTCAGGAAACAACTTCCTGACTAACTATAGATTGTTGATTTGTTTGATTTGTTTTCAAACTGGATGCTTTCAGTGTGTTAATAGGTTTTGAATTGGGGGAGATACCATCATGGGTTGTCCTAATAATTTAACTCAACAGCATGCAACAAAGAAGGCTTTATTCTTGATCATGTGTAGAGACCGTGTCTGCACTGGAATAAACAGAATGTTGGCCTCAGTAGCAGATATTATTTTGAACACAATAGAGACATTGTGATATAATTGTGAGCTGAGGTGGAGAAAAATTGGTCTACATTTTATGGGACAACCACCTTGATGTATGCGTCATACCTGAGTGATAAAAAGCAAGGCCAATACTCCAGGACTTGCCTGGATTTGGGCCATTAGGTACCTTCCACCTTATCAGGTTCCTTTCCTCCAGTGGCTGAGACAGGAATAAGAAGCCCTAGGTCAGTGGTTCACCAACACAGCTTTGACCCAGGTGGACCACCAGTCCTTTGACCTCTTGACCCCAGCACCTGCATCGAGAGAACAACCAAGATTTTGGGAGGCAGTTTAAACTTTCAACTAATGGCACCCACTAGCTTCTTCCTGCCAGTGACACCTAGTCTCCTCTTGCTTTGTTTCCTCGTCCCCCGAGGCTGATCTCCCAAGGTTACCTCTGTTTAGGACTCATCTCTGCATACCTGCCTACTGCTCAGCAGCATCTACCCACTCTCCATTTATATTCTACATTTGCATTCCTCTTTTTACGATTTGCCTAAGATGCAGAGGAGACTTTAGAGCGTGTACTTCGATTGTTAGAATCTGTTAAGTTGCCAGGAAAACCATGATGTATTTTTCTATGCAGAATGTGTCATGACTTTCCAGACAACTCAATATTCCATTGACTGATCACTGTAATGCCTTTTTTTCTTTTAAAGGCTTTTGCCATAGGGTGCGTGCACTCGCAGGCTTGTCAGAGACAGAGATAGAAGGGAAATGAGAAATCACCCCCAGGGAAGATGGCCCTGCAGGAATCCCTTCTCTTCCATTCCCCTCTTGGGACTTTGGGCACGCACGTGCACACAGACACACTCATGTGCCTGGTGTGATTTTCAAGCTGCTAGGTCTGGGACTTGAATTGCAGTCAGCCATCTGGGAGTCCAGTGCCTAAACCATTATGCCACCTGCTGGACCTGTAATGATATTTTTCTCAGGAAAAAACTTTAAGAAAAGTGTAATCTAATATTTCTTCCCCACCCATGTGGTTTGTTCATGGGTAGGTATGTAATAGCTCTGTCTTAACTCTGTGACTTTTTGCCATGTCCACATAATAGATGAAAACATTTTATGAAAAATGCCTCCATGCCTTTGGTGTGTTGGATATGAACACCATGGAAAGGGTTCTAGGAGAATCCCCTTTCTACTAAGATTCCATTGTACATAATCCATAGACTCTCAGAGTTGGAAGAGATGATTCAAGTCAGCAGTCGACCAGGTGTTTGATGATTAAATCTTTGGTTTGATCCCATCTGATTGTTAAGAGCTATGGAGGGGGTTTATCCTAATTATTACACGTGGCCCTTCATGACCTAAAAATACTACTATGTTCTACTGAAATAATTAAATAAAATGTTGACTATTTAAAAGAATAAGGTTTTTTGGGGGGGTCATCTGGGTTTTTGAAATGTTTTAATTGAAACAACTCACTTAGAATATATTAGCTGTTAAGAAAATTATATATTTAGAGACCAGCAGATGGTGAAATGGTTATGTTGCTGGGACTCCCATGTAGTCGACCATGGTTTGAATCCTGAACCTGGCGACTTAAAACTTAAGCTGGGTGCGTGTGCATGCTTGCGTGCGCATGTGTGTGTGCTCAAGATCCCAAGAGGAAAAAGGAGGAGAAGGGATTGCGTCGTGGCCACCCCCCCCCCCCCCGGGGGGATTTCTCGCTTTCTGTCTCCCTGTCTCTCTGGTAAGCACTCACACCATATAGCAAAAAATCTCAAAAAAAAAAAAAATTGTGTGTTTAGATCTGTTTAATGTTGCTGTCTAATGGAACATAATTTCTAAAGTATGTAAATGATGGTAGGTTTTCTTCCATGTCTGTGTCTTTATTTACAAGCCAGATGCCAGCGTTCTTCCCAGAATTATTAACCATTTACCCATGTTTGGTTTGTATAGCATGCACAAGAGCTTATATGGTTGTTCTCAGTTCTTTTATATCTGAGTCAGAGGTGTTAAAGAAGAGAGGGAGGGTTTGGAATTCAGTTTTTTTAGTGAAAGATAATGGAAGGCATTTAATGAACCTAAGGTACTTGAAATTTAGTAAGAAGTTTAATAACTAGGACTGGTTGTTTTCCCTCTTTGGCTTTGAATGGAAATGCAAGCAAGCAGTAATGGGGTGTCAAGTGGCTGTGCTGTAGGATTACTTAGCAACGTGCACTTACAAATCTCCCCCTCGAACCAGTGTTTCATAGAATTAAAAATGAAGGGATATGTACTTAAACTTTGCAGTCTATGTATGCAGCTCTAACTTCTCTCTCAAATCATGGTCACATCATTTTACTTGCAGCCAGGAGAGTGCTTTTGGGAGGCTGGAGTACCTGCAGGAAGTTGCAGCGTTCATTAGGTTGGTAAACCACGGTTCACAGTGCCCCGGAAAGAACCGCATTGGGAGCTCTGGGAAAGCTTTACATTTCAACCTTACAAATTTTTGCACTATGATATAAAATGAATTTTTTTTTTTTTTTTACCTGTAAAAAACTCACATCATCTTTTTTTTGTTTTGTTTTGAGAGGTTTTTGCTATAGGGTGCGTGCACTCTCCAGAGAGACAGAAAGTGAGAAATCACCCCCTGGGGGGGGTGGCCACACTGCAATCGCTTCTCCTCCATTCTCCTCTCAGGATCTTGGGCACGCATGCACACGCACCCAGCGTGAGTTTAAGCTACTGGTTCCGGGACTTGAACCATGGCCAACTACATGGGAGTCCAGTGACATAGCCATTACACCATCTTCTGGTCCCCATCTTTTAATTTCCTATTTAATACTGAACTTTCCCTGTAGACCCAAATAGTTCTAAGGTGAGGCTTGCATAGAGGCATGTGGGATGCTTTGTCACAAATATCTGTTCTGTCTACTCAGAAGTGGTTAGATTGATCCTGTGCATGGTGGAGAAAGGATATCTCAGACGGGAAAAGGATTAATATTTCTGTCTTTTTTTTTTTTTTTTTGTAATTGCCAGAGGACTCATCTGGTCACTAGAGAAGAAAAGCCCTTCCCAATGGATCGTAGTCACACTTCAATCCTTTTTTTGTCCATCTTTCCTTCCTGTCAGGGTTTTGTACATGCATGCGCACGGGCCGACACACTCTTCAAGCCTCTTGGCTGAGACTGCAGTGGGCTGTGTGGGATCTGGTTCTCAATGCACAGCACTTAACCACCACACTGCAGGGTGTGGCCTTCTTCCTCCCTCCCCCCCTCCCTCCCTCCCTCCTCTCCTCTCCTCTCCTCTCTCCTCTCTTCCTCTCCTCTCCTCTCCTCTCCTCTCCTCTCCTCTCCTCTCCTCTCCTCTCCTCTTCTCTTCTCTTCTCTCTTTCTCTCTCTCTTTCTTTTTTAATTCTAGCTAGAGGGTGAGGGGGAAAGAAGGGATGTGAGGAAGGTAGGGAAGCATCCTTGACAGGGTCTAGTCGTGCCAGGGTCCCCCTTCTCCAGTCCTCCAGCTCCTTAGATCTTGGGCGCCTTGCATGTATCTGTTGTATTTTCAGGCCAACCCCGGGGTCCAAATCCCCAGTCTGGCCTATTGTCTCCATTTTAAAAATTAAGGGAAGCAAACATGTCTTCTAGGTTAAGACACAGAATCACGGAGATGGGTCTAGAACCCAGATGTTAGGGTCTGAAGTTCATTGCACTGTTCACTTTGATTTCCTCTGATATCTTCTCCTTGAGCCTAATACTGACATCCTTCCAGAGTGTTTTTACTGAGGTTTCTTTAAGTGGTAACTGAAGGGCAGGGGGGAGGTCCAGGTGGTCACACTGGAGCCTGTGTGGCCGTAGAAGGCTGAGAGCATCTCAGAAGCGAAGCGGGTGGACGAGTCACCAACTGTATTGTCCTCTGCCCCTTGGTTGACACTCTCTTATTATTATTTTTAATTAAGTCAACTTATATTGTTCTTTTTAACTTCATAACGTCTCCAAACAAGAGCGTTCTTCTAACAATTATGAAACAAATTTGAAACACAGGAACATTCACATTATAGACTTGGTAGAGATTTGTACTTTCTATAAATGAAAAAATGTCAGTTCTAAGATTTTAATGTTTAATTTACTTTAGATTTTATTATAAAAGACAATATCATTGTAATTATAAAAGTCATAAAAACTGGAACTGTGTTGTGAAATTACGCCAAGGTATCAAATATTATAGAAATAAACAACAAAATTCAATTTTTGTCTATTGAAATGTAAACATTGAAGGACAATCTAACCCCATGCAAAACAAAACCAAAAAAAAAACCCAAACAGAAAAAAACAGCAACAACAAAAAACCTTTAGGGGCCAGCAGGTGGCATGGTGGTTAAGGCATTAAACTCCCACGTGGCTGACTATGGTTCGAGTCCCAGACCTGGCAGCTTGCTTCCTTTCTCTCTCTATCTGGTGAGTGCACATGTCCTGTAGCAAATTAAAAAAAAAAAAATTAAATATTTTTTAAAACCTTGAATAATAAAGCAATGAAATAAAAGCCACAACCCAGAACCACTGTTCTTGGAACTGAGATGGTGTTAGGCACAGGGAATTCTAGCACACCTGATTGTGCACCTGCTCTTAAACAAGAAAGCATGTCAAAATGTAGTGTCTATACAGAGGCCAGTCTCTGGCGAAGAGTAGTGGAAGAGGACTCTTGCTTTTAAGTATCTTTTATTCTCTTCTAAACTATTCCCTATGTCTTTTGTTTTTAATGGCCAGAGGGCACACATGCGAGACAGAGAGTGAAAGGCAGAGAGTGGAGGAGGGAGAAAGCACCCTCCAGTGGGACATGGTCACACGGCGGGTGGTCACGTGACATGGTCACACGGCAATACCCTCTCTTCCATTTCTCCATCCTGTCAGGATTTGGGGCACAGACACACATGCATCTGGTGTGTTTTTCAAGCTGCCAGGGCTGAAATTCGAACCATACCTTCAACCATGTGGGATCTGGCTTCCTTAACCATGAGGTTACCTGCCCCTCCCCTCAAGTCTTGAAATAACATTCCAGAAAAAACTTAGGATTCTGCAATGTTCCACTGCATGAATTTAGCATATTTTATGTAAGCTTCTATTTTGGAGATTTAGGCTTTAGTTCTGTTTGGTTTGGTTTTAATTTGTGGAACATTATGGAAAACATTGACTTCCTGGAGAAGGTAAAGGTTAACTACTTAAAATATAAATCTGATTTAAATGGTTTGCCCTTGTCATTGATTTAGCAATGCATGGTGACAGTTATTTCAATCAATAAATATGGTTGTTTTTATGAAATAATATAGTATATTATTTCTAGATGGGAAAAATGAATAAAGACTGTCATTGAAAAAAGTAGATTTCTTGGGACCAGCAGATGGTATGTTGGTTAAGGATACTGGATTCCCACATGGCTGACTGTGGTTCAAGTCCTGGACTTGGTGGCTGGTTTTCTCACTTTACCCCACCCTTTGTTCTGTCCCTCTCTAGTCAAAATAAAAATAAATAAAGTTAAATAAAAGAATTTTTTTTAAAAAAGGGGAAAAGTAGATTTCTTAAGTCATTAGTATTCTAACTATAGAATTTTATTTAATGGCTTTTCCTTTAAAACAGGCGAGTGTAAAGGCAATATTTGTATGTAGTACATTAATAGAGAAATATAGAAATTTGAAAAATCTAAACCTAATTATAAACAAGCATCACTTTATACCTGACATTGTTTCAGTGACTAACTTATGTATTGGGTTGTTGGAAAAGTCATAACACAGTTTTGCATAGAAAAAATATGTCATGGCTTTTCCAACAACCCAGTATTTTTAGTGGGGTGCACTCTTCAAACATTTGAGCTTGACAATTTTTGGTCATGCACGTAGAAAAGGGCTCATCAAATACGAGCAAATCAGTTGAAATTAAGGAGGCAACTTTTAGATTTCTTAGTTTTATTTGTTGGAATTCCTGCTTCAGTTTTCTTTGAGTGAGTGAAGGTGGGTTGGGAGGGGGAGGGGAAGTATTAGAGGTCTCCAAAGTATGACCTGTCCCTCTCTGACCTTCTTAATCATACTCGTGTCTCCACCCCACTGCCTGAGATCCAGGCATAACAGGCAAGGGTAGACCAGGCGTCCCTGGTGTCTTCCCTTTTCTCCTCTTTGCGTTTCTTGTTTTCTGTCCAGTTTCTTCTTTTCCCAAGTTACAGGTGCCTTTTTTTTCCTCTTAAATCTCAACATCGCACCCAGCAAGGCCCATATTTGGGGAAGGTTTTATTTTCCCAAATTGTCTTTGCCGTTCCCATCCACAGGAGGTCAGGTGACACGATCTCTTCTGGGGTCATTTGCTTTCGGAGTACTCTTAAATAAGTCACCGCCTTCATCTTACCTTGACTTGGTTTGGCTAGCTCAGGACAAGTGTTCTCTTCTGCTTTTGGGTAGACATTGAGGGAGAGAGAGGACTACTAGGTAAAAATGGAATGAGGAAGTCACATAAGTTAAAAAAGTGAAAAGGTCTTTGCCATTAGTGCAAAAAACATCCCTGCTTTTTCCCATCTATAAAATGTATGAGCATATGGGAATTGACTTGAATAAACTCTTCAGATGAAGTCCTACGTAATTAATCTGCATTCTTTCCAGAGTGATGGGTCTTAGTATTCACGCTCGTGATAACTTAGCTTTGCTGAGTACAAGCCAATTAAGGAGGAAGAGGTTTGGTGGATCCATCATGTAACCTTTGTGCTGCTGTAACGGGGTGGGTAATCATCTTCGTTCTTCTTCACTCCAGTGCCTGAAACAGTACATGCAGCTGGCGATCCGAGAAGGCTGTGGCTCTCCCATCACTTGCCCTGACATGGTGTGCCTCAACCACGGAACCCTGCAGGAAGCTGAGGTATGCGCAGGTGCCATCACCTCCCCTCCCCTTACCCGTTGACGTTATTTATTAGGATCTTCTCCTTATAGACCTCCCTGTGAGGACATCTGGCAACAAAATACAGAGGTTAGCTTGTTAAAGGAGCCCTTTATTGCTCCACATCTTTGGATTCTCTATATGAACTGTGAAAACTGTCATTTACGTTCGTTGTAGTTACGTCTGCCATCTTCAGTGGTAAAGCTCTAGATTTGGTGAAAATGTTAGACATTCATTTTACCAGCTATGAGGTTTGGAGGCTGCACAGTGAGTGGTCTGATGATCTTTAGTAGTTTACAAATAAATAGGCCGTGAATTAGCCACACCTACAGAAAATATCATGATCCTGCAATGGGAGCCCGAGTTGGGCCATTCCTGGAGAGCAGAGAGGCCTTTCAGTTGGTCTGTGTCAGGCATCAGAAATGTCTTTGTTTTTTGAATGAGTTTTTCTCCTATTTTTAAGACTGTGGTCTATCTTTCTTTCCCTCCTTCTCATCCTTATTCCTTGATTTTGGCTTGCCCGTAAATCTGCCGTTTGATCATCAGACCTAGCTCACTTTAAATCAGAATATAATGAACTCTTGTCCACCTTTAGGGTACGCCCTGGGTGCCTTGGGAAGCCTCTGAAAGAGGTTCCAAGAAACAGATAAAATAACAAACACAGAACACCTGCTCTGACCCAGGCACTCACGGAGTTGCTTTTATAGCCAGAGTTCTTTCTAAGCCTCTCTGCAGACCTCATCAAATTGGGTGTTACTTTCAAATATAGAAACCAAGGCTCAGGGGGTTTAAATAACTTTCCCAAAAGTGCATATACAGAAAGTAGAAGAACTTGGATTCTAATGCTGTTCTTTTCCACCGCTGTAGTTTCATGGTTTTAAGAGTAGAACTAGGTAGGCGGATGGAATGTATGATAAGGGGCTTGATGATTGGGAACGCGAACGTGTGCGTATGTGTGTATGTGTAGATATGTATACTTTGTTTATAAATAAATATATATGCCTTTACATAGGAGGGCTCTTCAAAAAGTTCATTTAAAATATATATAGTACTATGAAAAAGCATGGTTTAAAAAATTTTGTATCAAAATAAACTTGTACTTTATTTCCATTTTTCATGAACTTTTTGAAGTCCCTCATATATATATCCTTTGCTTTGTAGATGAAACAACCAGAAAGAGGATATGGATGATTTCTAACCAGTCTATATCTGAGTGCCCTGTGTTTAATTTATGGAATATCAGCGGAGTTGTACAAATGAGCTAGAACTTTTTTTTAGGGAAGGATAAAAAGAATGCATACTGATTTAGAAATGGCTTGTCTTAAGAAATTTATGAAATAGCTTACATTTTTGATTAAAAGGTAATATTAAATATGTAAGTCCTATGGTGAGAAATGTTATTTACTTCTGTGTGGATAACGGGTAGAAGAAAGTTAAAGAGAGGGGGGAAAATCAAGAATTTAGTATTTAGAATACTGTTGGTCTATGTAATTTAGAAATTGTTTTTGAAATGAGACTAAGGGTACTAGCCCTGTAGCCTAATAGTTAAGGGAACTGGATCCCACGTGGCCAATTGTGGTTTGAATCCTGCCCCAGCAGCTTGAAAAACATGCCAGGTGCTTGTGTCCCAAATCATGTCAGGATGAGGACATTGAGGAAAGGGATTGTGATGTGGTCATGCTCCATCAGGTGGTACTTTCTCCCTCTGGCAATTTATTTAAAAAAAAAAAAGAAAGAAAAAAGAAAGAAAGAAACAGGAGAGATGAGGCAGACAACAAGACCTGTATCTGGTATGAAATCTTATTTAATTCAGGTCTGCCACATCCATTAAGCATAAATGAAATGAATGGTTCACTGAGATTTCAAAACAAGTCTACGGAGTAATCCAACTTCTTTGTTATAGACCCATGCTGTCCATCAGTAGCCACTAGCCACTAGTGGCTGTTTATACTTAGATGAATTAAAATGAAATAAAAATAAAAATTTAGCTCTTCACTCACACTGGTCACTTACTGTGTTTAAGTGTTCAGTGGCCTCATGTGGACAGTAACTACCAGAGTGGACAGGGTCTTGCCCTTCAGGGGTTCTGACACTTCCATCAGTGCCGAAAGAAGTTGCGAAGTGTCGTTCTAGGCTTTTCGGTAAATGGTAACTACCGGCCGTTGACACATTGGATATGGATGTTCAGGCTACACAGATGGGTGGATGAAGACAGTTCAGAGTTTGTTTCTCCTGTGTACATTCTCGCTCATGCTTTCTTGCTTGTGGTTCTGTTTATGCAGTTTTACACTGAAAGCAAGCAACTTTACTCTTAGACTGTATTAAAAAAACAAGCCTCTAATGGCTCTTGAAACAACACAAAAGTACATTTGGGGAAAAAAAAGAACAAAAACATATTTTAAGCAAAACTACAGTATTTCTTAAATAGCATAGATTATAGTATTTATTTTTTTAAGAATTATTTTATTTAACTTTATTTTTTATTATTATTATTTTCCAGTTTGATCAGAGAGAGACAGAGACAGAGAGAGAGGAAGTGAGAAAGCAAGCCACCAGGTCTGAGACTTGAACTGTAGTCAGCCATGTGGGAGTCCAGCGCCTTTAACCACCGTGCCACTTGCCGGCCCCGATTACAGTATTTCTTAAACTCCCCCCAAGTCTTTTTGTCATTAGACAAGTAAGAAGACACTCCAGGGTGTTAATGGGCCATTTCTGTTCCCATTGGTTTTGCTAAGAGCCTGACCCAAGGTGCCCACTAATACACAATAATCAAAAGTTCTTAACCAACTGACTACTATTTGTTTTTCAGAGTGGTTAAAATAGAATGTGTTGGTGATTGATTCTCATTTTCAATTGAGAACCAAATGGAAGTTATGTTGGAGGTATCAGCAGCTTCATCATTTTATATGGGACTTGACCTTTGAAAGTGAATCCACACACCTGTGAAAAACACACCCATGACCTTGGCCTGTACCCTGTTCTTGTCTGACTTGCTCTATATCAAGGTTTCATCCTGTGGAGTTAGGGTTGTATTATGTAGGTCATAATCTACGTGTCATCGAGTATGTCACTGAGGCTCGTTCACATGACGTTCAACTGGATTCTGTTTCTATGACTCCTCTTCTTTCCACCTTTTACAAATATTTTTCTATACAGGCAGCGCATAAATACACTTTTCTTGTTGAACAGAATTCTGGTTAAATCTGGTTCCCTTTGTCCTGCCACCATTTCTATTACAATAGACGATTCTTCATTATTCATTATCTTGTAAAATCCATTTATCAAGAACATTTTTCTTTACATAAAGTTTATTTATTTATTTCTCCCAGGTGAGAGAGAGAGGAGGGAGGAGAGGAGGGTTCTCACACCACCATCCACCTACAGTCTCAGCTCACCCAGGCCACAGGCACAAACATACCCAACGTACTCAGGGAGCTCCCAGGATGAGAACCCAGGACCTTCTCATGTTACAGGTGTTTATACAAATTAGAGAAAAGGGTTGAACACAGCAGATCGATATGCCTGGATATGGAACTGATAATCATCATAAATGGTCAAGGCTTTGGCGATTTTTTAGGGGCCATGACTAGCACATACAAAGGCAAGACAAGCCAGCACGTGCTTCATGGATCAATGTCTAACCCTACTAATTCAGAAGCTACAGGTATTTTCTATCTCAACCCCCAAAGTAAGGCCTTTCCTAACAGAGAAGAAAAGTGCATATTCATCCAGTAACTTCCATTCAACAAACAAGCTTCAGTCTTCTTAGGCAAATACTAGATACCAAGTCCTGGTTGGAAACACAGAGGGTCCCCACTGTATGAGAGGCCGGAGGCAGGGCCCACCAGGGAAGTGAGAACGGGTGAGTAGGGATGCCAGGGTCGGCAATCATTGCTACTCACCAGACAATGTATATATAGATCAAAGCATTACATTGCGGCCCATAAATACACACTGTTATTATTTGTCAGTTAAGATAAATAATTTTTTTAATTTCAATTTCCTTTATACATTCAATTGCGTTATTTAGCTTGCAAAGTGAATATTCCAACATGTGTATATTTCTCACCAGTCCAGTTGACAATACTATAAAAGTTATTTTCAGCAGATAATAACCCATTTCTTTGTCCCATAAATGCTTTGCCTCTCTATTTTTTCCTTAATGTCCTTTCTAAGACTCTACTCCTTCCCCACCCTCTTCCCACACTGTGTACCAAATACACAACCATTTACTATGTTTCTGTATCCTTTAGTCATTCAGTTTCGGTCGTAGAGTGCGAATACTCAGTATATAATTCTCTCTTTTTTAAATTGCCAGAAGGTGTGTTTACTTGCCAAAGAAAGAAACAGAGATAAACAGAGAGAAGGGAAAAAGGCACCCCTCCACTCCCCAATGAGGCACAGTCGCACCGCAATCCTGTCTCTTCTGTCTCCCATTCTTCTTCCAGTATCTCTGGCATACTCACATCTGTGCTTGGCATGATTTTCAAGTTTTGGGGCCAGGCCGTGGTTGACCACATGGAATTTAGTTCCCTTAACCATTAGGCCACTTAAAAAAGAAAAAAAGGTTTTGCCCTAGGGGCATATACGCTTACTGGACAGAGACAAGAGACACAGAGAGAGGGAAATTGAGAAATAACTCCTGGGGGGGGGGATAGCCAGGCTGCAATCCCTTCTCCGTTCTCTTCTCAGGATTTCGAGCACATATGCACATGGGCCCAGTGTGATTTTTCAAGCCGCCAGGTCTGGGTCTCAAACTGTGGTGGGCCATGTGAAAGTCTAACACCCGAAGTGCCACACCACCTGCTGGTCCAGACCCCCAAATTATTTTAAAATAAAAGTTGAAGCAGTGTTCTGATGTGATTTGAATGATCTTGAATTCGTTTAATAGCAGAAAGAAGATGAATGTGTACCACCACGCGTCTCTTCACATCTTTCATTATTCTTTGGGGTTGTCAAGTTAGCAATTCAATTTAGAGTACTTTGAATGTTCTCAAAAAATTGGTGATAGCCCTTTTACCGGAGGTCTGACTGAGTCTTCGAATCACCATCCTAACACACTTATTTTAGTTTATGATCGAGTAAATGGCTACCTTGAGCATTAGTGACTGAGTTCCAAGTGACAACAGAGCCACTCATTTGTTATTATTCTAAAGAACCTGATCCACCTTTCTCTCAATGCCAGAAGGGTAATAGAAACATTCCAGAAAATTAGCTTTTTACCAGAAATCCAACAGACATGGTCAAGGAGTAGAGTTTTAAAACCGTATGTGTGGGAGCCAGCAGATGGTACAGGGCTTAAGATGTCCAGATCCCACATGACTGACTTTGCGATCCGAATCCCAGACTCAGTGGCTTGAGAAACACACTGGGCATGTGTGCGTGCACGGCCAAGATTCCAAGGAGAGACTGGAGAAGAAGGGACTGCGGCATGGCCATGCCCCCGGGTATGATTTCCTACTTCCCCTCTCACTCTCTGTCTCTCTACAGTGAGCACATGTATGTGTCCTATAGCAAAACTAAAAAAAAAAAAAAAAAAAAAAGTGTATTTACTGCCTTTGAGTTGCTTTACGTTCCTGGCATGCAGCTTCTGTTTCTTCTTCCTTGTATGCCCAGATTTCCAGTCCAGGGCTCTGCCTGTGGTAGGCTGCCAGTGAGTACGTGGGGAAGGTGCAAGTCTCGGGGTGGAGGCTGGGAAGAGACGGTGCATTTTGAGGGGTAGCTTTATTCCAAGAGGATTAAATCAAATGGGCAGTGATGGGATTAACTTTTAGGGATCACAAATCTCAATCAAAAAGTGATTTTACCTTACAAAGACTTCATTCCATTCAAACCCTTGACTTATAAAATACTAAGTAGGGATTCAAAGTAGAATGAGAGACAAAAATATTAGAGACCCATGGCATCCTTGTTGGTTGTAATGTGTACTCTAATGAAATTTATCTTTCTACTTTAATATTAAACATCCATCTCTAGTGGCTTTTTATTGCATTAATTTCTGTCATTTTCCTCATTAGCATTTCATCTGTGTCTAAAACATCTTCTATCGTGTTTGCCTTGTCTTCCATAAATAAATGGTTTGACTTAGCTGTTACATAAACTGCTCGTCCTTGAACCGTGAGAGGTTTCAGGGGTTGACTTTGAAGTTAAAAAAAGGTCTTCATCAGTCCACAGACTATTTTAGATGGGGGCAAGTGGGGTCTAGACTGTCTCATTGAATCAAAGACTTCAAATAGCTTTGGGGGGGGGTGGTTAAAAATAGATTCACGGAGTATTATTGAGGTCTCTTGGGTCCAGATAGTATCTTCTTCAAGTCACCTCGGTCCACAAGTCAAAGGCGCGTTCAGTTATTTTTTCTCCACATTGGCTCAACAGCCGAGTCCAGAGCTGACCTCTGTTCCTCAGTGGCTCACCTCATCTCATTTCCTTGCAACTTCTGTCTCCAACTCTGAATTTCATTTGAGTAACTTTGTCTTTCAGGAAAGATGCCAGGATATAACAGATGATCAAAGCTGGCTTTCCATGTAATAAAAGCCTAAATAACCACATTTAAAAAATAACTATTATAAAATGCAAGTAACATGAAATTGACCATACATTTTTTTTCCCCGTGAGAATTGCTAAGGATGTTTTATTTAAGGTACCAGATGAGAATGCATCATTTTCCCAACTGGAGAAAGAAAATGTGCATAAAATTTTAAAAATACTATTTATTTGTCTCTTTCATGAATAAGAGAGACAGACACAGAGAGACAAGCGCTTGCAACTGGGCTTTCACATTATGGTCCATCCCCGGATGGTGGGCATGCACACGCCTGACGCACACGCTCAGGGAGGTCTCCTGATGAGAACCTGCAGCCCTTCTTGCATGAGTCAGCCTGACGAAGCATTGTATTACTGCTGCACCACCTTCCAGTCCCTGGAGAAAAATATTTTCATAGCTCAATTCACGTTTTGTCACACTGCACCTGGGGGGGAAGATGCGCCTTGGTTATTTTGTGGCCCTTCATAAAATCAGTTGTGTTAGTTTGAATCATTTACAAAATAAACCAATTGAGATTATTTTTGAGGGGGAAGATTAGATTTTTTTTTTTGTGGCTATTAGTTTTTGCTATAGGGTGCATGCACTTGCTAAAGAGAGACAGAGAACAAGAGAGAGACAAAAAGTGAGAAATTGCCTCCCAGGGAGGATGACCATGCTGCAGTCCCTTCTCCAGTCTCCTCTCAGGAGTTAGGGCATGCATGCGCTTGCATCTGGCATGCTTTTCTAGCCACCAGGTCTGGGACTTGAACCATACAGCTTGCCATGTGGGATCTAGCACCTTACCTTCCAAGCCACCTGTTGGCACCAAGGAAAGATTAGATTTTTTAAATGTATTTTCACATATATTTGTTAAATACAATTTTAGCTGCATCATTTTCTTACTCCAGTTTTCTTAAAGCAGAATTTCTTTTTTAGTTGCAAGAATTTAATCGATTAGATTCTCAAAAAAAGTCACGATGCATTTTTTTGCAGAGAAAAACAAACAAACAAAAATGTCATGACTTTCATGGCAACCTAATAGATACCTTCTTTTTTTCTTTTAATCAAAAAGAAATACCGCCCTTCATCACTTAATAACCTACCCATTTAACTACTGCTGGGACTTCCATGCGGTTCTGCAGCACCGGGAATCCCCTTTCTCTGTTGTGCCAGTCTCAGGAATCCCTTTTCTTAGTCTGTGTGTCTTGGGAATCCCCCTTCTCAGTTTTTGTCTCGTTCCTGCAGGGGGTTGGTATTCACTACACAGAGCACTGGCAATCACACCAGACGACACATTTCGTTTATACATTTGTACTTTATTGTGCACTCACAGTATTACTCAGAATAAATACAAATGATTGTGTCGGATTTCTATTGTGCTGTGTGTTTAGTCACTTTCTGGCATTTATTTGCGTATATTTTTTGTACGGATAGAATCCCAGTATTCTAAGGTGGCGTCTCATGATATCTATTGAAAAATACATATGCTGTGGCGGCAACACACCACCCGACATTCTCCTTTAAACTCCTTGCTTCGAATCGAGCAATTTGCTTAATGACCTAGTCTCACAGATGGACCTCAGCAGTCGTTAAGGAGAGTGTCGATAGTGTAGATTTAGAACTGTCAAGGCTACGACTGTCTCTGTATCAACTTGCTAACTGTCTAGAAGGCTAATACCAAGTCCTTTGATTTTTTTCAGTTGTAAATCTTTTAATCAATGCCTATGTGCTTACATCTTGACATCAATAGAACTAATATTTTTAGAATGTCAGTTTAAGGGCAGTCGGCGTTTTTTACATCTGCCTTTGGAACACAGTTTAAGAATGATTAATCTGGAATGTCACATGGTTAGGTATGAATCATTGTCGTTTACTAGTAGACCTGGTTTAGATTGTCGTCTGATGTGGGAGTCTAGCCACAAGAAATGTTTTGGGCAATCTTTTTTTTTTTTTTTTTTTTTTTTTTTTTTTTTTTTAAACCAGGGTACAGGGTGGCAATGCAGGATATCTGAGGGGCTCCAGGAAGTGATTTTTGTCAGAAGGCATGATGTTTATATTGTTGGGGATTTTATTGTTTCCTAGGTGACAAATGAAGTGTTCATCATTTCTAAGGCCCTGTTTACCTGGTCTTAGTTTGTAAGTTTAAAGCTAGATCTATGTCTTTTTAAAATTTCTTAGATGAATGTAGAGAAAAAGGGAGCATTTTTCATATATGAACACAAATATAGTCCAAGTAATACAATTTGATTGTCTGTCTTAGCATCGTTATATCAAAGAAGGGAAGATGATCATTGATTTTTGTCATCGAACAGTCATTCCTAGCCATGGTAGAAAAATGGGGGCGATTTGAGAATTGCTGCGTGTGAATGATTGAATCGACAGTGTAGAGAACAGGAGGCAAACAACTGATTTAGAGGGGACATAGTAAGCAAACTCAGAAAGAGACATCATGGCAGGCTGGTCACCCAGGGACCTGCGAGGACTGAAATCTCATCTCTCTAATCTCTCTGGTTTCAGATTGCCTGTTTGGTACCTGTGGATCAGTTTCAGCTTTATCAGCGGTTAAAATTTGAACGAGGTACGCATTCTTCTTTTAATCCTGCTGGTGATGTGGTTTTCCATGTTGTCATCTCTGCACTAACCCGCATGGCAGATTGAGGCAGCTGTGGGCTGTCAACAAAACCGCAAGAGGGAAAACTATAATTACAATGTAAACTTTCAGCTCAGAAAAACAGAGCAGGCTAGCAGGAAATAGAACTTTCAGGGTGTTGGTTGTTTGCATTTTTAATTTGACTGATGTGTGAAAAGTTTTGCGAAAGTTGGACGGTTTCGTAATACTGGTAATACAGAAGAAAATGAGTCTCACAGTGGGTTTGACCAGCAATTTCCCCACTGCAGACGATCACTGCAAAACATGGACCAGCCCGACATTGTTACCGCACTGCTTCCTGCAATGGTCAGCACTTGTTCTTTGTGTTCACTTTCTAAATCATAATAGTGGCTAAAAGCTTGGGTATGTAACATTCTAATGGGATTTATAATATATTGGATGGTTTTCTTTCTGACTTTGGGCTTGGAGTAATTTCTATAGCCTTCGCATTTACTACGTAGCCTGTTTATCTGGAGGAATTGTATTTTCACTCCTTTTGGTTTCTTACTGGTCTTTTTTTTTTTTTTTTTTTACATTTTTTTTTGGAGAGGTTTTTTTTTTTTTTGTTTTTTTTTTTTTGTTTTTTTTTTTTTTTTGCTATAGGGTGCGTGCGCTCGCCAGAGAGAGAGAGAGAGAGAGAGAGCGTGAGCGTGAGCGAGCGAGCAGAGAGACAGAAAGCAAGAAATCACCCCCCAGGGGGGATGGCCACACCGCAGTCCCTTCTCCTCCATTCTCCTCTCGGAATCTTGGGCACGCATGCACACGCGCCCGGTGTGAGTTTAAGCCACCGGGTCCAGGACTACAAACTGCGATCGACTACATGGGAGACCAGCAACATAGACATTACACTAACTGCTGGTCCCTCTTATTGGTCTTTTTTAGGGGCCCTTTCCAGTTTGCTATACCCTAATATATTCTTGAACTTAATGGTCTATTTTTTAGTATCTGAGAATTTGGAGAAAAATTATTTTCTTCAGATCTCACAGAACTGATATAGTCTCATTGCGTAGACAAAAAAATATGTTCTAATCTAGCATGAGCATGAAGTTTTCTGATTACTGACCTTTCTTCAATAATTATTTAATTTTATTCATCATCATTATTATTCTTTTTTTTTTTTTTTTTTAATTGAACAGAGAGAGACAAAGAGAAAGAGGGAAAGTGAGAAAGCAAGCCACCAGATCAGATTTAGGACTCGAACCATGGTCAGCCGTGTGGGAGTCCAGCACCTTAACTACCACACCACTTGCTGGCTCCACTGACTGTTTATTTCATTGCCAGAGAGTGAGTGCAGGTACTGGGGTTGGGGAGAGCACCTCCTAATGGGCTGTGGTCATCCCACGATCCCTTCTTCCCTATTTATTCTGTCAGGATTTGAGGGCACACACACATGCAACCAGCACGTCGTGTTTCAAGCTGTCAAGGCTGGGTTTCAAACTGCAGTTGGCCAGGGGGATCCAGCTCCCTTAACCACTGTGCTCTGGGGCTGGCCCTGATTGCTAACCTGTCAGTATGAACCAGTAAAATCTAGAGGTAAGGCTGTGTGGGGAAGTGAACATTTATCTACTGTATTCTAGTACGTTTGGTAAGCACAATTACCTTTATCTCACGTAATTTTTGCAATGACCTTGACAGACAGTTCTTGCAGCAAAAAATAAAACATGCAGAGTATGACGAGGGGCAGGGTAAGAATATCTGCAGGAGAGTTGTAGGGTGGCACGTGCTCCCTTGGCTGAAGATCTGACCTGCTCTTAGGACACGGACTCTTCTCAGCCAGCCTAAAGCACGGAGGCAGATGATGTAACTACACCCATAAGGCTGGTGTGTTAAACTGAGTTAGCAACAACAAAAAACTTAGACCAGATGGTTTGAATTTCAAATGGCAGGTACATTTTTGCCCTCTATAAAGATCCAGGTGGGAAGTCAGGAAATAGAATGTTCTTGCACGCGGATTCAGAACCAGAGAGTCAGACGATGAGTGGGTTTAGTGGATGAAGACACTGTCTGGTGCGCCCGTCCTGTGTGGGTTCTGAGCTAACGTGAGAAACGAATGATGGAGGTCATTTATGTTGGCCCTCCCTAATCCAGCCATGTGGGTGGATTAGCTTAATTATTATGCCAGATATTTAGTGACTGAATGTGATCGCAAAAGATGGCAAGGGAATACGTTCTTTGCCATTTTTCTTTTCTATCTCCATGTTCTCCTTTGTAGAAATTTATTATAATTAGAACATGGACACTCCAAGTATTTGTCCTAGTGATGACTGTAGCTGGTAGCCAGTGCCACGATCTGAGAGCTCTCACCTGGAGAAAAGCTGAGGAGTGAGGTTGGATTTTCAGGCTGCTGCCACTTGTTTTAATTGTCAGAGGGCATGCATGTTCACCAGAGAGGGAGAGAAAGCACCACCCAGTAGACCTTGGTTGCACCATAGTCCTCTTTCTGCCATATTCCTACCTGTCAGGATTTGGGGCACGGATGCATACACATACTTGGGGTGTTTGTCAAGTCATTGGGGCCAGGATTTGAATCATAGTCAGCCATGTAATACCAGCTCCCTATGAACAGGGCCCAACTGCTGCACTTTGGGGATAGCCCTAGGCAGCTTCTTAAATGGTGAGATGTGGCCCGTCGAAGTCACCAGTCTTACTCAGGCCAGCGCTCCATCAACTTAGCGTGTTCCCCTGTCCCAGTGCCCCGCTACTACCCCATGACCACTGGTCTCCTCCCTAGCCAGCTCCACTGACGGTCTGTCAGCAGCAGGCCTGCCTTATTCCTAACTGCACACGCAGAAGACAGCCTTATCAGCCCATCTGCCTTCTTGTAACTAGTTAGACAAATTCTAATCGGACCAAGAATTAAAACCATATGTGGGTTGATTCTCACTCATGTGTATAAATCTTTGGTTGCTTTTAAAAATAGTGGCCAATGGGACCAGTGGGTGGCATGGTGGTTAAGGGTGCCAGACTCCCACATGGCTCACCATGGTTTGAGTCCCAGATCTGGTGGCTTGCTTTTTCACTCTCTCTCTCTCACTCTCACTCTGTCCCTCTCTGGTCAAATTAAAATAAATAAATAAATAAATAAATAAATAAAGTTAAATAAAATAATTAAAAAAAAATACTGGCTAAGAGGGACCAGCAGATGGCATAATGGTTACGTCGCTGGCCTCCCACGTAGTTGACCACGGTTTGAGTCCCAGACTTGGGCACTTAAAACTCATACTGGGCGCATGTGTGTGCGTGCCCAAAATTCCTAGAGGAGAATGGGGGAGAAGGGATTATGGCGTAGCTATACCCCCTGGGGGGTGATTTTTTGCTTTCTGTCTCTTCGTCTCTCTCTGACTCTGTGGCGAGTGCACGTGCCCTATAGCAAAAATCTCTCTTAAAAAAAGAATAGTAGCTAAGAGCCTGAGTGCAATTGCAGCTTCACCTACCGTTCATGTGACGATAAGCAAAGTACTTAGCATTTCTGTGCCTTGCTTTCCTCGTCTGTAAAATGGGAATAGTAATAGTTACTACACTGTAGACTTGAGGGTTTAATGAATACTTCTAAAGCACTTCCTGCAAGTGTTTCCTGTGTCTCAGTGTTCCCAAGAGGGTGGAGGAGAAGGGATTACAGAGTAGTAATCCCCCTGGGGTGATTTCTCACTTCCCCTCTCTCTGTCTCTGTCCCTCTAGTGAGTGCACACACCCTCTGGCAAGGGGAAAAAAAAAAAGACTGGTATATTCAGTGACCTCATTGTCTGCTCAGTTTGATTTCTGGATTCCTTCGTCCGTCCTTAGTCATCATCTGCTCCCCTGTGTACATGTGCTCTTCTTGAGCCCACATTTCTGGCATTTTATGGTAAATGTGTGACAAGTCAAGGGGTACCTTCCTAAGATTTCCCAGGCTTTCTCCTCAGTTTTATGCTCCCTCTGCTTTTCCAGCCAGTTCTTTCTTACTGATCAGCTTCAAATCTAAAACAGCACCTTCTAGATACGTCAGTTTCCCTCAGAAAGACTGAAGTGTCTGCAAGACAAGGCGTATCTGTATCAGTAGGTGGGGGAGATCTCTGAAGAGGACCTGAGTGAGGAGACAACCTTGCCTGCCTGCCCTGTGGGGACTTCTGTGTCATCTATCGTATAACACGAAGGGGGGATGATAGCAGAATGGTGGTACTGGGGTTGTGAAGCACATGGGTTAATATTGTACATGTCTTAGTAGGCATTCAGTGATCGGGCACTGCCATCATCGTCATTTCTCTCGTCATCATTCATCACCATTGCCACCAAACCTTACCTTTTCCCCGTTTTCTAAACTGAACTAAGTCAACATTTTCCAGAATTCAGTTCCTACTTTGTGCTGAGTGTATAGCACAATGTTATCGTTTTCGTTTTCTTTTCATCTTAATTAAAGTCTTGCTCAGCATGCTTCCATTCTCATTGTTCTAGACTGTAGAGAGTTGTATAGAAGCTCGATCATCAGGGCCAGTTCCTTACCCCTCCTAGCGTATCAGTTTCTTTGAATACGGGCTCCTCTTCCTCGAAGCATGAGTCCTACCAATGCTGACCACCTCCAAGGAGGTCATGGTGGAGCATGACCTGAGGTGGAACATCCAGGGTCGCCACTTGAAAGAGAAAAGTTTCCATGGTGATAGTGGAGGTGAAAATCTACTCAATGTAATGATGTGTTTTCATAGACAGTGGTGTGGAGAAAAAAGGCCTGATCCTATCATATACTCAGTAGCCATGAGTGAAGCCAGCTCCTCACTTTTGTGGGTTTTACTCCAACAGCCCTAGACTAGATAACCTCAAAAGTTGATTCTGAGTTTGAAATGCTGTGGCTCTCTTCTGTCTTGAGATCATTCCCTTTGATGCTGGCCACCTCTGTTTGGGTATATTTCCTGTAGCAGATGTTAAATCTGATCCGTTTAGTTTAATTGCATTTTAACTATCTGCAGAAGACCTTTATTCTTTGAGATAACAGAAAGCAAATTAACTTTGCTATAATTAAAACCGCAACGGGTCATAAAAGTTTGAACAGTTTAATTTATTTCAACTGATAATTAAATTAACTTGGGTGCATGAAGTTTCCCCACAATAATAAAAATTCATGTGACGTCGTTTTTGGCTCAGCCTCACAGAGATGGAGGATGGTGGAAGAACCGCTCATGTTAGTTGAAGACATAGACACAAAACAAAAAGCAAATTCCACGTGTGTCATGCTGATGGTGCCAGCCAGGGCAGAAAACCAAGGCATATGGACGCTGCTTTTGAAAACTGGAAACTACCCCGGGGTCAGGCCTGATCCTTAAGTCCCATGGCAGCTCGAATTTCCCAACTCTTTCCCAATAGTTGTCAGAATGCAAAAGTAGAGAAGAGTTTTAAGTAGGATTTCCTACCTTACATACTTTGCATGACTGTCCAGGGTCTGTAGATCAAGTACCTGTGAGGCTTGGCTTTAGCAATCCGTCTGCTCTCCATAAGTAAATCGCAGTTCCTGTCGGACTTTGTCTATCTCTGATGCGAACTTGTCACATTCAATCACTTCTTAATCGTGTTCGTATTAAAGTCTAGAGGTACTGTTGTTTCGGGACTGATCGACAGTTTCCTAGTTCTCATTTTCTAAGTTTCTGGGCTTTCCTCCATCTCAGAGCTACTTCATGTTTTTGTTTTGTTTTGTTTTGTTTTTTTGAGAGATTCTCGCTATAGGGCACGTGTGCTTGCCAGACAGACAGAGAGAGACATAGAGACAGAAAGCAAGAAATCACCCCCCGGGGGGATGACCACGCCGCAATCCCTTCTCCTTCATTCTCCTCTCGGGATCTTGGGCATGCATGCACATGCGCCCGGCGTAAGTTTTAAGCCACCGAGTCCGGGACGTGAACCGCGGTCGACTACGTGGGAGTCCAGCGACATAGCCATTACGCTAACTGCTGGTTCCCTACTTCATGTTTTCATCACTGCTGATGCAGAAGAAATGAGCTGAATGTGCATCAGTTCACTTTCTTCTAGCTTTGTAGTCAAACTTCAAAGGGGGAACAAACCTTAAAATTTTGGGGTAATATTGTTAGTTACTTACTTACTTACTTACTAACTAATTAACTGCAGTGTACATGCACTCACCAGAAAGAGAAAGCATACCCAATGAGGGCATGGTTATGCCACCATTCTTTCTCCTCCATTTCTCCTTCCTGTCCGGATTCTGCGCGTGCATGCACTTGACAATTTATCTTTGAAGTCTTTCCATACTGTCACATTGATTGACATTTTTTTAAAGCTACATAGTGTTCGACTATATGGATATACATTTTTGGTCTGCTCAACTACCTATTAAAACTATAGATCTGGCACAGTGTGTTAAATTTTTTTTTTTTTCAGATTTTTGCCATAGGGCATGTGCATTTACCAGAGAGAGAGAGAGAGAGAGAGAGTCAGTGAGAAGGAAAGTGAGAAATCACCCCCTGGGGGGACGGCCATGCCACAATCCCTTCTCCATTCTCCTCCTGGGATTTTAGGGACGCACGCACATGTGCCTGGTGAGGCTTTTAAGCTGGTACCAGGTCTGGGACTTGAACCGTGGTTAGCAATGTGGGAATCCAGTGCCTTAACCACCATGCCATCTGCTGGACTCTGGATGCTGTAAATTTGAACAGTAATAAGTTTCTTAACTTTCCCTGCCCTTATTTTTCTTTCCTTTTTGTCCAACTTAGAAAAGACCTCTGATTTTGAGTGGGTGGTAAGCAGATATTTGATTCCTTTAAGCTTAGGATTTATGAAGCAGCTGGAGCAGTCTAAAAGAAAATGGTTCATGATAAAAAAAAAAAAAAAGCAAGACCAAGACTTTTGAAAAAATTTTATTCATTGTCATTATTTTACTTTATTTATTTATTTATTTATTTATTTATTGAAGTTGACCAGAGAGAGAGAGAGACAGAGAGAGAGAGAATAGGAAAATGAGGAAGCAAGCTGCCAGGACTGAGAATCAAACTGTGGTCAGCTATGTGGGAGTCTAGCTTCCTTAACCACCATGCCACCTGCTGGCCCCAAGACCAAGACTTTAGACCCCACGTGTGTCACTGTCCCTTCAACTTCCCAAAGCTTTTTTTTTTTTTTTTAAGACAGATTTTTTCTGTAGGGTGCATGTACCCACCAGAGACACAGAGAGACAGAAAGTGAGAAATCTTACCCCTAGGGAAGATGGCCACTCCACAATCCCTTCTCCTCCATTCTCTTGGGATATTGGGCATGCACGTACATGTACCTGGCATAAATTTTAAGTCACTGGGTCTGTAACCTAACTGTGGCTGACTATGTGGCAGTCCAGTGATGTAATCATTACACCATCTGCCAGTCTCCAACTTCCCAAAGTTTCAGGGATCTTAGAGGCTCTATTTCTCTTGAGCTATAAGGATCTATGAATCACAGGATTCCCCATTCCGATTACATTTCTGTCAAGGCCCATCATTGTGTAAGGGTGAGAAGGGGAGAGAGAGAGAGCTCTTTCTGACAAAGTCTCACTGTGTCACGATTTTCCTGCCCCATCCTCCTAATTATTACAGCTAGGATTACAGGCATGTGTAGCTATGCTGGTATGCTCAGGTTGGCCTGGAAACCAAACTCATGTGACCTCCAGCCTCCCAGGCAGTGGCACTGTCTGTGTTGCCATGATTGGGCAAGGGAATATATTTAGAGATGCTGTTTTTGAATGAAAACATAAAATAAGGATAGATCGAATTTCACTTTCTAGGTAAGACATCAGTAGAAACAGTGTTTATTGGAACATTTCACTTTTTTCTTGTGACATAGAAGTTGTAAAATTAAGTTCAGAAGCTAAGCTCCTACTTAATACTTCCACATCCTGTTTGTACTTGCTTGGCCTCCTGGGTGTAGATTTGCAAGAATCATAGACCTTTGGAGGTTTAAAACTAGAGTTTCTGGGACCAGCAGATGGTGTAAGGGTTACATCACTGGGCTCCCACATAGCTGACCATGGTCTGAGTCCTTGACCCAGCTTAAAACTCACGCCGGATGTGTGTGCGTGTGTGCCCAAAATCCTGAGAGGAGAATAGAGGAGAAGGCATTGTGGTGTGGCCATCCATACTGGGGGGTGATTTCTCTCTTTCTGTCTGTCTCTCCAGTGAGCACATGCGCCCTAACCAAAAACCTCTCTCTCTAAAAAGAAAGAAAACAAAAAACAAAACTAGAGTTCCCTAAGTTCAAAATTTACAAAATGTGTTGGTTCAGAGAAAAGGGGTCCACTCTACCCCTCACATAACATCATTTTTCACGTGATATGTTCTCTTAAAGATCACATTATATGGAGAAAGCATGGTTTCTGTTATGGAATGGAAGCGAAAACTAAGGATTCATCAACACGTTGATAACGGTCTTTCCTCAGCTCCCCTTTCCTGAGTGCCACGCAGACTAGCCAGTGGGCCGTGGCTGGTTCTGTGGACGCCCCTACTTCCTGTCTGCAGAGCACATGTGTCTTCTACACATCGTCTCACTAGCCTGTGGGTGCGACAGCAGAATACCCAAGTGGCAGGTAGTCTGACTTCTCAGCTCTCTTCTCTGGAGAGACAGACAGAAAGAGAGAAATCACCCCCCAGGATGGATGGCCACACCACAATGCCTTCTCCTCTATTCTCCTCTCAGGATTTTGGGCACGCACACACACACATCTGTCTGCTCTCTGTCCCTTACGCAGTTCGATTCCTCCTCGTTCTTTAATTTCTCACCATATAATAGCAGAAACCTTGCGGTCTACTGCTACCTTTGTCGACTGAAAGGACAAAACTTTTTGTGCAAAATACTTTTTCCCCCTGCTTTGGCAGGTTCTTTTCTTTTTTCTCTTTCTTTAGAAGTTTTTGCCTTAGGGCATGTGTGTTGGCCCCAGAGAGACAGAGACAGTGAGAGGCAAGTGAGAAATCACCCCCTGGGGGTATGGCCATGCCTCCGCAATCCCTTCCCCTCCATTCTCCTTGTGGGATCTTGGGCACGCATGCACAGGCACTTGGCATGATTTTCAAGCCACTTGAGCTGTGGTCGGCCACGTGGGAGTCAAGCGATGTAGCAACTACGCTGTCTGCTGGCCCCATTGGCAGGTTCTTTATGCCCACTTTTCTTTCAGTTTAGTGCCCCAAATAATTGTAAGAGGGACTTAGGATGTTTGCCTATTGTGAGCGCTCAAAGGTGTGAAGTGGTCTGCAAATTTGGGGTAGAGAGAACACTGCCCATCTGTTTGTTAAGACAGCGATGACTTATTCCATTAGTACCTACCTTGAGCAATGGGACAGTGCTAAGTGACTTGTGTTCAGTGATCTCGGATCCATTTTGAAGACAAACACCAGAAATCATCACTCTTGGTTGGATTATACTTCAGTAATGTTAACTATAGAGGAAAGAAAAGAAAAGGGAGAAAGCCTCAAGCTGAAATCAAAAACAGACCATCACATTTTCTTTTTCTTTTTAAAATTTGCTGTAAGGCTTGTTTTCTTGCTGGAGAGAAACAGAGAAAGGTAGAGACGGGGAGAAAGCACCCTGCAGGGAGAATGGCCACCCCCTAGTCCCTCCTTCTCCATTCTCTTCTCAGGATCTGGGGCATGCGTGCACATGTGCCCAGCGTAGTTTTCAGGCTCCCAGGTCTGGAACTTGAGTTGCGCTGTCAGTCACATGGGATCCAGACACCTTAACCACCATGCTACTGGCTGGCCTCAGAGACAATCACGTTTTCTTTCTTTATGCTTTAGAAGTTCACCTGGACCCCTCCCGGACATGGTGTCCTGTAGCAGAGTGTCAGACCGTGTGCCCCGTTGCATCAAGTGACCCAGGACAACCCGTGCTGGTAGAATGCCCTTCCTGCCACCTGAAGTTCTGCTCCTGTTGCAAGGATGCCTGGCACGCAGAGACGTCCTGCAGGGAGAGTCAGCCCATTGCCCTGCCCACGGAGCACGGGTAAGAAGGGAGCTTCGTCCTGTATTCACTAGTTTCCTTAGAAACTCAACATACATTGCTTGTTACCTTGTGGTGGCATTTAGGGACTGGTTATTTCCCACAGTGCTGCCCTGCCATGAGAAGTATCTCAGAACCGGTAACTTGTCATCAATGAATAACCATGAAAGCATCTCTAACAGGGATTTTAGTCCTGTTCCCCAGGAGAATCGCCGAGCTATTGCCGAAGTTAGAGCGTGAGTTTTGCCTTCTCCATGTAGAGAGCCACCACGCGTCACTGGTCCTCAGCAGGAAGTCATGGCTTGTCTTGGCTCTTTGCGTGGATACCACTCCAGCGACCATAGCTATTAACGTATCTTGTTCTTCCTACCTGGGAAATGGGACCGAAGTTATCTCTTACCTGACTGAATTGTCAGCTCGTGAGGTGTGCCAGTCATCTCAGAGAGAACGCAGCCATGGAAACAGCAACTCTGCGGTGGACTCTAGGGGGGTCTTCAGAACAAAAGAAAAATGTGAATCATGAGAAAACTATGACTGCATTTCGAAAATTTTGGCATCAAAATAAGCTTGCACTTTAATTCTGATTTTCTATGAACCTTTTGAAGTCCCCTTATACAGCCCAACGTTCTCAGATAACATTGGAGGAGAACTCTCTAATACTCGATGACAGAATGGTGCCAAGGTTAGGATTTTGTCAGGAGGAGAACAGTCCAGTTAGTACCTTTTATTGCAGAAGGTTTTATGGCAACAGCCAGTGAGAGACTGTTGTGTTCGATCCCTTGCTTTGCTTGAGGCGATGGCTGTCCTGCATCAGAAAGAACAAACTACCAGCCCGGTTGTCACAGTCCAGGTGGCTTAATCACCCTGCACCCTCAGAATGGGCAGAATGGGTCTTCAGGAGCAGTAATGCTCCCTGGCTCTGCATGGACTTCAGACCAGACCAATCGAAAGCTAGAAACAGACCTAAGTGCATGTAGGCATGCACCCTCTTGGCCAGACTTCAACCCCCACCAGCGGTGAGCTCCCTGGGTACCACAGGGCAATGTAAGGGGCTCAGAGGGCAAGACAACTGAGTTTTGACACTGTCGCTTGTTACCTGTGTGTCCTGATACAAGCCACCCCGCTTGTGAGTCTTTTACCCATCTGCAAAAAAGGGAGTTAGGATAGCAAGTGCCTCACTATTACCAAGGGGCTCCAACAAGTTCAGGAAACATGGAATTGATGTATGAATTTATTTTGGTGCAAAAAATTGAAATCCATGCATAGTTGTTTTTCATAATATGCATTCTCCATGAACCATTTGAAGACCCCTGTATGTAAGGTTACGGTCCAGGCCAGCAACCTGACGTAGATTTGGCATCACTCTCTGCAAGTCCCTGCCTTGTGACTAGGTGCTTCTCCGTCTCTTCCACCCAGTTTGGGCCATTTGCTGTTTTCTAGACTTGTACTGTCTATCTATCTGTATTCAAAGTTGTTTTTTTTTTTTTTTTTTTTTTTTTAATGCTGTTGGATGTTTATTTTAAAGTATCGATGACTGAATCCTTTCCCTCCATTTATTTGATAAACAGATTCTTAGACGATTATCTCTACCCATTTTGGATCCCGGGGTAGATTCACCAGGGTCTCTGACTCCTTGCATTTTTTATTCACACCATGTGTGCTGAGAGAATGGGATATTAATTTAGCAAAACAATGAGTGCAATCAGCTTTGTAAAGCATGATTGTAGAATTCACTTAAAAGCCAAATTAGTCCGCTCACCCTTTCTTGCATGAGTTATTCCCACGGTGGAAACTCAGCACCCCTCCTGTGTCTGCCCCCCTCACACTTTCCTTTGGTAATACATTGAGCATGGATCACTGAGAATCCATTATGTTACCCCCGGGTGCATCTGGAAGTCACGGAGAGCCACCAGCTGAGACTGTCTCTCATTCCTTTTGTTTCTAGGGCCCTCTTTGGGACGGACATGGAAGCCCCCATCAAGCCATGCCCTGTGTGCCGGGTCTATATCGAACGCAATGAGGGCTGTGCCCAGATGATGTGCAAGAACTGCAAACACACGTTCTGCTGGTACTGCCTCCAGAACCTGGACGTGAGTCCCCGGGAGCCCACGGGGGTCTTCCCTGCCCCGCTGCCCCTGCTGCCCCGCTGCCCTGCAGGCCTGCAGCCAGCCTCCCGCAGGTTTACCTGTTAGAACGGGGGGCCTATTTCCATGATCATCAGCGTGTTGCCTTAGCTTTAAAAGCACGCTTTCGTTTTAGGGGCATTTCTGGGTTTGGAGGCATTGTCTCACTCTATAGTAAAAGGACTATTAGTTTATTATTATTGCATATACGTGTACAAAATTAGGGTATTCATTATATGTTTTATATGTATAGTTAGAGCTAGATATCAGGTCATCGGAAAAGTCATGACACGTGCTCGAGGGAGAACCTGTTTTCTTGCCTTTTTTTGCTTTCTCAAAGTCACTGGCATTCCTTGGCTTTGGCTGCCTCTCTCCATCTTGAAAACTAGTCATATCATTCCTTTCTGGCCCTTCTTCCAGAATTATTGCTGTATTTGAACACTTCTGGGAAAAGTTCTCTGCCTTTAAGGACCCATGTGATGAGAGCGGCCCGTTGGGACAATACACAGTCATGGCCCCATCTCGAGTTCCCTGTTTAGTCAGACTCGCACTGTCCCTGTTGCCGGGTAACGAAGCATGTTCACAGGTTCTGGGGTTAGGCTGTGGGCATCTTGGAGGAGCAGTTACTCCGTTTACCGCAAGTAGGTGGCTTTCTTCTTTTCGAATTTAAAAGAAAAATGTGGCCACTCAGTGGTGTCCCTTAACCAACTCTGTCGCTCATCATTGGCCTGCGAGCTCATTGTTCCTGTTTTATCAGCCTCCTTCCCGAGATCAGGAGGCTTGGCCTAATGGCTGTCTTCTCTTTCCAATCAGGAAGCATGTCTTCTCAAACTCAGTCTCAGTTTCATTCAGCCCTGGGCCAAGCCTAATGGTGACCCCAGGGTTCAAAGGTGGTGTGAAGGATTGATAGGAGTTCTAACTTCAGTCTTTTAAAGTTTGGGGCAGCATAAGCTGTTTATAGATATTCCATATCCTGGTAGTTTGGATCTCCCACATATGTCCACATCAAGGTGAACCCTCGGTCATGGTGGCGTTGCCATTCTTCTCTCAGTTCTTGGTATTCATTGCTTGATTTGCTTTAATTTGTCAAGTGACTTGTGTAAGCTGAGTATCATACATGCTCAGTGAGTGAGTGTGTGTTACGACGGGATGCCTGCTGGCCACCGTGTGCCTGATATTTAACTGAAATTTAGATTAGGAGTTTAGGGTGACATTTATGAGAGAGAGTCTTTATTTATTTATTTTTTTAAGGTTTTTGTCATAGGGTGTGTGCCCATTCCAGAGAGAGACAGAGACAGACAGAAGGAAAGTGAGAAATCATCCCCCAGGGGGCCTCACATGTCCCTTCTCTTCTCCTCTCGGGATTTGGGGCATGCTTGTACATGTGCCCGGCATGATTTTCAGGTTGCTGGGTCTGGGACTCGAAATGGTGTTGGCTATTGTGAGTCCAGTGCCTCAACCACCACGCCATCTGCTGACCCTGAGAACTTAATCAACTTGGTCTCAGTGTTTGAAGGATACCTGGGGAGAAGGGCTGGGCCCATAACCTAGTGGCTAAGGAAGTCAGATCCCACATGGCCAAGCTCAGTTTGAACCTCAGCCTTACCAGCTTTGAACACTTGCCAGGCATCTGTGTGGGCTGGTCCAGAGTCCCAGCAGGACAGAGGAATGGAGAGAAGAAATTGTGGCACAACCACGCCGTTCTCTTCCTCTTTCTTTAATGACTGTACATGTCATCTTGCAATTAAAAATAAGATGGGGGAGAAGAAATTGGACATTCTAGACTTGGCAGATTTAACAGCTCAGGTTAAAAAAAAAATTTTATTTTTCTAAAATTGAGTTATTTTGACTTCCTGTATTATTGTAGCCCCTCGAATAACAATTACGTTTGATATTTAAGTCCTGCCATCATTCTAAATGAGCGATGTTCTGGATGAGGATTTAATCAATTGTACACCACACATACATTCCAAATGAACAGAAGCGTTTTGTTTCGTTCGGGTTAAACCAGACTCTTCTCCGGGCTCACGTTCCAGGGTGGCTAACCTGTGAGGTCCTCCCAGGGGGCCAGCATGTCAGAGAGGAGGTCCTTGCACCAGCTCCCCATCTTCCGGCTGGAATATGTTGGGGTGACGATGCAGAGAGCGTGCTGTTCTGTACTTGCGTGTTGTGGAGGTTGAACTGAAACAGTTCAGATGTTACATGGCTGGACACACAGACTTCAAATGTCCAAGTATCTTTTTCCTGTCTTGTTTTCGGAGACCTCGTCCTCTCTTGTTTTGGCCAGGAGCCTTGGCTGACTGGGAGTGAAGCTCCTAGGCGAGCATTCTGTGTCACATGGTGGTGTTCATCTCTGTTTGTAGGAAAGTTTCAGAGTGTGGGACCAGGAAGGGGTCACTTTAAAATCCCAGCTGAGGTAGATGCCCAGCAGAGAGGCCTGGAGCGTCTCTGGGGGGTTCAGCTTGCTCCCACCGTGACCCTCATCTCTGCAGTTCCGGACAGTGAGAAATGTTTCCTTGTCTGCCTCGGGATCTTCTTCCCATCTGTGGTCTCAACAGTGTCCCCCTCAGCTGTCATTCCTCTTTCCTGGGAGTGTCACTTTTGTCCTCTACGTTCTCAGCCCAGCCACATTTTGGCTGTGACGTATTTTAAAGTGAATAAGTCTGGAAGAGTCCTTCCTACCCTGTTTCCACCCTTCCTTGGAAGCTGAGATTACAAAATCCCACTCGGCTCGTTGACATTTCCTTACTTACCTTAGAGTCGTTGTAATATTCCCTGACAACCACGTAGCCACACCCCACCACAAGTATGCCTGCATGGCCAGAGGGATTTCTTTCATCTTTTTTTTTTTAATTGCCAGTGGACACCTGTGCTGGGATGGGAGAAAAAGAGCGAGCACTCCGCAGTGGGGTGTGGTCAGTCCTTTCTCCTCCATTTCCTCATTCTGTCAGGACTTAAGGCCTGCACGTGCATGCACTGAGCTTGTTTTTCAAGCCACCAGGGTTGGACCTGAACCATGGTCAGCCACGGGGGATCTGTCTCTCTGTGCACAGGGCTTCAGCACTGCACCATGTGCTGGCCTTAGAGTGATTCCTGGGGGCGAGATCCAGGGCCTACTCCTGCCCTGACCTTGCCTACATTCTCCCTGGTTGATATCGCGGCCACCTCTTTCCGGTGGCACTGCTTCTCCGGGTCTCCCTTCCACCCTTTTGGCCACGTCTCAGCTCCCCTTCCAGGTTCTTCCACGAGCCATGCCTAAATGCCTGTGCTCTACAGCTCTTTGGCTACCCAGTCTACACCTCGCCCTGGGTAACCTCCCACCCCACAGGCCCTGATGCCTGTGTTTTCCCCAAACCCAGACCTAGTCACGAGCCACCTTTTGAGCAGTTGTGCCCGGATGTGCCGGCTGTCTGTCAGCAAGTCCCAGACAGACATGGTTATCGCCTTCCAACAAAACCCACCTCTGCTTTATCCTCACTCTGGACAGAGTCCCGGCCTTCATTCCAGCCAGCAGTTTCCCCTCACCTGTGGTTTCTTCTCCATTCCTCCATCTAGCTATTTACCTTCTTGTCTCTGAATTGGTTTGTTTATTTGTCAATTTATTATTTATTTGGAAGGGAGAAGGGGGAGAGGGGAAGGGAGAAAGACAGGCACCCCCAGTAGGATCTTTGCGCTGTGGTCCTCCTCCTGCCCTGCAGCCGGGACCTCAGGTATGCCCGGCATGAGCCAGAGCCTTCCTGCACGGCCTCTGGCATCTCCCAGCAGCGCCCCTCTTGCCGACCGCACAGCAGGTGGGCCTGGTCAGCGCCCTCCCCGTGTCCCATGACTGTAACGTGCTCATCTCCGTCCATCCCTGTCACTGGGCTCTCTCGCCTGGTTGCACAACAGCGTCCAGCTGCCTCATTCCCGCCTTTCTCCTCGCCCTGCCCCTCCACTGGGGCAGCCGCTCTGACATCATCGACGGGCATCTACCCTCTTGGAGAGTCAACCCAGAGTCTCATCGGTTATGATCTGTCTTCACTTAGTGATTTACACAGCTACCAAGAAGTTCTAAAACTCGCAGGCCTGAAATGTCTGCAGGGAACCATTACTGTTACCAGGCAGAGATTTTCTTCCACTACGTGAGCTGATGGAGATTTATCTCTCTCAATTCAACACCCCACGTTTACTGGCATCTCTCCCTCTGTTTTTTCAGAACGACATTTTCCTCAGACATTATGACAAAGGGCCCTGCAGGAATAAACTTGGCCACTCAAGAGCGTCCGTGATGTGGAACCGAACACAGGTACCCCGACCTTAGTGGGGGCGTAAGAGGGGCCTAATGGTGGCAGGGTGGGAACATGCAACGCTGCAAGACAGTTTCACATGGGAAGGTTCCTGGTTCAAGTCTGGAAACCTCCCTGCACAAATGTGCCCATGCTCTGGGGCTGGCTCAAGGCTGGGGGTGGACAGTGGCATCAGGGCCTTGCTGGGAGTAACTTTCTCTCTCTTCTCCTCTAGCTCTTGGGAGAGATGGATGAATACACTTTAAAAAGGGGCTAGCAGGGTCAGCCAGTGGCGTGATGGTTAAGGTGGCCGGATCCCACATGACTGGCTGCGCAATTTGAGTCCCAGGCCTGGTGGGGGGTGTGTGTGCACCTGTGTGCCCAAAGTCTCAACAGGAGAATGGAAGAGAAGGGACTGTGGCATGGCCATACCTCTGGGAGGTGCCGCCTCCGTTTCCTTCTCTCTCGCTCACCAGAAAAATTACAAAAAAGAGGGAGGGAGGGCATGAAGCTAGACTTGTGAGGGCCTAGAGAGCCCCTCTTCATCCTCCCACCCTGCTCCATGCTGGCCTCTCCTAGCCTGGAAGTTTCCGGGGAGTCCTGGAGCAGGGCTAAGGGAACGTAATGGCCAGGGCGCCCAGTTAGTCCACGAGCCGTCTCCTGGAGGAGGTGGAGGGCCGTGGCACGGTGACCTGCACAGTGAAGGCAAAGTGCTCTGCTCTCGGGCCTCGGTGGACTGCCTCTCCTGGAAGGACTGTCCTGATGCCGGAAGGAACGGTCGCTGGCAGAGGCAGCTAAGACCCTGCAGCTGCTGCTGGCGCTTAGATCCCCGTTCATGCCTTCGTGTGTATGCGTGGCGGGTTCAGAGGGACTAGTGGTTTATTTGTCATAGCGTTTGATATTTATCAATGGCCATGTTCGTTTTGAGGGAGTCACTGTGGCTCTCCTAGTAATCTTTATTAGCATCCCGGTGGGACTGTTGAGGAAACCAATGTAGAGAGAGCCAGCGTGAGCAGTCCACGGTTATGCAGAGCTTGCAGCGGAGCTGAGCCGCATTCGGCTTGTTCTCACCCTTCAGGTAGTCCTCCCCATCTCCCTGGCCTGTACCCAGCTCGGAGCATTTCAGAGATGGTGCCTGAGTCATTCAGGCTGCTGGGAAACGCGGTTGTAGACCAGGCGACCGCACAGCAGAAAGGCGCTCTCAGGTCTGGAGGCTGCAAGTCTGAGGTCCGGCGACGAGCATGGCAGGCTTTTGGTCGGGGCTTTGTTTTGGGTTTGCAGACGGCCCTGTTATTTTTTACTGTGTCGTCACACAGCAGAGAGCTGCGGTAGACGGCCAAGTTCTCTTCGTTTCTTCTTAAAAGGGCCCTGCTCCCTTTGTGAGGACCACGCCCTCATGACCTAGCCCCTCCCAAGGCCCCATCTCCAGACACGGTCACAGCAGGGATGCGGGCGTCACCGTGGATGTTGGGGCGACAGGAGCCTTTAGTATACAGCAGGTTGGCCTGGCCGGAATAGCACACGCACCTGGAGAGAGTTGCCTCTGAAGCCTGCTTTCCTCCTCCGTTTCCAGGTGGTGGGGATCCTCGTGGGACTGGGCATCATCGCCTTGGTGACCTCTCCCCTGCTGCTCCTGGCCTCCCCGTGTATAATCTGTTGCGTGTGCAAGTCCTGTAGGGGCAAGAAGAAAAAGCACGAGCCGTCCACAACCTAGAGACCTGTGTTTGTGTGCCCGCCCACGGCGGCCAACCCTTAGTGACCTTGCTTCCTCCTCCTTGCCAAATTTTGGAAGTGCCTCTGTGTCCAGACTGTGACCTTGCCTGCCAGCCTTCTGCATCAGCGAAGGCCAAGTGTTCCCGTGTGACAGAACTGGGCTCCACAGGTCACGCCACATCCAGAGCACCTCAGGAGCCCTGGGGTTGCTTGGGAGGAACTAACACATCGCCATCTTACCATCCAGAGGGATCCCACTGATCCGTCCCACTGTCAGCCAGATTCAAGGAGCCCCGGTGAACGTTCGAGATAATAAATGCGTTGTCATGGCTGCCTGCACGGTAACTGAGAGGCAGAGACTGCTCTGCGTCGATGTGACCACAAGACACGCGGCGGGGAACCCGTGTGGGGAGAAGGATCAGACCGCGTAAAGAGAAGTTCTCGGAAGCACCGTGAAGTTGGCTGCTCCCCTTAGGAGTCGATATGGTGATTCCTCCTCTGCCAGTTCCTGGGTGTGCTGTTCCCGACGTTCCCACAGTGACGTGGCAGAAACCATTGGTTTCTCCTGGTGTGATTTCAGCTTCAAGCAGGAGAAACGGCTGTGCGGAGGGAGTTGTCCCTTGCTGGTAAAAGGGTTGCAGCATGAGGAACAGCACGGTCTCATTTAGTTTCTCTTCCCTGGCACATGTAGCTTTTCTAAGGTGACCGACTCGTCTCTGACAGCCATGGCTACGGTCTACAGACTCGTTTGATATGAAATATGGGTAGAAGGATCAAGATTCAGAACTTCATCACAGATAACGTGGGCCTTTCGCGGGCACTGTTACAGAAATCCGACAGATTTGGAGGTGAACCTGCAAGCACACAGCAAGAATAAATACGTCCATATGCATCTCTCGAATCCATCTGACTTGCAGCCGACCTACAGTTTCTGTCCCCTGGTTATGCATGGGTCCTCACCAAATAAATATTTACCTTGGAGCCATTTTGCCCTTCTGTGGCTAAAATGGTTCATTATAAATCAGTCTAAAGATTTTTTGCATATTATATATGTGAGTTCTGGTTGCAGGTTCAGGAATATAGATCCATAAACATAACACTTTTAAAATAATACGATACACCATCTCTGTTTGAAAAGATACTAATCGATAATCGAATTCTTTACATATTTTCAAATAATTCAGAGTAGTTCTCTCAGTATTATTTGGTATTACTCTTTCAAAAGGGATCTGGTAAGGCGACCTGAATTTTTTTGCGTGTGCACAGCACTGAAATAAGCTGGAAATACTTTACACATGTTAGGTAGTTTGGGTTCGTAACACCTTATCACGACGTATTTTCCCCCATACCATTAGTCCAGTGTGAGTAAACCGGTTTTGACAAGATGAAATTTTTTTCTCCAATGGCAAGATTATACAATTGCCATTCACAGTGTAGCCTAGCGCTTCTTGAGAATTCTATTAAATGCTAAGGGAACACTCTTCCCCAGTTCAGGAACTATTGGGACCTGTATTTTTATGGTAACCGAGTGACTGCATTATTAAATTGCTGCTATCCCGAATCTATTATAAAAGGATAACGTTTTGCCTCCGTAATAGATTTATGTCCTAAGCGGGGATGTGACTATTTAAGGAACTTTAATTCACACGTATGTTTTGGTATCTCATGTATGTGAGTACATCTACAGTCATGTACATTTTTATTTACAGTTTATAGAGAAAACAGATAAGAACTCTGGGAAAAGTTTTGAACGGTAACCAACCCAAATCATTTTTAGTCACTTGTTGGAAATTTCTCAATATTACATGTCTTTGTTTTCCTTTGAAACTCTAAACATGTCGGGGAAGAAAATACTCTCTTCTCTCAGTGTGTTTATATTAGAATAACTATACATGTACGTGTGTTTGGATAATTATTTTGCTTTGTCTTACACATAGACTACTGCCTCGTTCTAAGTAAAGGGCATTTGTAACTGCTCAGGGGATCGTAGGAACTCACCTAAAACAATTTTTGTAAACAGACTGTCAGGAATAGCAATGATTTCTTCCTTCGTAAACTCTGGATTTGGTTCCACAAAGAATCTTCCAATGTGCTGACTTCAAGCAACCTAAAATGCTGTTATCACAGAAAAGCTCCTGATTTTGAAGTAAAGGCAGAAAAAAACAAAACAAAACAAAACCATTATCTCCTTGGCAAGACTGAAAGAATCTATCTTCTCCCAGAGATGTTGCTACGGGCTGAGCATCCCTAATCCAAAAATCTGCAATCTGAAATGCTCCATAATCCAAAACTTGGTGAGTGCTAATAGTATGCCCTAAGTGGAAAATTCCACACCCGAGCTTACGAGATGGGTTGCAGTCAGAACCCTGCAGGCCCAGCTGTGGTACGTGGGTGTTAGGGTGCCACTATGGGATCCTGGAGCCACGTGGGAGGCCCACGTTTGGGTCCCGGGTTGATTTGAGCATGCTGAGTGTGCCCACATGGCCCATGTTCCTGACTGGCTGAGAGACTGGAGTGCGAGTGCCACATGGCAAGGTCTTGTCAAGGGTACCTCTTTCTCTCCCTCATGAAAGATAGAAATAAAATAAACTTCCAAATAAAACACTGCAGCACAAAAATATTGTTTAAAATTGCCTTCAGGTGGGACCAGCAGGTGGCATGGGGTTAAGGTATTGGACTTCCACATCGCCAACCTGAAAATCACACCAGGCGTGTGTGTGTGTGTGTGTGTGTGTGTGTACGCGCGTGCATGCATGCCCAGAATCCTAAGGGGAGGTGAGGAGAAGGAATTATGACTATCCCCCCCGCCCCCCCCCCCCCCCCCCCCCGCTGGGGGTGATTTCTCACTTTCCCTCTTTCTCTGTTTCTCTGTCTTCCTGGAAAGCACATGTGCCCTATGGCAAAAAACAAAAACAAAAACAAAAAACTTAAAAAAATCTAAAAATTGCCTTTGGCCTGTGTATGAAACATAAATGGATTTTGCATTTAGATATGGTTGCCATTTCTAAGATATCTTTATGTTCATAAAAGTATTTCAAAATTTGAAAAAAATTCCAAAATCCAAACCACTTTCAGTCCCATGCATTTTGGATAAGGGATACTCAAATTGCACAACAGACTGACTGACTTTTTACATTTTCTTTGCCAAGGCTAGGGAGTGGGGATCGTTTCTCAAACTAACTTTGAATAACTGGATTTAATTTTGTAAATGTTGAAAAGTGCCTGAAAAATGGTGACTTCTTTCTAAAATAGCTCATCGTGCATGCGATTTTCAGGATCAACAGAAGCAGGTTGTCAGTTAAACCCACACACATTTTTGGTGCATCAAAGTTACCCTTTGATGCACCAAAATGCATCAAAATGCAAGTCAGTCTAGAGACCTCGTTTAGGGAGGGAGCTGACCACTTGGGTAACTGAGGCTGGTACTTACCTGTTCGATAATTGGCCAGTGAGAGCGTTGAAGCTAGTCTCCTTCCTCTGTCTGTCAGCTTTCTCCTTTCCTAGTGATTCTTTTTCTGTTTAAGAAGAAAAATGAATCTACAGAAGAATGTTTGGATATTGTGGCAAAGATCTTTATGTTTGAAGTAGTAGTTTGTTTGAAATAAAAAATAGAAACTTCTTTACCTAATTGTCATGTGATATCATAACCCACCATCCAGAAATACTGAGTTGTCAGAAAAGTCATGACGTATTTTTCTGTTTTGCTATGTAAAAATGTGTCGTGACTTTTCCTATGACCCAGTACTATTGGATGTAGTGACTAGGTGTGCTAGCCATTCTAAGGATCTCTCTTGTTATTAGGGAAGTGAGGAAGAAAGCCATATGGAAGCAAATGTTAGAAACTTGGGTATCCTGGGACCAGCAGATGGTGTAATGGCTATGTTGCTGGACTCCCATGTAGTTGACTGCCATTCGAGTCCCAGACCCGGTGGCTTAAAACTCACGCCGGGCACATGTGCATGTGTGCCCAAGATCGTGAGAGGAGACTGGAGAAAGGAAGGGATTGTAGCATGGCCGTCCCCCCAGGGGGTGATTTCTTGCTTTCTGTCTCTCTTTGGCGAGAGTGCACACACCCTATAGCAAAAATCTCTCTCTAAAAAAAAAAAAAAAGAAACTTGGACCTCCTGTTTGTTCATGCCTTGGGTATTTGCTTTGGACTTGAAATCTGTACTTTGAAAGAGGCCTTTGAAAAAGAAAGTAACTCCCGGTGTGAATGTTCTTGTAGCCTGCATCACAAAAATCTTACCTATCTAGGTTTGAAAATCTCCATGTTGATTTGAATGTAAATCACTGTTTCTTGGAACCCCAAATTTTCTCTTAGAAATGATTCAGAATCGAAGTATGTATTATTGTAGCCTTCTTTTGCACAGTGCTTCTAAAAGACTTCTCTCTCTGTCCTTTCATAGATGCCTTTATGTATATATAGAATCGTGTGTACATGTGTAGCTTTCAGGACAACTTCAGAAATGCCTTAGAGGAATGACATTTTGTAAAGCTGTCATAATTTATATCTCTAAGCAGTTACATCCCATGTTGATTCGTGATCCAAGAAGTTTTGTTATGTATTTAAGAAATTGCTATCGTGTTATATTTTTCCAATTTTGGGGAGGGAAAGCAGTTTTAGTCTCTGTAGCGCCAATAAATGTGAGTGGGAAATCGAGTGTGTTGACGTTTGTTGAGCTGTGCAATTCTGGACACATTAAGCTTATCCTCTAAGATCCAACTAGTCGCCATTAAATCCTTAGTTCTGAATGTATAAAAAAAAAGTACCAGAATCTGCAATACTGTCTATGGAAATAATTCTTGCTGGTTTGTTTCTTTTTCTTCTTTCGTTTCTACTGTTTTTATTAGCAGAGCTTATAAGGAAAAATTAGACATTTAAAACCAAAGGCCAATTGTCAGGTCTCATTTAGTTGCTTATTCCCTTCATTTGTTTTAAGTATATTTTCCTCTGAATGTTTTTTTATCAAGAAACAAGTCAAATCTGTAAAAAGTGCAGTTTAATATATGTCGTTTTTGTTTCTTAAGAGAAACTAAAGCAAGGCGAATATTAGGTCATCAGGAAAATCATGATGTATTTTTCTATGCAAAAATGTCATGACTTTCCCTACACCCAATATTTTACTGGTTGAAAGTTTTCTTACTGTGTATGTGGAATTCCACCCTGCTCATGCACAGAAAGAGATTCACACCTCAAAAATAACCAGTCATGGAACCAGCAGTTAGTGTAATGGCTATGTTGCTGGACTCCCACGTAGTTGACAGCGGTTCGCGTCCTGGACCCAGGGGCTTAAAACTCACGCCGAGCGCGTGTGCGTGCGTGCCCAAGATCCCAGGAGGAGAATGGAGGAGAAGGGATTGTGGCGTGGCCATCCCCCCTGGGGGTGATTTCTCGCTTTCTGTCTCTATGTCTCTCTCTGTCTGTCTGGCAAGTGCACGCGCCCTATAGCAAAAACCTCTCAAAAAAAAGCACAAAACCAGTCATACAGATCTTGGATTATAAAAATGTTGCCAGGGATCAAAGCCATTGGTTCTGTAAAATAGGGGTTGGCTACATCTGAGGTTACTTCTAACTTTCCAAAAGTTATGGAGGAATGAAGTGTTAACTTACGGTCATTTCCACCCGATTAGTATTCAGGATATGGCTTGCCTAAAGTTGAGTGCCAGAAGTTGGTTAACAAGTAGAACTTGGGTTTCTGCAAAATGAAAACTCACTTTCCTGTACTGGCGTTGAAGTCTTTTTATTGAATGTTACGTGCTTCTAAAATGATACTGAATACGAAGGTTTACAATTAACTTGCAATTCCAATTTCCTTTCCTAATCGTTCATTTTGGAAGAAATCAGCAAGATCATTGAAAACATTTTTGGGTTATGATTTCTTGATTTTCTTAATCAACTCCTAGAGTGTCAATATTATGTTGCATTTTTCAAGCGTGTGTATTGTTTGCTAAACTGGAATTTGCATTCCCAAAGAAATATTGAATGAACCATTTTATATAGCAGTGATTTTCATCAATGCCCTAGCCAGCAGACTCATTGCAATGTAAATTATGAATCCGGTGAGCTGGGAAGAGAATTATAATGAGTATTTTTCTGTAATTTAATTATTTTCACTTCTTAGATAATCTAGTTTTTCTTTAGACCTTGAAGTTAGAGTCCAACTCGACATTATGAGAGAGAAGGAAAAATAAATTTCTCCTCCTTGTGAAATAGAGATTTTAATATATTTTATTCGTATATTTTTACATACACTTGAAGAACTTTTGAAAAATGATTCTGTGAGGTAAATGGTGCAGGTATTAGAACAATTTCATAGAAAAAGCAATGCATTTGTGTTCATTTCTTACCAAGGGTCACTCTAGTGCTGAGTGACAGCTGAAGAATGCAGAGTTCCTTGAAAGCGTGTTGATGCCCTTCCCCTTGGTCAGCAATTCCAAGACAGCCTCCTCCACAGTCTGAGTCCCAAGAGAACACACCCCTCTCTGGATTATTTGCATCAAAGAGGCGTATGTAAGAGAATAATTAATTACTTCAAATCCTCACGTAGTGTCTGTTTTGGTGTATCTGAGAATGCGGAGAGCAGATGGGCACCCTTAAGATCGGCTCCCATCACCCACGTAGCTAGAAAAGGTCAGGAGACGGAGGGGGATTCATTAGAGGGATACCAGGGGGCATACATGTGACTTGCCAATATTAGGACCCCAGTTCTGCTGAATCTGCACACTTACTCTGAATTCTGGGGGCTTGCACCTCCCCTGCATGTGTAAGTGAGGGCGCTTCAAAACACACATGGAAAATTGGAAATATGTAGAGTGTGAGTTTATTTTGGTGTAAAAACTTTTGAAATCTGTGCATGTTTTTCTTTTTCCACAATACACGTTTTCTGTGAGCTTTTCGAAGACCCCTCATGCGTTCTCTCAGATTCCTCCTGATGTTTAGAGTCAAGACTCAAAGCAACTGTTAGCTCACGTGCATATCCTCTTCTGTTAACATCACCAGCTCGTACTCAGCTTGTACTTGTGTATTTGTGGCCTATCGTTAAATAAAACAACTGATTGGCAGCCTCAAAAGCTAGGAATTGGGGCTCTAGATAATGAACTTAATTTCAACATCTATAAAGAAGTTGTGCTTTGAATTCCACCTTCTGGCGTTATGATTTTCAGTCTTATCAGTGTCATATTTGTCTTCACTTTCGCATTTTTGTGTGTTTAAGCTGGAATTCAGGCTTTTGATGTGAAGGCCGTTAAGTCTAATGCTAGACATTTTATCTTGTAGTTCCTTAAAGACCTTGCATGATACGAGGTGGTGTATTTTCCTTTGTGTGTGTGGATGGGTGGTTTTTACTACTCCTATCGAACACATTCAAATAAAACGAACACGGAGGCTTTCATGAGGTAAGGTATGAGACTTCTGATTATTGACCAGCCTGGGCTTGTGTTTTGAAGCCAAACCCGTTCATCTAACCAAAAGCAAATGAGGTCGGCCTGCCATGCCCTGATTCTGGGTTGGCCCGGGACTTTGGCACCACAAGGGCACATGAATGGGGTATTGAGAGAGGGCTGGCAGATCTGGTGTCACGCTGGGCACAGAGCAAGCATGCAGTGGCCTCTGTCCTCCCTGCTCTGTGCCAGTCCAGGCAGAGGGGCTGGGACAGACATTTAACTTGGAGTAAGAGGGCTTCAGTTCCAGGCCTGGCTCTCCTCCCAGGTGGTGGTGAGGTCAGAGGAAACTTTAAAAGCCAAACTTACATGTGTGGTATGCAAAGTATTTTCAATTATGTTTCTTTTTGTTTTCCTATTATTCCAGAAAGTAGACAGTAATACCTGCCCTCTACCCTGTCCATTTCCAGATAGCAGATGGGACTCAGGGCTTAGGAGGCATGGCACAAGATCAAAAAGCAAATTAATGGCAAACCTATGGTGTGGTCAGAAAAGTTGTGATGCGTGTTTGTGTAGGAAAACACATCATGACTCTTCTGATGACCTAATGGAATCTGAACCCACATCTTACACAAACCAGCTCAGGACCTCTTAGCATTATTGTAATTTTAAAAAAGCAGCTTAACATATTTATTACTTCATTTTCTATAGATTGGAAGTCCTACATGATGTGGGTTCTGTGCTCAGAGTCTCTCTGGGCTAAGAGTCTCAGCATGCTATAGAGCACACGCACGCACTGGAGACACAGAGACAGAAAAAGTGAGAAATCACCTCCACAATCCCAGGAGGAATGGCCATGCCACAATCCCTTTCTCCTCTATTCTCCTCTCAGGATTTTGGCCATATGCACCCAAGTGCGGGTCACCGGCTGGTGCTGCGTTCTCGCTTGAGGCTCAGAGTCTTCCTCCAAGCTCTCTGGTTATTGCCCATGATCGAGGTCTAGTTCCAGACCCAGTGACTTGGAACTCATGCTGGGCACTTATGCTTGCATTCCCAAAATCCCAGGAGGAGAGTGAAGGAGAAGGGATTGTGGCATGGCCATTCCATCTGGGGGGTGATTTCTCTCCATCTCATTGTCTCTGTCTCTCTGGTGAGTATACTTACCCTCAGCAAAGACCTAAACAAAAAAAAAGTTTCCAATTGTGTTTTCTTACTTGCAGGAAAAAAAAAGTTAGAAAGTATCCCATAAAGAAGTATTTTCTCCCAAAGGGACAAAGTTCGATACATAAAACTGAATCTCGGCTTGGCCATGGCAGCATAGCCGGGGCACACATGCTCCACAATGCTGGAAGACACATAGAAGATTGTGGTCGGCTCCTGGGTCATCCTGCACACACCAGGCATGTGTGTGTGTGTGCCCATAATCCTGGCCGACTGGAGGGCAGGGGAGCCTCGGAGTGTGGGGCCCCATTGAAGGTCCTTGTCTCTCTCTCTCTGTCAGGAAAGAAAGAAACTTGATAACATTGGAACCTTAGTAATTCCATTATACAATTCTATTTTATCTTTGTTTACTGTTAATCTACTTTATCCACATGGAGGGAAGGTGTTAATTTCCCCTTACGATCTCAGTTTTACCTATTTCTTTTTTAAAATATGATCAGTTATTTAAATAGGTTCTTGGCAAAAAATTAGAACACCAATTTGTGAGGATAAACTCCATTTGTAAGGGCAAACATGGATGGCAGGTAGCCCTGGAGCTGAGAAACAGCTTTGATTTTTGGGGTAAAATTTGCGAGTCCACAGCTTTCTGATCGCCTTTGTGCTGCTCTGAAATCTCGTATTTCTCCTCTGTGTTGAAGATCTCACCTTCCTGGTGTCTGGGCTTCCGCAGCTTCTTTTTCTTGAAGTAAGCATCTGTAAGGTACTTTGGGATTTTTACTTTGCTAATATCAATTTTAGTGGAGGTGGCAAATTTTTGGTGTGTTCTATGCAGAGGAACTCGATTGAGAACCAGCAGTCCAGTTACAAGTAGCAAGCCACTGCTCAGCTGCTGCAGGAAATCCACTCTCTTGCCTCTGTGGCGTCCAGGGAGGATGATCAGAATGGCCCCAGGAGTGATGCTGGCTCGAAGCTCTCTCACAGGCTGACTGAAGGGGTTATTGCTATGGCTCAACAGCTTTCGAGGCACATCTTTAGTAGGATAATACCTAGGTGTTTTGCCAAGTTTTACCAGCTGGTACCACCATTCTTATCTCCGCCAACTGGTTTAGTGACAGTAGCAAGAACATTCTCCTTTTTTCTTTTCTATTCTGGATTTAATGGCCAAGTATTTCCTCTTGTACACGGCCTTCCTGGAATACATGGCAGGTCAGGAGTATCTGCCGATGCCCCGGACTAGGATGGGTTTTGGCTGCAATGGGGCATCCCCTTCTTGGGTTTTTAGCCTTGGGGTCACCCTTTTTAACCTTGCCACTGGCATCAGCCTTCTTGGCTTCAGGTTTCTTCTCCTTAGTCTCCTGCTTCTCAGCTTTTTCACCTGCCATCTTATATAGTGGGAAAGAGAAATCTCAATTTCCTTTTATTTTTTAGTGCCTTATAGTGTTTTAAAATTATCTTATTTCAGTAAAAATTTATGTTTTAACATACTATTGGTCTATTTTGTTGACATGAAAAATTAAAAATGATAGCATAAAACAAGAGTCTTCTCTCCATCTTCAGTTGACGCCCAGGCAACTCTTCATTTATTATTTTATGTATATATTTATTTTAGTTTTTGCTATAGGATGCATGCACTTGCCAGGGAGAAGGAGAAAGTGAAAAATGACCCTCCAGTACGGATGTCCACAGCAAAATCCTTTTTTCTTCTGTTTCCTCTCAGGATTCTGGATATGCATGCACATGCACCCGGCATAACTTTCAAGCTGCTGGATCTGGGACTTGAACCATGCATCACCCGTGTGGGATCCAGCACCTTAACCTCCATGCCACCTGTTGACCCCCAGGCAACTCTTTTATTCAATTAAAAATTTTTAAAAATTCATGATAGACCTCATGTATGTGCATGAGAGAGAGAAAGAGAAGCACCCTCCAAAGGACTCAGTCATGCCCAACTCCCTTTCCCCCCATTCTCTATCCTGCCAGGATCATGGGCACCCCTGCACATGCCCAGTGAGTTTTTGGACCAACCAGGCTGGGGATTCCAACTAAGGTTGGCATGTGGCTTCCAGCTCCAAAGTCTAGTATGCTGCCAACGATGCCATGGAGGCTGGGCCTAACCCCTTTTAACTACTTTGTTTTTGAGTTCATCTGATAGTGACTCTGTATGTCTAAGTAGTATTTATAAACAACAAACTCTTGTCTGCAAAATTCATTTTGATATACCCATGATATTAGTTGATTTCCTGCCACTAGTTGGGAGGATTTCACTCACTAATTTGAATTTCTTCCGCCTCCCAATATTTTACATCATTACTTTTAATTCTTTTCTTGGTTACAGTGAAAATAAGAAACTTTTAAACAAATTAAATTTAAAGTTTATTTGAGCAAAGAACCAATTCATGAGTTGGGCAGCACCCTGAACTAGTAAGGGTTCAGAGACCCACACCCAGGAATGTAGGGAGGCAATATTTATAGAGAGAAAAAGGAAGCAGTGAACAGAAATAGCTGTATTGTTTACAGCTTCACATTTACCATTTTTGGACACATCTTTGGCAGTTTGCTGCTTGTGATTGGCTGAAACTTGGCCAAAACTCAGCTATTGTGGCAAGGATATGTTCTCAAGTTATGCTGTGGTTTGTGTACATCCTAAGTGAGGTTGCAGCTCACTGTATACGATGTCAATTTTAGGTCAAATTTCATTTAGTTTGACATTACCTTTCCAGTCTTAAATTAAAACTTCCATTCCTCTTTCCATCAATTATAGACAGTATCTAAGTCCCCACTTTATAAAAATAAGGCTAATAGCATCCTTATTTTCCTCCTCTTCTTTCCATCTTTCCCCTATCTTAATTTGTAAAATTTATTTTATATATATATATATATTTTTTTTTTTGTTTTGTTTTGTTTTTTTGTTTTTTTCCCCCCTAGTAAAAACAGAAGAAGTATCTGTTTCTGGTACATCATAAATGTTCATTAAATATCTGTTGTTTTTCTAAATTATTCCATTTTATTTATTGTGTATAACTGCTGTAGGACACATGTGCTCACCAGAGAGAGAAAGGGAGAGAGAGGGGGGGAAAGTGAGAAAGAAACGCAGTAGGTCTGGAATTCAAACCATGGTTGGCCATGTGGGGGTCCAGAGCCTCAACCACCAAGATGCCTGCTGGCCCTGTTGTTATTTTTATTATCTGTAGGGCACTGAAAATACTTTTGTGTGATTCTATAATGGTGGGTACACGTCATTATGCATTTGTCCAAACTAGGCAGTGTACAACACTAGGAGTGAAACATAATGTAAATTGTAGATGTTGGGTGACTACACTGCACCACTGTAGGGTCACTGGTGTTAACAACTAACCACTCTGGTGGAGAATGTTGATAATGAGGGGGACGAAGCCTGCGTGTACGTGCGTCTGTAACATCGCTGGGAGATTTACACACAAGATTTAAGATACCAGGAGCAACACTAGCATCAGTGCAGAGAGGAAAAGGCTAAAATGTCGACATAATTCCCTAGTCCCGAGGGCCGGTAGTCAGCTGGTTACGGTGCTGCTTTATACAGAGGTTAAATGTTATCTGGATTCCAAGTGACCGAGGGAGCTTTGTCTCTATGGGGGGAAAATCTACAAGATTCTTTCCACCAAGTCACAAACCCCTAGCATAGCTTAATGGGGCTATTTGGAAAACATCGCTTCAGGAAATTTCCTAATGTATGTTGCCAACTTTGAGGAAAAAGATTTGAGAACTTTTGAGGGTGTTGATCCTGAGAAGACTTCAATGCGAGATGTGCACCAGGAATTTAATTTGGGCCAAGGCGTGATAGATTTTACGTCATGCTGTCGCACTTTACAGAACTGATGCCCACTTACATCAACCATGTTGTGAAACCATTAATAGGATTATACTTTACAGTGAGTCCTTGGCAAGACACAGCTAAGCCCATACCTTTATCCACTCGATGGCCTTGGAGTGCTGCCACAAGGGTTTGCCAGGCTAAGTGCTATTTATGGAGGTACCTGTGTGCTGAATAAACCAATCGAAGAAATCACTGCAGAATGGAAAAGTTATTGGTTGGTTATAGAGGCACTTTCTCTTCTATAATATGGGTTTTGATCCATGTAAAGAACTTTCCATTCATTGACGTACCTGATAGAATACATTCCACCAGGCCAATGCTCAGCACAATCCTAACCCTTCTATTTCGTTGTGTGTATTAGCAATTATAATTTTAATCTCTAAGACCTCTTATTTTCATATTCTCCTTTTCCATTGCACCCTGTAATGGCTGCAACTTATAATACCTTTAAGATTCTAAGTAGAGGGTTGGCAGGTGGCGTGGTGGTTAAGGGCACTGGACTCCCACGTGGCCTACCACAGTTTGAGTCCCGGGCCTGGTGGCTTGCTTTCTCTCTCTCTCTCTCTCTCTCTCTCTCTCTCTCTCTCTCTCTTTCGCTCTGTCCCTCTCTGGTCAAATAAAAAAAAAATAATAAAAAAGTTAAATAATTTTAAAAAATAGTTAAAAAAAGATTCTAAGTAGAATTTTACTCGTAAAAGTCCTTCGCAGTTTAGTCTTTCAGGTTGCCGTCTTCTTCCAAACTTTTAAAAATGGTTTCTTAACATTTATTATTTATTTATTTCTTTATTTATTTATTCATTCATTCATTCATTCCATGAATGAGAGAGAAAGGCAGAGACAGAGATACGGCATCCCCAAAATGGCCTTGACTCTGGCCCACTCCCAGCTCCAGCCAGCCCCACATCCTAGGCGCGTGCATGGCTGGCATGCTCAGGGAGGTCTCGGGATGTAAACCCGTAACCTTCCCACGTGGGGTGGCCTCTCAGAGCATTGCGTTTACTGCCGCACCCCTGCCTGGCCCGTTAAAGGTTTGGGGTCTCTGTCCACATCTAGAATGAGGAGCTGAACGATGAGGAGCTGTGGATGTGGCTGAGTTCTGTGAGTGGCAGGCGTTCTCTGAGCTGAGTGATCCGGGAATTGTCCTTGACGTTGGAGCCCTCTGAGCGCCACAGTTAGAAAGGATTTTCTCCCCTGTGCCAACACCCACGCTAGTTGCCTTGGTTTTCTCTGGGCATTTGATCGACTTCCTTTGGAAAACACTATTTATTAGTTCTGGCCTAAGGGTCAATGTCTCGTTCCAGCCTTTGCTGGCTCAGGGGGGACACAGGGCTGTGGCTGGCAGGCTGTTACGGAGACCTTCGGCCAGCCCTCCCCTTTCAGACGCAGTTCTCACCCTGTGTCGGTTGGTATAAGCTGCTTCCTAGTCCAGGTTTGCTTCTGGGTCTTTCAAATGAGTAATTCTCCTTATTGCAGTGCAGCTTGCCCCACCCCAGCCCCCTGGTTTATATAAAGTGGCTACTTTCATTGCTTCATCCATTGGCCAAGGCTTTTCCATTGTGTTCTATATTTGAATAATTTATTAAACTGCCCTAGCCACTGATGGCCTGCTGCTCTCATTGTTCTTCACTTTGCGAGGCTATACTTTTTTTAAGTCTCCCGTCCCCCCTCCGACCCCCCATAGAGTGTATATGCTGATGGGAGAGAGGGAGAGGGAAGGTGAGAAATCACCCCTCAGGGATGATGGCCACACTCAATCCCTTCCTTCCAGTCTCCTGGAATTTTGGGCATGCACGCACACACGCGCCACCTGCTGGCCCCAGGAGGCCTACACTTTTGAAATTACTGCAATAGGGGTCTGCAGGTGGCATGGTGGTTGCGGGTGCTGGACTCCCACATGGCCGACTGTGGTTCGAGTCCCAGACTTGGCAGCTTGCTTTCTCACTTAACCTCTCTTGGGCTGTCCTTCTCTGGTCAAATTTAAATAAGTAAATAAATTTAAATAAAATAATTCTTAAAAAAATACTGCTATAATTATAATATTAAGAGATCTCATGGAAAGAGAAGAGATACTTATGTTTCTTCAGACCTACCATTCTAACACTGAATTCTGTCTTATATAATCAAACACCCACATATACTTTGTTGTTTGATGCAGGTATGATCATGAATATTATACCTACATTTATATTCTACCTTTTACAAAAGTAGTATTACATTCTCTTTTTAAGGATTATTTGTTTAAGTTAAGTTACTATTATTTTTAAAATTTGACCAGAGAGAGAGAGAGAGAGAGAGAAAGAGAGAGAGAAGAAAAGTGAGAAAGCAAGCTGCCAGGTCTGAAACTCAAACTGTGGTCAGTCATGTGCAAGTCTAGCACCTTACCACGTACCAGCCCAAGTAATATTACTTTCATTGTTTCATTTAATGTTTTTGTCTTGAGTTTAACCTTGCTATTAATATTGGAGCTTTTATATTCTCCGTTAGCTACTAAATTAAAAAACCTTTAGAGTTTGTTTTATTTAATATATTGAGCAGATAGTGCTAAAAGTTCTCATATGCTCTTTCTACCTCACTTAAACTTACCTTTATCATTAAATTTTTGGTTTTAATACTAAGATAAATACAACATCTGATCAAGGTAGAATATGGTTTCTTGTAGATTACCAAGAAAACATCAGTAATTGCATTCAATGAAAAGTATGAACCCAAACCAATGTGGAGGAAAAGTTCAACATTAGTACAGAGCAGACTGAGTATGTCACTAAGCTTAGAGCTATTTTAATTATAGAGGGTCCAACTTCTTGAAAATCAAAAGGATAAATGTTACTATGGCTTTGGAAAGAAAGCCAAACTACATCAGCTCTGCAGTAAACTGGTTGTACCTTGGACAAAGCTTGCTTCAGAAGCTCCTACTGTGTACTAAACAATTTGCTGGGTGTGTGGGACACAGAAACAATTAAAATATGAGCTATGCCTTCAATATTCTAAATGAAGAGACAGACATGTACTCTGCTAATTTAATACAGCGTCCAATAATGGAGCATATTCTAAGTGGAAAGATGGCATAAAACAGGGAGTAATTCGTTTTCCTTGAGTGGGCACTGATAGAATTGTGCTCTCGTTTTCCATTTTGATGACAAAGATTCTTTAGTTTCTGAAATGATAGTTGTGTAGTACTATACCTGGGGAAACACCACTTCACTTTCTTAACACAATGTCTTTATGATCGGAGTGAACTCAAAAGGTGGTGAGTAAGTTGAGATCCAGCCAGAAGACAGCAACTACATGGTAATTAGAATAACAGGAGTTTAATACGGAGAATTATGTCCTGGGCGAGCCAGTGGTGTGGGGTTAGGGAGGCTTGATCCCACGTGCGGTCAACTGCACAGTTTGTGTCCTGGACCTGGTGGCTTGAGAAACACGCTGGGTGTGTGTGCCCCAAATCCCCAAAGTAGGGAGAGACAGAGAAGGGATTGCACTGTGACCATTCCCCATGGAGGCTGCTTTTTTGCTTTCTCTCTCTCTGTGTTTCTTTCCTCCAGCAAACATACTCTCCCTTTAGCAAATTAAAAACAAACAAATGAGAACGAACTACTTCCATACCATGGGATGGCCGTAAGTAAAGAAAACTTTCTGGAGTCACAGCTACAAGGAGCAAACATTACTTCCAACACTCAAGAAAGAGGCTTTCTTCTCCCTCAGGGATGAGATTAAGACCTTGGAGCAGGCACAGCTGTGGCTCACTGGGTGCAGAAGGAGTCCCTGAGGGAGGTGCCACGCCTTGAGATCCATTGCAATGCCTCCTGAGGGCGTGACGGGGAGGCTGCCGGCCATTGACCACGGCTGGTTGCCCTGTGCTGCAGGTGCCAGAGAAGCTGCTCGTGTAGAAATGGTTCATTGGCGGTGTCAGATCCTGGAGAACCACACGCTACGGGGCCACACACTATGGGAGCCCAGGACTAGAGAAGTCAGATGCTGCAGGATCCTGACAAGAGAACCATACCAGAACCACCAGGGAAAAGAAAACTCCTTTCACCTCCAGGGATTCTCCATATCCATCCACTCACAAAGCTTAGCACCATGGCAACTGCAAAGAAACATTAAAGGGCCCATAAGCATTTTTACAGAGCAGGCAATGAAGGAGGGGTTTCAAGCTCAGAGGCAAATGAATTGATAACTCGCACACATGATAGAGCTTTGTGACTCTTCCTTGAAAATGAATCATTTCTTTGAAAGTTGACATCGTATTTCAAGGGTTATGCCTTATGTTCTGCAGATAGATGACTGGTTTCCTTTTCCCCAACATTTTCTTTAAACAATTTTGATATTTCAATATTTTTCTTGAGGGCTAAAATTCAGAAACATAGTGCCCCTTTTCTGCCTTGATAGAGCCAGGCCATTCTGTGCTTTTCTGTTTACAGAACCCTAGATTTGTGGTTCTTGGCCAGTTAGTCCAACCTTTTGCTGGCTTCCTTGTGGTTGGTCACTCTGGCCATCATTATCTTTCTTGGGTCACCCTGTTCTCATTACACAACACAACCGTAGTATTTTTGACAGTGCAAGGAGCCCTTCTGGGTGAGAGTTGGAATTGTTATGATTATTTTAAAAATTATTTTATTGGGAACCAGCAGTTAGCGTAATGGCTATGTCGCTGGACTCCCACGTAGTCGACCGCGGTTCACGTCCTGGACCCGGTGGCTTAAAACTCACGCCGGGCGCGTGTGCGTGCGTGCCCAAGATCCCAAGAGGAGAATGGAGGAGAAGGGATTGCGGCGTGACCATCCCCCCTGGGTGGTGATTTCTCGCTTTCTGTCTCTCTGTCTCTGTCTGTCTGGCGAGCGCACGCGCCCTATAGCGAAAAAACCTCTCAAAAAAAAAATTATTTTATTGAACTTTATTTTAATTTGACCAGAGAAGCACAGGGGGGGCGGGGAGAGAAAGTGAGAAAGCAAGCCTCCAGGTCCAGGAGTCGAACCATAGTCAACCATGTGGAAGTCCAGCCCCTTAACCACCACACCACCTGCTGGCCCTAAGAGTTGGAATTATTTTTATAACCCTTCAGGTTTTATCCTAATGCTCAGGAAGTATGTGTAGAATGGAACACGTCCCAAATGCGGTGGCTGGCGTAGCACAGATATCTGAAAAACTTATGTAATCAAGGGAAAGTTGAGGGGCCAGCAGGTGGCCCCTCTTATTTTTCCCATAGTAGTAACAGTAATAATAATGAATAATATTAGAATGTCCGCTATATGCCAGGTGCTTTGACACTACCATTTAAAATAATATCTGCCACCATTTATAAGGTGCAAGTTATGAATCTCTTCTTTAACGAGTAAACAAAAGTCTTAGAAAGGTAACTTATACAAAGAATCCAAACCAGCCTCTTACTGAATAACGGGCCCTCCTTGTCTTCCTGTGGTCTCTCCCATTTGATTATTTTCTATATCTTTAGCCTTCTTTAGTCCAGTGATTTCTTCTAGCTGTGAGCTAGAATTTGTTTTGTGACTCTTCAGGATTGGCTGTCTTACAAAGGGTAGGTAACTTGATGTGGTAAATTTAGATTGCTTGCAGGGTCAAGTTTCGGACATGGGCATTCTAGTCCGTGTGTTGTTAATAACAGAAAATATCTGAGCCGGTAATTTATAAAATAGGAGTTTATTTGGCTCATGGTTTGGAAGTCTGAGGCCCAGGGTACACGTCTGGCAAGGCCCTTCTGACGGCAGTACCACGTGGCAGAGGGTAAGAGCACACGTGTCTGTCTCCATGGTCCCCGACCTGGTCTCCTCCCCTCTCTATATAAACTCAGCAGGAGGCCATGGGGGCCGTGGGGGCACTGCTCTAACTTCCATCCTGACCTCCTCCCAAAGGCTTCACCTTTCAACACCAGTGTCTGATGAAGTTTTCCTCTTAATCCTGTCACCACCAAATCCCAGCACATGCATTTGGACAAAACCATCAATCAGCCATGGGTATAAGCTCTGTGAAAAAAAAAAAAAATGTCATAGCTGTATCGTTTGCTTGGTACGGCAAGTGACTTGAATAGTGTCACATAATAGATGCTTAGCAAATATTCGTTGAGTGAATGAACGAGTCCCATGTCTGAATGCCTTCTCCTATCTTCTTTCTATCATTTCATACTGAGATATTTAAGTGTTGGGGCCACAGCCCGTCTGGGGCTGCATAGCAGATATCCCGACAGGTTCTGAGGATGAATGGGAGCATCTGACTGGTGATCCTGAGGTCCCCATGGGAATGGGTAACTGGCTAAGGCTGGCATGAGTGACGCAGAAGTAATGACAGACTTATATAGGTAAATCAACATTCAGGAAATGGTTTTGTCCTTCTATTCAATAGATTTTTTTTTTGAGAGATATTTTTGCTATAGGGCATGCATACTTGCTGGAAAGGCAGAGACAGAGACAGAAGGCAAAAATAACCCTCCAGGGCGGTGGCCATGCTACAATCCTTTCTCCATTCTTCTCTTGGATTTTGGGCGCGCGCAAGCGCACACACACACACACACACACACACTCCCACACTCCCAGCGTGAGTTTCAAGCCACCGGGTCTGGGACTGGAACCGCAGTCAGCCATGTGGGAGTCCAACGCCTTAACCACTACACCCCCAGCTGGCCCCTCTGTTTAATAGATTTAAGCATAAGAACCTTTAACCTAGCAAGTGAGAGTCTAAAGGGGCCCACGGGAGGTGCTAACAAAGTCTTTTGGTACTAAAATTACGTGCCAAATTGTATTTATAGTTGTATTTTTCTGGGAAGAAGGTCCACAGTTTTTACAGGCCTTCACTGTTAGAAAGATTAACAGAGTTCAATGGGAGTATTTATCATTTAAATTCTGGTGGATAGGTCTTTCTCTATAATGCTGAAAGTAGGAATATTCTTTTTGTTGTTTTTTTATTAAAAGAAGAAAATGAAGTTTCGAAATGAAATCATGGGTTTTACATTGTTTTTAGGCATAGCTGATGTTTCCGAGTTAGGCCTGGGGCATAACCCTTACTGAAATCCCTAAGTCGCTCATTACATGAAAGCACAGAAGAAAATATTATTTCCCATCTACTCGGATGCAGGGTGCAAATAAGTCGGGCTCTCCTTCTGACCACCCAAGCTGCCACTTACACTGAATGCTTTTTCTTGTTCCTTCATGTTTGGGATCCAAACTAGCTAAACCAGGGTCTTTAGGGGCTTTCTCTAAACAAGCTAGCGTGCATTTACCTGCTTCTAAACAAAACCCACAGACCGGCCTGCCTAAGTTTTGGCAAGCAAAGCTCGGAGGCCGCTAGCAAGTTTGCCTCTGCTTTGATCTGGGATGTGTATGACACTATATATCTTGGCTGCTTTAAAGAAGATTGCCAGTGAGATCCAAATGTGTCAGACAGATCGGAGCGGGGACCAGTGGCCAAGTTTCCATTGGTGGTTCCTGCCGCTTGATGCCAGCGGTATTTCGGTCATTTAGACATAGAATCATATTCTCAGCTTCAATCTTGAGGTTGGGAGTTGAGGGCACAGGGAAGATACGGTCCCAGAGCACAATTAAATCTCTGTATCTCTTGATGTTTAACTTCTGTTTCCCTCGTAACACAGGAAAGTCTCAAATGATTAGGAGGTTGTGATTCTCTTGGGCAGACAAGAGTATGGCTTTTGTTTTTCTCAGTTAAAGGAGGATGAAGGGAAAAGGAGAGAAAGCCATGGTTATTGAAAAACAGTTCTGTGCCCGCAACGGCATTAGATGATTTTACCTGAGATTGCATCTCATTTTCTAACAACTCCAAAAAGTAGCAATTCCTATTCTCCGCGCTGTTGAGGAAACTGCAGTTCGGTGGAGAAAACACGGTCTACGTTGCAGACATTATAAGTGACAAAACAAATGGAAACACATTGAATCTATTGGATTGCAACCTATACTGCTTCCAGTCCACGGTACAATCACGTAAGCAATTCATTTCTCTAGTATTGGCAGGGAGCTCTGTGCACAGTGGCAGGGGGACGACTCTGGCCTGAAGAATAGATCAGACTAGAAGCTCACCTGCGAGTCAGCATAGACTATTCGGGAAAAGTAAGACCTGGGACTTCATGGCTAGATTTCAGCCTTTGCATTCGTACGTAGAAATGGCTTGAGATGATTCTTCTTGTCTAGTCCTGGGCTCTAATTTCTCCATCAGAGTCTTGTTCTGAGAAGCCAGCTGTGCTGGGGGAAAGGATAGAGGAGGAAAAGGAAAAGCAAATGTCTTTTCTTTGTAATGAGACACACCGTCCGCATTTGGGTACTCACTGATACCAGCTTGGAGAATTTTTGTACATCTCTTAAGGAGGACCCTACCAATGGTTGCCCGGCCTGAACCTCATTGTGGTTATCCATGAATGCTGGAAACGCAAAATGCATTTGTTTTCATTTGTGTTTATCACTTGTTTTCTTTATCCTCTCTTGCTTCTTTTCTCTTTTATACTTCAAAAGTTTTTTTAAAAAATAATTTCTTATTTACATTTAATTGTTGTACATCTTTGTGCAATACAAATGCATGCATATAGTGTGTGGTAATCAAATCCAGGATATTATTCCATTCATCATCTTCAACAAAAACCATTCTATCACGTGTGTACCTTTAATTTTTGTTCTACTAGTTTTTTTTTTCTTTCTTTTCTTTAAGATATGTATGATTGGCAACATCTATTTTTCTTTACTTTGTTGTGGTATCCCATCCCATAACCTATGCACTTCATTTACATGTATTTTCTCTCTTTTTTTTAATTGCCAAAGGGAGAGACAGTGTCCCCCAATGGGGTGTGGTCATGCTGGGATCTCTTCTCCTCCATTTCTCTATCCTGTCAGGATTTGGGGTATGCACACACATGCCCTACCATGTTTTTCAAGTCATGGGGGGGGGGGGGCTGGGATTCGAACCATGGTCAGCCATGTGGGATCTAGCTCTCTTAACCACTGGGCAAAAGGGCAACTAGATAAAGAGGACCCACATAAAGGTGACAGTCCCTAGAGAATATTCTAGTTGCTCAAGTCATGGTGGTGTCCATACAAAAAGATATCTGTGGACTGTCAGAAAAAATGGACAGCCCTGGGTGGTTGAACTCAGTTGCAGCCCAGAACCCCCAGGCCTCTGAACCTCTCCACGTCCGCTGGGCAGAAACCACTGCAGGGGGCTGTGTCCTCTGTGTCTAATTTGTTTTGGTCCCTCTCATTTATGGAACATATTCTGAGCATCAAAGCCACTGTCAGCCCTGAAGGAAAATAAAACAAAACACAACGTTTTGCTTTTGTGAAGAACTTGGCAGGGGGAGTCACCATATGTAAATGCCCTAGGGAGCCTGGCATGGGGAGGGCACAGAGCACTGTGTCCATCTGTGCCTCTGCCAGGCCCCACAGAGAGCTCTCGCCAAACCCGCAGGGGGAGAAGGAGACGTGGAGGGAGGCTCCTCATTGTTCTGGCCGTGGGAACATATGTCCTTCCCGCCATTGCGAAAGAGCTCCCGGCGTTGCTTCCCGGGCAGCGTTGGGGGTTAATCTGGGACAGTAGCAGCTGCTGGTTCAGCCTGCAAGTGACAATGGGAAGGGCCAGCACCGGGAGCCTTAGGGCTGTGCAGGACCAGTCCCCCTTCCAGGCCACTCAGTCCAGCATGCCCCAAAGGCCTGGATGGGAAGGATTGTGGGTGGGAGTCAAACGGAACATAGGATTGAATCAAATTAGCTCTTCCATGAGAAATGCTTAGGGACTGTGGTAAAAAGGCTTCTAAACGGAAATGCAGCGTCATTCTCATTAGAGATTTGGGAAGCCTTCCAAAGCTTCAGCTTGGGAGAGTTGCTTGTCAGGTAAAACCAGTCCCTAAATTGGAGCTGTACACAGGTGGTGGGGCTTTGGGCAAGCAGGTGGAGGTGGCATCTAGAGAGGTGAGGGACAGCTAGAATGGCAGAGGAGAGCTTTCCGGCCACAAGTGGTTTTTCAGTTAAATCAGCATCTCTTTGGTATTTACTCCTTTCACGCCAATGAACATTTATAGAATACCTGCACACAAGGTGGTTTTTATTGCTTCAAGTACAAAATGGATGTTTTTCTTGACAGGGGAGGTGCTGAAACACCTGTCTCTCAATGCACTTCTCTTAGGGCTCTTCTCTGTGCAAGCTATGACAAAGAGGAGGCCTTCATGAAGGTTCATTTCACGTATTCTTTGAACCATGCATTTCTGAGAACTCGAGTAAATTACACTCTCACTTCATTTTGCTTGTTTAGAGCTTTCTGTAGTATTTGCAGATCCTCAGAGGCCATCCTAGGAGGGGACATGCAGAAGCAATCCCACAAACCCTCTGGAAGAGGTGAGGTGGCACCTGCAGTGCGGATGAGGCCGGAAGTCACATTAATTGGTTAACTTAACCCACCAGGCACCGCACTGGGTTCTTACAGGCAACCTCTTTGTTACGGTATTCCTCTATAATGATGAAGAGGCCGGGACACTATAAGGGATACCATGACCACGAGGTAAGGAACTCACCTAACCCCACCGACTAAGCCGTGCTACTGCTTGCTACGAGTCACGGGCCAGATCTAGGGCTTTATTCCATGCTTCTGGGCAGCTCCTAGGGAAAGTGTGGGTCCATCTGCAAACAAACCTGGCTGTTCTTTCACTGTGCTAATATCCGGAGGAGAGAACATGCAAATTATACCACTCCACCAGCAGTCTTGCTGCTGTGAGGGCAAAACTTCAGATGTTGGTTCATTTTATAGGCAGACCCGGTGGCAGATTTATATATAAACTTTCAAAAGTTTCATGAAACAACTCCTAAATGTATCCTTTAATACAAGGGCAGATTGTATTGATGTAATCTGTTCTATTCAATTAAAACTAAAATGTTGGTCTTGATTCCGCAAACTGGGAGCGGCCAGCACCGTGAAAGCACTCTCTGGGTGTAACGAATTGGAAATCTGTCGGTCGCTTTGGACGATGGGATTGCACAACCTGTTTCCTCTTCTGTACACACCCCTCTAAGTACCCGATGCTATCCTGCTCTGACTCACTCTTTCCTGTAAAGGCTGTTTGGCTTCTCTGTCTATGAAAGCGAGGGGTGCAACTAGATGGCCTCCAGGAGCCTTTCGCTCTACTGGTGTGGAGGGCTGCGCCCCGTAATATGGTCTACATCTTGTGCCAGCCTATGGCAAGGGACTCTTAGGTTGCGGGCAGTTCTGGATGTGAGGAACTGATCACGTCTGTTGTGTAGACACCTTTGCCTTGTCTAGGTCAGGTCTAGAGGGTTCCCTCAGGACTCCAGCACTCTTCGACTTCACACATTGACCTTTCTCCGGAGCTACTGGTCTCTGGTGCCATGCCATGTAGTGTTCAAGGGGGCTGGAGAGAGAGGCCTGGTGTTGGATGAGGTGGGATTTCTGGTTTCACCTCTTCGGCGAAGCTCCCACCTGAAGCTCACTCCCAGATGCGTGGGAAAGTACTTGCAGGAATAAACTTTTTGTACTTTTTCATCATCAGAGGGTGTGTACTCTTGTCACAGAGAGAGACAGAGAGAGGAAGAGGGAGAAAGCACCCCCCAGTGGGGCGTGGTCATGCAGTCCCTCCTCCGCTCTTTCTCCGTCTCATTGGGATTTGGAGCATGCACACACACCAGTGCGTTTTTCAAGTCACGGGACCATGATTCGAACCACGGTTGGCCGTGTACGATCCAGCGCCTTTAACCACTAGGCTATAGGGCCAGCCCAAGAATAATCTTGTTAAAGCTGTTTTGTAGGCATTGAAGTGCTGACAGATATGAGCCGTTATTGCTATTAGATGTGCTGAGTAAGAGGAAGCTCTTCATCTTGAGCGTGAAGGGGTTCGACACAGCGGAGATCGCAACAAATCATTGCCCTTTATCTGACCGTAAGTAGTGTTGCTGCTTACTTGACCAATCAATCAAGTGATTATTGATTCCCTATTATATGCTACGTATCGGGTCAGGCTTTTGTGGAGGGTGAGAACAGATGAGATACGCTCTTTGCACTTCACATGCTTCTATTTTGTCTTCAGGGAGAACAAAAATTAAAAAAATAATTGAAAATAAGACCAGCGGATGGCATAATGGTTACGTCGTTGGACTCCCACATGGTCGACCATGGTTTGAGTCCTGGACCCTGTGGCTTGAAACTCACGCCAAGTGCGTGTGCATGCATGCCCAAAATCCTGAGAGGAGAATGGAGGAGAAAGGATTGCAGTGTGGCCACCCCCCCCGGGGATGTGATCTCTCAATTTCTGTCTCTCTGTCTCTTTCTGTCGCTCCAGTGAGCGCATGTGGCCTATAGCAAAAATCTCTCTCTAAAAAAAAAAAAACAAAATTAAATTAAAAAAAATGTGAGAAGTCCATGATGGTGTACCGCTCAGGGTTAAGTGGTGAGCTGTGAGAGAAAAGCCAGAGAACTCAGCTCTGCTCCGTGCAGGAACTCCAGACTAGAAGTTAGAGGAAAGAGGAAGCAGAAAAGTTCTGTTTATTTGGAACCCTCTAGTCAGTAATCTCTGATGCCTGGGATTTATTCAAACTTCTTTGTGGTGCCAGTTAAACTCAGGGCTTAAGAATCCCTCATACTATCACACCCACTTAAAGTATTTGTAGAGAATCTGATTAAGGGACAGTGACTTCTGTGTGCTGATGTCTTAGCTGAGTCTGCCACCATGGAAAAGCTAAAACTATAGAAATTTTGTTTCTCGTGGTTCTGGAGGCTAGAAAGTCCCAGGTCAAAGTGTCAGCAAGATAGGTCACATTCCGAGGCCTCTTCTCTTAGTCTGTAAGCACCAGCTGTGTCGCTGCGGGTTGCAGGACCCCTTCTTTGGGGGAGCCTGGTCTTTCTTCTTCCTTTATAAGCTCATTAATCCCATCATGGGTCCTCCCCATCCTGACCTCATCTAAACCTCTGAAAGGACCCACTAATACTATCACATTGGGGGTTTGTGCTTCAACATATGAATTTTGGGGAAATACAAACATTTAGACTGTAACACCTGGCATGCTCAAGGTCTATGATGAAAGAAAGGACAAAGCACGCCTCGATGTCTGCTTCCTCAGCCCCTTTGATCTGTCCTATCATGTGATGTGTTCAGTTCTTCCAAGACCACTCTGATTTCAGCCCCTTTGTTATGTTTGACATCATGTTAAATTGGAAGTTTGTTGTAGTGCCATGCCTCATTAAAAAAAAAAAATCTATTTCCTTCTTCCACAAGTGAGGAAGTCAGAGAGGAATAGACAGTCGCCCCGAACAGGTCCTCATGCCATAGTCCACCCCGAGCTGCGGTCCGCCCTGCAGCAGGGGCACGTGTGAGCCTGAGATATTCAGGGAGGTCTGCAGACGCAAACCCAGAACCTCCCAGAGCATTGTCATGGTGCCACCATCTGCCTTACCCTGTGTCAATGAATGTGTTTAGTATTAAAATCTGTTAAATGCATGCATTTGAGAAATGATATTCCATTAAGCAAATTTACTGGTCAGCTTCCATAATTAATCTAATGTGAGATGTAGGGAGGCCCCTGCTCAGTTTCTTCCCAACTCACTACCTTCATCCTTTCTCCTTCCTCGGATCTTCCTTAAGAACTTCCTGGGTCATTGTCCTCCTATTGGCTGAAAACACAGTAATGCAGTAGTGGGTTGTTTGTTTCTTTGTTTTCCTGCCTGTGCCAGGAGGAGCCCTTACTTTGGTTTAAGATAAGCAGGGCTGGGCTAGAGTTAAGTGTTTATAGAGAATGTTCCAAGGGGAACAGAGGGTGAGGTTTGGAGAGGGGAGTGTCCCCTGAGTCAGTATGAGAAGCTGTCCCTGTTGGGGTGCTGGTGAGGTGGCGCTTGGGCTGTGGGGAGAGAATCCACAACCTCCATGATAGCCCGTAGCTTCTGAGCTTCTGAGGCTTTTCTTCCAAGCAAAGCAGGTTACTGGGCCACTTCCAACTTGGTGACTTCATTGTTTCAACATACATCTTACTTAGCAACACTAAGTTTCTTACAGTGGTTACCAAGGTGTCCCGTGGAAACGTGTCTCCTGGCCGAGCCACCCTGAGTCACATCACGCAGCTGTCACTGACGTATCCATACAGGTATATGGAATCACAGGACTTGTGGATGGAGGAATCTCAGGGTTATCTCGTCCAGGTAAGGAAAGCAAGGCCCCTTGGGGTAGTGTCTTATACCAGTATTCAAAAGAGCAGAGGAGAGACCAGCAGATGACATAATGGTTACGTCACTGGACTCCCATGTGGCCGACTAGAGTTTGAGTCCTGAACCTAAAGGCTTGAAACTCATGCCAGGCACGTGTGCATGCATACCCAAAATCTCAAGAGGAGAATCTAGGAGAAAGGATTGAGGTCTGGCCATTCCTGTGGGGGGTGGTTTCTAGCTTTCTGTCTCTCTGTCTCCCCGGTGAACACACGAAGCCCTGTAGCAAAAATCCCTTAAAAAACAAATCAAAACAAAAAAACACAAAGAACAGAGGAGGGGGCAGATGGTGGTGCAGGGTGCAGTGGTAAGGTACAGCAGCCTGCAAGGCAGAACCACATGGGTGGGCTCTGGGTCTGTGTTTGGAGCCTCCCTGAGTACACAAGGCATCACCTGCCCATGATCTGGGGCTGGCTGAAGCTAGGGCGGATCGTGGTGTCAAAACCCTGTGGGGTCCTTCTCTTTCTGTCTCTCTCTCTGTGGCTCTCTTACTCATGGAAGAAAGAAGTAAATAAAATTGATAAAAGTTGCAGAGACTAGAGACTAGCAGTTGGCGTAATGGCTATGTTGCTGGACTCCCATGTAGTTGACCAAGGTTCAGGTCCTGGACACGGTGGCTTAAACTCACTCTGGGTGCGTGTGTGTGTGTGTGCCCAAGATCCTGAGAGGAGAAGGAGAAGGGATTGTGGCGTGGCCATGCCCCCTGGGGGGTGACTTCTCGCTTTTCATCTCTCTGTCTCTCTCTGTCTTTCTGGTGAGTGCACGCACCCTATAGCAAAAACCTCTCCAAAAAAAAGCAGTTGCAGAGGGACCAGCAGTTAGCGTAATGGCTATGTCGCTGGACTCCCACGTAGTCGACCGCGGTTCGAGTCCCGGACCCGGCGGCTTAAACTCATGCCGGGCGCGTGTGCGTGCGTGCCCAAGATCCCGAGAGGAGAATGGAGGAGAAGGGATTGCGGCGTGGCCATCCCCCCTGGGGGGTGATTTCCTGCTTTCTATCTCTCTGTCTCTCTCTGTCTGTCTGGCGAGCGCACGCGCCCTATAGCAAAAACCTCTCCAAAAAAAAAAAAAAAAAAGCAGTTGCAGAGACTAGATCTCCTGACACTCAATTGTGAATTGACTACGCCCTACTTTGGGAAGTCTATGCATTTTTTTTTCCCTTTCTTGTGGTTGAGATAGGCTTCCTTTGAAGATTAGAAATTAGTATTAGAGCAAAATGCTGGGACTTTGATGAGCTCATGGTTTAATAGGCAGCATTCGCATGCATTTCACCTTTCTAGCAGAGTTAGTAGATGTAAGAGTGATAACTGAAGTTTAGAAAAATGTGCTTCGATAAAGATCTCTTCAGTCAACAGAACTAGAGCCAGGTTTTGCTCAGGGCTCTAACTTCTGTTATGAAGTCAGTCAGGGTCAGACAGAAACATGGGCATTGAGGAGGCAGTTTTCACGGGCGCTTGTATGAGGGATGCTCTGTCTTTAGGCGTTGGGATGTGTATTGAGGAAGTGGTATTGGAGAGAAGGAGAGAAGTGGCCAGTGTCACCAGGAAGGAAGTGCCACTTAGGACTTGTGTCAGGAAGCCCATCCCTTCCCCATCGCGTTACTGATGCCCAGGCCCTTTCGCGCCTTAAGCCTTTCCTTATTATCCCTGATAGCTAGATTAGTTATGAGCTTATGATCTGTCCCTTGGCACAGCCAGAGACCAAGTAGCCCCAGCTGTGCTACTGAGAAGTCAAGCCTACCCCAGAAGTAAGCCCTACCCCCGGGGGTCCCTGATCAGTGTCCTGGAGAGGTAAATGAGATCATCTCAAGTTTCTGTTAGCTCCGAAATTCTGGATCCTTGCTCGGAACACGGTGTTGCAAACTCATTCCGGTTTGGTTGTGTATTGTGCACACGTGCTGCAGACGCCAACCCGTACCATCTAGAACTACCGGGTTTGCTGGTAAACACTGAAGGTCTTGGGTAGGAGGCAGAGGCTGATTAGAAAGATTTTGCAATTTGAGGATGGATGAGATGTCCGAAGGCATCTCAACCGAAGAATTCTTTCATCTTCTGTCCTGAAGGCAAGTGGTGCTCCAAGACTCTGACTCAGTCTAGCTCTGCACGGGTACCCGGGGAGCTGCGCCCACCCTCCCACAGAGCCTTCCACCGGGTGGACTCACGAAAGATTCTTGGGTAATATTTTTGTTTGTTTGAGACAAGACTCTAGGTTGCCTTTTTTTTTTTTTTTAGATATTATTTTCTATAGGACGCAAGCTCTCACTGGAGACACAGAGACAGAGAGACAAAAAGCGAGAAATTACCCCAAGGGGGATGACAATGCTGCAATCTCTTTCCATTTCCTCTCAGGATTTTGGGCATGCACGTACATGTACCCAGGGTGAGTTTCAAGCTGCCAGGTCTGGGACCCGAACTGTAGTAGACCATGTGGGAGTCCAGTGCCTTAACCACTAGGCACACCCCCACCCCCCTCCCCCGCCCCTCTAGGCTGCCTTAAATGCATTCCCAGGACATTCTCTGATGGCTCCCGGCTCAACCATTTCACTTTTGGCCTACAGATCTTCCTTCTCCAGCTGTCCTCCTAGAATGCTAATTCCCTTGGGCTGCCTTTTTCCCCCCAGGTCCTAAAGGTGCCTGCTATGGGCTCTGTTCACTTAGGCTCTGGCCAGTCCCCCATGCACGGCAGGTGCCCGCACTTTAAGTAGCGAAGGACTGTTCGCCGTCTACAGACTCAGTCTGTGACAATTCAAGGATGAAACGTTATCCTTTAACCACAATTTCTCATTTGAAATGTACATGTTTTTGGAAGGAGTAACAGTGTTTTCCTTCCCCTGCTCACTTTCTTTCCTGAGAGAGAGCACGTGGTGGAAGCGATGGTGGGCTTCCCTGAGGAGGCATGCTGCTATCAGATTCTGAGAGAAGAGAGGGGCTGCAGAAGGTCTTCCCGCTCTGGGCTCTTTCGCTTCGGTCTCAGTGTCACTGGGAGCTTGCTCAGAGGACAGGGAACGCATGCCCCAGGACAGTGTCCTGACACATAACCGAGTCGGGGTGACATGTCACGCAGAGAGCTGGGAGGACAAGTCCTGGGATCTGGACCCCGAAGGACACTTCTGTTCTGGCACTGTACACCATGGGGAGTGTGAGCCAGGCAGAGCACCTCAGCCTTCTGCAGAGAAAGGGTCATTTCTCCTCAGTTCGCTCTGCCCTGGGTTGTTCTGATCTCAGGGGGAAGGTTGTGCTGTCGGATTGAATAGAGAACCCCCGCAGCTTGGCCCATGGCGTTTGGCTGCACACATTCCTCTCAGGGAGCTAGAAGAAAGGTGCTTCCAGGCGGTTCGGAACTGGTGCAGGCCACGGCGATCAGACCAGTGACAATGACCATGACCGGTGCTTCTCTTAGAACAGCAGTCTTTTTCCTTTCTCCAGCTCTTCTTGGGGGAAGGGGTGACACCTAGGAGGGCAGATCTGAGGCCCTGCACGTGGAATGCTAAAACAGCCCAGGAGACGACACCCTCCCGACAAGCCCAGACTCCGGGCCCTTACTCTGCTGCGGCAGCTCTCTGGTGCCCTCTAGTGCTCACTGCAGTAATGGCCGATGGATGGCTCTTGGTCACAGCAGGGCAGAGGCTGTAGCCAAGTTAAGTCTTGAAGGTGACAGGGTTGAACTTTTCTGAAACTAAGGGTCTGTGGGTCATCGTACTTATTTAGGGAGTTTGTGATTTTTTTTCCCTTTCTTTCTTTCCTTTCCTACCCCCATCCCCAGTTTTGCTATAGGGCACATGTTTGAGCCAGAGAAAGAGACAAAGGAAAGTGGGAAATCACTCCCCGGGGGGAATGGCAGCACTGCAGTCCCTTCGCCTCCATTTTCTTCTCGAGATTTTGGGCACGCACACGCATGCACCCAGCGTGAGCTTTAAGCCAGTGGGTCCAAGACTTGAACCAGTGACATAACTATTATGCCATCTGCTGGCCCCCAACCTGTGCTTTTCCTAATGACAGGGCTAGACTTTGTGTTTAAAGGAAAGTTGAGGAACGTGCAAACAATGAGAGCATTTAAGGCCTAGCATAGGGAGAATGTTAAGAAATCCACTGACAGGCCCCACCTTTCACATTCAGAATTAAGTTTAGAGACTGAGACTCTAGTCAGGGGACAGAGCAGAAATAGGGCCTAATCTGGGTCCGTTTCCAATGGGGGAGACACTCGTGAGCTGTGCCTCTTATCTTTGAGGATAAGCCACGGGGGTGGGGGTCTATCTACTTGGAGACTCAGTTTGCTCTTTCGATATTTTAGCTTTTGCTCTTGGCAGCCCTTTGTGTAAGGTGTCGCCAAACACCCCTAGCATTGGATATTACCCGGCTGCTTGCCGAGAGCTGTGGGGAGGGCAGACCACCAGCCCACGTCCCATCTAACTTCCACAGTGAAGACACCTGCTCTTAGGACATGGGGTCGTCCTAACGAGGCAGTCTACTCTAGAGAAAAGTGGCGATTGTTTCCCTTCGTTTCTACTTCATTTTCACACTTAAAAAGGTTGCTGGACAGTGCATGTGCTCATGGGGGTGGGGCGGGGAGTGGAGAAAGTGAGAAAGCATGCCCCATGATGGGGGGGTTGGCCACGCTGCAGTCCTTTCTCCTCCATTCTCCTGTTGGGACTCCAGGCATGCACGTACAACTGCCCTGTGTGTTTTTCAAGCTGCCAGGTCTAGGACTCTTAACTGTGCACGCAGTCATCTGTGTGAGGTCCAGCTGCCTTAACCACTATGCCACTGGCTGGCCCTCACACTGACGTTTTGGCAAGAGATAATGTTCATGAATATATGAGTATGTCAAAATATGCCCTTTCATTTGGCTTTTGAAAGAAAACTACAGTTAACTGTTTTGAAAAGCAAAGAATCTCTTTGCAAAGTAAGTGATCATCACATAGTTCAACTGGTAACCCATGAGTTAGCCAGGATGTACTTATTTAAGCCTCTGCTGTTGTATACGTGTTATAATGCTTAAAGGAATACAGAAAGGTACTTAGTCCTTAAGGAAGAAAGGGGCTGGCTGGTAAGTCCTTACAGAGGCAAAAATGCATGTTCCTTATTTATAAAATTATAAATCATGAATTTGCTTCCAGATGGATCCTTCAAAATCAGTGAAATCTATATGTAGATAAAATAATCAAATTTGTAACTGAAGCAAGTAAGAATACTGAGAGAGGGACCAGCAAATGGTGTAACGGTTACGTCACTAGGACTCCCACATGGTTGATTGCAGTTCGAGACCTGGACTCAGCAGCTTAAAACTCACACTGTGTGTGTGTGTGTGTGTGTGTGTGTGTGTGTGTGTGTATGCATGCACCCAAAATCCCAAGAGGAGAATGGAGAAGAAGGGATTGTGCTGTGGCCATCCTCCCTGGTGGGGTGATTTCTCACTTTCTGTCTCTCTGGTAAGAGCATGTGCTTTATAGTAAAGATCTCTCTCTCTCAAAAAAAAAAAAATACTCATAGAATCTTCAAAATTATAAAGGAGATAAAGCATTCTAAGAAATACATTTATCTATTTATTTACCAAAAGCAACTAAAATACATTTATTAATGTATGACACAAGGGCTCACCAGATACTTAAAGAACAGAAACAAAACCAAAATAACACCTCAGCTCAAGGCCAAGTACTGTCGGAAATCAAGGAAAGGACAGGCCAAGAAACGAAATAGTAAGAAGATGATGCCGGGAGGGGCTGCCAGCCTGGCTCGGGGCTCCTGGCCAGAGACCCGTGTGGAGTAGATTTCTTAAAGATGGTGGGGTTCTCCAGAGCTCAGCTGCTGTGTGTTCACAAGATCTATACTGCTTTTACTTAATTGGGCCATTGCTCCACTAAGAATCAAAACCATCAGAGGGAGTAAGGACATGTTTTCCCAGACTTGGTAAAATCCAGAAGATAAAGATGTAGGAATAGTTGCAAAAACATACTGTGTGAATGTGAGCAAAGCAGTATCTTGGCCTATAAGTAGATGACTGACCCGCAGACTGAGCCATTAAGCAAATCAGTTCGCGGACTTGATACAGTCGATGGCGTCCCCCAGAACGCACGTGTGGGTACTCCACGGCCTTGATTACGATGTAAAGGTATCACATGAAAACTGGATGCCCACCTGGTGGCCCAGGTGAAGGCCCAGTGGGCGGGATTGGCTCGTGGTGATTGCATCGTGGAGGCAACGGGCTTGTGAACAGGTTGATGATGTCCCACGAGGCCCCGTGAGCCCTGGCTCTCACGAGAAGGGGGTTAGTTCTCGCACGAGCTGGTTATTATAAAAGCGCGATCAGCGGGCTCGCTCTCTGCGCATGCCTGCCATCCCCCGTGCTGTTCCGGCCGTGCCACTGAGGACGCCCAGGCCTTGGATTTTTCCAGCCACCAGAATCGTGAGTTTGCAGATAAACTTTTATTTTTTTTTTTTTAATACAATCACCCATACTCAGGTATTCCGAAAGGCCAGACCCTATCCCTGCTGGGGTTTTCGTGTTAACTGATACTTCTACGTTTTTAAAGGAGAAACGCATTGTGTTTAATGACTTTGGGAAAATGAGAAGGTTGCTTGTTTGTTTTATTTATTTTTTTCCTCTGGCCATGTTGTAACACAATAGATGCGGGGATTTGCGAAGGGAATTTTCAATTCAAGGATGTTTTTGAAATCAAAATGTTAATACTCCTCCCAAGTCCCGTTTAAAGTTGATGTTTTTGATTCTTATACCAGTGAAGGGCCTAACTGGGGCTTCTCAGGGTACCATCCCATAAAGTTCCATGGCGACCAAGCTTTTCATGACAAGTACCCAGCCGGTTTTCCATCTCTGTGTCGAACAGGCAGCAGCTGGGAGTCATCAAATGCACGTTGGGGTCACTTGGGAGATAATCTTCATAAAGATGAAAAATGCGTTTGAGTGCATATTGATTTCTTCACTTTGGTGTGAGATAAAGCAGCTCCATCAGTAATGCCATGGGCCCGCCACGGGTGGTCTTGGCACCACGTTAGCAGCCTCCTCGGGCTGCACCCGACCTTCTGCATCAGAAAGGCTGGGCCAGGCCCAGCCGTCGCATTGGAGCAAGTCCTCCAGGTGAGAGTGATGCAAGCCGCGCTCGAGAATCCCCGAGGATGCGTGCTGGAGGTGAGGAGGCCTAAAGTAGGCTGAGGGGCCAGCAGGTGGCAGTGGTTAAGGTGCTGGACTCCCATATGGCCAGCTGCGGTTCGAGTCTCAGAGCAGGTGGCCTGAAAATCACACTGGGCACACGTGTGTGCGCGCGCCCAGAATCCCAAGAGGATAAGGAAGGCAATGGGATTGTGGTGTGGCTATCACCCTGGGGAGGTGATTTCTTCCCCTCTCTCTGAATCTCTCTGTCTCTCCTCTATGGCAAGCACACACTCCCTATGACCCCCCCCCCCCCCCCAAAAAAAAAAAAATAGGCTGAGGAGGGAAGCCACTGCAGGCCAACTCCCTCTGGAACTCCTGTGGGGTGTAGGCTGAAAGAAGCCTGCAAGGACCACAAAGGATGGTCTTGCTCAGGTTTGGAAAAACTAACAAGCTGAGGAGAGTGGGAAGGGACAGGCAGGTCACTGCCAGGTTTTCCTTGTGGAAGCTGAAGGAATGATCAAAATTCCACCATCATGAAAGCTCTGAAAACCAAGAGTTTTACTCTTAAGTTTGGTACCAAAACCCATTGGTGGCAACACCAGCGATTGGAATTCATGTGGCATGGACATTCACTCCCATGGACATGTCTCCTTGACCAATGACGCTCCCCTTACGTCCCCAACAGGGTCTTCACTGTCTCCTACCCCAGTTATAGCCAGCCTGGATTATGGGCACACGTGTACCCAGCACACACACAGGGACCTTGGGACTCGAACCCAGGACCTTCCTGTATAGCATCAGCACCTCGAGTCTTGCATTACCTCTGTGCCACTGCGGCTGGCCCAAGGTTATCCTCGATGAGGTTGCAAGCCGCTTGTTATCTGCCATTCTTCTCATTTCCGGATCCCAGACTACTTCTCCAGCCTCAGACGCACCTTCGCCCCAGCACGAGAATTCATAGTTGAGACCTGGCTGTGCCGGTCTACACACGTTCTGCCAGTGAGATAAACCCAAGTCAGACCTAATTCAAAAGAGACATTTCTTGATCATGTTACTACAAAACCCAGAAGACTATTCCAGGCGTGGCAGGATCCAGGAGCTCACAGGCTGTCACTCACAGGCTCTTTTGGCTTGACATCATTTTTAGCTTGACTTTTTCCAGATGCTTCCTAGGCAATTCAGACTCTCTAGGATTCTAAAAGCAAGGACCTTTGTGGGGAAAAAGACAATGATTTCATGCAAGTCTAACAGAAGCTTTGGGGAAGGGTTTCATGTGATGGCTCAGGTCAGGAGGGTACAGTGCTGTGATGGGCCAGGTCTGAGTCACGAGACCATCTGGAACTGAGGGGTGGCAGCAGTCCTGTCTGACCCACAGGGACAGAGAAACAGAAGGGAGGAAGCAATATATGGAAGTGTGTGGAAATGATTCTCTCCTTGGCTTATTTCTTTACCATGGATTGGAAAGATACTGTGAATCCTACAACACACGTTCACTCGCATTTCTTATTTATTCTAGGTCTCCAGAGCTTAGTTTTACATTTGCTAATTGAGTCCTTCCAATATATATATATAAAACACTGTATTTTGTAAGGTTGAGTTATCTTCCTCCTAAAATAGTTAATCCACTATTTTAGCACAATTTGCTAGATAATCTTCCCACAGTGATTAGAAATGCCATCTTTATCTTACGTTGAGTTAGCCATTTGGTGTCCTAATGTCTCCAGACAAGGGTCTTGGCCCAAAGAGAATGGAAATGAACTCAGGAAACAGGTGGGAAAACCCAGGCAAGGCTTTATTGGGGCTTGTACTCCAGCATGAGAGCCAGCAGGGGACAGAGCAGCCATCCCATTCAGACCCGGGAGTCTGGGGTTTTTCGTTAGGTAGGGACAGGTGTTCGCGAGGCCCAGGGATGTACAGACGGGCCTCTCTCAGCGCAGGTGGTAGCTGTTCACGCATCTTCATGCATGGATGTATCATTAGCTTCTTAAATCTCCACCCAGGGGCACGATTTTTACAGTGGAAATGAGGCATAGGGCATGGTTCCTTTAGGCCACTCTTAGTCTTCCATTTTGCCTGTAACCGGTTCTGGCCAGTTCCTGTTTGTGCCTGAGGTCAGGTAAGCTACCGCCATTTGGCTGCATCCTCTTCACTCCAGAAGGGCCCTCGTTTTCCACCTGTCTCACTGAGTCTTGCTCTTCTTCATTTATGGACTTGGCAGCCTGACGAACCCCCCTCCCCACCTCCTGGCATGCACCACTTTTGCCACCACTGGCCCCCTCCAAGTTAGACTCTAGCCTCTGGATTCTTTGGGCAGGGGTGGGGGGCGGTGGTCAGTTCTCACACTTTGCTTTCCTCCTTCCTGCGTTCCCAGTGGTGAGCCCTTGCCCAGCGCTCCCTAGGGTAGCCCAGGTCCTTCTCTTGGCTTTGAGTGGGCAATGGCACTTCTCCACTGAGTGAGGGCAATAGCTTCTTCTTTTGTAAAAATGTTGAAATCCCTCCAAAGGCGATGATCGGTGTGTGCAGTCACCCTGCTCCATGGGCCAGGGGTAGGAGGAGCGTGACTGCTGAGTGGAGGTCGCCTTGCAGCTTCTCTGAGTCGGGCCTGCTCAGGAAGCTCTTTACAGAGGTGAACTACTGCAGAACCTGTGAGTACGCAGGGCGTAGCTACTCAGACTGCTCACGGCCTGGGTCTGAGTCACCCGGCCTGCCACTTCGAGAACCTGACATCAATGGAAATCACAGTGAGTGGAGAAGATGAGAACAAATAAACAAGATGCGCACTACAGGCTCTTTGAAATTACTGGCGCAACTCAGACGCACTAAATCGGCTGAGTTTTCTTAATGCAGTAAGAAAACACCATCACGTATAGGAATTTTACTAGTGTAGCTGTAAAACCAAGCAGTTAATTAGGGGAAGTAAAGCTTCCTGGCACTGAGATAAGCCGCTCCCTCGGCCCTTGTAGACAGAACACTGAACAGCAGTGAACAAGGTCCTTAACACCCTCTAAGTCAATGTGTTACCTTTTTTTTCAAATTTCTTTTCAGGTTTTTGCCACAGGGTATGGGAGCATACCAGAGAGAGACAGAGAGAGAGGGAAAGTGAGAAATCTCAGACTTATGACCAGCTCTCTAGCACGGAGAATCCTTTTGCACAGTCTGTATGAGTCTTGGGATCCCCCTTTCTCAATCTTCTTGTTCCCACAGTCAGTATTCACTACATGAAGTATTCACAATCATGCAAGACAACACATTTTGTTTGTAAATTTGTACTTTTTTCTGCATCTGTAGTATTCAGAATAAATAACAATTATGCCGAATTTCTGTTATTGTGTTATGGTGTGCCTTGTTGCTTTCTGGTGCTTTTCTCTTCTTTCAATGTGTCATGTTATTATCTATATTTCTCACCACAATGCAAGTTCCACAAGAGAGAAGCTTTACGTTTCTTGTTCCCATATCTCAAGCTTCTAGAATAGCAGTCCAGGAGTAAACTAGATGTGCAAAAAATATCAGGTTTTCGGAATCTAAAAAGACCTAGTTAAAAGCTGTGTCATTATTTTATATATTGCTAAAAAGGAAAAAAAAAAACTCTGTCAATTTAACCTATAACACATGCTGAGATATATTTGATGAAAAGGTGCATCCTTGATTTGAGTTGTTAAAATGTAGAACAACATGCATCTTAAAATCAACGAATAAGGGTAATCGTTAAGTGGTTGGGAGAATAGAGGATATAATTATTTTTAAGGCTTAGTTAACATTTCATCTCAAATAAAATTGCAAATATTTGTTGAGTAATTCTGTGCAGTATTTCGCTCTGACATTTTCTCCAAGTTGTCTCTGTTATTTTTGAGGACTCCTTTTCCTGCATTGCCCAAGCTATAGACTCTCGGAATGTGAAAATACAGTTTAGGACTTAATTAATCCTGCCTTTCATCGATCACCATGTTTTCTAGTGAAGTAGTGGTCTTTTTCCCACAAGCATTGATCACCATGTTTTCTAGTGAAGTAGTTGTCTTTTCCCCTCAATCAATCAATCAATCAATCAATCTCTCTCTCTCTCTCTCTCTCTCTCTCTCTCTTTTGGTAAGCCCCTTGAGCATAGGAACCAGTTTTTTTCAAGAGAGATTTTTGCTATAGGGTGTGCACTCACCTGAGAGACAGACAGAAAGCAAGAAATCACCCCCCACGGGGGATGGCATACCACAATCTCTTCTCCTCCATTCTCCTCTTGGGACTTTGGGCACACATGCACACATGCCTGGTGTGAGTTTTAAGCTGCTGGGTCTGAGATTTAAACCACAGTCAACTACGTGGGAGCCCAGCAATGTAACCATTACTCCATCTGCTGGTCCCACATTTTTAAAAAAAATTATAGAGTTTCTCAATTCTTTGTCTTTCTGTTACCCAGAAAGGAGAATATGGCAATTTAAGGGCTCACAGGACGTCTATTAAGTAGAGAGAAAACCTAAGAATGCTTTTAGACAGATGAGAGCCTGGTAGAGATGAACAGATTGAAGGTATGCGTGAGAAAACGGAAAGTAATGAAGAGAAAATTGATGACACGTGGCTTCAGAGGATGTGGTGAGATTGATTCAAATATACCAGACTCGGGGACAGACTTAGCGAGCAAGGAGAAGTCACAGATGAAGTGAGAATGGAGAGGAATAAGGAAGCCCCTTCTCATATATTTCCCTGGGAAATCTAAAAGCGACAAATAGAGAAGAGGGCTAAGTGGGAAGATGGTGAGAAAACAAGCCTCTTCCAGTCTCATTAGCTTCATTTTTCTTTCCCAGTACTCATCTCTCTGAGTTACTCCAAAGGATGCCAGTTCTGTCTTCCTTCCACTCAACACCTGCCCCCTTCATCCACTTCTTACTACTCTGCCTCCTCATCCCTGTTCCCATTTTCTTTTCTGAGCATTCCAAAGCTTTTTATGTCTGTCTTAGTAACACATCTCTTTCTAGATTTAGATATATTCTAGAATTATGAGGAAGAACTGGTAAATGCAGGGGAAAATGGGGTAGAGAAAGAAGCCTATGATTTATGGGTCACTGTTTTTGCATATGCTTGGATCTTTCTGTAAGATTTTTATTCGACCATAATCAGTATTTTTTAAAGTTTTTTTTTAGGGGGAGATTTTTGCTATAGGATGTGTGTGCTTGCCAGAGAGACAGAGACAATGTGAGAAATCACTCCCCAGAGGGATGACCATGCCACGATCTCTCCTCCTCCGTTCTCCTCTCGGGGGTTTGGGCACGCACACACATGCACCCGGTGTGAGTTTCAAGCTGCCGGGTCCAAGGCTCGAAACGCAGTCAACTATGTGGGAGTCCCACAACATAACCATTTCGCCATCTGCTGGTCCCCACAAACACCCCTAAAGGTTTTACATATTTGTCCAAGGTCTCAATAGCAAAAGCTGTCATGCACACTCTGGTCTCCCAGGCTTCAGAACCCATAACCCAGGGTGACTGTATCATGTTGGCTTTCGGGTAGAGCATGGCTTGCTCCTAAGTATGAAAGCTCAGTGCTCCTACGTATTTCTCTACCGAATACTTAGATATTTTTCAGTTCTTTACGTGATTTTTCCAAGATTTCATCATTTTTAACTTGTTTAATTGCACAAGTAATGCATGTTGATAGGAAAAACACTGGGAGGTAGTGATAAACGAAATGAAGAAAAGGAAAGATTATCCACTGTCCTCTATGTCACTTCTTGAAAAAGGACTACAATGAAAAACAGTCCCCTTACATTACAACGTATTTTGCATAAGAATATAAGCTCAAGTCCTCGCTCACAGGTAGATATTTAGACAAGGATTGGTCAACCGCTGAACATTCCATCTTCGGACCACAGTTAGTTTTGGGCCTTCTTGTTTGGGAGGTGTGGTTTGTTTTATTTTCTTCCTAATGAGCAATTGGACTAAGGGATCAAGTTTAATTATAACTACAGTCCCTTTCTGTTGGTGCATCACTGCAGACCTAATTGTAGGCTGGCGTCCCGCTGTGGCCTGAGTGGTCATTAGCTTGCTGATAATGGACTATTCTCGTCAACAAGGCCTCATTAACCATTTTTTTTTTTCTTTTTTAGCAAAATGGTTGTAAGGGTTTAAACTTGCAGTTGAGGGTGCCCTGGACTCATGGTGCAAAGGGAAACTTTTCTGGTGCAGTTATGTGGCTAGGACCAAGGACTTTGGGATCAGACAAGCGATGCTGTGTAGGGCTGACCCGGGCCGGTGCTACAGGACGAGGATGTGATATATGAGCAGAAACCCTGGCCTTGAGTCAGCAGTCAAGACTCTTATCTCAGTTCTAGCTGGGTGGCTGTCTGACTAGGGGCTAATCATTCCTCTTTCTGTTGCCCTTTTTCCTCACTTGAAAATGATAACGTTCTCGTCAACGGTAGGTGAATTCACTTTCTGCCAATAAAAATAATTTTGCATGGTGCTTGTGCAATTCCTTTTTTTTTTCTTTCTGGGCCAGTGGTTTTGTCTTCTTAGGTTATACACTAGAGGGCAGTGGTACATTAAGATTATAAACTAGGAATGCTCTTGGTATTGCACTCAGGCGAGAGTTGTAGCTGTTTAGATTAGAAAGGGCCTTATATATTACTCTTAGATACAGGACGCTATGCTGTAGTGTCCCCAGTAGCTAGTCTTGCTCCTTCTGAGTAGTTCCAGTGTTGGAAACTGGCTACGTCAAGAGGCAACTTTTTCTCTAGCCAGGGTCTAGTTATTAGAAGGGGCTTTCTTCCATTTAAAGAAAAACCTACTGAGCTGTAACTTGCACCCATAGCTCCTGTGGCTCCATAGGAAACTGCATGATCTCTTTCTCATGGCCCTTCAAATATTGTACCGTAGCAAACTGCAAAATAATAAAATACCATTTGTTAATTGTAAACTGTAGATTTGTTGCATATCAGCTATGTGTCAGGCATTGTTCTAGGCGTCTTAACTACATTATTTAATCTCACAGTAAACTCTGAGGGAGATTTTATATTTCTTTATTTTACTCTGGTTCAGATCAAAAATCATGTAACTAGTAAGCAGCAGAGGTGGGTTTTGAACCTAGGTCTGTTTGATGAAACTCCCCCCGCCCCCCTCAGTTGTCTATAACCAACACCTTCCTTTAAGGCTGTGTAGACATTAGACTCAGAGAGAAGGTAAGTTATTTGAGAGCACAAAAACAACAGGAAAAGTGAGAACTATAGTAGATTCTAGATCGCCTAGGTCTAGAACTATATAGATTCTATAATAGGTTCTAGATTCTAAATTCTAAAACCTGTTTAGCTTTGCTTTGCGCTACAGCATAGTACAATCCAGACATTATCCGTTACTTCCAAGTCCTGTTTTCTGTAGGTTAAATGCCTCCTTTTCCCTTCATTGTCATTCCAGTGGTTTCCTGGCCTGTCCTTTCTGAACAGCCTCTTAATTTTCTGTATCCTTTCAAAATTATAAAACTCAAAATTCAAAACAGTGCCCTGCCTGAACAGGACAGAAGGCGCCGAGGCTGTGCTTCTTGTCATTTGGACTTAATTTTCCATTAACCTTCGCTAAGGTTGAAATGTAAAATCATGTTGGCTTATTTCAACCATAAGATCAATGATTCTCCTGTTCCTTTTCATTTTAATTTTTATGAAATACAAGAACTAGACAAAGTGATCCTGTTCTTCTTTGTATTATAAAATGTATTTCTTCTAGGAGAGAGAAAGAGGGAGGGAGAGAGAGGCACCCCCACAGGGTCTTCATGCCACAATCTGTCCCCAGTCCCAGTTGGCCGGGATCATGGGCATGGCCACACACCCAGCTTGTTCAGGTACATCTTGGGATGTGAACCCAGGACCGTTCCCATGTGAGTCCAATTGCATTACCACTGCAATTGTAACACCACCTGGCTCATGTTAAATTTTTTTTTTTTTTTGATAGAAAAAAATTCTGCTCTGATGAGTTCTGGGTAGATAACCACCTAAGCAAAATTCTGCCTCTTTCGGATATTCAAGGGATGTGAACTGATAACTCTAGTTCCTAGGTTGATGACCGGATTCACACTGTGCGTCAATGTCTGTGTTCGTGGCGGACGGTTGGTACTGTTTTCTTCCTGCTCATTATGTTTGTCACAACATGACCTTGACAGCTCTGTAAGGAAGGCTTTGTGCAGCCCCGGGACGCTGGTGAGGGCCCTGCCCTTCCCGGGCCTGAGATGGCACGTGAGGCACTGCTGTCTGCCCCAGAGCCAGCGTCTTGGTTCAGAAGGTTCAGGATGGGAAGCGGTGGAGGCCGAGTTGTCCCAGCCATACTGAGCTCCTGAGCAGTCTGTCCCTTGGGCCCTGCTGTACCATCTGTGGCCTGACTCTTCGACGTTACCTTTGCAGATCATTTCATGTATCGTTCCGAGAATACAGATGGACCTGTGTGTAGTAGTTTATTTTGGGTGTGCACCTGCCTGGACTAAGGGATACCTACGTACCTGGTAAAGAATATTCTGAGGATGTCTGTGGGTGTTTCTAGAGGAGATTAGCATGTGAGTCTGGACAAGGTGGGGAAGATCCACCATCCAACTCGGTGAGCATGAATCAGTCACTGAGGGCCTGGGAGAGGACAGATCCTGAAGATGGATGGGTCTCTCTTGGGAGAGCCAGACAGACTACCTCTTCCGCTGCCTTGGACAGCCCAACTCAAGGCTTGCCTGCCTTTGGGCTTCAGGACTTACACCAGTGGCCCCCTGGGTGCTCAGGTTTTTGCTCATGACCTGAGACTGAGTTGCACTGCCAGGCTCTCAGGATCCCCAGCTCAGAGATGCACTTCTCAGATGCCGAACCTGCACGGGCTGATCGTCCTTATAAATCCCCTTCACACGTCTATTTATCCCACTTGTGTTGTCCGTCAGAGAATCCTGCCTACTAAAATCTACATGTGTAATATTGGAGTGTGTGTGTGCATCAATAAATATATAAATACATATCAATAAATATATAAAATATATAAATATACATATATAGCAATTTAAAAAGTCAATCAGTTTTTAATAATGACAGTCAAAATATTCCTTATACATTAATCTTCAACAACCTTATGGGAAAGTTCTACTGTATCACAACATGACTGAACTGCTAATCCACCCAACCTAATTTCACGTGTATTGTAGAAGCCGTTTCTAATACATTTGGAGGGCTGCAATTTTAAAAACTTAGCCACAGTGAGTGCAATAAGTGTGTTCTGAAAAACAAGCAATAAGTGAGATTTTATAAATTGACTTCACTAAGAGCAATTCCTAGTCAATAAAAATCAGTGTTGACATTGAGTGTTGAATCTTTTAGAATGCTAATTGTTCATCTGTTTTTAAAATTTGAAATGTAAGTTTTTTTTTGAAGAAGGAAAAGTTTTAATGTCTTCAATTAAATACCAATTTTTGTTTGAAACCTATTAATATATATAGTCTTAGTGACAACTTTATAATTTTCATTTAGGCAGTGGTTTTTCTTTTTTCTTTTTTAAGATTTTTGTCAGGGCACATGTGCTTGCTGGAGAGACAGAAACAGAAGAAAAGTGAAAAACCACCCCCCAGGAGGGATGGCCACACCTCAATTCCTTCTCCTCTGCTCTCCTGGGATTTTGAACACACGTACACTTGATCAGTAGGAGTTTCAAGCTGCTGGACCCAGGACTCGAACCGTGGTTGCCTATGTGAGTCCAGAGCCTTAACCACTACACCACCTGCTGGCTCCTTAGGAAGTGATTTCTATACCATAGGCATAAACCCTCACAACAACGGGACTTTTTCAGTCCTGGTTTTCTTACTGTGCTTTTATCTGTCCCTGGACATCTCTCTCATGTTGAAAAATCTCAAATTCATCTAGAGTTTTACTCACATTTTCTGAGCGTCAGATTCACACTGTGTCAACTTTCTGCAGAAAATATACACTGCTCTCAGGGCATTCAGTTTGATGTGACATTCTCAAACCAGATTATTTATCTCAAAGAGCAGCGTTGAGAACATTGTTTACTACATTATAAATCTCCGCTTTGATGGTCCAAGACAGAAATTTCTCCCTAGTTTCAGTACAAAGGAGAAATGGGCTTTGTTAAAAGTACCGAATTTTTAGCGTTTATTTAAATATATCTTCTATGAATAAGAGAAACAGCAGTGTGTGAGCGAGGCGGAGGGAGATGCAGCATCCGTGACAAAGTCCCCTGCCATCTGCCCCCAGTCTCAATCGGCTCCAAGCACGCCTGCTGTACTCAGGTCCCCAGAGACGAACAGAGAGCCTTCCCATGTGGGGCACCTCCAGAACATTGCACTTTATCTCTGCGCACAAGTAATCTTTGTGCCAAAATTGTGCCCTCTCTCTCTCACTCAAGGCTTTGTCTTTTTACCCTTATTTTTCTCTGACCACTGTGTTTTCTTTCTTTTAAAAATTGTATCTTGGGGGGCACAGGTGGCATGGTGGTTAAAGTGCCGGACTCCCACACGACTGACCATGTATTGGATCCCACACCTGGAAGCTTGCTTTCTCACTCTTCCTCCCTCCCTCCCCTTTTCTCTCCCCCTCTGTCTCTCTCTGGTTAAATTGAAGAATAGTAACAATAAATAAAAAATTAATTACATGAATAATTTAAAAAGTTTTATTTTTATCTTGTTTTACCTTACTGTATCATAGGTATTTTTGAAAGCTTCTGTAACTCCTCCTTTTGTTACACAGTGGTGTAAATAAACACAGCACATCCACCCAGCCTACTTTTCCACCTGTGTCTCCTGCTTTTCTTATTCGTGTCTTTGTTAAAGGCATCTTTAAACTGCCCGACTCTAAGACTTAAAACCTGGAGTTACTTGAAATCCTGCCTTCCCTTGTTCTCTGTGTCATCTTAGTCCTTAGAAGTCGTCCATTTGTTCAACTCTTACAAACAGGGAAATAAGAGGGGAGGGAAAGGTGTTCATCGGCTAGGAAGTTTGGGGACAGAGTTTGAAGAGCCATGGTGATGTGCATCCCTCAGATCACCGATCTTCTGATAAAAGTCAGCCACTTTCCCCTCATCTGTTCTATCTTTTATCTTGCAATGATTGTTTTACATGAATTAATTTTTCATTCTCAGTCACCCGGATGATTAAAATGATCTCGTAATTGTCTTTAGACCATTGGTTCTTGACCTTGAGTATGTATCACAATGCCCCAGAGGACTTGTCCATGTGGATTTCTGGCCTTACCGCAGAGGCCCAGTGGTAGTAGGATGTTCAGTGATACTGAGGCCGAAAGGGATGGTTGGAGATTCGTACTCTGGGTTCTCCCTTTCCCTGCGTCCATGGCCTGGCTGGCTGAGGCTGGGAGTGGATCATGGTGGGATGATGTTGGAAATGCTGTCTCTGTCTCTTTCATGGAAGAAATAAATAAGTAAACTCAAAAAAAAAAAAAAAATAAAAGCAGTTCTAAATATCTCCTCTAAAACAAAACAGAAAAACACAGATTTCTAGGCCTCACTTTCAGAGTTTCTGACTCAGCAAGTCGGGGAGGGAGGACGCCCCAGAGCAAGCGTTCCCAGCACCTCGCAGGTGAGGTTCTATGGCTGCAACCTTGAGAAATACACTTGCCCACTGGTGTCCTCACTCAGCTTACACACTGCTCCAGGGTGCAGCTCTCCCAGGGGTGCTGCTTTCCTAAAAAGCTGTCACTGGTCCTTTGTTATTTATTTTTGTTATTTTTAATTGACATAGCTATGGGTTACAGTACAATTTTTAATATAGTAATGCAATGTGTAAAATCCCATCAAGGTAATGAACACATTCTTCATCTCAACGTTGATCATTACTTTGTGTTGAGAACATTGAACATCATCACTTCTAGGTGAAATACAGAATGATCCTTACATACAGTTACTCTACTGTGCTATAGAACACAGTAATTCATTCCTCTTACTTGCCTGTCGTTTTGTGTCCGTAACCAACACCCTCTCTTCTCCCCTCCCTCCTGTCCTTCCCAGCCTCTGTAACCACTAGTCTACTCTGTTTCTGGCCCTTTATTATTTATTGAGTTTATTTTCACCTTTTCAAATATCTTGCCTAGTGTGCAAGACTCTGAGTAATCTGTACAACTTGTCTCTTTAATTCTGAATATTTCTCCTTACGTAATATTGTTCTCTTTCTGTCCTCATCCCTGCTTATTGTTGATGAACTCATTCCCTAGGACTCTACCCTACTGATATCCAGCTCAGAAGGCTGTGCCTGATATTGCCTGTTACAACTGAGAGCTAGCTTTTTTTTTTTTTTTTTTTTTTTTTTTTTTTTTTTTTTTTTTTTTTTAATTGCATTCACCAGAGAGAGGGAGACAGACAGAAAGTCAGAAATCATGCCACAATCTCCTCTCCTCCATGCTCCTCTTGGTATCCTCAGCACGTGTGCATGTCTCTGTGGTTTTCAAGCTGTGCTGGGTCTGGAACTTAAGTCACGCAGTTGGCCATGTGGGACCCTGCACCTTAACCTCTCCGTGCCACCTGCTGGCTTGAGAGCTAACCCTCTTTAACTCTGTGATAGTGTTTATAGCATTGTGCCTTTAATTATGATCAAAGTTACTGCATTTCTTCCACAAATTTAACAAACTGCAAAGCAAAGAGCAGAGACCTCTGACTCTCTTAGATGACTTTTAGATAAAGGTCGTCTTAAAACCCCTTTAGCTAGCTACTATATAGAGATTTGGGGGATGAAAGCGTAGAGGATGAATGTTACCAAACCCTGGTAGAAGTTCCCTGAGATCATATTCAGTGTGGTAAAAACTGTAACAATGTCCACTATAAGTGAAATATTTCACAAAACATAAAATAACAACTAGGACATAAAGACCCCAAATGATCTCATCATGCCATGCCATTTCAACCGAATAGCAATTTTTCTCTCATCTTAATGATTGCCCAGGTTTATTAATTAAATATTATGACCAGTTTATGGACCAGATTATATAGATGACAATCTGTCATCTAAGTATATCCTACATTTTCCAATTTGTAAATAATAAAATGTTCTATTTTTTAATGGAAAAATGAATCATCGTATTTGAATGGCTTGACCACAAAATACTGTTTCTGGTGCACTAATAGGTTCGAGATGTGTAAAGGAGTTTTCTGTAACTTCTACTTAGAAAATGCCAGATTAAACTATGTTAAGTTTGATTAAACTGCAGGATTCCTAAGAGTCCATATGTGCTGATATGTTTTAGGAATTTAAGAGGGGCATAGGACATTGAGCATTTTTTCAAAGCTCTTTTTGCGTTTTAATGATTTTATTTCAATGTATAGAGCAGCTCACCATGAGTGATAAGCCCTCTTGCATCATGGTCTGGAAAGCTAGGCACAAACTCCCAGCCTTGTGTCTGGACAAGAGACGATTGTCATTGCAATGACCTGAGACAAATGTGCAAAGGACAACCCTAAGCATTAGATGAACACACACCTTCCCTCAGTGGGAAGAACGACGCCCAGGGTAACTGCTTCTAGTGCACAGTTCAGTGGATTTCTTTTGCAATGTCTTTGATTCCTCTAAGTTGCTGGGAAAGAGTGTTGTTGAGGACGAGCTGTGGAGGTTGATGGGCAAAAGACTTGCTGTGAGTTCCTTGGGCTGCTCTTAGTTCTGCTGCCAGCGTAGGGTTCTGTGCAACCTTCTACCTGGCTGCCTCCAGATTCTACACGTCTCCTTTACAAGTATCCTTGGAATATACCATGTTCAGATGTGTTGACAGCAATTTAAAGCCAACTATTAGATTACTTTTTATCATAAGTGGTTACATCAGGGCCCTGGAAATTGAGAATTTTTTCTGTCCTGCAGTTTCTGAGGCCCAGAGAGGTTGTAGCTACTGACATCATTCCCTAACTTCCTTTGTGGGGACTGGAGGGGATAGGGAGGTAGCCACGTGGATTGGTGTTAATGGAGTAATGTGAATCTCTTGCCAGCCTTTTCCTACTGGATTTCCGAGATTACCAGTCCTATACCTCACCTTATGCACTCTCTTTTCCAATTATCAGCGAGAAGAGAGAACCAAGACTTGGTACACTCTATAGACTTTGATCAAAAGGAAAGCAGCAACTCCTGTCTCTTTGATGTTCTCACCTTCGACCAGTTCCTCAGCAGCATCTTAGGTTTTCTCCATTTCAATCAATCGTGTCCTCTCAGATAATGACTGGTGCCATCATTTGAATGCGTGTCCCCCAAATTTATACGTTCAGGTTTGTTTGTGACTGGATTAAGAGGGTGAAAACTTAATTTGACTATGATGTTGAAGACGGAGGTTAGGGTTGACCTTGTGATTCATTTCTGGTGAGTTTATAAGAAGAAGGAAGAAGACCAAAGCAGAGACATCTGAACACAGGTACGTGGTGTCCTGCCCTCTACCATGTTAGGACACGACCAGAAGACCCTCACCAGATGTGGCCCCTGGAGCTTGGACTGCCAGACAGTGACCTGAATAAACTTCTACAGAAGTTACCCAGACTCAGGTATTGTCTGTAATTGGCAACAGAATGGACTACAACCACTTGCTTCTAGGTGGATCTGCTAATTTATTTTACCCTTGTCTTTAAATAAAATGCAAGGTACTGAAATATTTTTGAGCTATTTATTGCCTGAATACCCAGGAATGATCTCTTTCCAAGAATGTCGATGCAACTTTGTCTAATGTATTCTATTTCTCCTTATTAGTTTTTATATACGGCTTGTAGGATTCCGAGGGAAAAGCTATAATGTCCAGATGACACTTACTATGTGTCTGTGTGCCTTAACAAGTTAGGGACATTTATGGAAGTCCTACAATTTCTTTTGACTTAGATATGAGACTTTTTTTTTTATTCATGTTCTAACTTCTTTTATGTGCTATTGGGACACATCTTATTGATATTTGAATCTGTAAAGCTTAATTAAATGTCTAGAGTGGACACTGTTTCTGTTTGATAGAAAATGACAAAAGTTCTTGAGCTCTGCTTATAAATCAGTATCCCAGCCATAATCTGAGTTTTAAAATTACTGAAGTGGGAATTTAAAAACCCATCAGATTCTCATTTTCATCTCAGAGTTTGTAAAATTCACATGATCTTTTGAATGGCCATGTATCTTGTGATCACCTGTCTCCTCTCCAATATTCTAGGTCTCATTTAATTGGCCTTTAGTTTTTGACCCCTGACTTGGGGTACCTAACTTTGTAACCTAACAACTAACTCCTAGGCCTATTTCCTAACAATGATAAAGGGCATCAACAATGGAAGATTTTTCTTTGTTTTATTTTACTTCAGAGAGAGAGGCAGAGACACCCCCAGCTTCACACTATGACCCGCCCTAGCCTCAGCCAGCCGGGTCACGGGTAGGCGTGTGGTCGGCGTGTGTAGAGAGGCTCAGGACCCTCCCACGTGGGTCTAGTTGTGTTACTGCTGTGCTACCACCAGCCCCTTCTTTTAAAAACTAGTAACAGGGGAACCAGCAGTTAGCGTAATGGCTATGTCGCTGGACTCCCACGTAGTCGACCGCGGTTCGCGTCTCGGACCCGGTGGCTTACAACTCACGCCGGGCGCGTGTGCGTGCGTGCCCAAGATCCCGAGAGGAGAATGGAGGAGAAGGGATTGCGGCGTGACCATCCCCCCTGGGGGGTGATTTCTTGCTTTCTGTCTCTATGTCTCTCTCTATCTGTCTGGCGAGCGCACGCGCCCTATAGCGAAAATAACCTCTCAAAAAAAAACAAAAAAAAAACTAGTAACAGCAGTGAACCTGTCTCAGTGAGGCCAAAGTGTCATTGTATTCCTGGCACTCAAATAGAAGAAAGAAAGAGCAGAGTGACTCCCAGCCTGATGGAAGAGCCAGTGTCTGCAACCGCCCTTGAGGAGCTCATTCCTGCTGCAATAAAGGAAGGCTGAGGAAGCCATGAGGGGCAGCCTTGCCTGGTATGCCAGAGGCGGCTCACTTCTCCATGTTGGGCTCTCAGTTTCCTCTATTAGAGTAAGAAGTGGATAAACTCTACTCCTGCCTACGGCTTCCCTAAGGACAGCCCCCATGCAAAATGTTCCAGAGAAGCTACTTTTGCATCTGTCCTGGGGAAGATTCCACTTGGCTCTGTCTTCTTCCGGATCATCCTTTAACTTCTCCTAAAGGAGAAGGTAGGATCTGCCCAGGGTCCTTCCTGAGAAAGACGTGTTCCTTAGAGGGAAAAGGGACAACACTCGTGGAGAAGCTTTGGGAACTGGATGTGCAGGTGAGGTCTTCTAAAGCTAAAACCAGCCAAGAGGTGAGGCACTTGCTTGGGCCGTACCCACCTGTCTTAGGTATTTGCCTCGCTGATGTCATGTGGTGTGGAAGTCTCCTTCTGGTGGCTGAGAATGATACTAAAGAAAGTCAGCATCATTCTAGGGGTGGGAGTAGGGGTGAGGAGGTGGGGTGGGGTGTGTGTGTGTGGAGGGGGAATGTCCCTGGCCAGGAGGCCGGAGGTGCCCCAGGAAGCTGTTTCCTCTGAATAGTTAAATGGCTGCCTCTCAACTTGCACAATGTCACATTGAATTTGAAACAGGGAACTTTTTATATTTTTCCCCTGATTGTGCTGGCACCTGGCAGATGCCTATTTACCACAGGCATCAATACACATAGTAATCAAAGGAAATCAGAGGCACAGATTAGCAACAGCTGCAAGTCATTAGTGACAGACACGGGGAAGCACAATTCCGCACCCAACTTTGAAATAACCAATATGAGTATTTCAGAGCACAAGGGTTACCGCAGGGCACTCGCTACCACGAGAGCAGCCAAACAATAGCTGGGCTTGTCTTTCACGAGAGCCCTTTCTCGAAGGCAGCAGCACGCACTCCATGTTATAAACCAATCAATCACGCGGTATTGGTCCATTAACATGGGCCCTTTGCAGAGAGCCTGTGCCCATCCGATCTTCTGACCAAAGGTCATCTGAACTGAGAAATAACCTCTGGCCGGTGGAAAACGTTACCTCCTATTGTAATTTCAGTGGTGAGAGTTCTGGTGTGTTTCTGATGCCTTAATTATATTATTAATCTAGTCGGAAAGGAGCAGTTAGGGAGAAAAAGAAGACATTCCCTTTTCCCCTTTGATCTCATTTCTCCCCTACATTTCTATTTGAAATCAGCTCTGATTGATAGCTCTTACATATTTTCATTGGCAGCTCTAACCTAAGCCTACTCCAAAAAATACTATTCAATTTTTAGCTTTTCCCTAATCAATTCATTCAGTGTCTCGGTGGAATACAAGCTGGTCATTTAAAAATTTCTAGCTGTTGCCTGATACATCCCAAAACAAATTTAGCCAGCATGGGTTTCTATTTTAGACCATCTCTGGAAATGCAGATTTACTGTACAACTGGGTAATGACTTAGAGATAAACAGACACAGCGAGCTGCTGTCTGATTACCAGGACTGGGCGAAATTTAGCTTTATGTATATATGTGTGTGTGTGTGTGTATGTACACACACACACAGTAATAATTGGACCATTAGACCATAGGATGTAGATTACATTGTTCTCATTGCTACATGTGGTCTCTTCTCTCTTCATTTGATATTAAGGTTCAATAATTTCTTTTCTGACTTAGAAGTTGCTCTTTTCCCCTGCTCTCCCTCATCCAAAATATCTTCTGAATGTTTTTCTAAAAATTCTTATGATAATAAGTAACTCATTATGGAGATTAGAATAATGAGGGGGGGGGAAATTCCACCTTTTACCTAGTGTAGAGCCAACCCTTAACTATCAGATTTTCATAACAAGCAACATACTGTGTTTTAAAGGAGAGCTTCCAGAGAACATGAATTCCACGAGGCATCTGGTACCTCCTAGGAATTCAGAGGCATATAATAAATAGTTCTGTCTGTTGATTTTTTCCACTCTCTAAGTATTATTTCATACTTGATTCAATGCAAAAATCTCCAGGTTTAGGTAGATTTAATTTCTTAGTCATTGCATGAGGAAGCAAAGGTATGATATAAATGTATAATTTGATTTACTAATTAGATCAACACATATTTATTGAGTACATCTACTGTGTCTCAGGGAATCTTTTAGGCACTGTGGATACAACAGCATAATTAACAAATGATCTGGTTATAATGTACTCAGCTGATGGTGAGGCCATAGACAGCTTACATCAGGGGTGGCAGTCTGATTACAGCTCTTCATTGCATGCGTCTTCCCCTCCCTTTCTTCTTTTCCTTTTTTCTTCCTTGCCCACTCTCATTCTTTTCCCCTCCCTCTCCTTTATTTATACTTTATTATTTGCACATCAGAGGGACAAAGACAAGCATTGGTTGGTTACACAGGATTACTTGGTTAAATAAAATGTATGTTTTAAAAGATTTAATCTATATTAGGATACATTTTCTGTAATGAGCAAAGCACCAAATTTCAGTGGCTAGTAGAAGTCACTGAAAATGCATGGTGGGATTCCTAGCTGGTGGGAGGAGTCTTCATCCATGCAGTGACTCAAGGACTCAGGCTCCTCTTATCTAGTGGTCTTGCTAAGACTTGGGATTCCCTCCAGCTGGTACAAAGGGAAGTAGAGGGTGAAGAAGACACAACTGGTTCTTAACCAACTTGCCCTGAAAGAGACAGATGATCACTTCTGCTCATATACCATAGGGAGAGCTGTCTAGATGGTCCTACCTAGACAAAAGGGGACTTGTCAGTTCTTAGTTGTGGGCTGACCAAACACTTGGAGGTGACAGTTTTACGTCATAAAAGTGGGGGGACAGACTTGAAAATCCTCTTTTATGGTAACAAGTACCACATAAGCACCTAACTGACCACATATGATATCCAAGTATTAACGTAAGGTAACGTGAATATAGATGTAGGGACAAGTAACACACTCATGGAAGGACTCAGAGAAGAGGCTGCTGAATCAAAACCTTAAAGGGCTTCAGCTAGCAGAAAACAGAAAGGAGCATGTTGGACCTGAACAAAAGTATAAAGCTGCAAAGTACCTGTCTAGAGATTGGTGAGCTGGTTGATCCAGGTGCCTAAGAATGGGGGGGGATACTGGGGCCTTGTGGGCTGGGCCTTGTGCAAGAATTAGAATAGGAATGTGAATGTGTGCTGTGAGAGCTTCAAATACAGGTCTTCTGATCCCATGCCTTTCTTGGATACTTCACTACATGTAAGGGGTCTTCAGGAAGTTCATGGAAAGGCCCAGCCTAGCTAGTACAGCAGTGTACTGGATTGCAGTGCTGGGCCACATGGCCAGCCACCAGTTCAGATCCTCAGCCCGGTTGACCTGCTGGGCATGGGCGTTCATGCCCAAGATCCTGACGAGCTGGAGAACTGGAGAAAGAGGATCCTGGTGTGATGAGATCCCATTGAGAAGGCTTCTTTGCCTTTCTCTCGCTTGCTGTCTATCATGAATGAAAATAAAATTTTAAAACTTTAAAAAGTTCATGAAAGGTGTGTATTATACAAGTTATGTATGGATTCAAAAATTTTGCACCAAAATATCTATATTTTAATCCCATTTTTTCCCCACAAAATTTTTTGAGGTACCTTCACTTATGAAAGGAATTGAGTTGTAGAATTTGAGAGGTCACAAGTGACTTAGTAAGATATAAAAGGCATTTGGTTTCTAAAAGAGGAAAACAGATCCTTGAAGATCTTGTTATTTATTGGATAGGAATGTGCCATCTTACAAAAGAGGTCCATTAGAATATTTTAATTCTCCCATCTGACATCCAGGTTGCTATGGCATCATATATTTACGGTCCTTTCCTTTCCCTCCAATACTTGTAATAGCGAATGTGCTTTATTATGGTCAGTTCAGAGTTCCAGGTGGCCAAAGAGTCAGAGGTTGTCTCAACTCTTACAAGTGAAGACCTTGCACCATCCTTGGCATGTCTCCTGAGCCAAGTTTACTAAGAAATGCATCATTAGAGCATTAATGTGGGAAGCCAGCTTTGAGACGACCCATTGCTTTTCCGAAAAGTTTTAGTAACCAAGATCAGGAGGCTGTAAGAAATTGCAGGATTTTGAGGTCCCTGCATCCAAGGCTTATGCTTATCAATTGCATTGATAATTTTATAATGGATATTTGCTTTCCCTTTCCTTTAGATGGTCTTAAGCTAGTTAGCAAATATTATTACCCCTTTCTATGTTCAATTTTTTTATGAACGCAGACTAGTGTGGTGAAGTAAATTTATAAGCTTTAATAATTAACCTAAGCAATATTTAATGAATATTAGTTGAACTTTGTCAAGGCTTGGGGTTGAGAAGAAAGAGAGAGAAATATAAACTGTGGTTTCTGCTTGTATTTGATGGAAAGGATGAGGCTGTATATAAATAACTCCAATACCACAAAGAATGTGAAAATTTCCATAAGGAAGGAGTGGGTAGGAGGGAGGAACTTTGTTACTGGAGGAAATCAGAAAAGGCTTAATGCTGCAGGTGCTCTGGGTACTAGGTTTGAAATTCACAGGTGGAAGGAGATTAACCTCGAAGGGGAGCTGGAACTGAGGCATGGAGTTGAGTAAGAGTGTAACTGGGGTCAGGAGGCAGGGCTGCATGCATGGAGCAATGTAAATGGCCAGAACTAGCCCACATAGCAGAGACCAGGCACCTTATTGCCAATTGCTACTCCAAGGCCCATGCACTGGGAAGGCTGAGCAACCTAAAGTCCTCCCCCACTTCAGAGAAGGAGTGTGGATGCTGGCTGCTGCAGAGCAACCAATCAGAACAGTACCAGTTTCAATAATGGACCAATGGACTGTTGGTTGAGTTGACCAATCAGAGCTGCATGAGTTTCAATTCTTCATTTGCATACATGGACCTGGTTGAAAACTTGGGTGGGAAGGTACTTTTCTATAGAAGTCTGTAGTTCTTCCCTGGGTGTAGTGTTTTTAGATTTTTGGTATAAGGAGTGTATACTCCAGAGAGACAGACAGAAATCAAGAGACAGAAAGTGAGAAATCACCCACAGTGGGCATGGCCATGCCACAATCCCTTCTCCTCCATTCTCCTCTTGGATTTTGGGCATACCTGCACACTTGCCATCAACTTTTTTTTTTTAATTTAAATTTTTGCTTTAAGGAATGTGCGCTTGCCCGATAGAAACAGAAAGAAAGTGAGAATTTGTCCCCCAGGGTGGAATGACCAGGCTGCAATCACATCTTCTTCATTCTCCTTTTACGATTTTGGGCATACACACATGTGCCCAACATGAATTTTAAGCTGCTGTCTCCAGGACTTGAACCATGGTTGACTATGTGAGAATCTAGCGATGTAACCATTATACCAATTGCTGGCCCTTCCTGCTGTGAGTTTTAAGCTGCTGGGTCTGGGACTCAAACCACTGTTGACTATGTGGGTCTCCAACAACATAACCATTATGTGACCTGCTGGTCCTGAGAACAGGCCTTTCGAGCAAACCTACCAGGTGCACGGTTGTCATCACTGGTAATCAAGTCTTCCTCTTGGACAAACGTGCCAGAGTCTGGCTTTTTGGTAGTGACTGGCTGTATTGAGTAACTGATCCTGGTGTTCTATTTGGTTCTGTAACAGGAGGAGGTGGGAGAGGGGAGTGGTGTCAGGAATGTTCACACTGCAGTCTTCCATGTAGGGTCTTGAATATATGGTACTGGAGCCTGGATCTAAAATGAGAAGGATTTGGACTGGCCTTGTGACCTAGTGATTAGGGGAGATAAATCCCACACGGCCAATTCTGTTTCAAATCCTGGCCTTGGCAAACTGAAAACCATGCCAGGTGCATGTACGTGTATACCCCCAAATCCCAGTAGGATGGAGAAATGAGAAGGGATTGATTGTGGTGTGACCAAACCTCAGTGTGGGTTGCTTTCTCCCTCTCCCTGTCTGTTTTTGCAAGTGTACATATCCACTGCCAATTAAAAAAAAAAAAAAGGGAAAAAAGTGGGAAGGATCTACTTCCAAGCTTTCACGTCAAGAAGGTATAACCCAATTGTATTGACCAGGACCCTGAAGCTCAGAGATGGTCTCCTTACTGCATAAGGAGGAAGAGTCTTAGATAGCTCCAGGCAGGACATATGAACACCAGGTCAGGAGGGTCTGAGGACAAAGGACATGAGCCCTTGGCTTTGAGCTAGGACAGTGTGTTTCTCTCAGGGGAAGTCACTAACTATGAACATGTTGAGGGATTTGTGGGGAGTTGGGGAGAAGGTTCTTCTTCCCCACCCTACCCTCATCTCTAACCTGGAGCTTTGATTTCTACTTTTTTGTTTTGTTTTCCTTCTGTGTTGGCCCAATTATCCTTAATATTCCATGTCAGAGTTCTGTGGGTTAGAAGGACTGCTTATAAAATATAAATACAAATGATGACTCAGAAAAACTTTTGAGAGAATGAAGAGGCAAAATTTACTATAGCTTGAAATGGGTAAGTGCTGGCCAATTGGCATTTTTTTTTTTTTAACCATAAAATATAGAATAGAAAACGCTAGAAGATTTCCTTTTTAGAACTTGGTAAGAATGATAGCAGATGAACATGTGGCAAAATCAAGGGGGGATTTTACTCACATATGAAAGTTTCTAAGAAATCTAGTTGAGTCTGGTTTCAGTATTTGCTGAAGTTTATGGCTGTGTCAACAAAGACGGGTTAAAGTAAGCATATTTTAGATCCTAAACAGAGCAGCCTCACAGTCTGGAATAGAGAGTAGCTTTAAAGTGCTTTGAAATGGGTTTCCTTTTCTTTCCTTCCAGCTGTGCCCAGCGCTGGGGGAGATGAACTGGCATGTTCTTTGTACATAGCAACGTACCCAGCCTGGAGACTGAGGTGCGTGAGATTCAAATCCTTCAGTCCTTTCAGTGCATTGAAACTGGAGTTGGGGGAAATGGATTGGGGAAAGGTGCTTAACCACTCAGCCTGGCACTTCAACACCTGAAACGTTTTAGTCAAATTCTCCAAAACAGAGCTGATGTTCTGCTTGGTCAAACTGTGCCAATAAGATGGAGCAGCTCTTAAAATACCCCTCCTGGCATTCGCCTCTGCACCATTTGTCCTGTCTCGACTCCTGTTATTTCTCTAATGCTCTAGTAGCCCTAATTTGAATAAATGTGGTGAAGAAGGGCATTAATATCCAGCTGAGGTCCAGCCTGGTCATGCAATTGGTAGCAAGCTGACCTTCAGTGCTGGAAGCCACATGGCAAATGGTAGATTTGGATCCTTCTGTTGGTCTGAAGTACAGGGTGTGTACACATGTGGTCAACATGCTGGCAGCTGGAGGGCTGTGAAAAGAGAATCATGGTGTGACAAGACCCTGTCTAGGGTGCTTCTCTCTCCTCCTCCACCTTCTGCATACACAGTCTTTATCATGAATATTATATATATATAAATATATATATATATATAAATATAAATATATATAAATATATATATAAATATATATAAATATAAATATATATATAAATATATATATAAATATATATATAAATATAAATATATATATAAATATATATATAAATATAAATATATATAAATAATATATATATAAATATATAAAAATATATATAAATATATATATATAAATATATATATAAATATATATATAAATAATATATATATAAATATATATATAAATAATATATATATAAATATATATAAAAATAATATATATATAATATATAAATAAATAAATAAATCCATGGGACCAGCAGGTGGCATGGTGGCTAAGGTGCTGGACTCCCATATGGCTGATGGTGGTTTGAGTCTCAGACCTGGTGGCTTGCTTTCTCTCTCTTTGGTCAAATAAAAAAATTATATAACAAATGAAATGAAATAAACAAAGAAATCAAGGTGAGCTTATTTTACTTTTGTATGTTCTTGATTTAACTTGCAATTCTCTACCCTGATAAGAGTTGTCTTAGTTGCCAAGTTGATTAGTCTGCTGAGCACTTATGACCATGCAACCCAATATCTCTTTGTTATACATTTATTTTACCCCAATGCAAATTAAATTTTCTAAGGACTGGGTGGGAATTTTGATCTTCTCTTAATTAAAGGCTCTGCATTTATTGTGCCTAAATATATTTTTTATAAACGCAAGTATAAACCATGTTTTCTTGAAATGTTTTATGTTGTTTCTTTTCAACTTTATGGTTTGAATTAGGAAAATTTTGTAAGAATAATACTTTTTAAAATCTATTTCTGTTCTTGTAATAACAAAGACCACATATTAGAGGTAGAGGATTTTTCAAATAGTCTTTAATATTAGGAAAACTTACTGGCATGAGAGTTAATTTAACAGAGAGGATTCAAGGAAGATGGAGTAGGAAGCATCAGAAATCTGTCTCCCTATCCCAACAAGTATACTGGCATAATCTGTCTAAGCTGTTTCAGCACAATAGTTCTATTAAAGGTTTGCAACTTTCAGGGAAAATCATGAATAGTAAACTGTGCTTAAGTCAATTTCAGCTCTTAGCACAGTAGCAGTACCCATGCCCCTACCTCAATCCCATGGCAGGAAGTGGTGCACATGTTCCTGGAGAAGCTTGGACACAATTTGAGGGAATCAGGGTGGGCAAAAAGTTCACTGTTGTACAAAAATCAGTAATCTGTGCTCTGATTGCTGGCTGCTGCCTCTAATCACAGAGGCACAGAAAAAGAGGCAGTAGCTATTATTTTTGCATCTCCCCCACATTGATATAAACTTCCCCTCCTTTGACTAAAGTGACTTTCAGATGATTTAGGGGGTCCCATTCATTCTTATATTTTACTCTTTGTGGAGCCAGACATTAAAAATAAGATATTTAGAAGCAGACATACATAAAAGAAATTAGAAAGTGTGCATATCCAGGGAAAAGTGTAACCTCCGAAAAGATCTGAGAAGAACTTAAATTTACATCTCAGCACACAGTCCAGAACAACACAAAGAACCACAACAATGAAAACTAGAAAATACTGGGAGAAAAGACGATCTGATATTCAAAGTTACCACAATATTAGATTCGAGTGTCCTTTTCAACAACAACAAATCACAAGACATATAAGGAAACAGGAAAGTATTTGTCATTCAAAGGAAAAAAAAATAAACCAACAGAAGTCCCTATAAAAGATATTGATAGAGCTTCTGTTAGTCAAAGATGTAAAATAATTGTGTTAAAGATGCTTTAAGATTGAGAGGAGGGCCCAGCAGGTGGTGTGGTGGTGAGGGTGCTGGACTCCCAGATGACTGACTGTGTTCCAAATCCTGAACCTGAAGGCTTGAAAATCACACTGGGTGCATGTGTGTGCATGCCCCAAATCCTGATAGGAGAATGGAGATGGAGGATTGTGGTAAGGCTATCCCCACTTGGGAGTGATTTCTCCCTCCCCCCCTTTGGCAAACACACACACCCTATCACAAAAACCTAAAAGAAGAAAAAAAAAGATACGGAAAAATATAATAAAAAAGACACATACATACATAACCCTTGGAAAGAAACTAAAAAAGTTATGAGCTGAAAAGAACATAACTGGAATAAAAAACTTACTAGAAAGATTAAAATACTGATTTCATCAGGCAGAAGAAAGAATAAGCAAACTTGAATAAAGAATAAAGGAAATTATCATGCCTCAGGATTAGAAAGGAAAAAGATTGAAAAAGTATGAATAGAATACATGACACCTGTAGGACCTCCTTAAACAAACCAACATATGCATTGTAAAAGTCCCAGGAAAAGAAGAAACAGAAAAGGAAAGAGAATATTTGAAGAAATAGTAGCCAAAATTTCCCCAAATTTGATTAAAAAGCATGAATATAGACATGTAAGAAGCTCAACAAACTCCAGATAGGATAATACTCCAAGTAGGATAATTAGAAAGAGACTTATTCCAAGACACACAGTAATCAAACCTTTGAAAGCCAAAGAGAATTTCAATAGCAGCAAAAGAAGAGATATGTCACATACAATGGAGCCATACAAAGTCATCTTTATTTTTCTCATCAGAAACTTTGGAGACTAGAAGGCAGTAGGCTGGTGTATTCAAGGTGCTGAAAAACCAACAAAAAAATCCAACTTGTCAACCAAGAATCCTGTTCCTGACAAAACTGTTCTTCAAAAGAGAGAAAGAAATTATGACATTCCCAGATAAGCACAAACTGAAGGAGTTATTACCACTTTACCTGCCCTACAAGAAATGCTAAAGGAATCCTGCAAGTTGAGATGAAAGGGCATTAGACAGTAACTTGAAACACTATGAGAAAATAGAGGTCTTAATAAAGATACATGGGTAATTATAAGAGCTAATGTTATTATGGCAGTTTGTAACTCTCTCTCTACACGAGTAAGAGACTAATACATTAACAAAAACTATTAGCCTAAAAGCTAGTATTATAACTTTGGTGTTTAACTTCGCATTTGGTTTTCTATATAGTTTTAGAGGCTAATGCATTGTAAAAATTGTTTTTGCACCTACATGTATAAAGAAATTTTGTGACATCGGCAACTGAAAGGGGTAGAGACAGAGCTGTAAGGAGGCAGTGTTTTTATGTTATTGAAGTTAAGTTGGCATGAATGCAAATTAGATTGTATAACTGTAGGATAGTAAATGTGATCCCTATGGCAACTACTAAGAAAATACTATATACAAAGGAAATGAGAAAGTCATACATTTCACTATAAAAACTGACACAGGAAACAGTAATGCAGGAAATGAGAGACAAAAAGCTATAAGGCTCATAGAAAACAAATACCAAATGACCCAAGTAAGGCCCTGTTTATTGGTTAGCCTTAAAAAGGAAGAAAATTCTAGTGTATGCTACAACATGGATGAACCTTGAGGACATTATGCTAAGTGACATAAGCCAGTCACAAAAAGATAAATACTATATGATTGAATTTACATGGGCTATTTAGAATAGTCAAAATTATAGAGACCAAAAGAAGAATGGTGGTTGGTCAGAGCTGGTGGGAGGGAAGGATGGGGAGTTAATGTTTAATGCGTATAGAATGTCAGTTTGGCAAGACGTAAAGAAGTCTGAAGATGGATGATAGTGAAGGTTTTCAACGATCTGAATGTACTTCATATCATCGAGCTGTTCTTAAAAAGTGATTAATTTTATGTTGTATATATTTTGCCCCTGTAAATCAGAAAAAAAGCTAATATAGTATATATTATTTAAAATTTTGACTTTTGCCAACCGCTTTGTTATCTGTCCCCTTTGAGTTCAGAGCCTTGTCTGATGTGTATCAGAGAAGTGTCTACACAGCACCTGGTGTGTAATAGGTACTCAAAAAAGTTCTTAAATATGCTGCGTGAATATATTTTCTCATTTAAGCATCACAACTACTTTATGAGCCTGACAGGACATAACCAGATGTATGTTGTATCAAGTTATTGGGAACGCTCAGTTGGTAATATTGAACCATTGCCTACTGTATATATGCGGGACTAGATTCCTTTGTCTCTCGTCACTACATTTTCATCAACTGTTCAGTACAAAACTGTGTTTTATGTGCATTTCTGTTTAAAGACACCTTATTCAATACATACTGCTATTTCATTAGCATTAAGCACACAGCCAACAGCGTTACAATTTCTGCCGGAAGGAAGCTTATCTAACAAATGTAATTCTTAAGACACATTGCAGCCTTTTTGTGTTGAAGAGCTCTAGACGGCACTTCAACGATATGCTTGGGGCCATTATAAACAGCAAAATCATAACAAAAAAGCACAACAATGTGAAAAATGTGCATTAAACAGACCTCAAAAAGGAAATTTGTTTTAAGTATCAGAGCTGACACCAGAAGGCAGAGCGTTGCTTTGTTCCACTTTAGTTGGGAACATTTGCTTCAGGGGACTCCAATTTTGTGCCTCTGTGATGACCGTGACAGCACCATGAGTATTGATTTTGGAGTTGCAAACAGCTATGAGTGAGCAGGTGAATCTGAAAACACAGAATGCATGAATGATGAAGATTGACTGTATTAATGTGTCCTTTTTTGTGTATTTGTAAAGTGTAGAAAACAATCCAAAAAGTTTTTCAAATTCAGAAAATTTGAGGTTATACAAGTAGAACTGGTACCTATGTCTTCTGCCTCTTGGGTCCGCGTCCATTCCAGTATTCCAGGTGACTTTCTAAGGGAGTGGAGAGGGACCTGTGATCAAGCTCATTAGCATATAGATAGCCTATTTTTGAACAATATGTTGTATTTGCGTTTAAAGTTATTAAGCTCTATAACTTATTTTTTGAGAGGTTTTTGCGTAGGGCTTGTGTATTCACCAGAGAGAGATACAGACAGAGACAGTAAGAGGAAAAGTTGTAGAGCAGCAGCAGTAGCAGAGAGGGGCAGTGTCTGAAGGCTTGGAAATCACACTGAGTGTATGTGCCCAAAATCCCAAGAGGAGAACCAAGGAGAAGGGATTGTAGTGTGGCCATCCCCTGCAGGAGGCAACACCTCTCTATCCCTCTGTCCAGTGCATGTGTCCTATAGCAAACTAAAACACAAAGGAGGGGAAGCAGCCCTGGAGACGAGAGGTCCCAGCTCACAGAGAGAAAGGTGGGCTCTGCAATGACGTGGCGAGAGTCTGTCTCCACAGAACAGATCTCCTGGTCTGTAAGGTACTCTCTGATGAAAGCTTTTATCCCGTCCTCTATGGAATCGCTTGTTTTTCAGTCCCAGAGCACACAGTTGGACAGTCACCATGCAAGACTTTAATTTTAGGTCTATGATATCAAGATGATAAAATACAGCTGTGTATTCTAATGTTAGAAACGAGAAGACTATAACTGTCCTGCATGTAATGTTGGCTTTATGACCTGCTGTATTTTCATAAAGCATTTCCTAAATTGTGTTCCAGAGAATATTAGCATTCCATGCAATCTTAAAAGGTTCTTTGTACAAAAAAGTCTTTATGCTCACAAGAGTGTGGGAAACATTGTCGACTTCTCAGAGCTGCTAAGTTTGCACATGGTCACCCTCTCAGAAATTGCAATTGTGGAGCATCCAGCAATGTCTCCCCTGGCTTGGAAATGCTGTCTGGCAGTCTTATGTTACAAAATTCCAGGGAAAGAGAGAGAAGAGAAAATTGAAATTTCCATTGTGCTGAGATAGGAAAGTCAAATGAGATGGAGTTATGTTTCCTACTGTAGACCCCGTAGAACCCTCGATGTGAAACAGGTCTCTGGCGGTGATGCTCTTGTGGAGAGACATGATGTACTTGCTCCGGGGTGCAGAGAGCAGAGTTCCCTTCTGCCCATGCAATGCACAGTGAGCAAACCCAGAGTACTCCTTCCTGAACCTAGAGTGTGCTGTGGTGACTATAAGATCTTTTCCACACCCAGGGATCAAGGAAGGGTTCCTACAAGTGTGGGGTCACGGCAGATTGTACGGTGGTTTCCTTGCAGCCCCCAAGTGTGCCTAACTAGAACCTGTGATGTGACTTTATTTGGAAATAGGGTCTTTCCAGATGTAATTGATGGAGGGATCTCTAGATGAGATGATCTTAGATAACCTGGGTGGAGTTAAATTCAAGAATAGGTGTCTTTGAAGGGAAAAGGCAGAGGGAGATTTGAGACACAGAGAGAAGACCTTGCAAAGATGAAGGTAGAGGTTGGAATTAGGTAGTCACAAGCAAAGGGACTTCTAGAGCCACTGGAAGCTGGAGGAGTGAAGGGAGGATTCTCTAGAGTGGAGGTAGGACAGCCCGACCAACATCTTGAGTGGATTTCTGACCTCCAGAGCTGTAAGAAAATACATTTCTCTTGTTCTAAGTCACTGAATTTGTGGAGGTTGACTATGGTGACCCTATGAAATGCATTCAGGGCTTTAGGTGAGGCAAGATAAAAACTGACAGGGATCATTTTGTAATGTAACCATGACAAAATGGTGTAATGGTTACATCACTGGACTCCCATGTAATTGACCATGGTTCAAATACTGGACCCAGCAGCTTAAAATTCATGCTGGGTGCATGCTTGTGCATGCCCAAGATCCTGAGAGGAGAAGGGACTGTGGCATGACCATCCCCCCTGGGGGGTGATTTTTCACTTTCTGTCTTTCTGTCTCTGCGGCAAGTGCTTGTGTCTTATAGCAAAACTCTCTTTAAAAAAAAAAAAAAGTCGGAGAAATGGGCAAAGTTAGAAGATGAAGACTAGTCAGTTCTTATGGCAAGGATCATACCAGAGACGCCTCTGGGAAGTGAAGACACCACGATCTTTTAGCGCTTTCACATGGGGGTGCATAACAAACCCATTTTCAGACGTCACGGAAGGATGGAGGGCATGCAGATTGTCTGTGGATTGGTAAAGAATTAAAGTGGGGTATCTGCAGGAGAATAATGAAAAATGGCTTGCCAAGGGGATAAAGGAAATGCCCCTTGTCTTGGAGAAATCGATGATCTTCGGGTAACGTGACGGGTTTCCACAGTGAGGCCAGCCCAGCCCTGCCCACGGATGGGTCTCTCATCCTTCGGGACTACAGAGCACTCCCTTCCCGGGCCCTACAGTGTGAGTTGCAAGAGGACTGCCCCGGTGAAGAGACTTTCCACACACTTGGGCATTGCAAAGGGAACCATTCTATTGTTCTGTAATAGTCCTGATGGGCCCGTTGACTGAGAGAAACAAGATTTTCCAGGCACATGAAGGATGAGTGACACGAAGGTTACACTGCGTTGCTCTGGGTAATAAAGTCAGATCGCAGAGGCTAAGATCCATAAGTGCAAGAGGAGGCGGAGATATGAGGGCCAGGTGAGAGCGCCTAAGAACAGAGGGCATCCGTGGGTAAAATTGATGGAGGAATGTGGCCTTGAGTAATTCCTTGTAGTCAAGAATGGCCACTCTGGTCATTTTTGATACCCAAAGAAAGTTCCCTGATCTGCGCTATAATCATCCTTTACTGCCCTTGAGCCATCAGTAAAATTCTGTACACAGCACTCTTGTGTTAGCGATGCTTCAGGAAATGCTGAAACACCACGGTGGTGAGTGGTGGGGACATGGCTGATGCGAGGGTGTCACAGAAACTTGGAGTGGAGCAGCAGCAATGGCAGAGATGAGGACCCCAAGTGAACTGCTTCAGGGTAGAGAGGCAGCTCCTGAGGGGGGCTCTGCATCCCCTGCTGTGGGTGGCCTGGGAGCTTTATCTATTAATAGCTATTAAATGGAGATTTTATCTTAGAAACATGGGAGTCATTCAGATGGAAGGTATCTGGGTACCTGAATAAAGTTGGATGTGCCTGGGAGTAGAGGTGAGTGGGCAGGTTTAGATGAGCTTAACTGAGGGGGATTTGAGTGAGCTTAATTGAGCTATTGAGTTCATTGTTTCGTGTAGTTAAGCTTAATACTTTGATAAAGCACCTCCCTCTATTTGGAATATCCCTACAAAGGCTGCATATGTGTAAGTGCTTGGGGGGGGGGTAGTTCTTAAAGACTAAGGAAAGTGGAAGGAAACTATGATAACTAGAAAATGCCAAGAACCTCTGTGAAAAATTGTGCAAGAATGCTAGTACTAGTGACACAGAAATGCGATTCTCATTCAACAAGGAGCAGAGAGAAATGGCACAGGCAGAATGACTAAGGTGTTGAGACGCACTGAGGAGGATTGTAGAGGGAACAGGAAGGCATAATCTGGGATTATCCCACTCAGCACTGAAATCTGAAGCTGTCTTGAGAATGGGGAAACGGTTGGTTTGAACTGCTTACTGAAGACCAGCGAAGGGAGCAATTGATGCTCAGTGTGCCTTCCAGGCTGCCTTACTTACTGGATGGAATGGATTTAAATCCCAGTAACAGGTAGGGGAACAATATCACTCAAGTTGGAGATGCCGTGTCACTCAAGCCTGAGTGACATACTGATGCCTGAGTTAACAGCACCAGAGAGCATTCCTTAGAGATGCTGCTGGTCTGCAGTTTGTGTATGGGGGACTGTTTACTGTGACGTCTTCCTGTGGGATTAGCTTGGCGTGTGGGTCTTGGGGACTCCTCCTGAGGTCTGAGAGAGGATTAGATGACTTGTTCCCAACTGGTCATTTCTCTCTCTGGATGGGAGAATTGGTGCTAATTGATACTTTTTATATCTAATTACACTTAATTTCTTCTGTCTGGGTGCCTTGAAACCAAGAAGAGGAAAACAGTGTTCTACATGCAAATCTCCTCACATAAACATTTCTTAACCTCATTTGCTTTGGGATGGGCCCTAATATAGACTCCTAAGATAAACGCTGTTTCAAGTGCTTTCTTATCTAGTTTGATCCTGTCTCTTGAGTTCCCTCTTCCCGGAAACCATCTGAGATTTCTGTGATGGGAACTGGCTCATGGTCGACTCCCCTCACACGCAACTCAGCTGTGTTTATTATGAACACGCATATTTCCCAGTGCTTCTGTCAGCTAGCTGGAATTGCCCTATAACCTTTAGGTTCATCTCTCTCCCTTTGAACTACCAGAGACAGGGCTCTGGCCACAGCCGTTGTCCAAATGCTTTTGAGGATTTGATCCTGCCTTCAAGACCCTGATGGTTTCCACTTTGGGGTACAGCTTCCTCCCCTGCCCGGTTCTCCACTGCAGTACTCCTCTGCATTGCTGGAGCTCCCTCCTCCAAGTCCTGCATTTCCCCACCTAGATCTAGGGAGTCCTCCCTCCTCCTCTCTCTCAACCCTGGAAACAGACCCCCTCACTCCTGCTCCGGGATGTCTTCCCCAGTTACCTGACTCTGAAGTCCTCCTCTCTAACATCCTGTGAGTTCATTGCCAAATGCACTGATCTGGTGATAGAGGGAGTCAGCCCAGGGACTTGAATGGGAGAGAAGAGAGGCCTGGGAGGACTCCTGAGCAAACGCTGCTCCCTCCCCTTCCCGACATGCTTCCCCCTTTCCTGTCAGTGTCTGTCCTGCCTCACCCTCTGAAGACTCCTCACCTTCTTCTTCCCCTTTATTCTGAAGGAACCCTTGTCTCAGTAAGTCTCTCGCATGTCTGTCTGTCTTGATATCAGTTTTAGGACAGTCCAAAATGGCACCGGTTTCCAGTCTGGCTCTGCTCACCCAGACTTTCGATCCTTCCTCCCGCCCTGGCATGCTCCTTGGGCAAGGGCCCTCCTGGTCCTTCCCCACGTCCTTGGGTTGAGGTTTCCCAGAGACTCCTCAGAAGGCCGCTTCTTTTTGCAGATTGTCTCGCCTTCCCCACAGCCATCTGGGGGGACTCGCTGCTTAAGTATACTCTTCCCGCGGTGTGCTTTCTCAGAGCACGGGGTGCCAGGCACCCTTACATTTCGCAGTCTGAGACAGGAGCAGTTCAAGTTCTTTCTTCCTTTTTATAAAGGCAGGGTCTTTATTTTCTTAAGTATTTGTTTAATTTTTATTATTTTTTAATGTGACCATTGAGAGACAGAAAGTGAGAAAGCAAGTTGTGAGGTCTAGGACTTGAACAGTGGTCAGCCCTGTGGGAGTCGAGCACCTTAACCACCATGCCACCCGCTGGTCTCACGATGGGGTCTTGCAGTGTCACGATCTCCCTACCTCTCAGCTAGGACCTGGTATGCTCCACCGACCCGTTTTTCTTAGACAGGGTCTTACTTTGTGGCCCAGACCAGCCTTGAGCTCATGGTTGTCCCTCCTTAGTCTCCCGAGTGTCTGGGATCACAGGTGTGGGCCACTGCACTCGGCTTTAGGTTGAACTGGGACTTGAAACTGCATCTGCCCCCATGTGGTCCCGGCTGTGGAGCGTGATGTCTTAGCAGTGTGTGCCACTGTGGCTGCGACTCGGTTACTTTTTTCTGAAGCAGCAACAATAAAACTGTTCCAGGTGACTTGCCATTTCCATCTCTAGTTTTTTTTTTTTTTAATTTTTTAAAATTGGTTTGTTTTTAATAATTATTTTCAGAATTTGCTATAGGACACATGTGCTCACCAGAGAGAGACAGAACGAGAGAGCGAGAGAGGGGGGGGAATGAGAAAGCAGGCCACCAGGTCCAGGACTCGAACTGCTTTCAACCCTATGGGAGTCTAGTACCCTAACCACCGTGCCACCTGCTGGCCCCTTCACCTCCGGTCTTAACAGAGGCTCACGTGGCTTTGGGTATTCCTCAGTGAGCACCTTTCATATGTCTGTCTGTCTTCAGGACAGTGGGAGATAACTGAGAGTGGCTCCTAGGGTCAGCTTGTTCACTCTACGACCAAGGGCTACACTGAATTATCTCAGGGGTCTTTTTAGTTGTGTGATTTCCCAGGAAAGTATGATGGACTAATAAGTGATTTTCTTCATTTAAATGTGCAGTTGATTCCATCTGATACTCTAGCTTACGCTTACGTAGCGTTTTCTAATTTGCCAATGTGCATCGCATGTTCTGGTTATCATAGCCGTCTTGTAAAATGGCAGGGTAGATACCAGCTGCCTTTGATCTGTGGGAAGTTTGAAAATTGGGGGCCATTGGTGGTGTGGGCTAAGGTAGCTCTCTGATGTTGACCCACTTGGGAACCTTCTGGGTTCTCATCCAGAGACCTTCCTGAATGTGTGCATGTATGTAGCCTATGATCTGGGGTGGCTGAAACTGGGGGATAGTGTGGAGGGAAGCCCCTGCTAAGGGTGCTCTCTGTCTCTCTCACCCATGGAAGGAAGAACTGATGAAACTTTAAACAAATAATAACTGGAGGCGACAAGTCCAAGATCCTGGCGGAGGCTCTGGGTTGGGTGCCCCTTGTCTACTAATCTAGTCGAGATGGCACTTCATTTCTGTGTGTGTGTGTGTGAAGAGATTTTTGTTATAAGGCACGTATACTTGCCGGAAAGGCAGACAGAGAAATAGAAAGTGAGAAGTCACCTCCCCGGGGGGGGGGGGGGGGGTTGGGGGGTTGGGGGGGATGGCCATGCCGCAATCCTTTCCTCTCTGTTCTCCTCTTGGGATTTGGGGCACACATGCACATGTGTCTGGTGTGAGTTTTAAGTCACTGGGTCTGGGACTCGAACCACAGTTGACTATGTGGGAGTCCAGTGATGTAACCATCATGCCATCTGCTGGTCCCTGTTTCTTTCTTTCTTAAAATTGGCTAGAGGGCATGTGCACCCACTGTGGGGGAGAGACAACAGAGATAAAAAAGCAAAGTGAGAAAGCTCCTCTCTGGGGCACGGTGGCACTGCAGTCCCTTCTCCTCCGCTCTGTCTCTGAGATGTTGGGCACACAAACACGCTTGGTGCTTGTGCTGCCGTTTCAGTACTCAAACCACATCGTGAGCCAGTGGGATCCAGCCGCCTTAACCACCATGCCTCTGGCTGGCCCCTCGTTTCTTTTCCCACTATACCCAGTAATATGAGCTCAGCAGCCCTCACGAAGCCCCTTTCTACTTCTCTATTTCCAATCACCTTGTGGGCAAGGGGCAAGAGAAGATGTCGCAGCTGCAGGTGACTGAAAGGGCCGGGCAGGATAAGTTAGTGGAGCAGGGTCAGGATTTTACAGCAGAGAGGCAGGAGACTGTGCAATTTGAAGGACGTGTGTCCTCTTGAAAGGGACAGGCCCTGCTCAGCCAAACTCCGTGTTCCCATTCCGGAATGCTGGCCCAGGGCCACCAAGGACCCAGGGAAACTGGAGGTATACGCGCTAGTCCGAACTCTGTACTCGAAGATGCTGAAGATAATTTGTAAAAGATTTAAAATCTCACAAGGCCCAAACACACATCTGTAGGTGGTGCTGGGTCTCACAGATCCCCACCTCATGGACCTCTGCTTTGGAGGTTACGAGCATGTTTAAGTAACCACGTAACCCATCTTCTCCAAGATCCTATAAAATAAGTTGGAGAGTTTTGCTACTTCGGTTGAAAGTTTGGTGTGAAGAACACAAATGAGAGTAACTACTAACTGCCAGGTGCCTGCTGTGTTCAAGGGGGTTGCCAGGTGTGTCATCATGAATTCTTTTAGGAATCGTATGCAGGATCTATTATTGTCCTCCTTTTACAAGCTAGGGAGCTAAGGCCCAGAGCTGACCTAAGTTGCTGAGGCCACACAGTTGCTGAGTAGTGGAACCCTAGTGGGACTCTTAGTAGAAGGCTCAAACCCGGGTTTCCAGCCTCAACTGTGTTCTTATTTCCCACACCACATTTCAACATCCTCAGGGAAGACACAGGAAGGATGAAACAGAAAACATGGCATTTCCCTTCTTTCGAAGCGAGTCAAAAGTGGCATCTCTCTACGGAGAACTTGAAAGACAAGCTCAGTCCTCTTTTCTGGAATGGAAGACATGTGCTTATCTTCGGGAAAAACAGAGGAAGGAGAAGGAACAGGGGCTATCTCACAGTAGGGTGAGCTCCTCTTTCCTTTCAAACACTGCGCCAGACATGGGCACTGCCCCAACCAGCTGGTGTCTGGCTTTTGCGTTCGCTCTGTCCGTCTGCTTGATCTTCACGTCCTGTGAGTTGGCCACTGCTTCATTCCTGCTATCTTTTACTTCCATTTCCAGATAGCAAGCATCAGGGGAAAAAAGATCTTTTGTTTAGGGTCTGAAGTCAAGTCCAAATATAACAAGCTCCAGTAGCTTCCCCCACCCACCAGGGTTTAAAACCAAATTCCCTCTGCCCAGATGGCTGCTACAGAAAGACAGAGCATTCACCCACTGCTTCCTCCTCTCGTTGGCCGCCCCCTGATTATAGCTAATGACTCCCAGCTGTATTGCCTCCAAAGACTTGGGGGAGATGGATCTTTAAAAAAATAATTTAATAACTAGATTCCTCCAGGGATGGATGGGTTGGCGCCAATCTCGTTGGAGTTCCGGCTCGCTCAGGATCTGGATGGAGAGTGTGCCTTGGGAAGGGAGGACAGTTGTTATGTATATTTTGAAGCCCTCTCAATGTTCCCTATAAGAATTTGATGGATTATTTTATAATTTAAGGTGAAAAGCTTACATCTCCAAATATTAAAAAGTGAACAAAGTAAGGATACATTTGTGTAACACATGCTTCAACTCCGAAGGATTTGAAGAAATGTCTCTTAGAGCTATGACTTATCCCAATCAGATGCACTTCAGGATCTGCATCTTTGAAGGCTTTGCTAGTCCGTTATTACAAATGAGTCGATGGCTACAGGACTTTAAAAGTCGGCATCCTGGGGTTTCTATTTGTCTTGGAAATCGCAGGTTCTCTGAGGATGATTTCAAATACTGTACTTGTCAGACAGAAAAATCAAAGCTCAAAGCACACAAGTCATGAAAATCATGGAAAATAGATCTGAAGAGACTGGTAGGTCTTTTCTATTTTCTCTCCTCCTATTCTTTTTTTTTTATTTTTGAGAAGTTTTTGCTATAGGGTGCATGCGCTTGCCAGAAAGACAGAGACAGAGTCAGAAAGTGAGAAATCACCCCCCCAGGGGGTATGGCCATGCCGTAATCCCTTCTCCTCCATTCTCCTCTTGGGATCTTGGGCACACATGCACACGTGCCTGGCATGAGTTTAAGCCACCTGGTCTGGGACTCGAACAGCAGTCAACTACATGGGAGTCCAGCGACATAGCCATTACACTAACTGCTGGTCTCCCTATTCCTTATCTTCTTCCTTTCCTTCTTTATCTTTTCACTTTTCCTTCCTCTTCTTTAACAACAAAAATAATCTGCATTCTGGGGGGAGAGGAGGTAGAACAAAAGAATTGTATCAACTGGTAATTTGGGTTTTTTAAGACCCTTTTTCTAGAAGTGTTTGGTATTTGGCAGCCCACCTCCTCCATGAAGTCTTCATATATTCATGTTGAACATCTCCCATGAACTATAAATATTGTAATAACAATAGTATATAATATATATAATGATAATTATTATAATTACATAATAATAAATTCAATGATAATTATATAATATACAAAATATACTACAATAATATAAGAGAAATACAATATTATAGACTATAAAGTATAATTAATATACATAAGCAAAATGCATAGTTTTTATATATTAATATGTAATATAAGTATATATTTAGAAATGTATTAAATATTTATATGTAAGTATAAAATATGTAAACATTTAAAGTATATCTAACTATGTATATGTACACACATATATAATCAACCAAAGGAAATTTTTATAGTGCTTTCAATTGGTTCTAAGGGATAAGATTTATGAAGATTTCATTATAAGGTGCATTCAGTTGTAATATTTTTATCTTCACAATATTTACATGAGGTAGATATCATTGAACCCATTTCAATGGGAAATTAAAGAAATTTAAAACCTAGGAAATTAAGGTTTGGAAAGAGTTAAGTCACTTCCAAGGGTTAGTACCTGTGGAGGAGTGTAAATCATTTTTGTATTATATGCACTAGAAGCCTACAAATTTGAAAACTTGGTATTGCAAAATTTCTCTTAGGCTCTCGGGAAAGTCATGGTTATTCTTCTATTTTTCTATGCAAAAATGTGTCATGACTTTCCCAACAACCCAATATTTTGGCTTAGAAATATCAGACCCTCTGGAAGGGCTGGCTCTAAGTACCTGGCCCTTTGGCGTCAGCTTTATTTCAGAATGCGATTGAGCACGCGCGAGGTACCCTGGGAGCAGAATCGGTGGAGAGCCTGCTGCCTCCTTAACCACTGAGCACTAAAGAACAACTGAGAAATCTTCAGGTTGATCCAAGGGCCGGCCCTCCTGGAAATGATTTCCATAAAAGCAAAGATAACTTGCCATGAGAAAATGATTTAAGATTCTGACTTCAATGGAATCTCTTCTTTCTAAGCATGATATAAAAGATAATACTATGAATGACTACTATTTTTGCCAGTTTATTAAAGCTATAAAAATTCTTTAAGAATCAGTGAGACGAGGAACCAGCCAGTGACATGGTAATGAAGGCCACTGGATTTCACATGACTGACTACAGTCTGAGTCCTGGACACTGCGACTTGAAAAACAGCTGTGTGTGTGTGTGTGTGTGTGTGTGTGTGTGTGTGTGTGTGTGTGCTAAAATTCCAGAGGAGAATGGAGGAAAAGGGACTGTGGCATGGGCTTACCCACCGGGGGATGATTTCTCTCTCTGTCTCTTTCAGGCAAGTGCCTGTGCCCTATAGAAAAATTAAAAGGAAAAAATGAATGAGAAAGAATTTAACATGCTAACAGAAAAAAAAAAAAAAAACGAGCAAAAGACACATACTTATTTCCTGAAGAATTACTAATAATGTATTATACATGTGAAAAAAAGCTTAATCTTACCAGTAATATAAAAATTGCAAATTAAACTGCATGCGATTTTCAACTATCTTAGTGATTAAGAAGTCATAAAACTAAGATATGATAAAAAGTTCAGAGAAAACTATTATAGGTCAAAGTAAAAACCTATGTAAACTATAGAGAAGATTCATTCAGATAGATTTAGAGTTCCAAGTTTGTTCAGACTCTGGTTTAGACATTTATTCAAAGAAAATAATCAAGGACAGGAGCCAGCAGGTGGTGTAGTGGTTAATGATGCTGGACTTGCACATGGCTGACCGTGGTTCAAGTCCTGAACCTGGTGAGTTGCTTTCTCACTCACTCTCTCTGATCAAACTGGAAAATAATAGTAATAATAATAAGTAAAGTTAAATAAAATAATTATTCAAAAAATTAAATAATGAAGGACATATTGAAAGGTCTGCGTATAAGGATACTTATAATGTTAATAAAAGCAAAAGTTAGAAGCAAATGAAACGTCTAATGACATGAAATGGAAATAATTGGAAAATATCTTTTGGTGTGATACCAGACTTTAAAAAGAGCATACCTTGGGACCAGCAGTTGGCATAATGGTTATGTTGCTGGACTCCCATGTAGTCGACCATGGTTCGAATCCCGGACCCAGTGGCTTAAACTCACGCTGGGCACATGTGTGTGTGCCCAAGATCCTGAGAGGAGAATGGAAGAGAAGAGGTTGCAGTGTGGCCATCCCCCCCGGGGTGGGGATTTCTTGCTTTCTGTCTCACTGTCTCTGTCTTTCTGGCGAACAAACATGCCCTATAGCAAAAACCTCTCAAAAAAAAAAAGGGGGGGGGGAAGGGGAGCATATCTCCCTTTTCCTCTTCCTCAGACCATGCCCACCCCTCCCGCCTTAGGCCTCTGGTAACCTTCTGTCTATTGTCTGATTGTATGAGTTTGGCTTGTCTAGGTCTCACAGACAGGTGGAATCAGGCAGTATTTTCCTTTCTATGCCTGGCTTATTTCACTCAGTGCAGCGTCTTAGGTTCATTCACATTGTTAGGCATGACAGAATTTCCTTTCTTTTAATAGCCACCCCTGTCTGCACACCACATTATCCGCTCGTCGGTGGATGGACACTTGCGTTGATTTCATATCTGGATGGCGACAAATAATGCTGCCATAAACATGGGCGTGCAGATATCTCTATGACATACTCATTTCCTTTCCTTTGAATAAAGACCCAGACATGGAAGTGAAGAATTATATGCTAGCTCTATTGTTATTGAGTTGGGACCAGCAGGTGGCATAGTGGTTAAGGTGTTGGACTGCCATGTAGTTGACTGCAGTTTGAGTTCTAGATATAGTGGCTTGAAAATCACACTGGTGTTTGTGTGTGCATGCTCAAAATCCTGAGAGGAGAGTGGAGAGGGGATTACGGCCCTGCCATCCCCCCAGGCGGGGGATTTCTCACTTTCTGTCTCTCTGGTGATCTCACATGCTCTGTAGTAAAAATCTCTTTAATACAAAACAAAACAAATTAGCTTGTGTTAATCATTCAACATTGCATAAATATTATCAATATATCACTTTGTATCCCATAAATATATAGAGTTAATACTTGTCAATTAAAATAAGAATGAAAAGAATTAAAGTTACAAAACCTAGAAGCCCCAAATATTCATTCGCTCACTTATCACTTATTCACTGAGCAATTCTATGGAGGAGATAACATTCTAGGCATTGGAAAGATGGAAGTGAGCAATGTAGAACCTCCACTCTAGTGAAAATTATATTTTAGTGAGGAAGACAAGCAAACAAGGACATTCTTTTTTTTTTGTTTTTAATTAATTTACATTCATTCACTGTACATCAGTACAGTACACAAAATGAGATTTTTTTCCATCCAGAATACAGTGTATATTGGCTTAATCAAGGATATTACCCTACATGTTATCAACACATACTTTTCCATTTCTTGTTTCTTATATATTTTGCTTTCAAACAAACACATTCTTATGCAGGTGTATGATCAGTCCAGTGGATGAATCTCCAGCGTCCAGGGCATGGACAGTGATGCCAAGGAGGTGGCACATGAACCAAGATCTCTTTATTGCTGCTTTTGCATGCCTTTTTCCAGATGTCCAGTATTCCTTTGCAAACTTTTGGTTGCCCAAAGTCCGATGCTGGGATGCTTCATGAAGGCTCTCCCTGTTTCAACATGTTCCATGCTTTACATTTCATTATCGCCTCCTCTAAACCTTCTATTAACATTTCCTTCCCCTTGTGATCAATGAATTGAAAAAGTTCATGGAGGGGCCAGCAGAAGGCAAAGTGGTTATGTTGCTGGACTCTCATATGGCCAACCATGGTTCAAGTCCCAGTGGTTTGAAACTCATGCTGGCCACATGTGCGTGCATGCCCAAGATCCCAGAAAGAGAATGGAGAAGGGATTGCAGACATGGTCATCCCCCTCAGTGGGTAATTTCTTACTTTCTTTCTCACTACCTCTGTCTTTCTCTCTCCCTGGTGAATGCACATGCCCTACACAAAAACCTCTAATAAATAAATAGTTCATGGAAAGTATGTACTATGAAAGAACTATGCACTAAGGTAAATCTACTTTAATCCTATTGGTCCAAGAATTTTTGAAATCCCTTTGTATATTAAATATCTGCTCTGACTTATCACAGTGTTGAGCTCTGATCCTTAAAGAACTTATTCTTTAGTTTGAATCAGAGTTTACTTGTATAAGCACTCACACACACACACAAACACAGACAAGCAACTAAGAGGCCAAATTACATGTGAGAAATCACCTCCCAGTAGGGTGTGATCACACCAAAATCTCTTTTCCGTTTCTCCATTCTGTTGGAGTTTGGAGTATGTACACACATGTGTCTGGCATGTTTTTTTCAGGCTACTAGAGCAGAACTTGAAGCATGATCAGTCACATGGGATCCAGCTCTCTTAACCACTGAGCCATGAAGCTGTCCAATAAATAAATAAACAAACAAACAAACGTATATATATTTATATGTAGTTTTTTTCTAGATGGAAGGAAGCAGTCAATATGAGCTAAAGTAGCTAGAGGAAGGTTAATAGATTTCAAATGGACATATCTGGAGATGAAGGGTTAATGTTTTATTTCCCCTTTGAATAACCTATGGGATTAGTGGAAGCCAAGATCAGTCATACCCAGGGCTTTGCTCCTAGTGTGGTCTCCATCAAGGTTAACGAGGATGAGGATGCTTCCGATGAGGCTGTCCTGACCCCCGAGTCTTGGACGTGTTGTGTCTGCGGTTTGGGAAGGAGCTATGGGTTCCTTTTAAATGCTTGTATCTTCTTTAATTCCAATAGTTTTCAGTGACATGACGAATTACTCTTTCTGTGAACCGTTTTCTGGGAATTAGACTTGATACCTCTGTTCCCTCTGGCAGACCAGTTAGCCTGCCACTCTCTCTCTCTTTGTAACCTAAATTTGATTTTTGAGGGATTTAATCTCATTCTCTATTGCAACATTATTTTTCATAACAGCAGGGAGAAATCTGATAAACTGGTCTAGTTTCTTACATTTGTGAATTTAATTCCCACTTCGGCAAAATGGGCTTCTGTTGGGGGGATGAGACCAGATGCACCAAGTTGTTGAAATCTTAAATGTCTCTCCAGCTTGTTGAAGCAATTGCGTTAAAAATCTGAATAAATACGGTTGCTGACGTTCTTGTTCCATGTTCTTGCGGTAGCGATACCACTTACACTTGAGCTCTTGCCTCATCTGGTTAGAGCAGTGGCTCCCCTCCCTACTCCCTCTGCTCTAAGTTTCTCTCTCTCTCAAGGTTTCCCTTTTGTGCATCGAACTTCAGCAATTCCCGTCTTCAAGGGAAAAGACAGAGTGGTGATGGGAGGGAGAGAGAACGGGCATTGGTTCCAGAGACCCTGAGTTTGCAGCCTGTCTCTGGCATTTTCCAGATGAAAGAGCCTGTATATTTTAAACTTGTCTGACATTCAGTTTCATTATGCTTACCTTGAAGAGTTTCAAGATTAAAATTACCCAAGCAACAATGTCTTCCACAACAATTTGCATATAAAGAACTATAAATTTTTTTTTTTTACATTTATGTTCATGAATTTGGCTATAATCAAGAAAGAGCAGTTTCTCATTCAAGGTGGCCATATTCAAAACTTGGTTCTGTATTCCACCTTTTTCATACATAGGCTATTGTTTAATTCCCATTCTGACTTCTTAAATATCAGCATTTCCTATATTTATATTTTAATTTTTATCTGCATCATACTTGATGCTTACAATATGTTCCTTTGTGTTTCCGTATTTTGATGTGCTTTTGTACCATGGAGCACGCATGGCCTGAAGGTTGTCCCACTGATTTATCACTCTATATGGGGTACTGCTTACACTGTCTCCTCCTCCTGAGCACCTACAATCTTTCTTTCTTTCGAGAGATTTTTGCTACAGGGTGCATGCTCTTGCCAGAGAGACAAACAGAAGGTGAGAAATTATTCCCCAGGAGGGATGGTCACATCACAATTTCTTCTCCACTTTCCTCTCGGGATCTTTGGCACACACGCACAAGTGCCCAGGATGAGTTTCAAGCTGCTGGGTCTAGGACTTACCCAACAGCTTAAAATTCATGCCAGGTACATGTGCTTGAGCGCTCAAAATCCCTAGAAAATGGTGGAGAAGGGATTGTGGCATGGCCATCCCTCTGGTGGTGGTTTCTTGCTTTCTGCCTCTCCAGTGAGTTCACGTGCCCTATAGAAAAAAAAAATCTCTCAAAAAAAAGAAAAACAATGTCCTGCACCCAAGGAACCCTCTCTCCTCCAAGTTCTAGGTGGACCAGATGTTACTCACCCTAGTTGAGCTGGAACTGGGTATGGCATTACAGGGAAAAGGTTTGGGCCTGGGGGACCACACTAGCAGCAGCCTACAGAAAGTGTAAGCACAAATGCATGAGCAGAAAGTGAATATTCTACCTGGGAAAGTCAGGGAAATGCTTTGTGAGGCCACAGCTAGCGATGAAGTCGGGACACCACATGGGTCTACTTCTCTCTGAACCTTCTGGCAAAGGAGGCATGGCTTCCCAGAGACATCCTTTTTGAAGGGAAGAGTCTGTTGCCACCAAGGAGGAGACCTGTGAGCCGTAACACTGGGAAGGCCTCAATCCTTCCCTTTTGCCTCTAGTAACCTTGGTAGAACTGGTCCAGGAAAGTAAAATTCATTCCAATGCGAGTAACCAAAAAGAAGTTGGCATGACATCCACCCAGAGATACGATTAAACTCTGGAAAAGAACAGAACATTTTTCCTATAGATGAATGAAATGCACCAGAAAAGTATTGCCAAGAAGCAGATAAAAACTGTGATTGAAGAGCACAACTTTGGAACCAAGTAGATCTGGGTCCCAGTTTTCAGTGAGACCAGGAAATAACTAACAATACCCTCATTATAGGGTTGTCGTTAAATATTACCAATGATGTGTGCGGGGTACGTAACGTGCTGGGCATGTAACGAGTACATGATGAGTGATAGATATTTTCCTTATTACTGTTTTGTGGCAATTTTTTTTATCAGGGTTGAAAAATAAAACCTCAGTAACAAAACATTCACAAATCTCACACAGCCATCTGTTTCAAGCAATATTCATACTATGAAACTTACTCACTGAGATGATTTAGACACCCTTGTAGGACGCCCGTAATGGGCATTGGTCTGCACCAGAGAAAAGCCATTAATGACCTGACTGTCAGATCTGATGCCTGTTCTCAGTCACGCCTTGTTCACCCCCTCGGTGGCCTGTGGTACTATTGACTCTTATCCATTCAGTTATTCCTGTTCCCCCACAGTGCTCTTTCCTGGTTCTTCTCTTATGGTAGATTCCTCCTCTGGAGTTAGGATTTTGAAGGGGCGTTATTTTTCGTTTTGCTCATCTCATCTTTTGTGAAGACTTCGCTCAAGTTCCCTAGGCCGGGTCAACACAGGCCAGTACCTACCAAGTACTTGACTCTCACATATTTGCGTAATGACGACAGATGAGATTGGAGTGATGGAGACCTCGTTGCCCACCCAGATTGACTTTTCTCCTTCCTCAACACAATGGAAGGTTAGACCTCTCAGCCCCTTGCAGGAGAAGGACTGGATGATTCATTCTAGCTGTGAAGGGTGGTTGCAAACAGCATGAATGCAGATCATAGGCCGAACATTTAAGAGCTGTGTGTCCTTCCTCACACTCTTTCCATGCTGCCATGACCCAGGAACTAATGCTTTGACCTGGCAGTGATACAAGGTGGAGGGAGCCTGGGCCTCCATGATTGCCAGATGGAGGAAATTCCTACTGATTTGTATCATATTTTGCATGACTGAGAAATAAACTTGTACTGAGCTGCTGACATGGCAGAACTTGTTACCGTCCCCTCTTCTTTCCTGTCCAATTCTAAGCTACACAGCACCGTAAGCTTGGAGAAAAAGGTGTACATGTATGAACAGATTTACAAAGAAAATGCACTAAGGACTATGGCAGAGTGGTCACAGGATATTTTTGGAGCACTGAGAAGGGGCAATGAACGCATTCTGTGAGGGGGAGTTTTAAGGGTGACGTGACTTCCTGATTCTAATTCCTTTCTTCCCATACTTCCTCTTCATCCCTGGAGCAAACTCCGAGCAGGTGCCAGGAGGGAGAGGGGCACTCTTACCAGCAGTTGGCCTCGATTCTCGTGAGCCAGAAACCTAAGCCTGAACATCCACTCTTTCTCAGTGCAGGTTCCGGTTATCTGAGGTTGTCTTCCAAGCTGTGGTGACCCAGGCAGCCCGATGAGACACTGAGGGCAGGCAGCCTGGGCGTGTGGCCTCTTCAGACAGACGTCACCCCATGGCCTGTTCAGACAGGAGTCACCCCGAGACACATCTAGCAGAATCTGGATGCTCTCTCGAGTGCACAGGCTCAGCTTAATTCTTTTATATATGTCTTAATATTTCCATGTATTTCTACGTGTTCTTGTCTACATTCCTAACACCTCACAGGATTCTCTCCAGATCTTTCTTAAGGTCGAACTAATTGGAAAATGTGCTGACTAGTTATTCTATATTCATTGACATTTCCCCCCTCATTACAACTCCAGTTTGGGTCCTCTTGCCAGGGAAAATGTTACTTTATTTCTAACTTAATTTTGTTAAAAGTTTATTTCTTCCATGAATGAGAGAGAGAATGAGAGAGAGCGAACAAACCCTGAACAGGACCCCGCACCACAATCCACCCCCAGCCCTGGACCATGGGCACCCAGTAGGCCCTGCATGCTCAGGGAGGGCTCCAGACTTGAACTGGGAATCTCGTGTGTGGGTCGCCTCACAGAATGTCGTGTTTTACTGCTGTGCCACCACCCAGCACTTCCTCGCTTAGTTCTTTACTTATCCAGAGTCCTCCTCGTGTTTTATTTCAGGCTTTAAAAGCATGTGAGCCGTTCCGATTATGACCTTTTCTGTTGATGTGTTTCTGTTCTGTAGTTTTTCCTAAAATTAAAACATGATTTATTCAGTTTTTTGCCATAGGGCACATGTACTCACTAGAGAGAGACAGAGATGGGGAAAGTGAGAAATCACTCCCGGGGGGATGGCCACGCTGCAATCTCTTCTCCTCTATTCTTCTCCTGGGATTTTGGTCATGCGCACACACGATTTTCAAGCCGTCAGGTCCGGGACTCAAACTGAGGTTGGCCATGTGGGAGTCCAGTGCCTTAACCACCATGCCACCTGCTGGCCTCAGCTTTTCCATCTCTCTACATACTGAACTTCCCCTTAATCAACACTTGATACTAAGCCACAGCTACACAGGGGAGGGGACAGCTGAGATGAATATGGAAGACCTACTGTGATTTAGCCATGTGAGCAAAAATTAAACTGCCATTATAGACACAGCGTGGGCACGAAAACTGGAGGTATGGAGGGAACTATACAGAATTCCATCCTGAGAAAGCTTATCAGGACTGGAGCTGTCTTAACGCTTCACTCCTGGGCTTCACTCCTGGGTATTAGGGCAGGTCTCCTGGGGGGTTGGTTGAGTCACAGCACAGAAATGGATTCTGAGCGTTTCTAAGAGTGTAGGGTCCAAGCAAACAGAAACTCCGAGAATGAGAGGGTCAGTCTTAGTTAAAATCTGTTAGAAGAAAGTTTAGATTCAGCAGGAAGATAAATTCTAAATACTAAACTCAGAAGGCCTGAAGAAGAATCCACGTCACAGCCCAGGACGAAACATAGAGTCAGAAGGTCAAACGGCAGCAAATTCAGATGCCCGTCAATTAAGGGGGTGGGGTCCGGAGTGAGTACTGGAAGACCCAGTGGGTACTCGTGGGCCCCATGGCCTTTGTCAGCAATTACTCCACTCTTGTTACAGCATGAAAGTAGCCATCAACCCATCTTGAACAAAGGCTGTGTTCCAATAAAACTTTATTAAAACAGGTAGTGGGCTGAATGTAGCCTGGGAGCCTTAGTTTACCAACACCTGGGTTGGACTTGAGGCTTGGGCAGAAGGCTTGGAGTGTCGGAGGACTGGATTCATTTTGCAAGAAATGGGAGAAGGTGAGTGAGGACCAGGCACTCAGAAGAGGACATAGGTGCAGTGGAGTATTTGAATGACCTTGGGAGAGCTGTGTGGGCAGTGACCCTGTTTGCATTGGCCTGCCAGTCTCTAGTGATTCTGAGATACTCCGGAGCGTTGCTTACATTACTGGCCAATAAGAGATGTCTCCTCCATGGGATTGTGGGTATTTTGAGGTGGAGGTCCTTGCTTATTGATGTTTGCAGTATCTCGATTTTCCAATCAAAGACCACGTTCTTTAGCTGTGGACATTTGCCCCTCACCACCTAACAACGTGGCGAGAGCCATTTCTTGAGCAAGCTGCAATACCAGGTCACTCTGGCTTCGCAGTGAACTGCCCAGGCCCGTCTCGTCCTTGGAGAGCTGGCGACTCCTGTGGTGACTGTTTACTGGTCAGAGAGGCTGAAGTCATGCAGCAATTATGGCTCCACACACGCATGCACTGTTTTATCTGTCTCCTTCCATCCCCTCCCCGTCTTCCTGCCTTTGAAACAAAAAATGTCTCTGACTTCACACGGCCAGCACAGCTGTCCCTGTGGCTGGAAACACAGAAGCAGATGAAGTCAGCGAGAGGGTGAGTCAGTGCCCAACAGTGTCCTTTACGCCGGCCGCCGCTGCCTCCTGCTCCTGCCGACTTGGGATTCACGACTCAGGAAGTAGCACGTCGCCACTTCTCCGAGGGCAGTGTGCGAGGAAGAGCCCTTCTGGGGAGGAAGTAACTCACTTGGCAAAGAGGCTGTTCATTCCTGGTCCTCCCAGATGAGTCACATCGTTTAGTTCTAATGAGGAGGCGGTGGGGCTTAAAGGGCACAGACCAGTGACTGAATGACTTAGTGGTGGCTGGAAAAGAACATGCAACATACAATTCAAGATACAAATCCATACGATTCAGTTATAGTCTATGATTTATTTTGTTTGTAGAGGTTTTTGCCTTAAAGCACATGTACTCACTAGGGAGAGGGAGAGAGAGTGAGAGGGAAAGTGAGAAGTCACCCCTCTCCCCCAGAAGAGACGGCCCTGCCACAATCCCTTCTCCTCCATTCTCCTCCCTGGATCTTGGGCATACACACATTCATGCCCAACGTGATTTCAAGCCACTGGGTCCGGGACTTGAACCACAGTCAGTCGTGTGGGAGTCCAGCAATGTACCACTGTGCCATGTGCTAGCCCCTAGCCTGTGATTCTTGATTCTTCACACGAAAGAGTGAACCTCTGTTCAGGAAAGCTCATAGGACCCAGGGCCAGTCATGTTCCCGGAAGCTGTTGTTAGCACAAATTCATGAGAGTCGTGAAAGTGACTCTCTTGCTGGGCAGGTAGCACTGCCCCATAGCCTAAGCTGAGACTGGTTTTTTAACTTGATGGTTATTTTCAGGTCACTGTTGGCATGGGTTGAAAATCTGTGTGACTAAAGAGCAGCAGGCAGTGTGGTGGTTAAGGCACTGGACTCCCATCTGGCTAAACATGGGTCAAGTCCCGCACTTAGTGGCTTGAAAATCACACTGTGTGTGTGTGTGTGTGTGTGTGTATACGCTCAAAATCCTGAGAGGAGAATGGAGAAGGAATTACAGCGTGGCCACACCCTCCCCCTCTCCCAAGGGATGATTTCTCACTTTCCCTCTCACTGTGTCTCTGTTTTTTTCTGGTGAGCACACGTGCCCTGTGGCAAAAACCTAAAAATAAAAGACTCCTCCCCCCCCAAAAAAAATACTAAGAGGCTAGATCTTCAGTAGTCATGTCAATGATGTAATTAATAAACAGTTCCTTTTCTCGCTGTGATCTTTCTTTCTTTCTGTAATGAGTTTCTCTGAGGATGGGGCTATTCGTAACATGGGAAGCTTAGACTGGCCGAAATCTGTTTTAGTTCTTGGGTCGAGTGTGTTTGCTGCTTTTTCATGCCCTTGGCCAACCTTCTGTAATCATGGCCCTTGCCTCTCCCTCTCTCCAAGTTCCCTTTCCTCCTTTGTTACAGTCCGCCCAGGGGACTGCCCTTGGAGGAGAGAAGCAGACAAGACTGAAACCAGAGAACAGCTGCTGGTCTGCCCGCTGCCAAGGCTTGGCAGCAGGCTCCTGGGGAAGCAAGAGGCACCTGGTTCACACAGGCCCAGCACAGCTGGGCCAGCTTTTGACTGGCAGAGCGTGGCTTCCTTCGTCACCAAAGTGACCGGCCCTGTGATCTCGCTACAGCCTGCTGAAACCGAGAGGGACACAGTGAAAGCGGGACACCTCAGTGCAGCAGGTGCAAGTCACATTTCACTAACGAACAATGGGCACTTTGCACACAGGAGGCTTTGATCCGCGCGCTCAGAAAGCCGCTCTGTTGGACAGGCTGTTAGCTGAGGCAGGCGACAGGGAGAAGCACCGGGAAGGAGTCCTATCTGAGCAAGTTAGAGCGCTGTCCTTGGATAGTACCTGCAGAGCCCAACATCCCGTTCTCGGGGACCTCCTCGGAGAAAGCTCCGTGCTTATGGGAACAAAATATTCGTAGAACCATGGATCCTGTGCTGGTCCGGCATCGCTCAGCTCTCCCCCTCTCACTTTATGGCCCTCCGCCCTGATGTTTCCGGGGCCTGTGCTTGAGTATTTTGTGTAGACATAAGACCCTGTCATTCTTTCAGCTCACTAATCAGTTGGTTCTAAGTCTGGACCACTCTCCAAAGAGTGGGACATTTCCTCTACATTAAACTTAGATCTGCATTGTAGTCGTGGATTTCAGTTCTGTCTTAGGGATTATCGGGGACAGCCACGCTCAGGAAGAGGGAGTCCCTGTGAGATTCCTCCATGTATTTGAAGACCACTCTTAAACCAGGAAATGGTAATAGGGCATCTTTCAGTGCATTGAGAAAGCAAAATGTAATACATTAATCGAAGTAAGCAAATGTATAAACAGTAATGAAAATGCTAAGTTGCTATCCATGATGAACTTTAGTACATGGATAGCATATTTCCCCCTCTGCAGTGACCTCAAAGGCTTTACTGCAAATGTTTCTTCTCCTTCCACCCCACTGCCCCCACCCCTAACCTCCCAAACTGAGCGTTTTGCATGCTTAGAGATTGTTTTGTTTAAGTCTTCATCTAACAATTCAGCGACAGAGGCTCACGGGTGTGAAGTCAGGTCATAATTCATTTAAGACAAGAGCCCAAGCCAGACTGGGGCTGTGTCCCTGTGCCGTGTAGCCCTGATGATGTCAATGTCTAGGATCGAGTGTAGGACTGACAAGGACCTCTCACTCTGTCAGCACACGGGCGTTTATCATCTTGCTTTCCTCTCCCCATAACCTTGTCTTAGAGATGATCTGACCCTGTGAATTTCAGCCCGTGTGTTTTCAATTCTCGTGAGCATTTGAGTTCTTTCCTGTCACTTTTCACTGAGGAGAGTCGAGCCTTGGGAAAGGAATTCCAACTTCATAAAGCAGAGGAGGGAGGGGCCCCTGGGGAGAGGTAAAGGGGTACTTTCATGGAAGGATGAGGTCACCCTGGGGCAAGGACTGGGTGACCACCGAGGCTGTAAGGATGCATTTGGCATTCCCAGTGCCAACACACAGGGGCGCACTTCCTCCGTGCAAACCCTCTGGGCATGGCTGATGAGGTGGGAGGCAAACTCCGAAGAAGGAATCCAGCACAAGCAAATTATTGCTCAAAAGTTGGATGTGCCAGGAGCCAGGTGGACCCATAGCTGTCAAAATGTCATCGCATGGTCATTGTCCATGGATCTGTGTATCAGGCAGCATTGCTTAGAGCAGACACTGCACCTGAGCTCAGCGGGGCTCATGCCAGAGGCGGAGGAAAAGGAGGCCATACCGCACTCCACATGTGCCGTCGAGGGGAGGTCCTGCAGTATTGGAGCTTGCAGGGGCAGAAGCACGGGGTGGGGTGGCTATAGGAGGATCGTAGCCCAATGAGGGAGGGGACAGAACCATTGTCCTCTGTGCCTGGGAAGGTTCTGTGCTGCCATTCTTAGTTAGGCTCTGAACAAGTGGGATATGTTTCAGAGAGAGAAACTACTGTTTCCGATCCTGGAGCAAACGGTGGATCAGAAACCTGTTTGGGTGGGTATGCAAACCAGCTGACTCCAGAGACTACCATGCAGGAGGGAGTTCTCCACCGGAAGTGTGTGCCCAGTGTGTTGCCACCAGAGTCTGGGGTGGCCTCGGGGGACCCGGCATCCTTTGCGTAGCACTTCACAACTGCACACACTACGGGGCCAACCCTTCCTGCCTGTCCTGATGGGAGATAATTCCCACTAACTGGTGTCAGCCTTCGTAATATAATACTTGCTTGAATGTAACATCATCATAAATCGAGTACTTTAATGAATGTTCCCAAGAATGAATTATTTGCTTGAAGCTACAGAGAGCAAAGTTCAGTATTCGAGTGATGCCGTGGAAGGTGAAACCCTTCTGATGAATGATGTCATGCCACCCTTCCTATCTCATGGAGTGTGTCTTCTCTTCTCCCTTTCTCTCCACCCCTTCAGCAATCAAGTGTTTCCAGTGGGGCCAGCAGATGGTGTAGTGGGTACGTTGACTGAGGTTCAAGTCTCGTAACCAATGGCTTGAAAATCATGCCGGGCGTGTGTGCATGCATGTCTAAGATCCAAGAGCCCAGGAGGAGAATGGAGGAGAAGGGGTACAGCTTGATCATCCCCCCTGGGGGTGATTTCTCACTTTCCCTTTCACTGTCTGTCTCTTTCTCTGATGAGCATATATACCCTATGGCAAAAACTTCTTAAAAATGCATACGTATATATATATGTATGTATATATAACATATACATATATATAAATATATAATTAAATATAATTATTAAATATATATACAATATAAAAATATAGTTACATGTATTTTATAACTATATTTATAATTATAATGTATAATGATAAAGGTTTATAATTATATATTTAGAATTAAATTATATAAAATTATATAAAATATAATTATATATTATAAATATGTATATTAAATATATATTTATAGATGTATTTAGATATATTTTTAGAGTTTTATTTGAATATATATGTATATGTATATGTATACTTATATACATTATTTCCAGCAAAATGTTACACATGCCATGCTTGGGTGGCTTTAAATTGGAAATCACGGTAACAGTAACGTCATCAGGATTCTGGGCTGTGAGGATGACAGAGTACACTGACTCCCTGGCACATAGTAGGTACTCAATAGCTACGAGCTGTATTCATGCAAACCCAAGTATGAAAACGGGCAGTAACCAAGAATCATGTGTCTGCGTGCCGGTCCAACGTGAGCGCCTCTGTGACGTGAAGAATGAGGGTGACAAGAATGCCATCGGTAGGCAGTTATCTCAGTCGGAGAAGTCTGTCCTTCTAAAGCTCAGAGAGAAGCTTCCAGAACACAGCAGAGCTCCCAGGACTTGGTAGGAGCGCTAGGTAGGCAGTAGCTTTGGTAGGAGCCACGGAAATGGTGTGTCAGCCTCAGTCTTGCTCATCTCTCTCTGGTCAAGCTCTTGTTTATTTACTTCTGAGAGATAGAGAGACAGAGAGACATCCCAACAGAGTTTTGGTGCTCTACTCTACCCCCAGCCTCAGCGGGCCCCAGATGATGGACATGCGTGTGCCCTGTGTGGTCACGAAGCTCCCAGACACGAACTGGGAACCTTCCCATGTGGGTCTCATGGAGCAACTCATTTTACCATCCCTCCATCCTCTGACCCCTTCTTTATGGTAAAGGTTTTGTACTTTTTAAAATAATTATTTAACTTTATTTACTTAATTTGACCAGAGAATGACAGAAAGAGAGGGAGAAAGTGAGAAAGCAAGCCGCACGGTCTGGGACTCGAACCATGGTCAGCCATAAGGGGAGCCAACACCCTTAATCACCACACTACCTGCCAGCCCCGGTTTTGTATTCTTGAGGAAAAGGAGCGTTGGAAATCAGGTATGAACGATGGGCCTCCTCAGCTTTCCGGTCTCCCCACGGGGCTCATCTGTGTATCTCGGCCTTTTTATTGTTGTTCTCTAGATTATCTCATTTAAAAGTCAAGTGAAAAGTAAATTTTTCTTTCTTCTTGGCGGGGGGAGGAAGGAATAAACCCTTCCTTCCATAGTTATTTATTTTTCCATTCAGCTGGGGGAAGGGGCTCTCGTTATCTAGCCAATTACTGGAGTGTGCACTCAAGATTAATCCTCGCCGTTCCTAAGTAACACACACCCTCATTATAACTGTAGAGGGCTGGATGGGGAAATTGGGCCTTGACCTGTGCCCCAAGGACCAATAAAGTTGCAGTCATTTCGAGACGGTTCCAGAGTCAAAGTTTCCCCCTTACAATGCCCATATCCAGTTCTTTGGAATTCCGTGTGGTGTCATTAGCTAAGTCTTCCTGCTCCCTCTCCAGAGACAGAGTAGGCCCTTAGCCGCATCTGTCCTAATTACCTTGTTTGTATTAAGTCCCCAGAACTTCCACTGCACTTGTTTGGAAAGGTTCCTTCCTCTTTGTTCTGCCTCTGGCTCCTGGAATGACTTGAAGTTGCATGTGCAGCAGGGGCTCCCTCTGGACTTTGCTTCTCTCTGAGACTGCTCCTAGCTCGAAGCTGAGAGTAGAGAACATTATAAAAATAGTTGGGTGCATTCAGTTTTACTTTTCCATGAGCTCCCATCACTCCCTTTCAGAGAGACTCTTCTCTGAGCCCCTGTGTTCTCCCCATGCGCCGCCATGATGAACTCTACCTGGAAGACCTCCCAGCTCCACGCCGTGAACGTTGTAATAGTCTTCCGTGGTCAGCTAGGGCAGGGGACCTCATAAAGGTCATGGCGGATGGTAGCACACTTTTCAGAACATGCTTGTAGCAGCATAGACGTGTACTTCGGTTCCATTGTTCCATGCACTTTCTCAAGTCCTTGTATTTTACTCCAAGAGCTCCTCCTCGGTTCTCGTAGCTGGACACCCTTCCGCGGCATTGTCAGAGCTTTTCTACGACTCTGCACGGCCACCCCGTATTCTGCAGGGCGTCCCCTCCTATGTTCCAAGTGTTTGTCTTTAGTCGACCTTGGTTGCAGGTTTTTATTTATTTATTTTTAAAGAACGATTTATTTGGGACCAGTGGAGGCAGAATGGTTACATCGCTGGACTCCTACGTAGTTGACTGCAGTTCAAGTCCCAGACCTGGTGGCTTAAAACTCACGCCAGGCGTGTGTGCTTGCCTGACCAAGATCCTGAGAGGAGAAGGGATTGTGGTGTGGCCATTCCCCCTGGGGTGGAGGTAGGGGGTGATTTCTCACTTTCTGTCTCTTTGGCAAGCACACACGCCCTAGAGTAAAAATCTTTCTACAGAATAAAAAAGAGATTTTTTTTTAATTACTTTTAAATTTGCTATAGGGCATGTGTGCTTGCCAGACACACACACGCACACAAATACGGGGAGGGGGTGAGAAAGCAAGCTGCCAGGTCTGGGACTTGAACCACAGTTGGCTATGTGGCAGTCCAGTGTCCTAAACACCACGCCAGCTGCTGACCTGGCTGTAGGCATTGTTAGAGGTGGGACTTTGCTTCCTCCATGATGGTTTCCAACTAAGAGTCCTCTTAGAGAGGTGGCTTGGGAAGGTTGGAATAGAGATGTAAATATGTTGGAATAAACTTGTTGACTTGAGTACATTTTTTCCCATATATCACCTAGATTTTGGAAGTACATAGATGCCGCCAACTATGCAGCGCCAAATAATTTCCCCATTTCCAAGACAAAATATGCGAACCACTGAACTCCTAGATCTAAAGACCAGGAGTTTGAGCAGGTGCATGCCTGTGCATCGGAGGAAACTAAGTTGAAGTTCTGGCAAACGAGTAAAAATGATAATAATAACAATAATCTCGGAGCACATGTGGCCAGTGACGTTAGGCAGACTTTTGTGTTCTGGGAATGAACATCTTGGTGTTCTCTGAACCTGAGAGATTGATCAGCAATTCTAGTTGGGCTTTTACTCACTTTCCTAAAATTACAGCTCTGCCCCTTAGGACCTGGCTCATCATCACCGTGCATGCTCGTTAAGTTTCCTGGCACCAATACATACACTGTGATTGTGTGTGTGTGTGTGTGTGTGTGTGTACGTGCGTGCATGTGTGTGTCTAAAGGGTACATGGTCACATCAGACAACCTTTCCCAACATTTTCCCCTTCACTGCTCACTAATTCCAAAGTAGTGTTAGAGCTGAAGGAAGCAGTGCTACACTGAGTTCAGTTTAATTGCTGTTTCATAAACTGTCAATGAAATTCTGCTTTCCTCTTCGGGAAATAAGGGATCTTTATTACACGGACCTTCTTTTGATGAGTAAAACTTCAGTAGTAAATCTGGATGTTAAGAAACAAATTCTATTCAGAAAAGCCACCCACTGTACATAATAAAGTTATTTATAATGAGAAAATCCAAAGAAATAAAACACAGGCTTTGCCCTCAAGGAATTGAAGGCAGCGGTAATGACAGAATAAAAAATAGAAACGCAGGGGCCAGCCGGCGGTGCCTTGGTGGAAGGCTGGGCTCTGTGAGGCTGGCTGCAGGGGCTGCGGGTTCGCATCCCGGGGCCTCCTAAGTGTGCCAGGCACACTGTGTGTGTGAGCTGAGGCTGCAGCTGGGGGTGGGTTGTGGCACTGAGACCTCGTTGGGGTGCAGTCTCCCTCTGTCATTTATGGAGGAAATAAATAAATACATTACAAAGAAGAGCAGAAACACAGCCCAGTGTTAGAAGTACCAGTGCTGATAAAAGACAAAGGAAAATGATCCTTGCGATTTGTGTCACCAGAACACAGTTAGGAGACGTGTTTAGAGACGTCGGAGGTACCCGGCGGAAGTGAATGTTGCTGTGACTGGTGGTATCAATGCCGTGACGACAGGGGCTCACCGTGTGGATAATTGTCACCGGGAAGGTGTCTAGAATGCTGGCTAGCACGTGGTAAGCTGCAGAGTGCGCTAGTGACTTCCCACGGTCCTGTCTTATTGCTGTCAACTCTCCTGGAGCTCTTTACGAGTCGTTGCTATATTGCCACCATTTCCAAAGTAGGAAGACAGACCTGGAACAGTCATTCTGAGTATGTACATGTGTCGCCATGAAGGATCATGTCACCTAGGACTACAGAATTATCCCTACTAGAAAGGGAAAATCCTTGAGGGTTTTTTTTTTCCTCCCCCAAGACAACTCAACTAAAGGAAGAGATCTTTGTTATGAAACATGGCATTGCACACACGGAGGTCTGACAGGCTTGCGGAGACTCACAGGAGGCAGCAGCTCACGGGTGACACACCACACCTGACCTGCCGGGCCGTTCCCTGATGTTTGTGCTGTCTCCTGGCTGGCCAAACTCAGACCTAAGGAGTGGGAAAAAAAAAATGAGCTTACAGAAAATATTAATTTAAAAAAATTTTATTTATATTTCAGGTTTTTGCCATCAGATGCGTGTGCTCTCCAGAGAAAGAGAGAGAAGGAAAGTGATAAATCACCCTGGGGCATGGCCATGGCCACACCGCAGTCCTTTCTCCTCCGTTCTCCTTGCAGGACTTTGGACACACATGCACACACACCTGGCATGATTTTCAAGCTGCCAGGATTGGGACTTAAACCACGGTTGGCCATGGGGGAAGCTGGCACCTTAACTATCATGCCACTTGGTGGCCCAAATGAGTTTTTTTTTTTTTAATTTTTCTTTTACTGCCACATTGACAAAGTGAAACAAAACGATCACTTAATTTTCTTTTTGTTTGTTACGTTGGTGATAGATTTTGCTGGCTTTCCTACTCACTCTGGATTTCTTGTTAACCTCATGGCCTGGCCAGTGCGGTACTGCAGGAAAAACCCAGCCGTGTGATCCTGGCCTGGTTACCACCAAGGCTGAGCCCCCGTGTCACCCTCTGAAACCGGAGTGCACCTCCGTCCCTTCCTGAACTAGAAAGCAGCGACCCGTAGGACAGACTGCAGCCATGTGGTCTGGCACGCACCGGACAGCTTCTATGAAAAGAGGTAGTTGAAAGTGTGTGTATCGCCAAGTGCAGGGCAGAGCGCAATGTTGACTTGTCAAAAGATTACAATTTAGCCCTTGAAATAAACGTTTCCCAAAATAACAGCATGTGCAGTCCTTTCACAGGAACTAAGGGGCCTTTCACATTCTGAAGGCAGAATTCTGAGGAAGGCCAGAAACAAGTCCTCAGTCTCGTCCCTCTGCCTAGGGACCAGCCGACTATTCTTAGCCTGAGACACAAAATAGATTTGGTAAACATTGGAGAAGTCTTGCCAGGCAGGGTCTCAAAGACATATGGTCTTTTGTAAGGGCCATGATCATTATAAGCAAGCAAGATGTTCTAATTAAGAGGAAGCCTTTGTAAGGCAACTTGTTCTATAACTTAGCATTGAGATTCCTGGACAGGCAAAACTTTGGGGGTTGGGTAAGCCCCACTACTACTTCCAACCAGATTCTTAAGGCTGAATCAGACAATTGCCATCTCGACTTTGACCACGAGAGGGCGCGCGACTACGTGGAATTACTCGGCCAGAAGGTGGTTTCTCCCACCCAGAGTCGCCCTTGCCGCCTCCCCACCGCCTTCGCGACAAATCAACGCGGGGTACAAACCCATTTTTAGCTTTTTGAGGAGTGGACATGAAGGAAATGCGTTTTGTCAATGCATCTTTAAATTTTGGTGGGGTTATGGTGTGGGCATTATTTTAAACTTAGTGGGTTATGATGTGACTTATTTTTGATGTTTTAGAAACCTCGCTAAGCAGAGTTCTGGTTTGGTTGAACGACTGAAGTCAGGAATGAAGGACCGTTCCTCTGCCCTGCTCTGCCTTCTGCAGTGTGTCTGGGGTTTTCACTACGAGATGATCTCTTTGGGGGTTCGCCATTGAATCTTAATAACGAGTTCATGGCATAGAGGTCAGACTAGAAGAACTCTAATGACTCTTCCAACCCTAAAATTCTGTGATTCTGTGTCTGTTCATCAAGGGTAGGGGACACTGACTTAGAACTCACACCCACAGACAGAGCAGCCTCTAGGCCCTGCTCACTTAGGAGCTAAGTCTGATAAGACTGGCTAGTTTATATGATTATTTACTGTCTAGTGGCCCCAGGAACAATGGGACATAGTTTTGATGTTCAAGGCATTTAACCAGATTTCTTCAGTATATCATTTCCCCACTGGTTGGAAAGGCAGTAGAGGTTAAAGAAAATACTTTAATATTCCTTTTTTCCCCACTGAATACACACACACACACTCTTAACTTGTAAGGCCAAAAACTTTACCAAAAGACATTATGCTAGACTACAAGTAATTGTTTTACACTTTGTGTAAAACAAAGTGTTCGTTATCATCTTTAATAATGATGAGTATAACAAATAAGAATTATTTATGATTTGTTATTGAGAGAGGTATTTACGGATCTTTTATAGCATCATATCATTGTAATCATAAAAGATAGGAGCTTAGAAATAGTTTAGAGATGATAGTGATACTAGAAATCATCCTTTCTCTTTTGGTTCGTTTAAAAAAAATAAAAGGAAAAAATGGGCAGTGAAGAGCCTCCCAGGTGGTTGGTGTGCTGGGACCAGAACTCAGGTCTCTTGGCTCTGAATCTGCTCTGTTTTGTCCTGCAATGAAATATCAGCCCAGCCATCCTTAGCGTTTAGGAGTTGCTCTTCTTACCAGGTTTCGAAGCCAAGCAATATATGTACTTAGAATCTGGAAAGGAAACACAGTTGGAAAATATTCCTAATTAACAAATTAGGACATAAAATGTAAGCATTTCACAAAGGGAAGAACTCATAGAAAACTGAAATGCCTAAAAATAAACTATGGAGTGGGAAGACATTTTAAAATGTATTTTTACTAATTTAGTGCCATCTCTGACAGATGGAGGCAGTATGTTATTTGAATACATGGTTTATATAAATAAGCTTTGAATAAATACTTGTTTTTGATTGAGTCATGGGAAGAACCATGAATGAGGACCTAAGGACGGGGTCGGGGCTACTGGGTGTTTAATGTGAAACTGCCCCTTTAATATAAAGGATGTAAAAATATCAAAACCCTCCATAATAATCTTAATACTAATAAAGAGTTGCCTCCTCTGTTTGGTGAGACTACAAATTCAATTAATTCCAATGCTGGTTCCAGTAAGCTCTTTATGAGTCTAAAGGGATTATTAACACTGCGAAGTTTGAAAGATTGAATCACAATAACAATTTCTTGCAAGATTTTGAAGCTTTCAGCAGGTTTGCTTTCATGAAAATAATCATCTATTAACCTAATGCAGTAGAAGGGGTAAGCTGGGGAGGGGGGGCGGCGCGAAGGGATGAGGAATAAAGAGGAGGGCTCTGCAAGCTTCATTCTCAACCATCCGCCAGGTGACAGTCTGTGTTCCGTGTGAGTGTCAGTGTTTTTCCAGGCTGCCCCTCAAAAGGCTAAATTCTGCTTGGGATCTATTTGGGGCTAATTGACAAGACTGACCAACACTGGGGGCCTCTTTGGGGGCTGTGTGTGCAACTGTGGATAAACTCATTTAATCACTCTCTACTGAGGTACCAAGCCTGAGCAAGTGCGTCTCACTGTGGACATAGCAGCAGTGGTGCTGATGGGAGCAGTGAACTGTCAGTCTCTGATTTAGCCCTTAAAAACATAATTATTTAGGGGCCAGCAGGTGGCATGGTGGTTAAGGGTGCTGGACTCCCACATAGCTGACTGTGGTTCAAGTCTAGGACCTGGCTGCTTGCTTTCTCACTTTCCCTCTCTCTTACTCTGTTCCTTTCTTGTCAAAAATAAGCAAGCAAATAAAGTTAAATAAAATAATTCTTTTAAAAATAATTATTTAAGGGGACCAGTAGTTAGCGTAATGGCTATGTCGCTGGACTCCCACGTAGTCGACTACGGTTCGAGTCCCGGACCTGGTGGCTTAGAACTCACGCTGGGCACGTGTGCGTGTGTGCCCAAGATCCCGAGAGGAGAATGGAGGAGAAGGGATTGTGGCATGGCCATCCCCCCTGGAGGGTGATTTCTCGCTTTCTGTGTCTCTGTCTGTCTCTGTCTGTCTGGCTTGTACACGCACCCTATAACAAAAACCTCTTCAAAAAAATTAATTAAGATTTATTAAAAAAAAAATAGTAGTGGAGCTGACAGGTGGTATAGTAGTTAAGCCTGTACTCCCACCTGGCTGACCACAGTTCGAGATCTGGACCCGGCAGCTTGAAAATCATGCCAAGCATTTGTGTGTGCATGCCCAAAATCTGAGAGGAGAATGGAGGAGAAGGGATTGCAGTGTGACCATCCCCTGGGGGGGGGGTGTGTGTTATTTCTCAATCTCTCTCTCTCTCTCTCTCTCTCTCTCTCTCTCTTCCTCTGGCAAGCATACATTCCCTATAGCAAAAAATTAAAAAAAAAAAAAGCAGCAAAGTCTGTACTGGCTTATTCAATGGTTAATTTGGGTCTGAGTATTGCAGTTCTGGCGGGCAGGGTATTTCCACATAGTCAAGGTGCTGTATAGTCTTCAAGCCACCAACGGCTAGAGGCGAGGCCATCCTTGTCCTGAGTCTTTATGCTTTTGATTTTTTTTTAATTCTAGGTTTTTATGGCTGAATTGAATGGTTTTTCTATTTCACAAGGAGATGCAGGGGCCCGTATTTTTCTAATGCCTGTTACATGGTAGAAGCGTTGACTCATTCTTGCTATGAAAATGCCATTGCCCCGTTTCCTTCCCGTCACCTCTGCACCTTGGGCTGGGCTGGGCTGGGCTCCCGCTGGGGCTACTCTCCTGCAAGTCTGAGTGACATCTTCAACCACGTGAACCCCGGAACAGACAGTCCCCTGGCTGCCTTCACCCTGCCAGGCTGGTCACACGGCCACTGGCCAGGTCTCTCTTTTCTAGACGCAGTAATTCCCCAGGCCTCCCCCGAGTGCTGCAAATTGCCACATGCCAATTCTAGTGGGCTCAGGGTGTGTGGGGGGCCTCTGCTCTGCAGGGTCCCATGACTGCCCAGCTCTGACGCTGATCGGGGAGCTGTTCCTCAGCAGCTAGGGAGGAGAGGCAGAGCCTGCGGCAGAAAGTCATTAGCTGGATGGTTCTCAAATACAATCGAGCCTTTCTGTGGGACCCCTCTCTGTTTCCAGGAAGCCGTCTCAAAGACGTCTTTGCTGTTTCTGTCCAGGATTAAAGTGCTGCCTTGGGCATTCAAAGCCCATCTAGGGAAAACTGGGGGGCCTTTGAAAGGCCCGTTGCCCCACCCTCCACTCTGTCCAGTACTGTGGGTTACCCAGACCTCCCTGAGGTCACGGTGTTCTCACTTCCTCTGAGTCTGCCTTCTTCCGGCCTGGGGTAGCCGTGAAGCTGCTACAGCTGGTTGGCCAAGGGGGCGAGAAAGCTCTCCGCAGGGTGGCTTGCTTACACTGCTTTTGTTGTTGTTTTTAATTTCATCAAAGCTATGTGTTCTCACTGGAGAGAGAGAGAAAGAGAAAGAAAGGGAGAAAGCATCCTTCCATGGGGATGGTTACCCATATCCTTTCTCCATTTCTCCTTTTGGGACTTGGGGCATGCACGTCCACGTGCCCAGAGTGTTTTTCACTTCCAAGTCTAGGACTTGCATTGTGAGGCCACGTGCAATTCAGCTGCCTGAGTCGTCCCCACAGGCTGGTCCTCTGCCGCCTTTCTTATTTTGAGTGATGGGGGGAGTGGGGGTTAAAAATACCCATTGTCTCTTGTAATATGGACATGCCAATGCATTCAAATAAACCTGACTGATGAGAAGACAGTGGAAGAGTGGTGTAGCAAGAAAGTGGATTTACTGGGCCTTGGGCAGTGCAGGCAACCTGGGGGCTAGGCACAGCTTCCTCCTGGCCCCCCTCAGTGGAGTCTGATCTAATGACTATATTTCTAGTCTGCTTCTGGGAATCAGAGAACCAAGAGGGAATGTCTCACATGCCAGGTGAGGTCCCCCGTTTGCACCAGGACACAGGTGGGGAAGAAATTTCTGCATCTTCTTCAAAGTTCCAAAAAGAGAAGAGGGAGGAATACAGAACTGGGAGGTAGGAGGGTTCGTGTGTACCTGGAGGAGGCCACCTGTGGACGCCACCCAAGGCAACGCCACCAACGAGGTTGTGTTCTCTGGATCCTCAACGGACAAGTCCTGGAGTTGAAAAGTCCCCAGAATCGTGATCTCTGGGAGAAGTGTGAACCTTGAAACTGTCCTGTGGATCAGAGATGCCTGTGACCCATGTGGGCGCTATGGTCAAGAAATGGAGAATTGAAGCCAAACTGCTCAGGTCGTCCTTGAAACTCACCTTGACAGAAGGGTTATTGGGGATGACGAGGCAACCCATCCTTTCCCACCCAGCCTCCAGCCAGGAAAAGGATTAACCGTGCAGTGGGGCAGAGAGAGTTGTCTGGCTTGGTCTCAGCCTGGTTCGAGTGATTCCAGTGGCCAGGAGAGAGTCTGGGAGACAGGAAGTGCCGAGGAGGACCTGATGCCGAGATGTTCCCGGCGATGGGGCAGCTGGCATCCCGCTCTCGCGGAGACTGGCTGGCCCAGGAGGACCCTAATTACGCCAACCGCTGCCTCCCATCATCGCCGTGACAGGAGCAGCATGGGCCGGGAGGAGGTGTGAGATGGAGCTGGTGCTGCTCGCGAGGATGTCGGAGTGGTTGTTCTCTGCCCTGGCTGCACACGGGGGCTGTTGCCAGCTGCCTGCTAAGGTTGAAACAGCTGCCACTGCAAAAGGGGCCAGCCTTCCTGCCTCGTCTCCCAGGGACGCACCAGCCTCAGCCTGCAGGCCTGCCTCCGGCCCACTGGTGGATGGTGGCAGGCTGCCAGGTAGGCCTTCAGGACCGCGTGCTTGCCTGCAGGCGAGACGGAGAACCTGACGGTACAGCGAGGGGCTCCGAGAGAGCTGGGCTGGAGAGTGAACTGAGGACACAAATCCTGAAAGGAGAGACTTCCGTGGATGTTCCCCAAATCAAAGAGGACCATCACAAAGTTTATGGTTTGGGGATGTGGGTTGGTGAGCTCTTTGACTCAAGTCATCAACCCCCACCAACGAGAAGATCCTGCTCAGACGTGGTCCCCTGACCTCGGACCTTCAACGTTGGGATAAATAAGCATCTATTCTTGAACAAAGCGAAACAAAAACTGTTTTCACCTCCCTCAGACCTCGTGTTCCATGTAAAGGACTTGTTTTGTTTTGGACAAAGTCCCAGTTTATGAAGTTTAGAGGGAGCCGTCGCTCAGATGACAGCAGTGGTGCCCTGGAGGCTGACTTACCACTGGAATGTGAGAATTATCTGGGTCTTCAAGAATCAGCCAGGGGTGTTAGAGCTGCGTTGGCAGGGCATGAGTGGTGGGGAGGGAGGTAGCCGTGAGTGGGACCCGGGCCCTGCTTCCATCTGCCAGCTTCTTGCTTGGTTCTCAGGAAGTGCCAGACCGGGCATGCACACGGACTCCTCACAGCATGGTGCTGTCCTCCGTAGGTGTTCTGCCATGTTTTCTGACTTCTGGTAACTAGGCCACATCTGGGATGAGAAAAGACATCATGGATTTTGGGGCGTCAGGTGACTGGTGGCAGCTGTGCTAGCTCCTGCAAAGCCCACTTGCATGTTGACACTCAGAGTGGGCCGTCCCAGGGGGTGGTGCAGGTTGTGGGGGTCCCCAAATTCAGCTCTTGCTCGCTTACGTGGCCCAGCACTGGCTTTCCTGAGCCTCGACGCAGTGCGTTTTGCAATCATAATGTTTCCTACGAGGTTCTTTGGGTTCCTATGGCCCATGCTGGTCATTCTCATGTAGTGGTTGCAGACCCAGGCTTTATTTCTGGATTACGGTTTCTTTGTAGTCACTTCACAAGAGAATAGGATGCTACTGAGAGTGAAGCTGGGAGGCTGGGACATCCCATCTTAGTGGTTTAGATAAAGAACTCCTTTATATGGAGAAATGAACGTGCTACCTAGACTTTTCTGGTCATACAAATATGTCTTTTTGTTTGTTTGTTTCTTTTGCTGGAGGGTGCATGCATTCATCGGAGAGACAGGAAGGAGAGCGAGGGAGAAGGGAGATCACCTCCCGGGGGCATGGTCATGTGGCAGCCTCTCTCCTCCATCTCTCACTCCTTTTGGAATTTTTGGGCATGCATATGCACTGGGATGTTTCTCAAGATGCCAAGGCCAGGACTGGAACCTGCAGTCGGCCATGTGGAATCTGGCCTTATCCACCAGGCCACGGAGCTGGCTCAAGCCCAAATGTGATTCCAGTAACTGTTTCCCTGGAAAGTCAATGGCAGTGTCTCTCACATGTTGTCATGAGAAACTGCAATTTTACCCCGAACTCTTAGTTGCGCCTTTGGAGAACATTTGGAGCTATCGGGTCATCAGAAGAGTCATGATGCATTTTTGCATAGAAAAACCTAGAAAACTATTTCAAGATTTAAAAAGAAAATGAGAAATTTTAGAAAAAAAAGTCATGACTTTTTTTTTTATGACCCAATAATAGAACCTGTGTTTCTTTTCTAGAGTTTTGGTAGTGTTATACGTCCTGGTTTTTGACATTCCTAGTAGCTTATGAGAGATTTGGGATTTGGACAGGGAGTAGGATTGGGATTTGGAAATGGGTAGCCACTGCCACACTTTTCTTTTCATATATGTCCCAGTTTTTTTTTTTTTTTTTTTTTTTTGTTTGTTTGTTTTGCCATAGGATGTATGTGCTCACCAGAGAGAGGGAGGGAAAATGAGAAATCACGCCCTGGGGGGATAGCCACACCACATTCCCTTTTCCTTCATTCTCCTCTTCAGATTTTAGGCACGCATGCACATGCACTCAGTGTGATTTTTCAAGCCACTGGACTGAGACTCGAACTTTACAGTCACCCATGTGGGACCTGGCGCCGTAACACCATGCCACCTGATGCCCCCTCCCGGCTTGAAAAATCATAGAATCATTAGAATGATGATATAATAAGTGAGCTGGGCATGGTTTAACTGGAACGCATTAAGCGGCATGGCCATAGGCTGTCTCTTAGAAGATAATCCAAACAGGGAATCTCAGGAAGGCAAGCATACAATGGGTGCCGGCTTTTCAGTGAGGATGGTTTTGGAAATAGTGAGAATCTTGTGAATGGGAGGCGCAGACGCCCGGTGGAGGAAGTGACTCGCTACACACATCTATGGCGTCGGGCTGGCCCCAGCGCATCAGGAACTAGTTACTGTTCGTTCACACATAGAATCGTTTATGGCCCTTCAGGTAGGCAGAACGGAAGCCAGACAGCATGGACATCCTGCTGACGACACCCCACATCACACGGTGCGCTCTCCTCCTCTGGGCCCTAGGGTCTTCTCATCTCTGCCGGCACGGTTCTAGTGCCGAGTGGCGAGGATGGGGCTGAGAACGGAGGACGTCTCCTCGTAACCCGGCTTCACACCGATGCCACTCTTGGGCTGCTTCAGTTTGTCTTCCATCTAACTAAATAAATTACGTTAAATGTTACGTGCTCATTTACAATATCATCCTATCGTAATTTAATTGGCTCTGTACACACATTTTAAAAGAATATGCACATTTTATCATAGTTTATTTAATGTAGTACTAAGTATTTATAAAATCTAAGCTTTGAATAATAGGGGAAATTATAAAAACTAGCATTAAACACCTGACTTAACAGTTAGGCATTAATAATTACGTGTTCAAATGAGAAAATGGGCAATATCGGAGAGTAAGTACCAAGACAGGAACCCCATGCTTTGTGCTGGGATGATCTTGTATCTGTCAAAATGTGTGAAGAGAAACTTACAGGAAATAGGCCAAAATGTAAATAGTGGTTATCTGCAGGTAGAGATGTTACAGGTGAATTTTCTTTTTTGAAAAATACTTCCTATAGAAAGCACATATAATTTCTATCATTGGAAAGAAAAGTGTTTATGATTAAGCAGCCGTGCAGTCGATATTTTATACAATACACCACTGGATACAAGCATCTCCTTTACATCTGATCAAAGAGTTGGTTGAATATACCTGCATAAAAGCTGGAAATCAGGTTCTTGATCAGGAATATACCACTATTGTAAAATAGTTTCTAAAGCAAAAGAAGATCTGTTTTACAATATTTTGATTTCCATGCCTTTTGCAGGCACAGAATCTGCCAAGAATTGGAGGCCTGCCAGCGGGGTAGTGCAGCTGAACAAACGAGGTTCACGAGCCTTTCCTCGGTTCATACTGAGCGTTTCCTCATGGAGCCGCAGGTGCCATGGCTGGCGAATGGAGCCACCAGCACTGGGAAGGACACGGGGGCTGTCCTAGAAGAGCAGTGGGGCTGTTGGTGGCTGTGACTTCAGGGGATGGCAGGGAAGGCTCTTTGCCCCCTGTGTTGGGAAGATAGGTGTTATGAGTTGGGTCACATGTGGCAAAGAGAACATTTTGCTTCAAGAGCTGACCACACAACTTCCTTTGCGGGAAGGTTTATTGTCTGGCTTGATGTCTGGGTGGCCATTTTGGTGGAGGAGAGAAGGCCCTCATGGCTCAGACTGTCTGAGTAAGAGGAGTCTTACCCGAATGATTAAATAAGAGCTGAACGCAGCATTGGAGTTTAGAGGCAAGGGGAGGGGGGAGTAGAGAGGAAAGAGAAGGAAGAGGAGGTTAAATGTGTATGTGTGGGAGAGTGGGGTCAGCAGTGGAGGGAGGTGCCGTTTTTAAGAGAGATTTTTGCTATAGGGCGTGTGCACTCACCAGAGAGACAGAGCAAGACAGAAAGCAAGAAGTCATCCCCCAGGGGGGGGATGGCCACGCCACAATCCCTTCTTCATTCTCCTCTCGGGATTTTGGGCACACACGCACATACCCAGTGTGTCTTAAGCCTCCAGGTCCAGAACTGGAACTGCGGTCACCACATGGCAGTGCAGCGACGTAACCATTATAACATCTGCTGGTCCTGGAGGGAGGTATCCTAACAGAAGACAAGACATTCTGCCCTGTTGGTGGAGTAATGTCGGTAGGGAAGAGCTGCAGGGCTTTTAAGATGAGGAACGGGACCCTCTCTTGTGTGGGGCTGTGCTGTGCTGTAATGACCATCCCACATCCCCGGCCAGCATTGCCTAGAGTTTTCTGTAGAGTCTGTTATATACCATGGCCATGTGCCAGGATTCCTTTTGCAACATCGAGGAGGGGCTATGTCTCGTGAAAGGGTTGATGCAAAAAGCAGTTGACCACAAGTAGAGAGGAAAGAGGTTATGATTTCAGTAGGGAAGCAGAGCTGAAGACAGCGAGGTAAGACACAAAGGTCCCAAGGATCTCCAGTACTGGGAGGAGCCCGGGGCTGCCCACTGCAGGTAGGATGAGGATTGAGCCAATTTGATCCAAATCTCAAAGACAGGGTCACCCCAGTGGCCATTTGTGTTACATTTGCACTTTTGCCAAGGCAGATATTTAATAGTTAACATGTTCGGGTTGCTTGAGTAGTCAGTGTTTGGCGACTGAGTAGTCTAGGAGAAGCATAGTGCACAGTTTGTACCCTGATAGGCCAAGTGGGTTCCTTCCCCCTTGCTGTAGGGAATACAGCTCATAGTTGGACTTGGGATGTCAATGATCTGTGCTGTCACTGTGGAAAGACATAGGCTCGGGCTCAGCCATGGTAGTGCGGGGGCGGCTTCTGAGCTGGCTGAGGCCACGTAGGTGGCCCGGGTTTGATTCCTGTCCTACTTTAAAAAGCTGGACGTGGGGTGCACACCTGCAGTCCCAGCTGCCCTGGAAGCCAAGGATCACAATGCAGCCTAACCTGGTCAGAAAATCGGCACACTCTGGCCAGCAGGTGGCATGGTGGCTAAACATGCTGGGCTCCCTCATGGTCGACCATGGTTTGAGTCCTGGACCTGGTGGCTTGCTTTCTCACTTTCCCCTCACTTCTCTCTCTGATAAACTGGAAAGTAATAATAAATAAAGTTAAATAAAATTCTTTTAAAAAAATCACCAGATTCACAGCTAAGCACACACAGGTATAGGAAGAAAATAATCATAAAGATTCTCAAGCAGTTATAAGAATAGGGCCTATTTCTCTCTCCTGGGAGATATTCTCCAAGAAGTCTTCAGAGAGTTTCAGTTGATTAGCTTTTGTCACGTCCAAACCACATCACTGCAGTTCAGCCTATTAGAATGGCCAGAGCCTTAGGGCAAAGGGCAGAGTAATTTATCACTAACATTTCATTTGTTTATTATTACTTTAAAAAAAATATTTTGCGCGTACACACACACACAGAGAGAGAGAGAGAGAGAGAGAGAGAGAGAGAGAGAGAGAGAGAGAAGAGAGAAGAGAGAAGAGAGAGAAAGTGAGAAAGTGAGAAAGTGAGAAAGTGAGAAAGCAAGCCGCCAGGTCCAAGACTCAAACCATGGTTGGCCATGTGGGGAGGTCCAGCGCCTTAACCACCACGCCACCTGCTGGTCCTCAATTTTATTTGTTTATTACTCAAATGAATTAAAGAGCAGGGGTGGAGCCATGAAGGGGCAGTGAGTAGGTTTCTGGGCTCTTACTTTCCGTTAGTAATGAAAGTGTTGGCTGCTCGATGTTTCTAGCTGGAAACGCCAAATCCATGCCCATGGCAGTGGGATACACCCTGGCCATCTGCTATGAATCCAGGCGTTTCAAGTGAGGGTGACAGACCTTGGCTTGGACAGTTCAGTTTCTTATTCATGGTTCCAAGGGCTTTCTTTTTTTAGACGTTTTTTTCTTCTCTGTTTTTTATCAGATGATCTCATTTTATTGAGACCAACAAGGGAAAAATGAGTACATAGGGATTATCTGTGCTTAAAAATGCACATTTATGGAAGAGTAATTTCAAGTTGACATATTATTAGACAAACTAAATATATAGCATACTAAAAAAGCAGTCGAGGGTAGTTTTGGTTTTAGTTTATACTTGATTTCTTGCCAGCTCTGGAGTCTTAGGCAAGTCCCTTAGCTTAGCTTTTCACTTCCTGCCTTACCTATTTTACTGGATGGGGACAATAGCGTATGAAGGGATTTCAAAAAGTTTGTGGAAAAATGGAATTAAAGCGTGAGTTTATTTTGGAACACACACACAAATTGAAATCCATACATAGTGTTGACATAAATGCATCTTCTTTTATAGTCCTTACCCTGCTTTATTTTTCCTTGTAGCATTTATCCCTGCCCGACATTTTGTGTATGCATGGGGGGACGGTTCTCCAAAAAGGTCATGGACAATGCATATTATGAAAAAAAAAAAAAAAAAAACTATGGATTTCTTTTCTTTTTAATCAAGTAAACTCCTATTTTGGCGTCATGTTCCCACGAATGTTTTACCCCTGGTGGGCTGACCTGAATTTGGCTGCATTGTGTGTGTGCACGTGCCCAGGATCCTGAGGAGCAGGAGAAGACTGAGGCATGACCAGGCCCTGTCGACAGTATGCTTCTTTCTGTCATGCGAACACGCACTGCCTGTCACGGAATCAGGGTTCATGTATGAAGAGCGGAATGAGAGGAGTACAACAATCAGTAAACTCCATTACCTTGGGAGGATCTCGTCAGGGACCAGTAGGTGGTGTGGCCGAGGTGCTGGACTCCCACACGGCCGACATCACTTTGAGCCCCTGACTTGGAGGCTTGCAAATCATGCCGGGCATGTGTGTGTGTGTGTACCCTTAATCCTGAGAGGAGAATGGCAAAGAAGGGATTGGGGCTGACTTCTCACTTTCTCTGTCTCTCTCTGGTGAGCTCATACGCCCTATGATGAAAACCTGAAACAACACAAAAGTTTCCTTCCTTCTTTGGTCTACTCTGTATCTTCTTTTCTTTCAAGTGCAACTGTTGAATTATTGGATTGTCAGGAGAGTCATGATCCATTTTTATGTAGAAAAACAAAAAAATACGTCATGATTTTCCTGATGACCTAATAGATCCAGGGCATCCTTGCTAAACCACATTTCTGTGACCAGGGAAGGTGTGGCTACTACATAGCAGACCATTTTTCTGCTGCTCAGTTTGGCTCAGCCCTGCAGGCCAGGAAGCTGTGATCAGCCGCTTGCTGCTGGCAAACAAAACTGATTTCCCACTCTGTGCATTGTATGCTCTACAAAGATCCCTCCTGCCCTATACTTCTGTGATGTAATGACTAAGAAGCGAGTGAGTGGGTTAGAGGCTGATGTTTCTGGATTTAATGTCGCTGGTATCGGGAACTCTCCAGGAAGCCACAAGGCTCAGGAAGACCGGGAAACTTTCTTTAAAGCCAGGATAAGAAAACATCGCTGGTTGGGACCAGCAGATGGTGTAATGATTATGTCATTGGACTCCCACATACTCGACCACATAGTTTGAATCCCGGACCTGGTGGGCGTGTGTACGTGCATGCCCAAAATCCCAAGAGGAGATTGGAGGAGAAGGGATTGCAGTATGGCCATCCTTCCTGGGGGGTGATTTCTCACTTTTTCTCTCTCTATCTCTCTCTGTCTCTCTGGCAAGCACATGTACCCTGTAGCAAAAAAATATTTCTCAAAAACAAAACAAAACAAAAAGAAAGCATTGCTGCTTGCTTACCATGATTCTTAGGTTTAAAAGGAAGTCTTGAGAGACAAAGGCAGACCCAGTAAGGAGGAAGTGTGGATGTTCAAACCTTTCTGATAATGCCAACCTGACTTTTAGAAAGGATTACATATACTCTCAGGCAGGGTGTAAGCATTCACTGTTGTGACTGAAGGTGTTTGAGAGTATTAGGGATGGATCCTGAGACGTCTGAAATGGAGAGCTTCCCAAGAACAGGGCTGGTTTCTGATCTGTTGTTGGAAGCAGATCTATACAGGGGAGTAATAAAAGATCAACTATCTTTTCTGACTGATGTGTTCTGTCTACAGGTGTTTTCATCAGATGTGTTTGACCAGGAGCCGGTCCCTTGGTTAGCCTGGCTTTGTGACAATACGTTCTTTATTCAAAATTTGAAATTAAAGTTAGGGACTTAAGCCTGTTCATATAGATATATCTCAAAAAAGTGTGCTGCAAATGTCTTTCAGAGAGTGGTATGTCCTTTGACAGATTTGGTGCTAGCTCTCTTCCTTGTGTTGCTGGGATTTTATTTTCTCTCTGGTTTTCTGTAACAAACAAACAAACACTTTCCCAATACTAACTTGGAAATGCAAAACCCCCTGTCATTGGAAATGTTGGTACTGCTCGAATGATTTTGGGCTTTCCTGAAATTTGGATTTGTGTATGAGTCTCATTTGTGTTTGTATGTTTTTAAACAGAAGAGTATTTTCTCCTTGTGCCTCTTTGAGACAGTAGGTGGAATTAGAAATAAAAAATGTTATTGGGAGGGATGGATAAAGTGAACAGCTATTTGGTTATGGGGATGATAGAGTAATGTAATTGAAGTGTATCTTTGAGTCTTCCGGTTCCACCAGTTCTGTAAACAAAACCAAATGTTTGCATTCACGTATGTCCCTCTCATTAAGTTTATAAAAACTTTGCTTACAAAGGAAGCCAATTGAACAAGGTGGGGGTATAGCGATGACACAACTGAACCCATATGAGACAGGTCCTGGGTCTACATCCTGGGACCTCCCTGAACACACTGAGCACTCATGCCTGTCATCAGAACGACTGACATGGGGGTGGATCGTGGTATGGGGACTCTGTTCAGGTGCCTGTCTTTCTGTCCTCTGTCATGGAAGAAATACATAAACTTTTTTGGGGGGAGAGGTTTTTGCTATAGGGTGTGTGTACTCCCCAGAAATACAGACAGAAAGCGAGAAATCACCCCCAGGGGGGATGGCCATGTTGCAATCCCTTCTCCTCCATTCTCCTCTTGGGATCTTGGGCGTGCACGCACATGCGCCTGGTGTGAGTTTAAGCCACTGGGTCCGGAACTCAAACTACAGTTGACTACATGGGAGTCCAGCGACGTAGCCATTATGCCAACTGCTGGTCCCTAAACTTTTTAAGAAGAAAAAAATCAGATCTTACTAGCTCTCCAAAGCCAGGGATTGGTTTGCCTTAAATGGGCTCCTGGCTTGGACAGCACCTGCTCCATGATTCTGATTCTCTCTGGGAGTGACTACCCGCCGTGAAAACGTCACGCCCACACTCAGTTTCCTGAGCACCAGTGTGATCAAGCGCCGTTCCAGGCACTTTCCATGCCTTTCCTCGTTCGTCCCACTATGCCCTTACCCTTTTGTTACTCCTGTCATTCCCATCCTACAGGCCGGGCACGTGAGGGCAGTCAGGTCACCCACCTCGCCTGGGCTCATGCAGTCAGCAAGTGGGGGGCTGTGATTGGCTGCGATGAGGCTCTTAGTCAGTGCGCGGACGGTTCTGAGGCTAGGGGTGGTCAGGGTAGATGAGGATGTAGTCACAGCTGAGGTGCTAGCTAACTCTTTCTTGCATTTGGGCCGAAAGTGAGCTACACCCTGTTTGTCCGTTTCCCTCCACTTGGTTCTCTTACATCTTGAATCAATAGGTCCTTCTTGCTACTAGGAAAAGGAATCTGGGAGGGAAGCAGCCCTAGAGGAGAAAGGGAACCATGAGAGGGCGACAGTGCGTGCGGAAATGAAGATACGTTGAGGGATCCCTGAGGTCCAACCACCAGCCTTCTACTCTGGAGGGAAACTTGGATACTGAGCATCAGGCATGGAACCCTGTCGCCATGTTGTACCCTGGGCATATAATTTATGCGGGAATTACACCTGGATCTTCTTGGGTGCCTCCAGTTTCTGACCCAACAGCAGACTTTGACTCACTGGGTGTTTTTCTCCGCTGCTTCCTCTCTGGAGCAGCCGACGTACAGACAGGAGGAGTTTTCACTCTGTCTGTTCCCACCGCACTCGCACTTGACGCCTTTGTATCAGGAAGCAGTGCGGTCTCTTGCCCGGTGTGGGTGTGCCAGTGTGTGTGCACGTTTGCGTATGTGTATCTGGACATTGCTGAAGATGCCGGAAACAATGGCCAACAAATTTGGAGGGTGAGGACGTCTCCTGTGTAACCAACGGAAGGCACCAAGGAGGCTGTATTTGTTGGGAGTTAAAAGGTTTAGACAAAGATTTTCTAAGTAATGTCAGAGATTGTAATAGGGTAATTAATCTTTCTAAGTGTTCGTGCCAGATTATGGGATCAGCTATTATCCCGGGCTGCAGAGCGGTCCTTTGTGTGTTGCTATGAAGAGGCCTCGGTGAGGAGAACACTGAGGTTGCCAAACAAAGATATGGCTGTGGCTAGCTTGTTTAGGTTTTTAAACGCATTTTCTGGTGCACTTGAAAGAACTGCTATTTCCGTGGGACTATCATTGCCCTTTAAGAGCCATTGAGTTGAAAGGGGCAAAATAAATACACATACTTTCTGCTTTTTATTACTTAACAACCAATTATTATTACTTTAAAAATAATGGCAGGCATATTCGTTTGAGACCTTATTTTAAAAGGGGAAGCACAACAGAAAGACAGGCCTGCAAGGAGAAGGGCCTAAGGTTTTCATTTGGTCTGAGAAGTTGGGTCTGCTTCTCCTTCCCTAACCTAAGCTTAGTAAAAATGGCCCCAAATCCCAGTGAGCCAACAAAAATCGAAGGGAAAACACAGCAGCTAAGGAGACTCGGCTGGAGCCTTTCAGCAAGACTGATTATTTAATATAGCTTCTCAAAATATTCATTAAAAATAGGTGGCTTGTTTCTTTTAAGTTCTTTATATATGGGTAAAAGAAGTTCAGAACATTCGGTGCTAAGCAAAAACCCTGTAGGTGTAACGAGATTGTGGCAATCCAGCCAGTGGCGTCTGCTCTGGCTTTGACTGGGCTTCTGCTCTGGCGATCTAAGTGAGGTGGTTTTCAGAACGCTGTGTCTGCGTTTGGCAATTGATTGTAATTATTGTCTGTTTTCTCAAACTGCTACAGCTGTTTTATTTTCATGAACTACTGTAATTCTCTTGGGACGATAGAGAGGACTTTTTTTTTTTTTTTTTTTTAAAGAATTACTTTATTTTACTTTATTTTAATTTGACCAGAGGGGGACAGAGAGAGAGAAAGAGGCGTGTGTGTGTGTGTGTGTGTGTGTGTGGGGGGGGGCGGGGGGGGGGGATTGAGAAAGCAAGCCACCAGGTCCAGGACTCAAACTGTGATCGGCCATGTGGGAGTCCAACACTTTTAACCACCATGCCACCTGCCGGCCCCAAGGACTTCTCTTTTGAATGGTGACTCCCTTTCTATCCTTTGGTCACTCCTTTGTGTTGGCTCCACTGTCACAGTTGGCTGTATATCACAGGAAGGGGCACCAGGTCTGTTCTTTCCCGAATAAAGTCTGTATTTTTGGCTGTAGGCTCTCCTATGCTTGAGGCCCACCGGCGGGTGTTGGAGAATGGTGGGGAGACCGTCTGTGATTTCGTTGTCTGTTATGTAGGAGTGGTAGGAGAATGAAGATCTCCCTCATCATCCAAATATCCTCCTGTGTAGGGAAGAGCAATGTGTTTTATGCGAATTTTTAAGGAGGAGGGAAGAAATTAGGCAGGGTGTTCTGGGGGTCTGAGAGGCACATTGAAGCAGGGGCCAGTCCTCTCTTTCTGGGGAGAAGCCAAACTAGTATCTCAGCAGATGAAGGAGGGAGACGCTCTTGTGAGAGGTGGAGCAGGGGGGGGGGGGTGAAGGAGGGAGACGCTCTTGTGAGAGGCAGAGCGTGGAGGGGAACGCATGGAGTCTTACAAAACCCGCCTGCCACAAGAAAACACATCATCGCTGCAGCTTGGGTTCGGGTGTGTACCAGTGTGACCCAAATACAGTCAGGTGCTCCCTGCAAGGAATTCCTAGACTGCTGCTCCTCTTAGGGACACATCACCCAGGGACTGTCATGATATGAGTCGATGAAGGTGAAGTAAGAGTTGTGTTCCCAGCCAGAGGGCTTCAAAATACTGTTCTCGTCAAGCCATGCAGAAGCTGATCACGGTGGAGGGAGGAATTGGGACAGGACGTGCAAAACCAGCTGAGTGAGCCGCAGCGTCACGCCGTCGACTGGTAAAGGTGACAGTTACCATTCTGCACACCTGGCACTGCATATTGGAGAAATGATCCTGGAGACCTCAGTTGACGACTGAGGATTAAAAATGAGTGTTTAGCCTCCGTGTGAAAATCCAGGCTCTCAGAATGATACTTTAGGGACAAGCATGAGGAAGCTGTTCCAGAACAAGGAAGGGTCATGCCGAGAAGGATCATGGATCCTCTGGGAGAGGTCCGGGTAGGGAGGAGAGGTTATATGCTGCATGAGGAGGAGCTGGATATTGAGGTTCGGAACGGCGGACTCTCCCTGTTACTGGTGTCACCCCGAGTGTGCATGTGGGGGTGGGCTTTATCTCAGGGTGTGGATTTGAACATTGCTGCTGCTCGTCTTACTAAAACTCTTAGTGTTGTCAAGTTCCTGGTTGAGTAAACTCTTTCTGACTATTCCAGGCAAGATTCTGGGTCCTGCGTTGGCCCAGATGGAGACAGAAGCTCAGGAAGAAAGATGCCTGGACAAGCTTTCTTTCTTCCTCTTTTGTTTTGTTTATCTGTTTATCTGAGAGAGCGACAGATAGACACTCCCAACTGTTTTCTTTCCCCTCAGCTGGTCAGGGTCACGGGCACATGCATGTACCTGGCATGCACAGGGAGGCCTTGGGGTGTGAACCCGAGACCTTTCCAGGTGGCACCATGTTGTGGAGCATTGCATTCATATTGTAGCATGGCTGGCCGGGAGGCTTCACACCCGAGTGGGTGTGCTCGATTACAACTCCATCCCAAGTGGACAGTGACGATTATGAAGTCAATAAGCAAGACCCCCTCTACTGCATTTGACATGTGACTATGGACGTGCTGTCAGTGTGGGTAAAATGGGTCTGTTTGGTTTTAACTTTAACAGTTTTTGTGTTGCTCTCTTGCACAGATTAATTCGTAGAAATTCCAAATATGCGCTTTTAATGTGCTCTTTTGCTCTGTTTTATTTTCGTTATTAAGCTCAAGAGCATTGGTCAAACTGTTGTACTTCCCAACGGTCTTAGAAAGGTTTTTGTAATTTTGGAAGGTCTCTGGCACATGAACTTTTGGGAATGTCACGTCGATGAAAAGCGTCTGATCTCTTTCTCAGGACTATCTGTTCATGCTTTGCTCATGTCTTTGGTTCCTGGTAGGCAATGTGGTGCTTTACACACGTGTTAAGTCTAAGGTCAGAGGTCAGCACAATGGCTGCTGGTCCGATTTCCAATGGCCTGATCGAGGCCATCAGCTGGGAGATTCCTATCCTTAGGGAAAAACATCTGTTCTGATTTGACAATCTGGGTCTGTATTAAAATTAAAATGTGCACTTCTTTGAAGCAGCTGTCAGCTTGGAATTCTCCTTTCCTGCTTCTCCTACTTTCTTCTCTCTCCTTTTTCCTTATTTTTTCCCTCCCTCCTCCCTTTTCCCTTTCCTTCTTCCTCCCAGAATTTTTCTCTTCCTCATTTCTCTCTTGATTCCTTTCTTGCTTTCTTGCTCTTTCATATAGAATTCATTGTTTCTCTTTTTTAAAAGAATTATTTATTCTATTTAAATTTATTTTTTTAATTTGATGAACGTGACAGCAAGCCACCCAGTCCAGGACTCGAACCGTAGTTGGCCATGTTGGGAGTCCAGCACCCTTAACCACCTTGCCACCTGCTGGCCCTGAATTCATTGCTTTTTAAGGTAGAAAAGAGGTCTGATTCTTGGAACAAGAAATATAATTTTATGCCAAGTAGGCTAATATTGTTAAACATACACAATTAGCCAAGGTGCTCTGGAAGAATAATTTATAAATTATGAACTTAACAGGGAACAATTTTGTGAAGAGAAATAGCAGTTCTATTATGTTATCTGCATATGTCAACATGCATTCACATGCATAGACATGTGACTGCATTCCCAAGTGCATGCTTATATTGCAGGGCAGGGCCTCGGAGAGTATTCACTTTACTCATCACATGTAATAGAAGAGGAAACCAAAGTCCTAAGAAGAAGTTAGGCTACCTGCCTGGGGTCACTAAAATATGTTTGGCAGAACTCTGGGCGAAAGCCAGCCTCAGACATCCTAAACTTCTGCCAGTATAACACTGGGTTATGTATTTGTTTTTAAAGTCTTTTTCCCACCTAATTTTGAAAATTAAAGTTGCATGTATGTGCATATGTATGTCTTTTTTCTTATTTTTAAAAAGAATTATCTAACTTTATTTACTATTATTATTTTTCAATTGGACCACAGAGAGACAGACAGAAAGTGAGAAAGCAAGCTTCCAGGTCCAGGGCTTGAATTACAGCCAGACATGTAGGAGTCCAGTGCCTTGAACCACCATGCCACCTGCCAGTCCCATGTCTTTTTTTTTCCCCCCTAAGCCACATGAAAGGAAGTTGCAGACATAATCCTTAAATAATTCTGGATGTATCTTCTAAGAACAAAACATTCTATGTAAGTGTAGTAGATACCCAATCAAGAAATTTAGCATTGATTCTATGTTATTACTTTATAATATTCAATTCGTACTCAGATTTCCTGACTCTCTTGGTAATGTTTTTAGTTTCTCTTTTTCTTTTCTGTTTTCTATTTTATTTGCTAGAGAGCATGTGTGCTCACCAGAGAGAAAGAGAAACAAAGTGAGAAATTACTACCCATGGGGAATGGTCACTCTAAAATCCTTTCTCCATTTCTCCTTTTAGGATTTTGGGCATGCAAACACATATGCCTTCTGTTTTTCAAACCTTCAGGTCTGGGACTTGAACCATGCAGTTGGCCACATGGGATCCAGCCATCTTAACCACCATGCTACTGGCTGGTTTATTTTTATTTTTTTTATACAGAGATACAAATAAGGTTCACTCATTATATTTAGATTTATTTATTTATTTATTTATTTATTTATTTACATTCAGTTGCTATACATCATTTAGCTTGTAGAGCGAATTTACCCAACATGAAATAAACCTCAGACCAGTCCAGTTGAGAATGTGATACATGTTATCATCAACAGGTAATAAACCATTTTTATGTCCTACAGATGCCTTCATTTTTCTCCCTAATTTCCTTCCCTACACTCTTCCCCTCTCCCACTCTCCTTCCACCCTGTCTCCAGTGTCCATAACTATTTTCACTGCTTTTATGCCTTCTAATCTTTCAGTGTCTACCATAGAGTGCAGACAGTATATGTTTAATGGAGACATACAATGTCTCTCCTTCATATTCTGACTTGCTTCACTCAACAATAAGTCATCCATATTAATCTACTTTCTATCAAATGCCACGGTCTTGTTGCTGTATTTTGTTTCCTTTAATCTGAATAATTGTCCCACCAACTTTGTTGGGATCTTTTGTAACACTGACAATTTTGAAGATTCAAGACCGACTATCTGGTTGAATTTGGATTAGCCTGATTGCTATCCCATGATTGAATTCAAGATAAGCATTTTAGAGACAAGAACATTCTGTAGTGATATTGGTTTTTTCCCATTGCATCATACCAATAAGCACATGTTGTAAGGTTGCCCCATTTTTGGTGAAACTGACCTTTACATTTCTTCCTAGTAAATCTATATGGACAAAGACATCTAAAGGCATGAAAAACACAATGAGAAGAAAATTGTCCTGTGTATGGATCAGAAAAATTCACACAATGAAAATGAATTTGGAAGCTGACTTTGAGACACTCAAAGCAATGTCTTGCATCTGGGGCATTTAAATATAATCATTGTTGCTATGGTCTCACTCCCATTCATGTGTTAAAGTTCTAATCCTGAGATGATGGTATTAAGAGGTGGGAGGCCCCCTAACCTGGTGGTTAAGGGAGCTGGATCCCAAATGGTTCAAATTCTGTCCCTGATGGCTTGAAAAACATGCCAGGTGCCTGTGTGTGCATGCTCAAAATTCCGACAGGATGGAGAATGGAGGAGAAAAGATTGTCGCATGACCATACCACATTGGGGAGTGCCTGCCTGCATGCCTGCTTTCCTTCCTTCCTGCCTGCCTGCCTTCCTTCCTTCCTTTTCATATAGAGAGATTTTTTGCTATAGGGTGCATGTGCTCGCCTGAGAGACAGAGAGACAGAAAGTGAGAAATCACCCACTGGGGGCTGGCCACAATGTAATCCCTTCTCATCCATTATCTTCTCGGGATTTTAGGCACACATGCATATGTGCATGGTGTGAATTTTAAGCCACCAGATCTGGAATTTGAACCACAGGTGACTATGTGGGAATCCAGAGACATAGCCATTATGCCACCTGTTATCCCAGGGAGTGCTTTCTTTCACCTTATTCTCTGTCTCTTTCTGTTGAGCATACACACCCCCTGGCAATTAAAAAAAGAGAGAGGCAGGAATTTTGGAGGTGACGGTATCAAGAGGTAGAACCCTCATGAATGGGATTAGTGCCCTGATAAGCGAGGCCCAGAGAGCTGGCTTACCACTTCTGCTGTGTTAGGACATAGAGGACGCCACCAACGAATCAGGAAATGAAACCACACCTGACACTGAATCTGCTGGCACCTTCATCTTGGACTTCTCAGCTTCCAGAACTGTGAGAAATTCATTCGTGTTGTTTATACTGTAGCCCCTACCCATTAACTTACCTTTTCTCTTCACATGCAACCAACCACCTTTTGTATTCCCTATCTGAACTCTACAGATGACCTCTGGGAAATTGCAGCAAGACACACTGGAAGGTTGTTTTGGGGCAATGGCTAAACAGGAGGAGGGTTTTTTCCTAGGTCTTACAGATCATAGCATGGTGACTGACCCACCCTCTCCTATTCATATTTAGGACAGAGATTCTGAAATGTAATCAATTTTATGATTTTTTGGACTATCTAGATGCTATTATAAAAAGTATGTCTGAGCTTAGTTTGAGTAATGCAGTCCATAGTGTTATGGTTTGCACTGCTGGAATCCCATGGTTGGCCATGGGTTTGGGTTCTTGAGTCGGCCTGAAGATATGCTGGTGTGCATGGGCACTCATGCTCCAGAGGAGCTGGAGGACTGGGGGGAAGGGGAAAGTATGACTAGACCTTACTGAGAGTGTGCTCTCTCTCTTTTTCTCTCTCACTTTCTCTTTTCTCTCATGCACACACACATGCTCTTCATTATTTAAAAAAATTATGATTGGATTCTGTTTTGAAGAATAAAGAATTGTTCAACCCAGTTTCAAAAATAAAACCTATTGCTATTATTTCACTTATAAAAGTCATTTATACTCTTCATAAAAAATTTAGATGGGGCCAGCAGGTGGCGTAGTGGTTAAGGTGCTGAAATCCTATATGGCTGACCATAGTTCAAGTCTCAGACCCAGCAGCTTGAAACACATGCCAGGTGCATGTGTGTATGTGTGTGTGCAGAATCCTGAGAGGAGAATGGAGGAGACAGGATTGCAGCATGGCCATCCCCCTGGGGGGTAATTTCTCACTTTCTGTCTCTCTCTCTTTGCTCAGTGAGTGCACATACCCTATAGCAAAAATCTCTCAAATTAAAAAGAAATTAGAAAATATATAAGGAGATAGGAAGATTATTATCTTAATCTTATAGTATTACACAACTATAACAGTTTTGGTACCTGTTCTTAAGCCTTTTTTTCTTTCTTGAATGAAAAGTTCTGATTTTTATTACATAGTTCTTACTATATAGAATATAAACATTTTCCCTTTATCAAATCAGAAATTATAATACAAGAATGTCTTATAGCAAATTCTTAACAATCACTATTTAATGCCTTTACAGTATTGCTTTATAATTATAGGTTATATTTATTTGATAGTCTTGTTCTTGCTTACATAGGGTCACCTGTCCTTAAATATGAATACAAATCCTTGCAACTAAATATGTTTCTGCATTTCAGAATATTCCCCTGGGATATTGTAAATAGTAGTACATGACTTTGCAAAAGACTGGTAACAGGTTGTATTTGTTCCCAGTGTAAGTCCTTATACAACATGTGCATGTGTGAGTAGGTGAGAGCCTAACCATCAACATTGTCTTTTTTAAAAAAATAATTATTTATTTTATTTATTCATTCATTTATGTCTTAATTTGACCAGAGAGAGACAGAGGGTGAGAGTGAGAGAGAGAGGAAGTGAGAAAGCAAGCCACCAGATTCAGGACTTGAGCCCTGGTCAGCCATATGGGAGTGTGCAGCACCTTAACCACCATGCCACCTGCTGGTCCCCAACATTGTCTTTTATATAATTACAAATGACTGTTCATTTGCTAGGCAAAGCTTGAAGGTATTGGGGGGCCAACAGGTGGCATAGTAGTTAAGGAGCTGGATTCCCACATGGCTGACTACAGTTTAAGTCCCAGCTCTGGCAGCTTGAAATTCACTCTGGATGCACATATGCCCAAAATCCTGGGAGGAGAATGGAGAAGGGCCATCTGCCCAGGGCATGGTTTCTTAGTTTCCCTCTCTCTGTGTCCCTCTCTCTGGTGAGTGCACATGCCCTATCACAAAAATCTAAAAAAAGGAAAAAAAAAAAGTTTAAATGTGTTAGAAGTGTTTATCTTGTCTTACCTTTATTGGAGTAACATGAAGCCACAATCTTCCTCTTATTTTGTGAGATAGGTATATTGCCTCTTTCATAAATTATCTATTTATGTCTTTTGCTTATTTTTTTTAAGAGATTTTTTTGCTATAGGGTGTGTGCGCTTGCCAAAGAAACAGAGACAGAGAGACAAACAGTGAGAAATCACCCCCAGGGGACATGGCCATGCTGCAATTCCTTCTTCTCCATTGTCCTCTCAGGATTTTGGGCAGACATGCACATGCAGCTGGCATGAGTTTTAAGCCACTGGGTCTAGGACTTGAACGGTGGTCCACTATGTGAAAGTCCAGCAATGCAACCATTTCGCCATCTGCTGGTCCCACCCATTTATCTTTTTTTTTTTTTTCCATTTATCTTTTTTATGACGGTTTAAATACCAGATTTTATGTACTTTTTAACAGAACAGAAATAAAAGTCTTTTGTCTATTTTGTTATAGAATTTTTCCCAAATATTTGCCATTTTAGTTCATCTTGTTTTATCTCCATTTTTTAAGCAAAGAGCAAAATATTTAATATGGAAAGAGTAAAGCCGAAATGATTAAATGGGAGTTAAAGTCCAAAAAGGTGACCACACTTCACTTCTTTCAATGAGTAAAACTATTCTTTCTTTGATCAAGTACTTTGCAGGGTAGTGGAAGGATTTGGTAACATGAGTATGGAACCAATATTTCTAATCTTTGAAGAAGATGGTGTTTTTAAAAATGAGTAAAAGTATGAGATCAAAGATTACTATGTCGGTAATTTGATGGCACTCTGGAAAAATTTCACATGAATTGTTTATGAGAACTCTTCACAGAAGAGCACAGTGACAAGTTAGAGCCAGAATGCATCTATAAACAACAATTTAGGTCAAAGCATTTTTGCATGGCTTATTAGAAAGAAAGATGAGAGAAATTCTGTGAACATAGACTGTTTTATTTCTGCAGGGCATTCATTCACTGGAAACTTTTATAATCTTACAGGCAAGATGGAGAAGTCTGGGCTGGGGGATAATCCTGTTAGGTGGATTAACAACTGGTTAAAGAGCTCACACAATAAGATGCTGATTGATGGGAGCCTTACGTTGTGTTCAACAGGGCTCCAATATAAACTATAGTTTAATGAACATTTTTCTAATTACTAGGATAAAGAGATCAAAGCTTTCTTATCAAATGTGTGTAACTCCCAAACTGGGAACCTTAATGAATATGCTAGATGAAGGAATCTTTTTCAAAAATATCTCAACTGATGGAAATCACGGTAGTAGGCATACATGTAAAATATAATGAGTTTAGTTTAAAACAATGAATTAAACAAATATAAGATGGGACGTTTCATGCAAATAAAAGAACTATGCTTTCGTTGCCTGAGAACTTCAAGGAAGGAAAGAATATGTTGCATTTTTTCTTTGTATGAGTCAGGGTTCTCTAGAGAGAAACAAAACAAATAGGACATACACACATCTATGCATGTACACACACACATGTGCGCACAGGCACACATGCCTGGCTCATGTGATTCTAGTCTATCCTAAAAGAATAGATATTCTAGTGAGTTGATGTTACAGTCTTGACCCTAAAGGCAGTCTGAAGTCAGAATTTCTCTTTTGGGGACCTCAATCTTTTTTCTTAAGGCTTTCAACTTATTGGATAAGGCCCACCTATAATACGAAGCATTATTTGCTTCATTTGAAGTTTACCCTTGGCTCAGTCATGGTGGCAGAAGTGGAAAGCCACTGCTGTGCAGTGGCTGAGGCCACATGGAAGACCTGGGTTCAGTTTACAGTCCCATCTAAACAGGCTGAGCCTGGTGGTGCATGTTTTTGGTCTTAGCTAACTAGAGAGTGGAGGAGAATTGCCACATGGAAAGAAACTATCCAAAAATACCATCCCCCTTCTTTCTCTTTCTCCCTCCTTCTCATGCTTTTTCATTAAAAAACAAACAAAAACCAGTCTGTATTTCACAGAAATATCTACGCTGCCATTTGACCAAACAACCAGGTACTCTAGCTAAGTTGACATGTAAAATTAGGTATCATGGGGGCCAGCCAGTGGTGTGGTGGTGAAGAGGCTGGATTTCCACATGACTTACCTTGGTTTGAGTCCTGGACCTGGCAGCTTATTTTCTCATTGTCTCTGTCTCTCTCATGGTGAGTGCATGTGATACATAGCAAATTAAAATAATATTCATAAATTAGATAAATTCTTTTAAAAATCAGACTTCACATTCATAAAATATTGAGCTACAATGATAGAATTATCATAGCAGTGTCAGTAGTGGTCAATATTTACTACACAGCTCAAAGCACATGTTTTATTTTGGGTTTAGTTTTGGGTAACACAGATTGAAAGTCAAGAGATGAGTTGACTGAGATGGCATAGGAAGACATGCCATTTAAATAATAAGACTTGGAAAAGATCTATTGGCCAAAATGCTTGGTTGGAAGTGACTCACATTGGCTTAAGAGAAAAGGGAAATGGGTGACACATGTAACTGAAAAATACCAGGAGTAAACCTGGCTTAAGGGTCAAATGATACCCAGATTTCAAAGCAGTGCTATCTGATTCTTTTTCTTCTATGTCTTGGCTTTAATGTTTACTTCATTTTCAGGGGGGAAAAAAATACTCCTTGACATAGTGCCTTAAACTCTGAGTTGCAGCTTTTAAAATCTAGTAGTTCATGCCAGGAAGATAAATTTTCTTTCTTAAGCATCCATAAAAATAACCAGAATTGGGGCCAGCCAGGTGGCTGGATCCCACATGGCTAACTACACAGTCCAAGTCCTGGATCTGACAGCTTGAAAAATGTGCTGAATGCATGTGCATGTGTGGCCTAAATCCTGAGAGGAGAATGGAAGAAAAGGGATTGCAGCATGGCCATCTGCCCTGGGAGGAGATTTCTCACTTTCTCTCTCTATATACATACATGTGGTGAGCACACACGCCCTATAGCAAAGAAGCTAAAAGCAAACAAACAAATCCAAAAAATAGCCAGAATTCTAATAATAAAAGAATCATCCAGCATGGCCAAGCTATTTGCAAGGATGGTTCAAGGTATGCAAATCAGTAAATGTGATACATCAAATTATTATTATAGAATAATGGACAAAACCCATATTATTATCTCCCTAAATGTAGAAAAGGTATCCGATAAAATTCAGCATCCTTTCATGATAAAAGGTCTCATCAAAACCTCCAATTTGAAGAAAAAGCCTCCAGTTTAGTCCCAGCAACTGAAAAGATTGGAAGAATAACTATTAAAAATCAGGATGACATACAGGAACTCCCAGAAACCCTAAAATGGATGAATAGCCATATAATAGGTATTCCAGAAGGTGAAGAGACAGGCAAAGGCATAGAAAAATCTCTTGCACTTTGGGGTCAGGGAGTGAGATGCCTCCTACACCATTCTTCCTGCACAGGATTGCTTTGTCAATACAGGGTCTTTTATGATTCCAGACAAATTGTATGATTGTTTTTTCTAGATCTGAAGAATTTCTTTGGTAATTTGGGATTGCATTAAATATGTAGATTAAGTTGTGTGGAAAAATAACATGGTATTGGCACAAAAACAGGCATATGGACCAATGGAAGAGAATATAGGCCCCAGAAATAAATCCCAAGACATACAGCCAACTAATTTTTGACAAAGTCACCAGTCTATCCAGGGGTAAAAAGAAAACCTTTTTAGCAAATGGTGCTGGACAAACTGGGTATCCACCTGCAGAAAGATGAATCTGGACCCCTATCTCTCATCATTAACAAAAATCAACTCAAAATGGATCAAGATCTAAACCTAAGACTTAAAACTATAAAACTACTGCTGGGAAATACTGGGGAAACTCTGGGAAACATCTAAGGAGGCAAAGACTTCTTAAATAAGACCCCCAAAGCACAGGCAATCATCCCAAAAATAGACAAGTAAGATGACATCGGATTAAGTTTCTACACAGCAAAAGACATAGTAATTAGTGTGAATTGACAACCCTAAAAATGGGAGTATATTTTTGTAATCTATGCCTCAGACAAGGGACTAATAACCAGAATACACAGGGAATTCAAACAGATTACACCCCCCCCCCCAAATTATCAACCCAATTAAGAGATGTGAAAAAGAGCTGAACCAACAACTTTCTAAGGAAGACATAAGAACAGCCAAAAAGCATATGAAAAAATGCTCAACATCCCTCATCACAAGGAGGATGCAGATCATAACCTCAATGAGATACCACCTAGGCCCAGTGAGAATGGCAAAGATTAAAAAAATGAAAAGTGATAATTGCTGATGAGGCTGTGGTGAAAGAGGAACTCTCCTACACTGTTGGTAGGAATATAAATTGGCCCAGCCACTGTGGAGAACAATATGGAGGTTCCTCAAAGACCTACAAATATAACGACCATATGATCCAGCAATTTCACTCCTGGGTATCTACACAAAGGATAGGAGAATGCTCAGTCTGAAAAGTGCTTGCACATCTATGTTTATTGTGGCATTATTCACAATTGCTAAGACATGGAACCAACCCAAATGTCCATGAACAGATGGACTGAAAAAGTGTGGCACATATGCTCTATGGACTCAACCATAAAAACAAGACCCTAGCATTTGATAGAAAGTGGATAAATATGGAAGATGTATTGCTGAATGAAACAAGTCAGGCTATGAAAGAGAGATATCATATGTCTTCACTTAATATTTACCAACTGTCCTCACTCTATGGTGGGAATTGAAATATCTGAGGATGTAGATGCATGGAAAATGGTTATGGATACTGGAGACAGTGAGAAGAGGGTAGAAGAAGGGGAAGAGTGAGAGGAAAGGAATCCAGGAGAAAATAGAGAGGCAAGGCATTTATGGGATGCAGAAATGGATGATTATCTGTTGATAATTACATGTATGATATCTTTTTTTTTTCCTGAGAGGTTTTTCGCTATAAGGCGCGTGCGCTCGCCAGACAGACAGAGAGAGACATAGAGACAGAAAGCGAGAAATCACCCCCCAGGGGGGATGGTCACGCTGCAATCCCTTCTCCTCCATTCTCCTCTCGGGATCTTGGGCACGCACGCACACGCGCCCGGCGTGAGTTGTAAGCCACCGGGTCCGAGACGCGAACCGCGGTCGACTACGTGGGAGTCCAGCGACATAGCCATTACGCTAACTGCTGGTTCCCATGTATGATATCTTTTTTTTTTTTTTTTTCTTTTTTTGGAGAGGTTTTCGCTATAGGGCGCGTGCGCTCGCCAGACAGACAGAGACAGACAGAGAGATAGAAAGCGAGAAATCACCCCCCAGGGGGGATGGCCACGCCGCAATCCCTTCTCCTCCATTCTCCTCTCGGGATCTTGGGCACGCACGCACACGCGCCCGGCGTGAGTTCAAGCCGCCGGGTCCGGTACTCGAACCGCGGTCGACTACATGGGAGTCCAGCGACATAGCCATTACACTAACTGCTGGTCCCCCATGTATGATATCTTCAACTGGACTGATGTGAAGTGCATTCATGTTGGGTAAATTCATTTTACAAGCTATATAGTGATGTATAGTGATGGAATATATAAAACATAAAAGAAAATCTCTTTCATGATATGTTAGTGGAAAACTTTCCAAATTTAGTGAGGCATGTGGACATCCAAATCTAGGAAACATGAAGTACACCAAATAGATAAAAACATAAACCAATCCTCTCCAAGGCATATTACAACCAATTTGGTAAATATCAAAGATAATCTAAAAATAGCAAGAGAGAAAATGCCAAGTTACTTACAAAGATTACCCCATTAGACTAACATTGGACCTCTCAACTGAAACAATGCAAGTAAGGAAAGAATGGGAAGATGTATTTAAAATGCTGAAAGAAAAATATTTCTGTCAGGAGTACTATAGCTGGCAAGATAACTCTTCAAATGGGAAGAAATAAAATTATTTTCAAATCAACAAAAGCTGAAAGAATTCACTAAAACTAAACCAGCTCTTCAGGAAATACTTAAGGGAATTCTACACCAGGAAGGTTGAAGGGAGATAAAAAGAAATGAGAAAACAAAACAACTAGCAAAAAGAGATAAGTACACATATATCTATAATAACATTTAAAGTCAGGATTAAATTTTCCTAACTGACTAAAAATGTAGATACAACTATTCTGCACAGAAGCAGATTTAAGTACAATTTTATCAATTATTTGGTAGAGAGTTGTCTCCATAGGTTTCAATTTATATATTTATTATAACCATTATTCATTGTATAAAACTCTAACAGGAAATGCCCAGAATGTTACAAGTAGTTGAGTCTTGGAATGAATTTAAAGAAGGCTAAGACCAGGAACATTGCAAAGCCTATAAATCACCAAATCACTAACTTTACCATGTCTTTGCTTTTTTTTTTTGGAGAGGTTTTTTTTCGCTATAGGGCGCGTGCGCTCGCCAGACAGACAGAGAGAGACAGAGAGACAGAAAGCGAGAAATCACCCCCCAGGGGGGATGGTCACGCCGCAATCCCTTCTCCTCCATTCTCCTCTCGGGATCTTGGGCACGCACGCACACGCGCCCGGCGTGAGTTGTAAGCCACCGGGTCCGAGACGCGAACCGCGGTCGACTACGTGGGAGTCCAGCGACATAGCCATTACGCTAACTGCTGGTTCCCCCATGTCTTTGCTTTTCAACATCTCTTTCCAATTTTTTTTGACAATTTTTCTTTATGCACAGTACATTACTATGGTCTTAGAACTCACAGTGAAGGAGTAAAATTTTCCTTACCTCTTCCTAATGAGCTACTGTTATGGACAATTTACCTATCTCTAACTGGATCAATGGTACCACAGATCTTTTCAAATTATAAGTTCCTGTCTCCCACAGTCCTCTGAATGGACATTACAAATTGTTCTTTCATTGATTCTGTCAGGTTATCTTTGTTTTCAAAACTCCATCCTCATTTACATATGAGACATTTGTTGTCTGATTTTTAATCAATTTGTTTTTCTTTAGAATGGTATTTCATACTAAAGAACGTCATAGACAATTCAGTACACACTTCTGTAATAACCAGTGAAACAGGTTCCTAATGTTCATAGCATAATGTAAAGTTGAACGTTGAGGGTGATAAATATGTTACTATCCTCAATTTGTTTTTTACACACTATTTACATGCTTTGAAAGACAATTCTGTATCTTACAAAGATATGCTATGATTAAATGAAAATCATAAATTACTATAAATATTTTTATAAAGCAGTGAGGAAAACCAAACCCATTTATAATACCATAAAATATTCAAGAATATATTTAAACAAGGACATAATAGATCTATGCATTGAGAGCTATTAAATCTATAAAAACATTAATGAAAGAAATGAAACAAGACAAATAAATGGAAAGATATTTCATGTTCATGGATTGGAAGATTAATGTTTAAATGTCGGTACTACTGAAAACAATCTATATATTCAGTGCAATCCCTAACAAGATTTAATGACATTTTTCACAGAAAAAATAAATCATTAAATTTGTATGGAACCACAGAGGGCCATGAATAGCCAAAGCAATCTTGAGCAAAAAGAACGAGGCATTACACAACATGAATTTTAAAATCTACTGCAAAGCTATAGTAATCAAAACAGCTTGGTACTAGCATAAAAACAGATGTGTAAACCATGAAGCAGAATAGTGTGTCCAGAAGTAAATTCATAGATCTGTAGGTAATTGATTTTTGACAAAATTACCAAGAATACACAGTGGGGAAAAGACAGTCTCTTTAATAAATGGTGCTGGGAAAACTGGATATCCACAGTAGGAAAATAAAGTTTGCTTCTTATCTCACCTGATGTACATAAATCAACTCAAAATTGGTTAAAAACTTAAATGTAAGGCTTGAATCCAGAAGAATACATAGGGGAATATCTTCTTGACATTGGTATTAGCAAAGATTTCTTGGAATATGACCCAAAATGCATAGGCAACTAAAGCAAATATAGACAAGGGGAATTGCATCAAACTAAAAAGTTCTGCACAACAAAGAAACAACCGACAGAATGGGAGAAAATATTTGCAAACTATCCAGATGTGGTGTCAATATCCAAAATATATAAGAAATTCAGAAAGAACTCAATGGCAGGAAAAAAAAATCTCATTGAAGAATGGACAAAGGACTCAAATTGACATTTCTCTAAAGAATATGTACAAGAGACCAACAAGTATATAAAAATTGTTCAGCATCTATTAACCATTGGGGAAATGCATATTAAACCACAATGAACTATCTCACACTTGTTAGAACCATTATGAAAAGACAAAAAACAAAACATGCTATCAAGTCTGGAAAAATAAAAACTTTCCTACACTGTTGGCAGAAATGTAAATTTGTATAAGCCATTATGGAAAATAGTTTTTTTGAGCAACCTACATACTAAAAATCGCGGTTAGACTAGGGCACAGTGGTAAAATGTGTAGCTTTGTGAGGCTGGTTTCAAATGGGAAGATTCTGGGTTCATATTTTGAGACCTCCCTGAGTATACAGGGCATACATGATCCAGGGCTGGCCAATGTTGGAGGAGGATCAGGGTATTAAGACCTTGTTGGGGGGAGGGGTGCTGTGTCTCTGACTCATCCTGTCTCTCTTGCTCATGTAAGAAATAAACTTTAAACACACACACTATATATTATATATATATAATATATAGATAATATACTATATATTATATAATATATATTATATATAATATATAGATAATATACTATATATAATATCTATATATTATATAATTATATATTATATATAATATATTATATATAATATAGTATATTATATAGTATATTATATATATATATTTTATTTTATTTATTTTATTAAAATATATATAAAAGTTTTAAGCTGCTGGGTCCAGGACTGGACCATGGGTAACTACATAAGACTCTAGTGATGTAACCCTTATGCGATCTACTGGTCCCTATTATTGTTATTTTTAATTTGACCAAAGAGAGACATGTAGATTGTGATAGAAAGAGAGAGAATGATAATGAGAAAGCAAGCCACCAAGTCTGGGACTTGAATTTGCAGTAGGCCATGTGGGAGTTCAGTGCCTTAACTACCATGCCACCTGCTGGCTCCTAAAAGTAAAAACTTTTCAAAATTAAAAAGACAAAGTTTTGATAACAAGTTTTGACAACAATGTGGAGAGAAAGGACACTCTTGTATACTGTTAGTAGCAATGAAAATTAGTGCAGCTAGGGGCCAGCAGATGACGGAATGGTTACGTCACTGGACTCCCATGTAGTTGACCATGGTTCAAGCCCTGGACCCAGTGGCTTGAAATTCACACTGGGCATGTGTGCCTGTGTACCCAAGATCCTGAGAGGAGAATGGAGAATAAGGGATTGTGGTGTGGCTGTCACCCCTGGGTGGTGATTTCTAGCTTTTTGTCTCTCCAGCAAGCACATGTGCTATGGCAAAAATCACTCTCAAAAAAAAAAAAAAAAAAAAAAAAAAAAAAAAAAAAAAAAAAGGAAAGAAAATTAGTACAGCTGTTATAGAAAACAATATAGAGTTTCCTCAAAAAAAAAAAAAAATAGAGCTACCATGTGATCTGGTAATTCTACTTCTGATGTACAACTAGACATGAAATCAGTATGTAAAAGAGATACTTGCCTTCTCATGTTAATTGCAGCATTATTCACAACTGTGAAGATATGGAGTCAACTTAAGTGTCTACCAGTGTCTGAATGGATAAAGAAAATATGGTCTATATACACAGTGGCATTTTATTCAATCTTTATAAAAAGAAAATCCTGTCTTTGCAACAACATGGATGAAACTGGAGGTCCTTTTGCTAAGTGAAATAAAGCAGGGACAGAATAATAAATATGGTACTTATATAAGGAGTTTTAAAAAGTTGAATTGAGAAGCAGAGAGTAGAGGGGGAGAGGTACGGGGAAGTGTTGCTAAAAGTGCACAATTTCAATGAGGAGGAATACTTTCTAGAGAGCTATTGTACAGCATGGTGACTGTAGTTAATAGTAATGTATTATATATTTGAAAATTGCTCAAAAAGTAGATTTTAAACGTCTTCACCACCAAATAAAAATAAGTATTAAAGTGATAGATTTATTAGTTTGATTTAATCATTCCACAATATATACATATATGAGAATATCATCTTGAACCTGATAAATTTGTACAATTTCCATTTGTTGGTTAAAAAAAATTAGAATCAAGCCAGCTCTATGGTCTGGTGGTTAAGGGAACTGAATCTCTCACAGTTGACTGCATGGTTCAAATCCCAGCCCTGGAGACTTGAAAACCACGTGTATGTATGTATGTGCTCAAAATCCCTATAGGATGGAGAAATGGAGGAGAAGGGATTGCACGACCACATTCCACTGGGATGTGCTTTCTTCCTCTTGCTCTGTTTTTACGTCCCTCCTTGGTGCCTTCAGACAAAAATTTGAAAAAGAAATCAGAATTGTGTCTGTTTGATTTCTTTCATCAAATGCCCTGTTGGAAAGTAAGTATTTAGGTATTTCTTAGCAGGTCGTGCCCCATGCCCATCCCAGCCATAGGAACCCCCAGTCCCTGTGAACAACCATGTGGAGTAAGAGTGAGGAGGGAACAGCACTGAGGGGAAGCTAGATGCTGTTACCAGAAGAAAGTGGGGGAATGGGTTCTGGCTAGCAAAAATGGCATTGCTCACTACAAAGAACTCAATAACTACTTTTTCACATTTTAGAGAAGTAATGTGTGCTACAGGTTAGGATTTTTCTCCGTACCTCCAAAAGGAAGAACTGTCATCAGTGGGTAGAAGTTAAGGGGAGACAGGTTTAGTATCTGTAATACATGTAGGAAATAATATTCTCACAGAGTACCAGTATGTTGTGTTATGTAAAGTAACCAGTATCCGGGGCCAGAAAGTGGTGTGGTGGTTAAGAACGCTGTACTCCCACATGGCTGATCACGGTTCGAGTCCCAGACCTGGAGGCTTGCTTTCTCACTTTCTTTCTCTCGCTCTCTTCCTCTCTGGTCAAATTTAAATAAATAAATAAAGTTAGTTAAATAAAATAATTCTTTAAAACAAAAAACAGTAACCAGTGTCCTTCCCCTAGAAGAATTTAAGCAGAGGTTATTTCTGTCTTGTGGTCAAGAATTGCCTACAGGGCTAGCACGTTGGCTTTGCAGTTAAGAGAGCTGGATCCCACGTGCTGACTATGGTTTGAATCCCAGCCATGATGGCTTGAAACACATGATGGGCCTGTGTATGTGAATACTTCAAATCCCAAAAGATGGAGAAGTGATTGCAGTGGGACCACTCCCTACTGGGGGGTGCTTTCTCCCTCTGACAAGCACGCATGCCCTCTGGCAATGAAAAGTAAATAAATACAAATTTAAAAAGAATGGCCTACATATGTAAGATGGTCCCTCTGTTTCTGTGGTCTCATCATTCTGCTCTCTTCTCCATATGCACGTGTGCCAGTGCATGGACTCAGTGGTGTGGTTACTAGATCCCTGGAGAGGGAAATTCAGTCCAAGTGCCTGATAAACGCATTATTTAATGTCAATTGTCTTTGACTTTTACTTCTGTATTTGCTGAATTCGCTCCATGTTTCCAGTGCTTATTCCAGCATTGCCCAAGATGTAAGTAGCTTCACTTACGACATAGAGCGTTTAATGCCGATTAGGGCAAAGGAGTGGAAAGACACAAGGACGGGGTTCACGTCGTCCTGTGAGCAGGTCATTCCCACCAATGGATAAAATATTCCATTTCCATTTTATGTTTCGGTTCTAGTACCAAACTCTGAGAGAATGTAGACTGTAAGGAAGAAATAACACTAAAGGGAAGCCCTCAAAGATAATTCCATCATCCATAACACGAGGCACTTCCTGGCGTTATGACTAATAAAACTCAGCTAAAAACACGTTCTAAATATTTTTATGTGCAAAAAATAGAAAATTGTAATAAAATGATAGCTGTTATTTCAAACCAGGACTGTAAAATGCCCTCGGGACACAAATGCCTAATCATGAAATAAAACAACTTTTGTATCCCTCAGGCAATGTTTTCAAGCTCTTGCTCTCTCTAAAGCAGTCACTGTAATTAGGCCAATTCCCCAGAAGAAATGAAGAGTACAGGGGAATTAATTTAGGGCTGCAGTGCAGGGGTGCGCCTTGTTTTAGGACCGAGTGGGCTGTTAAAGTGTTGGTGTGAAGTAAGTGTGTTGGCATCGTGGGTCAGAGAAACGCCTCGACCAGGAATTAGTTGCTATTGTCTTTGAGTTATCATAGCCATATGTTTGCTCTTCCAGCGGGTGAGTGCAGCGTTATGAATTCTAGGAGGAGCTGGATGAATTCTGGAGGAAGTTTACTCTCCGTGTACATTAGCTGCACCATCTCTCCACGCTTCAGCGTTCCCGGTTCTCAGGGTTAAAAATGTCTCTGGAGCCAGTTTCCTGGAGTGGTGGTCATGCACTGTTCAAGAAGAGCTGGACCCTACGTGATAACTACGGGTCAGATCTCTGACCCGTCATCTGGAGCTTTACCACACACAGGGTTCCCAGGACCAGTGGGCGGGCAGGTTGGAGGAAGGCGGGTCGGTTCCGCAGACGCTGTTCACCTCTCTCTCACCCTCGTGTGCGTGCTCTCTCATTAACATTAAAAAAAAAAAAAAAAGAAATCTCAGGACCAGCAGTGGGCGTAATGGGTATGTCGCTCGACTCCCATGTAGTCGACTGTGGTTCGAGTCCCAGACCTCGTGGCTTAAACTCACACCAGGCGCATGTGTGTGTGTGCCCAAGATCCTGAGAGGAGAATGGAGGAGAAGGAATTGTGGCATGGCCATCCCCCCTGGGGGGTGATTTCTCTCTTTCTTTCTTTCTTTCTCTCTCCATCTTTCTGGCGAGCACACATGTCCTATAGCATAAACTTCTCCAATAAAAAAAAAAAAAGAAATCTTGCATTAAGGGAGATAGACCCCACATGGTCAACTGCACGGTTTGAATTCTGGTCCCAGCAGCTTGAAAACCACACTGGACATGTGTGCTTGTCCTAAATCCCAACAGGACAGAGAAATGGAGAAGAAAGTGTGGCATGACCACATCCCATTGGGAGGTGCTTCCCCATCTCCCTCTCTCTGTCTCTCTCCAGTAAGTGCACGCCCTTTGGCCAAAAAAAGCAAAAACAAAACCTCAATTTTAAAAAAATTGTAGATTTTTTTAAAAGTTTTTTTTTTTTTTATTTAGAAACAAAATCTTGAGGAAAAGAAAACTAATGAGGAAGGAGTGGAGAAAACACTTGAAGAATCCTAAGTTTTTCCTTAAAAAGTTTAAAGTAGTATGGTAATAGATGGCAAAAATATTACATAATTATGAATTTTTTTTAAGTTTTACTCTAGGGCACAGGTGCTTACAGGAGAGTGACAGAGAGAGGAAAAGTGAGGAAATCACCCCCCAGAAGAATGGGCATGCCACAATTCTGTCTCTTCCATTTTCACCCCAGGATTTTGGGCATGCACACATAGGCCAGTGTGATTTGCCAGCCTCCAGGTCTAGGACTTGAACCATAATCAGCTGCGTGGGAGTCTAACACCTAAACCATGCTACCTGCTGGCCCCTATAAAAATCATTCTTAAGATAAATCTTTTATATCTTGCTATCTATAATTTATTCCTACTCAGTTATTTCTAAAGACCATCATTTGGAATTTTGCGTATCATTTGTTGAAAAATGCCGTACCATTCTTTCTTCTCTGAAGACAAGCAGTGCAGTCCCACATGTAAAAAATGAGTTGGATACTTTTTAGCTTCTAGATAGCATCGTTACTTTCTTAAGCCGGAGCGCCATGCTTTCCATGTGGAGTTTCTTCCGCTGACTTTGGACTTGCAGCTTCTTCCTCCTCCTCTTGATTTGTTCTCAGATGGTAGATGAATACAGCCTGTGTCAGTGAGAGTCCTAGAAGGACACTGGATAATTTGGACATAAAAGGCATCTTCAGAAAGGTCATGGAAAATGAGAATTATGAAAAGTATGCGCGTACTTCAAAATATTTTAAAATAAGCCCAGATAAGTGCATACATTAATTCTAATTTTCCATTAACTTTCTGAAGTCCCTGCTGTTTAATGAAGGGATGATTTACAGTGGTATGCTCAGATGGAAGGGAAACCAGGTACAACCCTGAGTGACCCAGAGCAGGGTTTCTCAGAGGCCTGCAAGAGAGAGAACTCTCTGGAGAGGACTGACGGAAGGTGTGACCTTCCGCCTAGGGGCAGAGCCGGCAGAGAGGGAACCGGGTAGATGAGTACCTGCCTCCATCTTTTCCTCTCTCTGATTTCCTCTCCATAAGCCAGGATGCAGAAAGCTTTCTGGGGCCAGCAGGTGGTGTAGTGGTTAAGGCATGGCCAACCATGGTTCAAGTCCTGGACTTGGTAGCTTGCTTTCTTTCTCTCATTCTCTCTCTTGCTCTATGGTCAAATTGAAAAAATTATGATGCTGATGATAAAATAAATTAAAAAAATAGCTTGCTGAGGTGGCACCCAAGAGTCAGTCTTCCAGGATGCACAGTAAGGAAGAGGGCCCAGTGACCTTGGACGGTCAGGCAGGAAAGGTCTGGCACATTCTGATCGACGTCCACTTTTCTAAAGGAGCGATGGGATAATAGGCTACTGCCACCTCAGACGCAGTGATGGGAAGGTCCCACTGTGCCCTAACCAAATGGAACACACAGGTATTTGGTCAAGGGATGTAACCTGAGAATTTATCAGTCATGGCTTGCTGGAGTAAGCCCTCTGCATGGAGCATCTTGAGTCCCCCTCTTACTGCGTCTTGTGTTATGGTCATCTTCTGAAACATGAAAGAACATGTCTGTATGTAAAATTACCAGATATCAGGGCCAGCAAGTAGCAGAGAAGTTAAGGTGCTGGACTCCTACAAGGCTGAGCATGGTTCAAGTCCCAGAGCCAGCAGCTCGAAAATCATGCCAGGCATTGTGTGCCTGCATGCCCAAAAGCCCTAGAGGAGAATGGAGAAGGGATTGCTGCATGGCCATCCCCCAAAGGGGTGTGATTTCTCACTTTCTCTCTCTCTCCAGCAAGCTCCTCACTCTAAACCATACCCCTCACCCTGACCCTGACCCCGACCCTAACCCAAACCCTAACGCAAACCCCATCCCTGACACTAACACTCACCCCTAACCCTAAACCTCACTCTAACCCTACCCCTAACCCTACTGTAACCTTCACCCTAACCCTGACCCCATGACCCAACCCTAACCCTGACCCCTAGGACCACAACCTAAAAAACAAAACCAACCAACAAACAAACTCCCATATATCGGGAAGCTTTGGGTGGACACTTGTCTTAGTCTGGTCAACCATCGAAACTAGGTCAACCAGTTTTCTAAATCCTGTTTGAGGATGAGAGACCACCACAGGTGACACCCAGAAAATGAGATGATTTCAAGATGATACATGCAGGAAGGCACATCCAAGAGATTCTCCCGTCTTTTCTTCCACCCCCAGCCCAGCAAATTCTATGAAAATGAAACATTTTTAAGAGAATAATATGAAATCCAGAAATTCAACCCTCTTATTCTTTTCTTTGTCTCTTTAAAGTTAGGTAAATTCATTTCTTCTGTATGCATGGCTTTCTCTCCATCTTAAACATTGGCTTTACACAGAAAGGCTAAGTAATTGCCCTGATCATTTTATATTATAATTTGATTATAGTATCTTAAAAATGCCATATCTCAATCATTTTGCAAGTCATAAGTTTAAATAAAATAGGTGTTTGAAAGGGTAACCTTAAATGTAAAGCTGTATCCACTTTTGTTTCCTCCCAAATTTTTATTCCTTCTCTCTCTCCTTAAATATAGAATATGGGGGAAATCTTTCTTTCTTTCTTTCTTTCTTTCTTTCTTTCTTTCTTTCTTTCTTTCTTTCTTTCTTTCTTTCTTTCTTTCTTTCTTTACTATAGGATGTGTGTACTCACTGGAGAGGCAGAGAGACAGACAGAAGTCACCCCCAAGGGGAGATGGCCATGCTGCAATCCCTTCTCCTCAATTCTCCTCTCTAGATTTTGGGCATGCATGCATGCACATGCACCTGGCGTGGGTTTTAAGCCACCAGGTCCGGGACTCAAATCACATTTGTAAAAGTATTCAGAGTCTTGAGCTCTAATAACCAAAGGGGCCATTTCAGGTGGGACAAAGGAAGGTCCTGAGAGAGAGTCCTGTTTAGAAACCTGCAGTTTATTTTACAGTTGACAAGGTACGTGGGCACTTTCTGACTTGCTGGCTGGGTGCAGACATTAGGGACGTCTTCCTGGGTCTGATACGTTTGGTTTCAGAGAACAGTGCTGAACAAAGTCTCTGGCTCTAGGACACTTCCCAAGAAGATAAAGCAGGATTTGGACTACTCGCTTGAACACCCACCTAGCCTGTGCTCATGATTGGAACGTTGGGGCTGCTCTGGAGTTGTGAGCTCACAGAGATTAGTCCTCCCATGTCTCTTCAATTTATGAGTCCAGAAAATGTACCCTTTCTCATTTTATCATGACCTGAGCGGTCACAAGAACCAGAGAAATCTAACTGGAGACTAGTCCTTACCCAAAGGAGACTGACATACTCCTAAGGAGACTTGAGATAAACCTCCCTCTTCATCTGCTTATTTCGGGAGCTCTGGAGGGGAAGAAAAGGTTCTCTGATATCTCAGGGCACACCTGGTTTCACAAACGCTATCAGTGCACTGAAAATCAAATTGTAGAGGAGTTCATTCGTTTCACTAAGTTAGCATTCCTTCTTCCTTAACCATCCTTAAGGGAACAAGCACGCCTAAGTTACTGGGAAGTATGACATTGGACTGGTGCAAAATGTCCAGCCCTAATTGGGCCAGTTACTTAGAAGTCTCTGCAATGTGGGGGAGCTCTTTCTGGTTCCTTTTTCTGTCTTTGGGTCTAGGTTTAGAGAGAAGATGCAGAAATTAGAAGTTTGTGCCTGGCTTTTATTAAACTACACTTAAAAAAAATTATACCTGAAGGTAGAGGTTTATCACTAAGAAATTTACATGTTTTTAAAACTAAAAAAAAAAAAAAAAAAAAAAAAAAGGGCCAGCCAGTGGTATGGTGATTAAGATGGCTGGATTCCACATGATCTATTGCATGGTTCAAGTCCTGGACCTAGTGGCTCAAGAAACATGCTCTGTGTGTGTGTGTGTGTGTGTGCCCAAAATCCTGAGAGGAGAATGGAAGACAATGTGGTATGGCTATCCTCCTGGGGGTGTGTTTGTACTTTCCCTCTCTGACTATCTCTGGCAAGCGCCTGTACACCATGGCAAAGAAAACCAAAATGAAAAGCAATGGCCAGGTGATAGCACAGTGGTGATGTAGCTGGGAATCTGTCGGATAGGTCCTGGGTTTGCATCCTGGGCTCCCCGAGCACCCTGGGCTCACACATGCCTGTCTGTGACCCAGGAAGCTGTGCATGCAGCCTGTGATGTTGTTGGGGATGACTGCTCTCTCTTTCTCACACAGAAGAAATAAACTTAAAAAAAGTTGATAAAAAAAGTTGTTTTTGTTTACTTGTTTGCTTGTTTTTTTTTAGTTTTTTTTTTTTTTTTTTTTTTTTTTTTTTTTTTTTTTTCCCCCGTAGGGCACATGCACTCACTAGAGAGAGACAGAGGGACACAGAGAAAGGGAAAGTGAGAAATCATGCCCCTGGGGGAGGGCCATGCTGCAGTTCCTTCTCCATATTTCCCTTGGGACTTTGGGTATGCATGCACATGCACCTGGTGTGATCTTAGAGTTGCCAGGTCTGGTACTCGAACTGCAATTGGCCATGTGGGAATCTGGCACCTTTGCCACCATGCCATCTGCTGGCCCACAAGAGAGATTACAGAAGAGGACTGGCTGGGTGTTGGGGTTGAGGCCAGTCAAAGCCAGCTCCAGGGTTTGTGTTCGTGGGTACGTGAGACAATTGCACTAAGGTAATATTAGGAAAATAATGTTTGAGGGGACCTTGTTTCCGGAGGGAAACTTCCCCTTGTTTGGGGAAGTCAGTGGGTCTGTAAGTATAAAGGAACAGGCTTTAATACTTTACTATGTGTATTTATAAAGATGGTCAGTTCTTTAAAATATTCATGAACAGGGCTGGCCCCACGGCCTAGTGTTTAAGGGAGTCAGATTCCACGGAGTCAACTATGGTTTGAATTCCAGTCCTGGTGGCTTGAGAAATACTCTGCGTGCGTGTGTGCCCCAAATTCAAACAAGATGAAGACATGGAGGAGAAAGGATTGTCTCATGACCAGGCCCCGTTGCAGGGTGCTTTCGTACTCTCCCTCTCTGTCTGGCAAACACATGTACTTCCTGGCAATTCCACATATAAAAAAGAGGTTCATGGTAATATAATCCTAATTTCAGCTCGCTCAATGTTTGTGTATTTGACACATGATCTCTGAGCAGTATCGCGATGCTAAGCTCTGTGGGGCACTCGATAGCGAAGGAGAGACTCTCTCCACAAGATCACCATGCAGCGGCAGGGCCAGAGGTGTGAAACGCATGCACAGTGCAGCGGTGGGATGAGGAGTAGAGGTGAGCAGTATCCACCGTCTGGGAATAGGCCGGTCAAAGGTAGATCTTTCTGGAAGGAGCGATGGCAAATCTGGACCTTGAGGAGTGAACAGATTAGAGTAAACAAAACGAGAAGGGGAGTGGAGAAGCGAGAGGGAATAGCCAGGGCTGGGCTCATGGGGCTGCCGATAGTTCCAGTGGCTGAAAGATGCAATTTGCTGGGGCTGAGCATCAGGCAGAGAGAAATCTAGAGAGGTGAGCTGTGCTCAGATCACGAAGGCCTCCTAGTACGTGGTGGGGAGTTTGCTGTCTGTTGTGAGAGCAGGGGACGCTGTAGATTGCTGTAACAGAGAGGTGCCATGTGTCCAAAGCACTGAGCTCGCTGCGCTAGACCTGGCCTCGATGGGCCTTTGGTGAGAACGTTGTTATTCATACCAAACTCACACGGAGCACCTGGGGCATGTAGGAAGAGCTTGTGAATGTTGTAAGGAAAGATAAACCTGCGCCTGAGTTTAGCCGGCCAGCCTGCCACCCTTCCCCTGTGTCAGCCCATTCCTCTCGCTGCAAACTGAAGGCCACGTGTGTGCAGTCACACGGCATTGCCCGCGACCGGCAGTGGTCTGTCCGGGGTGCCAGGGAAACTAGATTTCTAGTCTTGTCTGTGCTCTGTGATGCTGCGGTGGTCGGTCAGCCATGCCAGGCCTCGGCTTCCTTACCTGTTTCTGAGGAAGTTGAAGTCGGTGATGATTTACGTTTCCTTTGAACTGTAAAGTGTACCCACTATGGTCTGAAACGTTGCAACATCCTACTCATGTAGAAAAGGTTATAACATGCTCTTTATTGGGTTATGGTTCTCTTACCCCTTCCTGGGTGCTTTGAATGATGGTCCTTGCAGAAAGAGCTGAAATAACAGGGCTATTTAAGTTAATAAGTATTTCTTTATTTTTTATTTATTTTTAGTTAGTGTTTTTTTTTTTTTTTTTCTATAAGGTACATGTGCTTGGCTAGGGGGTGGGAAGGAAAGAGAGGGAGAAGAAGAGAGGTAGGCAGGGAGCGATCATGCCCCAGAGGGAATGGCCACAATGCAATCCCATCTCCTTCATTCTCCTGCTGTGATTTTGAGCGTGCACGCAAATGCACTGGCATATTTTTAAAGTCACCGGGTCCAGGGCTTGAACCACAAAGTCGGTTGTGTGGGATCCAGCCACCTTAACCACTATGCCAATGGTTGGTCTAGTTAATGAAAAATTTAGAGACCACCTTCCCCATTCCTGTATGTGCCAACGAGAACACCAAGGTTCCCTAGTGACATGACTTACCTGAGTTCCAGCAACGGGCCAGCCGCAGAACTGACCCAGAGCCCAGGGGGCCTCTGACCCTAACCCAGTCCTCTTTCCACTCTGCTGGGGACCACATTCCTCACCTCTGCTCAGGTGATGTAGGGTGACATCTTACCAGGTGCTGAATTGAGAAGAAGCTGGGTTGTGCAAGATTTCAGATGCTATTAAGGAGTAGTGACTCTACACTGCCAATTAGGGCTGATGTTCATTTTCCTAACTTCAAGTCTCCTTTCATTATTCTTCTCCTTTATTCTTAATGAGCCATTCCTCCTTTTGTGCTAATATCTTCCTCTCATTCTCTTTCTTTTTTCTCTCATCCCCAGTGTTCTTATATCAGCAGCCAGGCGATCTTCCTCTTCATTCAGGAAGCTGGCAGGCTCCAATCTGCAGCCTTTGGATAGCCAGCTAATTAAGAGGAAAGCAGGTGTGGATGGTCTATTCAGCCTGTAAATAAGTGCCAAAAATTAAACTTATTGGTCTGTGAGTGCTAGCAGGTGGAAGCACTGCTTTCTACGTTTAATAGACCAGGGGAGACAGAGGGGGTTAGAAGGCCTTGAGGGTAGGGAAGAAAAAAATTACTTTTATGACTAAAAGCTCTTCACAAGAGAATGCGTCTGTTTCTAAATCATTGTCTTGTTTGGGATTAATCCTAAAGACATATAATTGTCTGCCCTGAGAGTGTAATGTTCCCTGAGCAGGGCGCCATGCATGGTATGGCCTGGGCAGAAATAATTCATGGTCTCAAGCTGATACTTAGCAGCCAAACTCACGACTGACTGCAGACGTAAGTGCCTGTGTTCTTTTGTGATTTCTTCCCTCCATTTCTTACATATGCTCAAATGCCCAGAGTTCCCTATCTGCGCAACCCCTCACTTAAATGCTGTGGAAAAAAAAAAAAATGATCTATTGTTGTACTACTTAATGCATTACTTAATGAAGCGATTTGGAAATAAAATTCATAAGAGGAAATGAGTTCCTGGGAGCATACTTCTCCTTTAGTCATTTCTTTTTTTTATAATTCTGATTTTTTTCTCTTTTTTCCTTTGTGTTTAACAATTTATTGTAGCTTTTTTTTTTTGACTGAAGGACATTTTTCAGTAATGTGCTGTGGTAGAAGACCACAAAAGCATCATATATTACACATTCAAGATACATTAATACACGGCTGAAATGCTAACCCGTACAATAGAATAATTATAGTGTATCTTCATTGAAATTGTACACATGGCTTGGTGATCACGCTCATTAATTTAGATCCAAATGAAGCAAGATTATTCTGCATGGCTGCTGAGTTAATTTATGTGATATAAGTAAAGAAAAGTTAAATAAAGTGTGATGGAAAATGAGATTGCAACCAGGCAATTAGGTCCAGGGGAAGAGGTTCACTCATCTTCCTAGACTTCTTGGCCCCTCTTTCTGTAAAACTTATTCATCTTATTGCAAAAACGTGTCCATTTTCAGACTGCATCGTAGCATGTCTTTATTAACGTTCCAACGCATCTTTTTTTGTTTTGGAGAGGTTTTTGTAATAGGGCATGTGTGCTCGCCAGAAAGATAGAGACAGACAGAAAGCAAGAAATCACCCCCCACCCCCAGGGGAATGACCACGCCACAATCCCTTCTCCTCCATTCTCCTCTTGGGACCTTGGGCATGCACACACATGCTCCCAGCGTGAGTTTAAGCCACTGGGTTAGGGACTCGAACTGTGGTCGACTATGTGGGAGTCCAGTGACATAGCCATTACACCAACTGCTGGTCCTCCAAAGCATCTTTTATTCACAGCTAATTTTTTGGAGGGAAGAATAAATCACTAGTGCTTTTGTTTGGGACTATTCAAAGATCTAACTAAAAAAACAAACACAACAACAGCTTTTCTGTCAGTGTGAGCCTAAACTCCTGGCAGAAGGGGAAAAAAATGCTATGCTATTGTGGGTGGTATTTTTTAGGGGCTTGAATGTGTTACAAATGAAGTGCATGTTGTGTATTGTTTCAAGTAGGCAAATAAATAAGCTTTTTTTTTTTTTTTTGAGGAGAAAAATGTATCACCATGACTTTTCAGTGGTACAGAAATGTGTATGTGTTAGAAATTGCTACCCCACTGCTTCCGACCTTAGCTCAGCCTATTTCAAGGTGTTTGAAGGTGGTAACTAGTTTCAATTTTGTGTTCTCTGTGATGATAATAGTCCCTTTTATAAGACAGAGGGAGGATTATATTTCTATATGAGGAACTGAGACCAATTTTGAATCTAAATACCATTCGAAGGCAGGCATTCACCAAAGCTGCTGTCCTTCAGTTGCTTGAACTTTCATTTCTGGGAGAGAAAGCAGATTTAATTCAATTAGGAAAACTTTCACTGCCCTAAATTCCAGAAATTCAAAGATGAATAAGACATGGCTTCTACCTCACCCTCCACTCTTGACACTAATAGATTGAAAAAAAAGTAAAGACATGCACAAATAGCTAACAAGCATTGCCACAGCCTGAGATGGTTCAAATGACAATAGGGAGATTCAAAGAGAAACTTCCAGATCTAAGTGGGAAGGAAGTGAGACCAGGCTCGTGACTAAAATGACTTCCATGTTGACCTTCCATGAGAGAGTGAGCCCTAGTAGGAAGAGAGGGTGTAGGGTTGGGACAGAGGGAGGGGGAAAGAGGCAGAGCAGTCAGGAATTAAACAAGGGGCTGGAGCGTAGGGTCCCACGGGGCACTCATGAGATAGAATTCTAGAAAGGTAGATGGGCTAACACTCTAGGGGGTGAAGGCTGGGTTGAGTCATTCTTATTTGACTGGAGGCAAGGAAGGGACATTGACAGTCTGTGAGCAGGTGGGTGCTATCAGGGATAGAAGGGGCGGGTGACAAGGACACTTTGGAGGCTGGGAAGTCTTTCGAAGATAGTGATGCTCCTGGGAAAGTGGAAGTTAAGTAGGAAGATGGCAGTGGGAATGACAACAAGGAGGCTGTATGAAGGGAATTTGCAGACCCAGTTGGTGGATACTGGGGGAGGGGAAGGAGGAGGAGAAAGATGGAGGTGCCTTTACCAGAAAGTCAAAGGAGCTGCAGAGTGTGGTGGGAAGGTAAATCCAGGCTCCTATGTAGGTGTCAGGTACTCCTGGAGTACTCATCTCAAGGTGTAGGAGTTGGCTGGAAATTCAGGCTAGAGATGCTTTGAGAACTAACCCTAGAGGGACACTTTGGAGAGTCAAACACAATGACGGTATTGAAGACCTGCGAGTAGATGGCCTTGCTCAGAGAGAGTGAGAGAAAACCAAATGTAATGACTTTGGAGAGAGATTCTTTGCGTAGGGCAAAGAGAAGAAATAGAGGACAGAGGAGAAATCAGTACATGAGGGGCCATGGATAATGGAGACTCACAAAATCCTAAGGAGAAAGAGTTTTAAGAAAAATGAAGTAAATACAGGGAAGTAGATTTAGGGTGACTGCTGAGGAGAAGGACAGAGGCACGTCTATCGAATTTGGTGTTCAGAAGATTGTGGTCACTCTGGTGTAATGATACAGACAGTCAGACTCTAAAAGCAGACTACGATGAGTAAGCAAAGCAGTAGATGCGGGGTGCTACTTCCTCCAGATGGAGAAAGAATATTGAGATCCGATCTAGAAAAAAGAAATTTTTTGAAACGATTGGATGTAGATCTTTTTGCCTTCCCTAATAGATTTTTTTTTTTTGGCCCATTTTCACAGAAGCCCCGTGTTCCTTTGAGCACAAGCTACATCGCACCATCAGTTGCTCATAGTTTTCTGGGGTTCTCTGGCATAGGGAAGTCATTTCTCAATGGAAAATCTCTCCTTTCAGATATAGACCACAGACATCTCTTAAGTATTTTTTTTCAGCCTTTTGTTATATGTGTAGGTGCTCACCAGAGAGAGAGACACAGAGACAGAGAGAGAGTGAGAAATCACCTCCTGGGGGAATGGCCATGCCGCAATTGCTTCTCCTCCATTCTCCTCTCAGGATTTTGGGCATGCACACACATGTTCCTAGCATGATTTTCTAGCCACTGAGTCTAGGAGCCAAGCCACAGTTGACCATGTGGGAGTCCTGCACCTTACCCACTACCTTACCCAGCTGCTGGCCCCATCCATCTCTTACATTAAAGGACTTCATTTCCCATTGTCATGTTACCTTTCTACCATGTTACCTTGCTGTGGAGTAAGAAAATGCCTGCCCCATTGTAAGCAAATATGGAGGTCATGGTTCTGGAATATGGCCATGCACACAGCTACGGGCTTAGAAAGGTAGGAATGCATTTGGCTCCGCATAAAGACAATGGGCCAGTTATTGGAAAGTCAGACAGCAAACCTCCTCCTTGCATCCCTGAAGTCCTTTCCATGAGTTTCCCTTCTACTTAATGGGCCTCTATGCTTCAGTCTACTTTCTACCCTTTGGACCCATTCTCTCACTGGAACCAGTATGAGGACTATGGAATTTGACTAACATGTTGGTCAGAGGATTAGGAGGGAAAGAAGAGAGTAAGAAAAATAACGGATTGCAACAAATAACATGTCAGATTCATTTGGCAAATTTCCTTTTCAATGTTTTCCATGAATGGAGAAAATGTCCATTGTCCCCTTTCCTTTTCATTGTTTCAGTCTGTTGATGGTTTGCTTTTTTGTTCTTAATTTTTGCCAGAGGGTATGTATGCCCACTGGAGAGAGATGAAGAGTGAGAGAGAAGGGAAAGGAGGAAGCAGCCTCAAAGGGAATGACCACGCTGCAATGACATCGCCTCCGTTTTCCCTCCTTTTTGGGATTTTGGGCATACATGCACACATGCCTGGCGTGTTTTTCAAGTTACCAGGTCTGAGACTCAAACCGCACAGTGGTCTGAGACTCAAACCGCACAGTTGTCTATGTGGAATTTGGCCACCTTAACCATTAAGCCACAGGCCGGCCCTCATACTTCCTTTAAATGCTGCTTTCCTTAGGGCAGAAAGTACATGATCTGGGATCTATGAAAATGTGTGTAAAGCCAAGATTCCAGAGATGAGTGACAATATTCCCAGCATCATTTATTTATTTTCTTTTTTCTTTAAATTTTATTTTAACCCTTTGGAGTCTTTTACTTTCTCAGTCCTATTTTATGCCGTGGGATTGATACAATTGTTGCCTTGATTTAAGGCCCTTGAAAACAAGGTCCTCCTTTGCATAGCAAGGAGCGTGCAGAATTCCAAAAATTCTCTCTGATGTTATGAGATCACTTGGGAGAAAAGAGCTGCCTCAGCAGAACCGTTGTAGCTGTCACTGATTTGTGGAGACATCAAAAGGAAATGAAGGGAGACCAAAGGCTAGGAACGCAGTCATTGCAAGTAGAAGTAATCCCAAGAACAAAGTTTTGCTCATTTATAGTTTCCACAATTTGAGAAAGTTAGTGCCTGGGGTGTTTCCTTGGCCCCTTCTGTTTGTGCACAATTATCTCGAGACTGATTTTCCAGTGAATGGGATGCTCAGAAGTGAGAGTAATTCACGAGAATGTATGTATCCAGTGACTAGTTAAAGCCACATTCACATTTTTACTAAGCTCTGCCCTTCTGATTTGCTCTATGAACCATTTGGCATACCACTGTACGTTATTGTGTATGTGTGTATTTATTTGCTTTGAAATATTGATATTTAATTCTTAGGAAGTCTTGGCCTCTGTTGCCTTTACGTGGCCAGTCTGGCTTTAATATTATTATTTTTAAAGAATTATCTTATTTAACTTATTTATGTATTTAATTTGACTAGAGAGGGACAAAGTGAGAGAGAGAGAGAGAAAGGAAAGTGAGAAGACAAGCCACCAGGTCTAGGAACCGAACCATGGTCAGCCATACGGGAGTCCAGCGTCCTTAACCACCATGCCACCGGCTGGCCCCAGTATTTATTACCTTAATACAATCCTTTTCCTCTACCTCTCTCCTCTTCTGTCAGCTCTGGTTCCCTGCCCTCTTCTTAGGAACCTAAATTCTTCCTTTACAAGCCTAAATTTACCTAAAGTTAAAGAATCTGCCCTGCAAATCATAGTCTGCATCTACCTGCAGTTGGCGGTGCTGACCCATTCACTCACAACCTTGGTACCACCCTCCATCTCCAAAGTCTTCCTGTGCCAACTTTCCAACCTGAGTCAGATTCATTGTGTCTTTGGGTTCCAGAAATACATAGTAAGTTCTTTCCCTCTGTTGTGAACTGAACTGTGTTCTTCTAAAAAGTATGTTCAAGTGCTCATCCTCAGTACCTGTTATTGTAGAAATCAGGTCTTTGCTGATGCAAGGTAAGATGAGGTCAGGTTGGATTAGGGAGGACCCTGGTGTGCTTACAAGAGGGAATTTGGCCACAGAGAGACACACAGGGAGGAGGATACTGTGCAACAGTAGAAGCAGAGACAGAAATGACGTGATGACAAGTTGAGAATTGCAGTACACCCCAGAAGCTAGGAGAGAGGCAGGAAGCACATTCTTCCTTAGAGGCTCCAGAAGGAACCAACTGGGCCAACACCTTATTTTGGACTTCCCGCCTCCAAATCTGTGAGGTAATACATTTCTGCCATTGTAAGTGGCCTGGCTAATGGCAATTTGTTAAAGAAGCCCTAGGTGATGAATGCACCCAACCGTTTAGGAGGCGGAGGTAGGAGGATCGTGAGTTCAAAGCTAGCCTAGGCAGCATAGGCTTACTCTGTCTTATAGTCTCTTCAACAAATGGTGCTTGGAAAATGGGATGTTTACATGCAAAAGGAGGAAATTTGACCCTTATCTAATACTATTCACAATAATAAGCTCAACATGCATTAAAGACTCAAGAATAAGAAAGACCTGAAACTATAAAACTCCTAGAAGAAAATGGAGAAAAAGCTTTATGACACTGATCTTAGCAATGATTTCCTGGATATACCGCAGAAAGCACAAGGAACAAAAGTAAAAATAGACTAGTAGGACATAACCAAACTAAAAAGCTCCGCACCAATATTATGAGGACACTGAAGGACTTAGAAGGTGAATTGAATTCTTCCATGTACCTGGCTATTCTGTCAGTTGGTAATTTGCACTAAAGCATGAATCAACCAAAGATAAAAGCGCGTGCGTGCACGCACGCGTGCGCGTGCGCGCACACACACACACACACACACACACACACACACACACAGGTAAAGTGTTGGAAAAATAGAATTGAAGTACAAGTTTACTTTAATGCAAGAAAATTTGAAATCCATACTAGGTGGCTGCACCACAGGCCAGGAACGGTGCTGTGCACCTGTAATCCTGGTGACGCAGGAGACGGAGGCAGGAGTATTGCACGCGCTAGACTCGCCTGGGCAGTGGAGGGAAGACCCTATTGAAAGAAGAGCTTGGCACAGGGATGTACCTCTATTGTTGCAGCTGGGAGACTGAGGCAAGAGGCTTGGAACAGTGAGACTCTGTCTTAAAACAAACTACCCATCAAAACCCAGTGATTTCCAGCTTTACCTGCATATTGGAATCTTCTGAGAGCCTGAAGAAATCCTAATGCTTGGATCAAATTGCTAGTACAATCTTGGGAACTGAGTTGAGTCATCAGAATTCTGTCAACTCCCTCAGTGACTCCCCAGCTGATAGCAGGGTCGAGGACCACAGGGACTTTAATTTGCATTTTATAGCAACGTTTTCCCTGTGGTTACACATTTGATGACCTGAACTAAAAGAACTTGGATAAAAGTCAGAAAAGGAGCAAAAACACATAAACCAAACCTCGAGAACAAAAGAAAACAAAAGACCCCAGCAACAACTCTAAGCTTTGGTTCTCTCCCCAACCCCCAAGGTGCATTTGTTCTTTCATCAGACACTTTGGATGGGCCCCTTGTTTCACTGTAATTTATATTCTCTGCTAAGGGCTGATGGTCAGAACAATGAGCCTGGCCCTAACCATAGAGGATTTTTAATCTGGTGGCTGATATAAAGTGATAATTATAACGTCAATAGAAATAGTGTGTGATATATTGAGTCTAAGATAAGCACAGAGGAGAGGAATATGGTTCACATAAGGCTAGCATGCATAAAAGCTTATTGAATTTCTTTATTTTTTTCTGAGAATTTTGCCATAGGGCTCATGTGTTTGAGAAAAAGGGGGAGATGGCTATGCCTCGGTCCCTTCTCCTCCGTTATCCTCTTGGGATTTTGGGCATGCACGCACACACGCATACACAGGCACCTGGTGTGAGTTTTAAGCCCCCGGGTTCTGGATTTGAATATGGTCCGCCATGTGGAAATCCAACACCTTAACTGCTATATCACCAGCTGGGTGAGCTTATTGAGTTAATTGATATTTGATTTGAGTCTCTAAAGGAAGGGGGCAGATTCTGATGGAGAGGCATGGAAGAGAATTATAGGCTGAGGGGACCGCATGCATGCGGACACAGAGACAGGGAAGAACGTGGTCCTCAGTGGGCAGGATAATGCCAATAACGCCCTCTCCTCCCCACAAAGATGTCTGGGTCCCCAACTCCCAGAACCTGTGGCCATGTTGTAATAAGGCTGCAGATGAAAGGACGTGACTCATCAGCTGCCCGTAAAGAGAATGACCTGATTTGTCCAGGTGTAGCCAAGGTGATCGAAATGGTCGCTTAAAAATGGGAGAGGGAGCATCGGCTGGTCAGAGTTAGGAAGAGGTGCCAAAGCGAGGGGCTGCTGGCTCTGAAGGCAGAAGGACGGCCCGGCGCTGAGTGCGGGCATGCCCTGGGAGCTGGGGTAAGTTTCTCCTCCCCAGCTTCTGGAGACAGCTCAACACCTCCTGAAGCTCTCGTGGCCTCCAGAGGAGGAGACATAATCGATTTACGTGTTTTTTTAAAAGTCACTGAGTTTGGGGTGATTTGTTACAACAGCTAAAGGGGGCTGGTACAGCTCTTCTGAGGAAACTGCAAGTGAGGAAACGTTTGGGGTAAGTGTTAACAAGCAGCTTTTGGTAGGAAGGAAATGAAGCAGGACCCTCCTGCCAAGGGTGTTGAGAATGGTCTGAAATAGCGTTGTCTGCAGGGAGGGAACAAGCAGCGAGGTGAGATGTGGTGTTTCAAGCAAGACTAAGTTTAATAAAAAGGGTGCTAGCTGCTTTTATTGAGTTTATGCATCACCCTGTATCTTGTACTTAAATTTGATTCCTTTACTCTTAAAGCATTCTCAAAGGCAACACTAGTGCCCACGTTCTATAGGGGTGGAAACTGAGACGCAGAAAATTTCATAACATTGCTCAAGGTTTTGCAGCGTATTGGTGACAAGTTGGGTTTGAAATCAGCCTGTTGGCCTTAAAGCTCATCTCCTTTCCACGCCATCACTGTGTCTGAAAATACAGACAGCAGCTCACTGGGGAATGAGTGAGTAGACTTAAAAAGGGAAAGAAATCAGGGTCAGTAGTAAGTCTGCAGTGCTAAAGAAACTTTAGACGGTTTCAGAATACGAAAGAAGGTTCAAGAAAGCGAATGTTTATCATGAAGGACAAAAGGTTAAACATGGGCTTCTCTTATTAAAATCTCAAACCTATGCAGCTGAGCTAACAGCTTTAATCGAGGTGTGAATTATTTGCTGGTGTCTTGTATCCGCCATGTTGAGAGCTGCCTGGTGTCTGAGAATTGAGCTGATAGTGGAGAGTGGGTGCACCGGGCTGCAGTAGGCCATAGCTGGGGTGAGGCACCAGGCTGAAATCGAACAGGATGACTGGATTCCAGATAGGAGGAAAGAATTTTCTGCAGGATCCTGAAAGAGGGAAAACTCCTACTCACCGTGATTATGAAGGCTGACTGAGTGTGTGGTGGATCCACTTCCGCCTTTTTAGTCTGTCATCCGAAATTCTGCTGTAGAGTGCTCAGCAAATTCAAAAACCCTGAGGGTGACTGGACTGCACCTTATTCTGATCTGTCTTTTGCGCCTCCTGGGAGGGTAACATTGAGAATGCTGACTTAACTAAATGAAGTGTGTTGTAGTACATTTTTGTTAAATACTGTTGTCAAGATCTTAGGCCTACTCGATTATAGGTCCAGTCTACTTACTAATTAATGATATCGAAGGAAAATGCACAATTTTAAGTTGTACTATTACTCCTAATATTTCCTGGAGTAAAAGTGTCTCTGATTAGATTAGGCTAGAATACATATCTTTTTAGACTCCATGGAGATTTCGGCAGGAAATGGCTTCTGTGATTAACTAAGATATTGGAGTCGAGTGTGGTTTGGCTCATAGACCACACATGTTTTCCATGGGATTATACAAAGAGTTCAAGGGAAACTTCTGAGAAGGGAGAAAGGAATGGATAGACCTTCCCACTGTGGTCTCAAAAGCGAGTACATGCCAATGTTCAAATGGACTGAGAGACACAAGATCCCCAGAACGTCAAAAGCAGAGTCAAATCGATTTGCAGGCTTTGAAAACACAGAGCAAAACACAACGGTGCAGACTGAAAAGCGGAGAAGCGGTCGATAGGTCAGAGGGTCAGTGATGCTGAGTTAAAGAGGACGGACGACTGGCAGGGAGAAATTCTGCTCTCTGATCGCATGATCAATGTGAAGGAGGCAGCTGTCATGCCCCTGCTGGGTCATGTTATGCACCTGTCCAAAACAGCCCTCCCTTCAGTTCCCACACTGTCCTTGTCCCCTTTCAGGCAGTTTTACTGGGCAGGTGAGCTGCTGCTTACCCATAGTGTACGTGTTCTCGAGGGCTGGGTGTGCATTAGGAGTTTACGAAATGTCGAGATTAATTGCATACTATGCTTGCTCACACATGGCAATTGTGATGTTTCTGGAGGTCCCGTAGTTAGGTGGTCCCCAGATGCTGGCTGAGAGACTAGTTGTGTCAGAATCAACCTGAAAGAATTTATTAATTAGAATTTTGTAGTCTCCACCCCTGAAGATTCTGATTCCACATGTGTGAGGGTGCCCAGGTGTCAGTATTTTTATAAAACGCATCATAGGACTCTAATGTGGGTTGATGGGTTTTTTCCATAAAAGGCACAGTAGTGGCTCAGTAGATGGCATGATGGTTAAGGCCTTGGATTCCCACAGGGACAACTGTGGTTTGAGTCCTGGACCCAGCACAGCAGCTTGAAAATCACACTGGGTGCATGTGTGCCCAAAATCCCAAAAGGAAAATGGAGGAGAAGGGATTGCAGTATGGCCATTCCAGCCGGGAGGTGATTTCTCTCTCTCTCTCTCTCTCTCTCTCTCTCTCTCTCTGATGAGCATATGAGCCCTATGGCAAAAAACTAAAAGGAAGGGGAAAAAATGTCACAGTAGTAGATACTTGAGACTTTTTGGGCCATGCAGTCTCTTCCAACCACTGAACTCGCCATTGTAGCAGGAATGCAACCAAAGAAACCCCTTTGCTTTGTACCTCTTAAACTTACACAAGTATCAATTTACAGTTAAAAAAAATTACAATGATATGAGAAAATAAAGTGTGTGGGAACTTGAAGTGTGGTATCTATCCACGGTGGAATATTAGCCATAAAAAAGAAAATTCTGACACATGCTGCATGGATGAACTGTGAGGAAAAATTGCTGAGTGAAATAAGGTCCCCCCCAGAAAGGACAAGTACTGTACAATTCCACTTAGGAGGTGTTTGGAGTCGTCCAACGCCTGGAAGCAGAAGGGTGGTTTGGGGGGGCTTGAGGGGGGTGGGAGGAAAAATGAATTACTGCTCAGCAAGTAGGTGGGATGATGAGCAGTTCTAGGCAGGGATGGGGTGAGGGTTGCACGGCGGTGTGAATGTGCTTAGTGGTGGAGCTGTGTACTTGAAGAAAGTTGAATAGTGCATTTGTGTTGTGTTGATTCTACCACAATAAAAATAAACGCCCTGCTGGTGGCTCTGTCAGTAGCAAGCTGAGCTGCAGTGTTGGAAACCCCGTGATGGACCTTGGTTTGGATCCTAGGATAGGTTTAAAACACTCGACCTGTGCACACAGGTGCCTGAGACCCTGAGGAGCTGTTGGCTGGGGAAAAGGGGTTGGCCTGAGCCTGAGGAGACCCCACCAAGGGAAGAGACCTTCTCTTTCACTCCCTTGCCTGTGTGCATGCTTTCTGTCATGAATGAAATTAAGGCATAAGTTAAAGGAAGCAGAAAACAGCAACAGTTAATATCAAGAAGCATTGGTTTTGCATGTGGTTGCGGCTTCCCACCCACTGTGTAATGCAAAGCCAGGGCAAGTTGTCTGGAATAGTTCATTTTCTTTTGGAATTAGAATGAGTTATCGTTTGGATGGTGGTTTGTTCTCCAAAGTTTGATGTTTCAGAATTTGCTGTTTGGGGAGGGCGACTGTTACTAGTGGTTAAGGTGGATGGATCCCACATGACTGATGGCATAGTTCCCATCTCAGAGCCTCGGGTCTGAAAAGACATGCTAGGACCTATGCATTCCTAAAGGAGGGGGAGAGGGAGGAGAAGGGACTGTGGCATGACCATGCCCCTTGGGGGTCCCCTCCCCCCCCATCTTGTGAGCCCATGTGCCTTCCGGAACAATTTTAAATAGAGAATTGGCTGTTGGGAGGTGGTGAAGCTTAGTGGCCCAGGTCGGATCATGGTAATTACCTGCCAGTACCCTCTCCTGCCTGCTCAGTTCTGCAGGGTCGGCCGGCCAGTCAATGCTACATAGGGGTTTTCAGGAGAAAATACTCCAAATGCATAAACCTTGCCTTCCCTCATGTCAGTTTGATTCTCTCTCTCCCATGTGAGGGAACAAGTGAGAAGAGACCCCAGAAGGCTTTCTCCCAGATGACTCCGACTCCATGTTGAGCAGTGGAGTAAAAGTCCTCTCTCTCTATGGAGGTGGTAGTTGGCGAGAAAGTGTTCGTGCAAATGTTATGGATTAACTTATCTTTTCTTAATAGTTTAAAGATCAGATTCCAGCAAAGTGCCTATTCAGTTGCAAATTTGGAATTCGGAATATTTCTCTGACTTCCAGGGTTGTGTCCTGATCAACCCATCAGTTGAAAATATCCCAAGTTGAAATGCATTTAATACCCTTAACCTGCCAAATGTCATAGCTTAGCCAGAGCACTGACATGAACCTACAGTGGGCAAGATGATGTAACACAAGGCCCATTATAAAATGTTGACTCTCTCGTGTAACCTACTAAATACTGTACTGAAAGTGGAAAACAGAATGGTTGTGTGGCTAGTCTGTGGTTTCTACTGAATGCGCTTGGCTTTCATGCACATTAAAGTCATGGAATCATAAGTCATGCCATTGTAAATCAGGACAAAGTAATAAGACTATTAGGGAATGACCTATTATTTTTAGATGTATAACTAGAGTAGTATTTAGGGCAGGGTAATCATAGGTATTTTATCTATAGAAGTTTCTTCAAACCAGAATTGTGTACTTTAAAAGCTCAAGAGTGAACAGATAAAAAATGAAGTCCCTTATTCAACACATTATCCTTTGTCCCCTCAGTTTTCTTACCAAAGTTTTCAAAGTTAGAAAGTAACAGGTCTAATTGATTTGGTAAGATAATCATCTGTTAGCAGGGCACAGACTAAGACTTAGAATATACATTTTAGGTTTACAGCAAACTTCACAACCCCAAAATGCCCTAAAACATAGTATACAAGGGGCTGGCAGGTGACATGGTTCTGGACTTCCACATGGCTGACCATGGTTTGAGTCCCAGACCTGGCAGCTTGCTTTTTCTCCTTCATTCTGTCCCTCTCTGATCAAGTTAAAATAAATAAAGCTAAATAATCCTTAAAAAAACATAGTATAGAAAAAAGAAGTAAACTAGCTCAATTGGTAAGTTCTTTTATTTCATTGCTCTTTTTACCTTATTTGTTGCTAATGCTTATGTACTTAGAGTCCTTTTGAAAAGGATAAAAGGAAATTAATGGAAGGAGATCTGTGTTTGTGTGTACGCACACACGTGTTCTAATCATGCAGTCTTGCAAAGCAGCTTAGCTTGAGTGGGAGTTTATGATCTTCCCACGTATTTTTAAAAATAAGTTTACGTACTGCTGGCATCCGAATGTTTGCATCCCTGTCAAACTCATAGGTTAAAATCTAATCTCCAATGTGATGGTGTTGGGAGGTGGGCTTTTGGGAGGTGGCTAGGTCATGGAGGTGGAGTCATCGTGAAGGGATTAGTGACCTTACAAGGGGCTGAGAAAGACCAGAGTTCATCCCTTCCAGCAGATGAGGACATGGTGAGAAGGCAGCATGGAAGACTGGGGTGGCCCCTGATCAGACATCAGATCTGCTGGTGCCTTGATCTTGAACTTCCCAGCCTCCAGACTGAGAGGGAAGTGTTGTTTATGAGCCATCTAGTTTGTTTTCTTAGTTTTTTTAACTTGTCCACAGCCTGCCCATGCTCCTGTCTGTCTTCAGTCTCACTGAGGCATTCTGAAAGGACACACTATTAAACCACTCTCAGACAGCCCGCCCACTTTCCTGAGGGACAGAGCTACGGGAGTGGTCAGGCCATTTGGGTGCACTGCAGTCACCCAGTCTGTGTGCTGATGTGCCTCATTCCTGTGCCAGTTCATGTGAGAACTGGCGCTCCTCTGGTCCGACGTTGGTGAGAAAGCTCAGTAAACAGTGCTCCAGAGCCTCCAGGGATGACAAGGTGCAGCAGCGTGATTGACCTAGGCTGGAGGTGGTGAGGGAGCGAAGGAGTGATGGGAATAAGGAGTGGGGAGGTGAGACAGGCGGGGTTGGAAAGAAACAGTGGGGTGCCCCATGGCCTAGGATCCCACATGGCTGACTGCATATTTGAATCCTGGCCCCAGAGGCTTGAAAAACACATCAGTCACATGTGTGTGCATGCCCCAAATCCCCACAGGGTGGAGAAATAGAGCAAAAGGGATTATGTCATGACCGTGCCCTGTCGGGATGTGCTCGCTCACTCTCTCTCTCTGTCTCTGTCTCCTTGTATGTGTCGGGATTATGTCATGACCGTGCCCTGTCGGGATGTGCTCGCTCACTCTCTCTCTCTGTCTCTGTCTCCTTGTATGTGTCGGGATTATGTCATGACCGTGTCCTGTCGGGATGTGCGCTCTCTCGCTCTCTGTCTCCTTGTATGTGTCTCTTCTCTCTCTGCCAAGCACACATATCCTTTGACAAATTAAAAAACAACAACAAAACCTCCTAGTAAGGAGCTCCCCCTCTACGCCAGGTCTGTGCTAAACCCTTTCATTCCTCACCAACGCCACACAGGCTTCCTGTTACGTCCGTGTTATAGGGAGGTCGGCTCACATTGACGACAGAGCTGTCAACTGGCAGAACCGAGTTCAAGCTCAGTGTTTAACTCTCGAAATCTAATCTCTTCCCTGTATACTCTTTAAAATGCTGCCACTTTCCTTATAACTTCAATGGCTAGAAAAATACCACCAGTGGTGTTTTAGGAGCTAATACATTTAAAAAGTGGTGGCAAAAGGGTTGTAGCATGGAAGAGAGTCTAGGTTGTCCACAGTCTTAACTCAAGAAAGCATGTATGAATGGGGGGGGGGTGGGAATTTATGGGAATAGTTTTTTTTTAATTAATATTTTAATTTACATTTCATCACTGTACTTCTTTACAGTGTACAACTCGATTGTTTCCAGCATGAATACAGTGCATATTAGTCAATCGAAGATGTTACCATATACATTATCATCAACAGATAACTTTTCATTTTTCTGTCTACTCAATGTCCCCTCCCTCTGGGAATAGTGTATAACCTCTCATTTTTCTCACTTTCTACCTCATTGTTTTTAAGTGTAACTAGAAGCTAAGTGTGTACTTAGTTTGCAGTATTATCATGAGAATTAAATGAGATAATGTAAGAAAGGCACCTTGGTTAGTACTCCGCAGAGAGAACAGAAGCTCCGTAAACACTGCTCTATTTTGATGATGATTAAGATGAAATGTGCCTGGCCGATTCCATATTCCAGAGTCACCCTGCTGTTTGATCCTCAATAAGTAAATGGTTGGTGATCGTTGTCCTTCATTTTTGTGTATGGAGTACTTAACTTGAACAGGGGTTATGAAAGCTGTAAATGGAAATCGTTATCAACGCACCTAAAAAGACAGCTAAACAGTATCGAGTAGTCTAGCCTATTGCTGATTCTTTTTCTTACTATGTTTTTTTTTTTTTTTTTTTCAAATCACAACAGTAATTTTCAATGTTTTAGAAAACATCTCTCTTTCCCAAAGACTTCTGAATGTGTTGCTAAAATATCTTAGGACTAAGTTCGAGCTATGGGCCCTCATTTCCCATCTGTTGACTACGGGCTCTGGAAGACTTTGGTCTCCCTCTTCTATTTTACATCATGAAATAAAACAGTGTTGTTAGACTGAAATAAATACATCGAGGCCCTTTATATTTTATCATGGTAAATCTCTCTTTTCCCATCACTTAAATATCAAATCTGGACAGGTAGTTTTCTCTATTCTTTCCACAAAGTGAAAAAATGTCATAGAAGCCTCAATGTCTGGGTCTCTTGTCTAGTCATGTTGCTCTTGAAATAACTCTAAAAAATATTGCATGATTGCTTTCCTTGAAACTGATGGCCCTGGTACCTTAGGTAGGCATTTTGCTTATAGATTTTGACTTTTTTTTTTTTTTTTTTTTTTTTTTTTTAAAACAAGGAGTGTATCCCTGCAGATGAGGGGACATGTCTTGTGGCTGGTCACTTTGCTGTTCCAGGGAAGGAATTGCTGTCTTACCTAAAGCAATTTTCTAGGGCCATCTTTGTGGCCGAGATCTAACAGCCAATGACAGGCTGCCAACAAAGGTGAAGCCAGAGTCCATGTCCAGCTTCTTCCAACCCTGGCAACTGGTCGACCCGACCCAAGCATATTGTTGGAGCTCTATTGAGAGGGTTGATCTGGGGAATGTTGTGTTTGCATGCAGTGTCATGCCTCAAAGCCTTGGTTTCCAGCCTTTATTTATAAGCCTAATTGTTGCTATGGAAATTCAATATTTAAAGAGGTAATTATTGCTGATCTTGTTGCATGTGTCCATTCTCGATGTCCAGCTGTTAGCTCTTTAGCTCCAGTCTAGCAGATTAATTACCGCTATTGATTACTTTGAGCTTCTCTCTTCACACCTGCAGTCTGTGTAATTAGCTGGTGGCCTCCTCTGACAATGAGGAGCAGTTTCATCCTGGCATTTTGCCATTTCCCAGCCATGTGCACTGCACTGATGAACAAAAGCAAATCTATTTTAAATAGAGATATCTGAGTAATGAACTCTTTGTGTTTTTGAACTATCCGTGGATAATTCAAATTACCCTCTGTTAGCAAATATTGTACCTCGTTTGATGACTATCTGCAAAGAAAAAATTCCAAAACACTGGTTTTTATTCCCATTTCCACCTTGCAGAAATTTGCTCCTGTGAGTGGTTAAAAAAAAAAAAAAATCAAAACAACTTTCTAATTCTGCTGCCCGAGGGTATTGGGGTACTGAAATAGGGTTCCTAATGGAGCCCGGTGGAAGCTGCTGAGCTGGCACTGTGAGTATTCCAGGCATCCAGGTATTAATGCTCATCTTTTTGTTAGATCCACACTCCTACCTCGTCTAAGACAAATCTCCATTCTCGGGAGTCACTGGTGTATATTGGGAATAAAAATCTTCCTGTTAAAACTACTTTAGTCAGCGATACCAGAGAGGTATTGGAGGACTCTTCAAAGATTTTTGCCCAACTTTATTTCAGTTAGTAAGATTCCCCCTGGCCCCCCAACACACTCTCTGCATTTTGGAAACCAAATCTGGCATTGCTAAACACTGAGATCTGGGGTTCTGCCTCCGATGTCCTGTTCTGATGTGTTCTCATCTGTCGCGTGTTACTGCCTGAACACTCAGGACGTACAAGTCGGTGGCAGAATCAGGAGTGGACGTCCCAAGTAATGACAGCCATGATGACTGCCGAGGCCAGCTGTTGCTTTCCATGCCGACGGGGTCCCACCAATGCCCCCTGTAGCTATTTAACTTGTGTTGGGTTATTATCCTAAGGGTTATTGCTTATTGTAGGAAAGCGTAAAGTGCTTTGCTCCAGCCCTTGGCATGCCTCTGCCAGCTTTCATTTGAAGCTTAAAGTGGATAAGTATGTCCCAGAGCCCACTCAGCACATGGAAGAAAAGAAGTTCAAAAGTTACTGCTTGTCAGAACGATAGAGGTACCCCTCCGCATGTGTCCAGCGCTAACGTGTTGGGCTACAACAACGCCATGGGGGAATGCTGCCTCATCTCCAAGGCATCCTCAGAAATATGACCTCCCGAGGTTCCTGGAATGGAGTGGGAGAGATGGGCACGCCGTGGAAATCGGGAGTCATGGCATTCACTCATCAGCTCAATGAAGCTTTGGGGCACCTAATGGGGAGGCTGAACACTGGCCCTCAGACCAGAAGGTCCCCAGCTGGAATCTCCTCATTTCCACTGTTTCCAGATTAAAATTTAAATTGTGTGCTGCCATTTGGAGGCCTTCTGGGCAGGGTCTCGCAGAGTCACCAGTTATTAGGAATGCCTCCTGTTATCACAACCCTAAAAGCTATTTGAACTGCAGCCTAATGCGCGTGTGATTTCCAAGGACCATTTGCTGTTATTGCCGCTCTGCTTGGATGTGAGGGGGAGCTACTCGCCGGAGCTGTTCTCATAGTACCAGAGAGGGGATCAGAGGCGCCGGAGAACTGTTTATCTGGCCATCAGTGGGAATTCACCCCAGATAAACAATCTTTTGTTTCTCCCACCTGGGCAAGGTCATCTCTAATTCTGGCAAATAACACACTCTCCTTTACAAGAGTGTAAACTTTGGAAATTCAATGAATTAGAATTTTAACTCTACTGGAACTATGAAAATTACGAAAACATAGTTTTAAAGGGGTCTTACAGTAAAATGCAAAGGGAAAGTTTTACATAGTATTTCGTACTCACAGATGACACCACGCCTTGGAATGACATGAATTTGTACACATATACATACGTGCACATATACATGTACACACACACACATATACATAAATAGTTTCGCTGTGAATGCCATGGCAGAAATCGGGTACCCTGACCTTATGAAAGTCGGAAGCTCTGCAGACCTGGCAGACACGTCATGGGTCTCTGGTGTATGGAGTTGGCCCAGCCGTTGATTTTTCTGTACCAATGGAGGAGAAATGAAAAGTATCTAGTTAAGGTTTACACCTGATTTTTAAAGTCAAAATTTTAAGTTTTAAAAACACAAATAGCTATTGTGGATGTATTTTCAAAGTTATTGGGAGTATGTATTTTTTATTTTAAATTTTTATGCATTTAATCACTACACATCACTTAGCTTATAAAGTGAATTGAGAGTATTTAAGGAAGTACCCCATTTATACAAGGGTACTTCCAAATGTTCATGGAAAAATGCAATTAAAATAAATTTATTTTGGTGCAAAAATGTTTGAAATCTGCATACCTCTTTTTTTCATAATGTATATGTTCCATGAACCCTTTGAAGACCCCTCGTATTTATTATATTACCATAGGGTGTATACTAAAAAGTAGAATTCAGTGAGAACTGAGAAGTCATTTAATAATAAAAATAGGGCAGCTGCTGACACATATCAGGTGTTTACACACCAGACATTGTGCTAAGTGTGTTGAATACATCTAGTTTAATCTCCACAGCAGATCTATATTGTGGATGTCACTGGTCTCTAGATTTCTATAGAGGAGAACATGGAAGTTTAGAGCTTGCATAACTAGACCAAAGTTACATCTAGCAAGTGACTTCATTTTCCTTCAGAGCCAGATTTTGCCTCCTTCTGGCTGCTTTCTTTCAGCTGGGGATAGTCTTCATTATGTTTTGCTCCATTTATATGGAGTCTTTGATATTTGGACTAGCTGAACTAGTCATGGTGGCGCAGGGACAGCACAATGCTTTGCCATGCTGGAGACCATGTGGACGATCAGGGTTTGGTTCCTGGGTTGGCCTATACAGACCAGCTGTGCACGTGAGTGTGTGTGCACACGTGTATGTGTATGAGATCTTGGCTGGCCAGGAAGGTTGAGAGAAAATTGCAGTGTGAGACTCCATTGAGGGTGCTTGTCTTCCTCCCTATTTCTCATGAAAAGAAACTTCAGAAGTAAAGAAAATGACTTTAAAAATTTAAATTAACCTTATGAAAATAACCACTTACAAACTGGTATCTTTGAACCCAACTGATATGATAGCAGCTCTAGTATAACATTTATTTTTCCTTGATTTGCTGTTACTTAATACCAGCAGTTGTGTATGAAGTTGCAAGGTCTCGGTACTGTGTCTTCCTATTTCATGAAATGTGAGGATGGAGCAAAACTGCGTATTTGTGCAACCATTGCCTGACCCAGGTCTGACAGAATTCTGCGTGACTGTAATAAGTTTCTCCTGTGGGGAAACCCTTTTGCTGGAGGAATACAGATTATTATTAAATCTGCTACTGGAAATGCATGGAAAATCTCCTTCCACCATGACCTCGCTGCTATTTCTCTTCTGCTATGCACAATTATTTTTGTTTCACTTTGATGCCTGAAGGATTTATTCCAAAGAGACAATCAGAATAGCATCTCTCTATGTATAATGCATATATATAGAACATATTTTACTTTTCCATACATGCCTTACATATACACACACATATACATAATTCTACTTATGTGTTTGTTCATTGCTGCTTCATCTGTCTCGCTCGCTTGCTTTTCTGACCGTGTGCCTGCCCTTCTCCCATGCTTCACAATGTCCTATCTCTGGCGTCAACTCTCGCCCTAATGAGCTGAAACTACAAAATCTTGGGTGGGTAAATTGATTCAAACCTTGGTTTGATGATCCTACTGAAGTCATTCAATTAATTCTGTTTTGCTACAAGCTAATTTATAACTTAGTATTTATTCAAAAAATGTTGAACATACAAAGCGGTAGGAGACAAAGTAATGAATTATTCTACCTTTTTTCATGTGTTCTTGTGTTCACTACAGTAAGGGAGGAAGAGAAGCAGGAAAGAAATGCTTTTGATGTAAGATATGTGGGTATTTTCTTGTCATATCAGGCAGTCTTTAAGTGATATAAACGTCAGGCCCTCTAGGAGATGCTAATTAGGGCTGTAATGTCAGTGTATTAATTACTGTTACAATTTTCATTGTCTAATAAATAGGTTTTTTCCTTCCTTCCCTCTCTCCCTCTTTCCTTTCTTCGTTTTTCATTTTTTAAAGATAAAACTTGATTTCTCATGGACATACAACTCGTTTTCTTTGTGGTGGGTGGTGGCTGGTCGCTTGATCTATTCACAGATGTTATGATCTACTTCGCTATGACAAAGCTTAATAATTAGCCTGTACAGTTTGAGAGCGAAGAAAAGAATCTAAGAGTTTAAATGTAATTTACAGCCCTCTGCCACACTCAGTGTGTTTTTAATGAGTTTCCCTAGATCTACAGGTACTGCAAGTTTTCTCTGCTGATGTCCAGGGCAACCTGTCAGGACATCCTGTGGGGAAGTGTGTTCAAAGAAGGTCAGCCAGGGAACAGAGCTGCGTGAGGTGATGCTGTGGTACATAATTGACTTCCTCTGTCTCTGGAAGGTGATGGAAAGCGAGGCGGAGAGGAAGTTCCCCCTTCTCATTGCCCTCTCCCTCTTTCTCACTTGATTAAACTGCTTTTCTTACACCTCAGTCTCCCATCTCTCTTTGCTTTTTGCACTCTGCAGCCTAAAACTCGGATTGCAACCGTGTTGCTTTTGCTGGTGAATGCAATATTTCTTAGAATAATTAGCTCCAGATTTCTAAACCGCTCTTACTCCCCCCACCCCCGTAATCCTTGTATTTTTCAACTCTTTTTCTAAAAGCCCGTAGAAGTGTTTCTCGCCCCAGCATGACAGCTGATGTCATTGTGTGAGGCGAGTTAATCTTGGTGTGCTGCAAAAGGAAGTCTTTTTCTTTGGGATTCTTTGCTGTAATGTTTTTTTTCTGGCTGTTCTCACTCCTGTACTTTGGAAGACTAAATATATCAATAGGCTTCCCACTTCCTAACTCTGGTAATCAATAACTGAACAAATACGGATTTGTCCAAGTCAGACTTTGCAATATTTCTGCTTATGCCAATTGGGAAAATCGGTACTCAAAATGGTCGTACTGAAATAAATCTAATTTTTGTGGTGTAAAGGGAACTCATGGCACTGAAGGTATTTCTTTGGTTGCATTTTTACAACGTAGCACTACACGCCCGCTATGTGAGGCAGTATTCTGTGAAACACCTACGTCAGTGTCTCCCGAGAAGTTCAGAAAGTGAGCTTGGACAGAACGTCATGAAATCTACCGCCAATGGGGCGACATCGGCACCTCGACGTGCTGCAAAATGTGGCTCTGTGCTTGTGAGCGACTTCCGGTTCTTCCCTTTGGCCTTAGGCCTGTGGCCCTTCTGACCTCCCCACTCCCTTGCTCTAGCCCCTCTCCTGCACACCACTCTCTGGTGACCTTACTCTTCCTGATCCCCAGGCAAGCCGAACTTGTGCCTGCCTGAGTCATGGCCCTCGAGGTCCCCTCCGCCCAGAGTGACTTCTCTGCACTGTTGGGGCATCACTTTCACTTCTGTCTAAGCTCGGACGCTGCCCTCCGGAGAGCCTTCTCTCACCTGCCCCTGCTGTAGCCGCTCTCTCCCACGTGACCCTATTTTCTCATCGTCCTATTGCTAATCAAAATCATTTAAAAAAGTTCATTTACACACTTATTTATCTCCCCCACTAGGATGCCATCTCTGACACCAGGCTGTCCTCTGTTGTGTTTGTTATTGTCTCACCATATCCCCACGTGTGACTGTGTCCCCAGGGTGAGAATGGGCTTAAACGTATTCAAGACACTGGATAATGTTTGTTTTTTCATCCATCACCAGACCTTTCGCGTTGGTGACTGGTCTTCATTGTTGGTTGGCAAATCTGATGATGACCTCCCCTGGTGGTTTCTAGTTCAGAAACTTGTATCAGTGCTTGGACAAGATTCACAGCTGTGTATCAGTCTGCTCATGCTGCTGTGGCAAAATGTTGCAGACTGCATGGCTCACACGACAGAAACCTCTCACTGTTCTGGAGGTGAGACAGCCAGGATCGAGGCACCAGGGGGGTTGGTTTGTTGGGAGGTGTCTCTTCCTGGTTTGCAGAGAGCTGCCTTCTTGTTTTTTCCTGCATGGTTCCTCCTGTGTGCATATTAGTATGAGCAAGAATGAAGGAGGGGGAGAGATCTCTGATGTCTTTTCCTCTTGGAGGACACTAGTCCTATCAGGTTGGGGCCCCACCTTTATGACCTTATTTAACCTGAAGGCCCTGTCTCCACACACAGTCATGTTGGGAATCAGGACTTCCATATAAATCTGGGAAGATGTGACTCAGTCCATAACAGAAGGTGAGGAGAAAGGTGCTTCACTGAGTTGCCTAAACTATAAGAGATTAGTGGAATCTGACATGGAATGGTCTGAGGGTTTGACAGACATTTTGACCAAGTATTGCTTGACTTGCAATATATCTCAATAAATGCTATGGCACAAATACACACACACACACACACACACACACACACACAAATCACAGACGTATATATACACATACATACTATATACACACATACATATAAAAAATATTTAGGGTTTTTGCCTTAGGGTGTGTGCGCTTGCTGGAATGAGCCAGAAACAGTGAGAGAGAAAGTAAAAAAATCACCCTGTAGGAGAGACGGCCATACCACAATCCTTCTCCTCCATTCTCCTCCTGGGATCTTGGGTATATACACACATGTACCCAGCGATTTCCAAGTCACCAAGTCTAGGACTAGAACCATGGTTATCCGTGTGGGAGCCCAGAGATGTAATCACTATGCCATTTGCTGGCCCCCCAATTTATATTTTTATGGGCAATTTCGTTGAGCTTCTCGTCAGTCTGCACAATAGGGCACAAACATCCTGGCAACTTATAATGTTTATTTTCGAAGCATAATGGTTAAGCTAGGTATTATGCATAGTTAACCATATATAGTTCTTAAGAATTTGCCCTTAGAAATTTACAGAGCTTTGTGCCTTCAGTAGCCATTGGTACTATGATATACACAAACCAGTAGACAAGCTCGATCCATAAAGCCCAAACGGAAGGCTTCAAAAAACAAAACAAAACAAAAAACCTTTTTTCATGTTTCTTCTTGCGGAGAAAACTTTGGGTGAGAGATGATCCCTTTAATTTATTTTATAGCCTATTTCCCTAGGCATGAATATTTAGGAGGTACTTAAGGATGGTTTCTCGGTAGTGACAGAAATGGAAATTATTTACCCCAGGAACCCTGCATGTTTTCTTGTTAACTCATTTGCATACTGCTAAATGAATAACATATTCGTGAGACCAGAAGACTTGGAAACTCTCCACCATTCACACTCCATTTTTACGCTCTATTTTTAGGGTGAGGATGATCTTGTTTACCTAGGTTACAGGGCCTCCTATATCTTATACAAATGGGAAAGTTAGCCAGCAGAATCACATAAGAATTAAACTATTACCTTGTTGGGTGGTGTTTCAGCAAGTTGAAGTGGAATGAAAGGGCCTGCGTGGGTAACAGTTTTCAGTGTTCGAATATTTGAATAAAAATTTAAAGTATTACATATTATTATGTTCATGTGTACAGGATAAAACTCAGTAATTTTTTTTTAAGGCTTTTGCCAGAGGGCATGTGCACTTGCTTGAGAGAGAGACAGAAACAGTGAGAGGGAAAGTGAGAAATCATCTCTCTTCCTCAGTGTGGGAATGGCCAGGCTGCAATCTCTTTCTAGTCTCTTCTCAGGATTTTGGGCACACACACATGCACCTGGTGTGATTTTCAAGCAACAGGGACTCGAATTCCAATCAGTCATGTAGGAGTCCAGCGCCTTAACCACCACGCCACCTGCTGAATCCAAACCTAGTGTATTTTTAGGGTAAGTCAGATTGATGTAAAGTTAAGGGAGGGTTGCTTAAGCACCAAGAAGCTGCCAGAGCAACTGATGGCAGATTGGAATCTTCTAGACCCTCACGTGGGCTTAGAGAAACTGGCCTCTCTCCTGCAAGTCAGACGTTGTTAGCCAGACACTTGAGGCCAGGTCGTTTTTCCAATCTAACTCGAGCCATATGAGTGTTAGGAGTACAGAAAAACTCTGACAGACATATTCACACAGTACTTAGTTAAATTTGGTATTGGAAGTGATTTGTCTGAAGCAGAGTGAGAGTGGTGTTTACTGAATTTTTGAAATGTTTTTAGAAACTCCAAGAAAAACTGCATGTCCTCTGAGATCTAGCCCCTCTCTGTGGGCTCCGTCGGAATAAATGAGCATCTTATTTAACCGGGTTATCCTGTGCGTTCAGTTGCAGATGAAATGCTTGATGCACTTCAAATCTCCCGACTGTCCTGGTACCATCCGGCATGTGCTAGGGGTAGGGGTGGGTTAGATTCCAGCTAACTCAATCTCCAGCCAGTCCAGACCACTCTCATCTACCACGTGATGTCACACCTGGTCCAGAGGCAGAACGGAAACGAGTCAGTCTTGTGTCAGACCTTCCACTACCTTTACGCTTTTCCTACTTTTTCATTGAAGCTGTCTGTTCTTAGAGAAAACAGTTGGAATGAGAAATAGCCATTATAGCTGAGGAAAGCGAAACTTTCAGGTAGGCAAGATTTTATTTCCATTCATTCACACTTCGAGGTATCCCTCCAAGTACTGCCTTCTGGGGAGGAGGGTTTGTGAATGTCTTTCCACATGTGCCGCTTTGAGAGTGTTCATTCTGATGCTGCTGCATGTCAGAGAGCCTGAGTCTTGTGTGAGACAGTGTGTCTACGGGACCCAACAGAAAACAACGGCAGGTGCTAGGGAAGGCGAGGGATGTGTGTGTGTGTGTACACACACACACACACACACACACACACATACACATATACATATACACATATATATACATATATATATACACACACACATACACACACATATATCTCTATTATATATATTCAAAAAAAACTGCTGGTGAGATGTGGACAAGCAGAGGATTAAATGAGAAATTGGGTAATTTGAACAGGTGGTGTATGTGTTTTCCTCTCAGACCTGTAATATCCCTTCTTATATAATGCATAAGAAAAAAAATCTTTGCTTTTTTTCTCATTTTTCTTTCATTTATTTATTTTTACATTTTTCCACATTTACTTTACAAAGCAAAAAATTTTAGCTCATACTCCATAATTCTTTTTTTTTTTTTTTTTTTTTTTTCTTTTTTTGGAGAGGTTTTTGCTATAGGGCGCGTGCGCTCGCCAGACAGACAGAGAGAGACAGAGAGATAGAAAGCAGGAAATCACCCCCCAGGGGGGATGGCCACGCCGCAATCCCTTCTCCTCCATTCTCCTCTCGGGATCTCGGGCACGCACGCACACGCGCCCGGCGTGAGTTTAAGCCACCGGGTCCGGGACTCGAACCGCGGTCGACTACGTGGGAGTCCAGTGACATAGCCATTACGCTAACTGCTGGTCCCCATACTCCATAATTCTTGACAATTTACAAACAACATTCGAAATTTAAAAATACTGAATTTTAAAGATAATGTTCAAAATATGTCTTATAATTTTGTATAATTTTATAACTCTATAACAACAGAAGCAGTATGGTTCAAATATATATATATATTTTTTTTTTTTTCTTTTTTTAGAGTGCAAACAGTTGGTATATATTAAGTGGGGACATACAATGCCTCTCCTTCATAGCATGGCTTGCTTCACTCAGCAGTAAGTCTTCCATATTCATCCACTTCCTTTCAAAAGCCAGGGTTTTGTTGTTTTTTTATGGATGAATAGTATTCCATTGAGTATATGTGCCACAGTTTTTCTAACCATTCATCAGTTCGTGGGCATTTAGGTTGTTTCCATGACTTAGCAATCGTGAAAAGTGCCGCAATAAACATCGATGTGCAAGCACTTTTTCGATTAAGTATTCTTCTGTCCTTCGGGAAGATACCAAGGAGTGGGATTGCTGGATCATATGATAGTTCTATTTGTAGATTTTGGAGGAATCTCCAAATTGTTCTCCACAGTGGTTGGACCAATTTACAATCCCACCAGCAGTGTAAGAGAGTTCCCTTTTCACCACACCCCCTCCAGCACTTACCATTTTTTGTGTTTTTAATCTTAGACATTCTGACTGGGGTTAGGTGATATCTCATTGTTGTTTTGATCTGCATTTCTCTTACAATGAGGGATGTTGAGCATTTTTTCATATGCCTTTTAGCTATTCGTATGTCATCTTTAGAGAGTGGTTTTTTTCAACTCATTCTCCCATATCTTAATAGGATTGACTGTCTTTTTCCGGAACAGCTGCTTGAGTTCCTTGTGAATTCTGGTTATCAGTCCCTTGTCTGATGCATAGTTTACAAAAATATTTTCCCATTCTGAGGGCTGTCTGTTCACACTAGTCACTGTGTCTTTTGCCATGCAGAAACTTCTTAGTCTGATGTAATCCCACTTGTCTATTTTAGGGAACATAGACTGTGCGTTGGGAGTCTTATTTAAGAAGTTTTTCCCTACCCCAATGTCTCCCAGATTTTCCCTGGTGTTTTCCAGGAGCAGTTTTATAGTTTGAGGTCTTAGATTTAGATCTTTGATCCACCTTGACTTTATTTTTGTCAGAGGTGAGAGGTAGGGATTCAGATTCATCTTTCTGCAAGTGGAGATCCAGTTTTGCCAGCACCATTTGCTGAAGAGGTTTTCCTTTTCCCACTGGATTGACTGGTACCCCTTGTCAAAAATCAGTTGGCTGTATGTTTGAGCATTCATTTCTGGGGACTCTATTCTGTTCCATTGGTCCACCTGTCTGTTCCTGTGCCAGTACCATGCTGTTTTGATTACCACAGCTTTGTAGTATATTTTTGGGTCAGGGAGTGAGATGCCGCCCACTCCACTCTTCTTGTGCAGAACTGCTTTGGCAATACGGGGTCTTTTATGATTCCAGACAAACTTTATGATTGTCTTTCCTAGATCTGTGAAGAATGTATCTGGTACTTTGATTGGCATTGCATTAAATAGGTAGATTAATTTGGGTAAAATTGCCATTTTGATTATATTAATTCTTCCAATCCAGGAACATGGGATATCCTTCCACTTTTTTGTGTAATTTTCAATTTCTTTTTTTATCTTCTCATAATTTTCCTTGTGGAGGTCTTTAACTTCTTTAGTTAGATTTATCCCTAAGTATCTTATACTTTTTGTGGCTATGGTAAATAGAACAACTTTTTTCAGTTCTATCTCAGTCTGCCTGTTGTTCGTATACAGAAATGCTATAGATTTCTGGATATTAATTTTGTATCCTGCAACGTTACTGTATTCATGTATTATTTCCAGAAATTTTTTTATGGAAACCATTGGGTCTTCTATGTATACAATCATGTCATCTGCAAATAGAGTTTCACCTCTTCTTTTCCTATTTGAATGCCTTTTATTTTTTCTTCTTTTCTGATTGCAATGGCCAAGACTTCTAGTACTATATTGAAGAGGAGTGGAGAAAGTGGACATCCTTGTCTTGTACCCATTTTTAGTGGAAAAGCTTTCAGCTTTTCTCCATTGAGGATGATGTTCACTATGGGTTTTTCATAGATAGCTTTTATTTTGTTGAGTAATGACCCTTCTATGCTGATTTTGCTGAGAGTCTTGATCATGAAGGGATGTTGTATCTTATCAAATGCTTTTTCTGCATCAATTGATATGACCATATGGTTTTTATCTTTCTTCCTACTAATATGGTGTATTACATTTATGGTTTTGTGTATGTTGAACCAACTTGGCATTCCTGGGATAAAGCCTACCTGATCATGATGTATAATCTTTTTTATAAGTTGTTGTATATGATTTGCTAGCACCTTGTTAAGAATCTTCACGTCTATATTCATCAGGGATATTGGTCTATAGTTTTCCTTCCTTGTCCTGTCCTTATCTGTTTTAAGGATAAGGGTGATAGAGGCTTCATAGAATGAATTAGGGAGAGATTCACCCTTTTGGATATTTAGAAATAACTTGAGCAGAATGGGGGTTAACTCTTCTTTGAAAGTTTTGTAGAATTCAGAGGCAAATCCATCAGGGCCAGGGCTTTTCTTTGTTGGAAGGTTATTTATAACCGATTCGATCTCCTGGCTTGTTATGGACCTATTCAGACTTTCTATATCCTCCTGGCTCAATCTAGGTAGATTATACATGTCCAGGAATTTGTCCATCTCATCCAAATTATCTTGTTTCTTGGCATACAGATGTTCATAGTACCCTCTAATAATGTTTTTTATTTCTACTATGTCTGTTGTTATTTTGCCTGCTTCATTGCAGATCTGATTCACCTGGTTCTTTTCTCTCTTCTTCTTAATAAGTCTCGCTAGTGGTGTATCAATTTTGTTTATCTTTTCAAAGAACCAGCTTTTACTTTCATTTATTTTCTGTATAGTTCGTTTATTTTCTATTTCATTTATTTCTGCTCATATCTTTATTATTTCCTTTCTCCTGGAGTTTTTTGGATCTTTTTGCTGTTGCTTTTCCAATTCTGTGAGGCATGATGTTAGGTGATCCATTTGCCTTCTTTCCATGCTCCTCTTATGTGCCCTAATTGCTATGAACTTTCCTCTTCTGACTGCTTTAGCAGTGTCCCAAAGATTATGGAAACTCGTGTCCTCATTGTCATTGGCTTCCATGAACCTTTTGATTTCAGTCTTTATTTCTTCAGTGGTTGTGGAATCATTCAGGAGTAGGTTATTAAGTTTCCATGTATTTGAGTATTTTTCAGGATTTCTCTTGAAATTAAACTCAAGTTTAATTCCATCATGGTCGGTGAAGATGCTGGGTATAGTTTCTATGCTTTTGAATCTGTAGAGGCTTGCTTTGTGCCCAATGATGTGGTCAATCTTCGAGAATGTTCCATGTGGCGGTGAGAAAAAAGTGTATCTCGAGGTTTTGGGATGGAAAGTTCTATAGATGTCTGTTAAGTCTATTTGATTTATGATATCATTTAGATCTTTTATCTCTTTACCTATTTTTTGTCTAGATGATCAATCTAGGGAGGATAGTGCAGTGTTGAGGTCTCCAACAATTAGTGTGTTGCAGTCTATCTCCTTTTTAAGATCTAGCAGTCTTTCCTTCACATATTTGGGTGCTCCTGTGTTAGGCGCATAGATACTAATAAGCGTTATATCTTCTTGATCGATTGATCCTTTTACTACAATATAGTGCCCTTCTTTGTCTCTTTGAACAGTTTTTGTTTTAAAGCCTATTTTGTCAGAGATTAGTATTGCGACTCCAGCTCTTTTTTGGTTCCCATTTGCATGGAAAATCTTTTTCCAACCCTTCACTTTCAGTCTATGTATATCTTTATCCATGAAGTGGGTTTCCTGTAGGCAACAGATAGAGGGTTTTTGTTTTTTAACCCATTCAGCCAGTCTGTGTCTCTTGATTGGAGAGTTTAATCCATTAACATTCAATGTTATTATTGATGTTAATGGATCTGTCCCGACGTTTAAGTTGGCCATTGTCTTAGTTGCTTTTTACTCTTTTGTTTCTGGCTGTTACTTCTTTAGTTTTCCTGGAATAGTACTTTCTTCAGTGTTTCATGGAGAGCTGGCCTGGTGCTGGCAAATTCTTTCAGGTTTTGCTTGAGAAGATTTTAATATTTTTTTCCTATATGAAGGATAATCTTGCAGGATACAATAATCTTGGTTGAAATTGTTTCTCTCTTAACACTTTCAGTACATCTTCCCATTCTTTCCTTGCTTGCATTGTTTCCGTTGAGAAGTCCAGTGTTAGCCTGATGGGGTGACCTTTGTAAGTCACTTGTCGTTTCTCTCTTGCCAGTTTTAGTATCTTATCTTTATCTGTCTTAGCCAGTCTGGCTATGATATGCCTTGGGGAAGATCTTCTTGGGTTGATTCTATTTGGTGTCCTTTGTATTTCTTGGGTCTGGATTTTTTTTTTTTTTTTTTTTTTTTTTTTTTTTTTTAGAGGTTTTCACTGTAGGGCGCGTGTGCTCGCCAGACAGACAGAGACATAGAGACAGAAAGTGAGAAATCACCCCCCGGGGGGATGGTCATGCCGCGATCCCTTCTCCTCCATTCTCCTCTCGGGATCTTGGGCACGCACGCACACGCGCCCGGCGTGAGTTTTAAGCCATTGGGTCAGGGACGTGAACCGCGGTCGACTACGTGGGAGTCCAGCAACATAGCCATTACGCTAACTGCTGGTTCCCTTGGGTCTGGATGTTTGAGTGTCTCTCTATGCTTGGGAAATTTTCTTCCAAGATTTCATGGAATAGGTTTTCCATTCTCTTATTAGTTTCTTCTCCTTCTGGGATACCAATTATTTGGATGTTAGGACATCTAATGGAATCTAGTAATTCTCGTATGTTATCTTCATGTTTCTTTGTTATTTTCTCTATCTTTTTGGTGGTTTTCTCTAGGTCAGAAGTTTTATCTTCTACATCAGAGATTCGACCTTCAGCATGGTCTAATCGACTTTTAATACTTTCGAGAGAGTTTTTGATTTTCCTGTATTTCAGACTTCACCTCTAATAGTTCCGTCTTATTCTTCCTTAGCATTTCCTCCATATCGTTGAAGGACTTTCTCATCTCCTGTAGTTCATTGTCTCTTTTCTGTTCCAGCTCATAGTACTTGTTCAACATGAATGTTCTAAACTCTATCTCAGACATTTTGGTAACATCCTCTAGTTTTTCAAGAAAAGGAAGGGAGTTGCTGTGTTCCTTTGATGGAGACATATTTCCTGCTTTATTCAGGCCTGAGGTTCTTCTACTTCTAACCATTGGGAGATGTGTTCCCTTTGAGAAACCTTTTACGAGAACGTTTCTTCGAATAGGAGCAAGTGTGTTTCCTTTCTGATGTGGAATGGAGACAGCCAAAGTCTCTCTTCAATTGTGTTTAGTAATGTAATCCAAGAAAAAGTATTCTCTTCAGGTGTACAAAGAAATGTATCTCCTCCATCGCAGGTGGTTCGGTGAAATAGAGGATTCTAGAGAGTCTTAAAATGCTAGAATGTTTCAGAATTGTAATTCTAGACTTATCTAGACAGCCAGGGATGGTGTAGATAAAGGAAGTGAGGATTGAATAAGTGGGAAGAAAATAATATGTAGAATAAAGAAAAAGTCGTGTGCCGCATGCTAGTGCTGCGCGCGATTTCGCCAGAGGTCAAAAGATGAGAGTGTGGTGTGGTAGAACTGAGGGCGTTGCTATGTGTTAATCAGAAGAGAGAAATTTACAGATGAAAGATGTGGGTAAGGGGACAGAAAAGGAAAGGAAAAACAACAAAAAATGTGTACCTGGCTGAAAGAGGGGTGTCTGGCGTGGGGGTTCCCAGGGCTGAAGCTACAGGGGGCAGTCCTCCCTCAAAGATCCTGGCGCAGGGGTCGAAAGCTGGGAGTGTGGTGGGGTAGAACTGAGGGCGTTCCTGGCTGAAAGAGGGGTGTCTGGCGTGGCGGGTCCCAGGGCTGAAGCTACGGGGGGCAGTCCTCCCTCGAAGATCCTGGCCCAAGGGTCGAAAGCTGGGAGTGTGGTGGGGTAGACCTGCGGGCGTTCATGGCTGAAAGTGGGGTGTCTGGCATGGGGGGTCCAGGGGCTGAAGCTACTGGGGGCAGTCCTCCCTCGAAGATCCTGGCCCAGGGGTCGAAAGCTGGGAGTGTGGTGGGGTAGAACTGAGGGTGTTCCTGGCTGAAAGAGGGGTGTCTGGCGTAGGGGGTCCGGGCTGAAGCTACTGGGGGCAGTCCTTCCTCGAAGATCCTGTCCTAGGGGTCAAAAGCTGGGAGTGTGGTGGGGTAGAACTGAGGGCGTTCCTGGCTGAAAGAAGGGTGTCTGCTGTGGGGGGTCCCGGGGCTGAAGGTACGGGGAGCAGTCCTCCCTCGAAGATTCTGGCGCAGGGGTCGAAAGCTGGGAGTGTGGTGGGGTAGAACTGAGGGCGTTCCTGGCTGAAAGAGGGGTGTCTGGCGTGGGGGGTCCCGGGGCTGAAGCTACTGGGGGCAGTCCTCCCTCGAAGATCCTGGCCCAGGGGTCGAAAGCTGGGAGTGTGGTGACGTAGAACTGAGGGCCTTCCTGGCTGAAAGAGGGGTGTGTGGCGTGGGGGGTCTCAGGGCTGAAGCTACTGGGGGAAGTCCTCCCTCGAAGATCCTGTCCCAGGGGTCGAAAGCTGGGAGTGTGGTGATGTAGAACTGAGGCCGTTCCTGGCTGAAAGAGGAGTGTCTGGTGTGGGGGGTCCCGGGGCTGAAGGTACGGGGAGCAGTCCTCCCTCGAAGATTCTGGCGCAGGGGTCGAAAGCTGGGAGTGTGGTGGGGTAGAACTGAGGGCGTTCGCCTTCCTGGCTGAAAGAGGGGTGTGTGGCGTGGGGGGTCTCGGGGCTGAAGCTACTGGGGGAAGTCCTCCCTTGAAGACCCTGGCCCAGGGATCGAAAGCTGGGAGTGTAGTGGGGTAGTCTGAGGGCGTTCCTGGCTGAAAGAGGGGTGTATGGCGTGGGGGGTCTCGGGGCTGAAGCTATTGGGGGTAGTCCTCCCTTGAAGATCCTGGCCAAGGGGTCCAAGGCTGGGAGTGTGGTGGGGTAGAACTGAGGGCGTTCCTGGCTGAAAGAGAGGTGTGTGGCATGGGGGGTCTTGGGGCTGAAGCTACTGGGGGCAGTCCTCCCTCGAAGATCCTGGCCCAGGAGTCGTAAGCTGGGAGTGTGGTGGGGTAGAACTGAGGGCGTTTCTGACTGAAAGAGGGGTGTGTGGCATGAGGGGTCTCGGGGCTGAAGCTACTCGGGGCAGTCCTCACTCCAAGATCCTGGCCTAGGGGTCGAAAGCTGGGAGTGTGTTGGGGTAGAACTGAGGGAGTTCCTGACTGAAAGAGGGGTGTGTGGCGTGGGGGGTCCCGGTGCTGAAGCTACTGGGGGTAGTCCTCCCTCGAAGATCCTGGCCCAGGGGTCGAAATATGGGAGTGCGGTGGGATAGAACTGAGGGCGTTCCTGGCTGAAAGAGGGGTGTCTGGCATGGGGGGTCCCGGGCTGAAGCTACTGGGGACAGTCCTCCCTCGAAGATGCTGGCCCAGGGATGGAAAGCGGGGAGTGTGGTGGGGTAGAACTGAGGGCGTTCCTGGCTGAAAGAGGGGTGTCTGGCATGGGGGGCCTGGGGCTGAAGCTACTGGGGGCAGTCGTCCCTCGAAGATCCTGGCCCAGGGGTCAAAAGCTGGGAGTGTGGTGGGGTAGAACTGAGGGCGTTCCTGGGTAAAAGAGGGGTGTCTGGCATGGGGGGGGGCCCCGGGGCCGAAGCTACTGGGGGTAGTCCTCCCTCGAAGATCGTGGCCCAGGGGTCGAAAGTGGTGAGTGTGGTGGGGTAGAACTGAGGCCGTTCCTGGCTGAAAGAGGAGTGTCTGGTGTGGGGGGTCCCGGGGCTGAAGCTACTGGGGGCAGTCCTCCCTCGAAGATCCTGTCCCAGGGGTTGAAAGCTGGGAGTGTCTCTCATTTTTTTTTTTTTTTTTTTTGACGTTTTTGCCTTAGGGTGTGTATGTAAGCCAGAGAGAAAGACAGGGAAAGTGAGAAATCACCCCCCAGTAGGGATGGCTGTGCTGCAGTCCCTTCTCCTCCTGATACTTTGGGCATGTGCACACATGGTCGGCGTGATCTTCAAGACATCAGGTCGGGGACTCAAACCATGGTTGCCCCTAGGTGGTTAAGGCACATTGGAACTCCAGTGCATTAACCACCCAACTAATTGTTGGCCCTTTTTTTACTTTTTAACTCTGTATATTTTGTTAACCCTGGCTCAGAGAAAAAAGCGTGGTATGGGTCCAAGCAGGTAGCTTGGTGGTTAAGGTTCTGGGCTCCCACATGATCAACTACAGTTCAAGTCCTAGACCTGGTGGCTTGAAAATCTCACCAGGCATGTCTATGCTAAAAATCCTGAGAAGAGAATGGAAGAGAAGGGATTGCAGCATGAACATCCCCCTAGGAGGTTATTTCTCTCTCTCCCCTTCCCTTCCCCCTCCCCTATCTCCCTCCCTTCCTTCCCCCCCCTTCCCTCCCCCTCTCCCTCTCTCCCATGAGTGTACATGCCCTATAGTAAAAACCTTGGGGGAAAAAGGGTAGTATAATGTAGGAGTTCAATGTAGCCAGTAAATTTCAGAGGAACTCATTGTTAATACACGGCGTTCATGTTAAACGATATGGTCTACAGTTAGATTAGTGCCTGGCATATCATCTGTCCTCTTTCTACAAATCCTGCTACAAACAGAAACAGAATTGTTCAGAGCTGAAGATGGTCTGGACTTGGGTCTTTTGGTGTAAAATGTAGGCAGGTCCCGGCCCAGGGCTTCCTGGTCTGCGTGGTCTTCACGTAAGCACTGGCTACGCCTGATTCAATTAGTGATCAGGGTTGTAGTTGTCGTCATTGCTATTTTATGAATTTGAGAGCCTTGATGGTGGATTATATTGACAGACTGCAATTTCTTTCTAAATAGGGCCCTTTGTAACGAAGAACCTCAAGAGTCTTGCAGTCTGGGGTAAAATTGAGTTTTCTCCATATAATAGTACATCAGACATCATTGTGTTTGTCCAGACTTTGGCCAGTAGAGCCAGGCAAAATCCGTGTATATGAGTCATGAATTTGTCCAGATTTGGCTTGCGAGAATGATTTTGTTAGCTATACTCCCTAATGACGAACACGCAAAATTTCCAGATGGAAACGTTCCAGATTTTAATATCTGAATTTATTAGTCCTTAAAAACTCTAACCTATGGGCTGTCCTAAAAGAATGTTCAGTGTTTCTGAACTCAAGTTCTATACAGATTATTTTCTAGTCACTAATTTTATAAGATATCTTCTGATGAGCTGGTAGTTTTCTAAAATGATGTGTTGACTGTAGAATTTAGAATGAGCTTATTTAAGGTTGAACTTGGAGTTTTTACCATGTGATTTGAAAGCCATTCTTTGAACTAGTATATGACCTGCCTATGAGCTGAATAACTAAGAAAGGCTATCGAAAGAGAATCCCATATTCTGGGTGGAAACCGCACTGACGGAGTTAGTAGGAATTGCTGTGAAAAAGAAAGAAGCAAAATGTTTAAGGATCATGGAAATGGAAAATAATCTGTTGATGATAATGCGTATGATAATATCTTTAACTGGACTAATACACACTGTATTCATGCTGGGAAAATTCATTTTACAAGCTCTAATGATATACAGTGATTGACTATAAAAATAAACCATATATATATTTATATGATATATATATAGATAGATAGATAAAAGGAGTTGCTAGGCTTTGTGAGAAGTGGACATACTCAAGACATCCTTTCTAAAGAGAACTGAGTGCCTAGGTATTCCCACACTCACGGCATTCGTTGGCATGTGATCTCATTGAGTGATTCATAAACACATCAGAAGTTCGAAGGTGGACATTCAGCTCTTGCTCACAACACTGATACTGCTCTGCCCTGCCAAGAGAACGTTGTCCATCAGAAAAACAGGTAAGGCAGGTTTTGCTTATTCGTCTGCTCCCAGCTAAACACACACGTTAGAGAGAGACACCAGCTTGCCGACGCTCTCATCATGGAGGATGGCCAAGGCGATTGCTGATCCCTTACAGCTTTTCGAAGAGTTAGCTCAGCAGTTCAGCTCTGAATAAGTCCACCCTTCTGTCGAGCCAGCAATCTGCTCGCTTCCTATGAATGGAATAAAATCGGAGAGGCATCTTTGTTCAAATTAGAAACCTGTCTCCTCGTGAGCTGGGTCCCTTCATTCTCCATTAAATCTTCTACCAAGGAGAGGAGGAAAACAGATCTTGGCTATGTGGCACGATTCTCATTCCATCAGCTATCATCTTCACTTTGCGAGTTTTTTTTTTTTTTTTTCTCCCTCTTTCCTTTGAGTACTAGGAGAGCCTAAATGTGAATGCTATACACAAATCCATTATTCTTAGAACTGCTACCTATAATTAACACCGCCCAATGGAGTTAAAAAAATATTTATAATAAAAAAGGCAACAGAGCAACAATTACCATTATCCCCAACTAAACTCCTCCTCCTCCTCTATGTTTTCATCAAGAGAGCGGGGTTGTTACTTCAACAGGCGCAGTGTTGTGGTGACTTTTGTGATACAAATAAAGCAAGACTAAAATTTTAATTGTGAAATTTAAAAGGGATGTAATTGCTTAGTGTTGGCTAATTCCGTCTTTGTGCTAGGACGGCAGCTGCGTCTCCCTGCCTTGTGTACTTTAACAGATGGCATTATTTCTTGTGGAGTGTTACAGTAGCGACCGAGGTGACACTGAAGGAGGACGGCATGACAGTATGTTAAGTAAGATAGCACTGACAGCCCTGTGAGCGGCGGTGCAGAACTGCACTTGGCGGGCCGTCTTCTCACCTCTTGAGCCCCCACCAAATGGTCTCCATTTGTGGCATGTGGAACCAGGATGGAAAGATGAATGGAAAATCATGTTCTCTTCTCAAATTCACTCATTTGTATACCACTCATAGGCCTGGGAGGAAGACTCGATTTGGCAAAAAGGTGCATGCATTACCCCAGTGTCACACTGGTGCGCCTTTCTGCCGACGGTAAGACAACAGAGAAGCACCAGTAGGCCCGAGGTGTAGGCCAGGATCTGCAGCAAGTGACTTTCCTATAGATTGGTTTTCTTTGTGTAAAACACCGAGGTTGGACAGACTCTAGGGTCCTTTCTATTTTTGCTTATTTTTTAAAAGAATTTATTTAATATTTTTTAATTTGACCAGAGAGACAGAGAAACAGGGAAAGTGAGATAGCAATCCACCAGGTCTAAGACTCAAACTGGTCAGCCATGTGGGAGTCCAGTGCCTTAACCACCATGCCACCTGCCAGCTCCTCTAGGGTCCTTTCTAATGCCAACACTCTGTGATTCTGAGATTCCTGAGCATCGTAATTGAACAGCACAGGAGACAGTGGGTAGGAGGGGGATGGGAACTAGGTCGGCATGATGCCAGTATTGATGCAGTCCAGAAGAAAGACCAGGTGGTCACAGGCAAGATGACCCGGTCATGGTTTAGCCAGAAAGCAAATCGAGTCACTCCAGGCCAGCTGCTTCATCCCCTTCACCAGGCTGTAGTCAGGACTGGCGATGCACAGCGGTCCTGGTGTGACCTGCTGAGTGCTTGACCACGTACTGGGGACTCTGGTGGGTAAAGTGTGGTCCTCGTTCTGCAGGAGGACATTGAGGGAGGGAAACAGACTGTGTGATTACTGTGGATTGTGATAGCTTGGATGGGCACAAGTGTGGGGTGAATGCAGTACACTGGAGGTGCAGTTTACCCAGCCAGGGCTATGGGAGGCTTCCGGGAGTGGGCAGATTCTAAGCTAAGGGACAGTCTCGGTGGAGGCAAGAGGAACAAAGAACTTGACCAGCTACTTCTCGAACTGAGCTTCAGAAAGTCTTACAACTTGGTTTTCTTCAACCACCGATCTTAAAAGTGGGAGCCCACCAAGCTCTTAGGTTTCTGTGGACAGGGAGTGCTAGTATTTAAATACTTTTTGTTTGTTTATTACCAAGGGTGGGGGACATAATGCCATAGTCCACCAGGTTAAGCCAGTCCAGATCATGGTCACATGCATGCCTTAGGTTTCTGGACTTGAACTAGAAACCTTCCCATGTGGGCTTGCCTCTCAGTCACAGACTTTCCTGCCGACTTTACTGAGCTTTGTGGTTTAATGGCACAGCAGACAAAGTAAGTAGAATGAGGGCTATGCTATACTGCTCTTCTACCCCTAAATAATCTATTAATTATCCGTAACATGCCTTTTTTCCTAAAATAAATGGGTTTGAAAGCCTGAGAAAAGTGTTTAAGAGAATATCGCCTTTGGCTGTCATACTCTAAATGAGAGCTCCAAACACCCTCTCCAGATGTTCCTCTTGACAAGTGCTCACAGGGGTCCCAGGAGCTGCGGAGTGCACCGTGAAGACAGGTGTGGGTGGAGCTCCTCTAACGGGTGTGTGGAGAAATGATGGAGCTTCACGCGTAGTAGAAACCTTGGCCTTGCTCTCATAGCCTCTTCCAAGGCAGAGCTCCTGGTGCGCTGCTCAGTGGCTCAGACTCCTCATTCCTCCTCTCTCTATGGGCTGGCCCTCCTCCATACTAACATTTGACATTTTGCAGTTTAATTGAGGTCGTCTTCAAAGTAACACACCGCTAAGAGAATGATGGATTTTTCTTCCTGCAATATGATGCCAAGTAAAGGGAAGTTCACCAAGTCTCCTGTTGTCTGCCACTTCCCACGGAGCTCCAGAGAGACCTCAGAGCATTGTGACATCCTTGGTGAGACTGTGGATAAGGGAGAGAGGAGAGAGCCTCTGCTCTCTGAAACAGAAACCGAGGCCCAGCTTTGAACTTCGAGAAGGTCCTTCTACAGAAGGGCCTTGTCATCTCCCAGCCTTTGCCCGTTTATGAGACCACCCACAATACATGCATGAGATGGCAGCCTTTGTGAACCTGTGCTTGCTTACCTGTATTTACAGTTCCAATCCAATTTCCCTCTAACTCAGGAGAAAGGGCCAGCAGTAATTCAAAACCTGTGCAGGATGGTGGTCTTCTCTCCGGATTCACTATGACAAATCTCCAAACATTTCCAGTGCACTCACCTGGAATTCTGGACCTCTATGTTTGACCTTTCTGCTTTAATGTCTTAAAGGCACCTGCAACTTAGTTTGGCCACAAATGAATGCATGGTATCTTTTTCTTCCCATAAAGTCCCCCTTGGTGATTTTGGTTTCAGAGTTTCCAGGTAGAAGCAGCTTTCTTTACTGTGATTCTTTATTGTAAAAATACTGATTTTGTTTGGGTGAGAGTGTTGGTTTAGACTTCCTTCACCTCTCGTTTCCCACCAGACAACTGGGCATCAGCTGACACCAAGACCTCAGGGTGGGAGACCCCCTGATTTGTTCCCAGTGCAGAAATAATTGTGTTACTTACCTCCTGGAAAGGAGGAGAGAGGAAGAACAGGAAGCAAAAGTAAGAAAGAAAGATGAATTGGGAAGATCAAGGGAAACATGAATTGAGGAGACTGCAAGTGTGAGTGTATGTGCACATGTGTGTACAAACCAGTGAGGGGGTGCAATTTTACATCCAGATTTTTTACAGGACACAAGAGCAGAGAGGGACAACAAAGTGGCCAGAAAATGGAAGACACCTAGGAATTTTTGCCATCTTTGGGTGGACAATGGGTTTGTATAGATTGTGGAATTGGAAGTTCAAGGCAGTTGAGTTCAGAGCTGAGGATAACTGGGCCTCTAGGAACATCTCAGTATCAACTATGTCTATTGCATAAGACAAGACATGGGGGATTTGACCTTAATACCCTCATTTTCCCTCATCCTTCTCATCCTCCATACTCAGTCTTCTTAGCCATTGGGCTAGCTCCACTTTTTGGATTGCCTCTCATCTTTGAACCCTGGAACTCAGAAAGTGATTTTCTCCAGGAAAAGTAGAAGATTGTGTTCAGAGTATCTGTAAACAGGATTGAGCATAAGTGATACCTATTAGAATATCTTGGGAGGAGAATGCTAACTCACTGTGAGATAATTTCACCTCAGATCACTATAATTGCTAATGATGAGGTTGAATTAAAAGGACCACCAAGGGTCAGATGGTGGTACAGTGGTCACACAGTTGGATCTATATGGAAAGGTCTCCAGTTCAAATCCTGGGGTCTCCCTCTACATGCTGGGCTCATGTGTGTATATCCGTGACTTATGCTGACTGAGGTTGAGAGTAGACTGAGGCATGAAGACTCTGCTGTGGATCATTTGCTCTCTCTCTCTCTCCTTCATGAAAGAAGTAAATGTATGAAACTTATGGAGGAAAAAAGGGAACATCAAGATCGTGCTGTAGAATTCATAGAAGACATGCTATAGTGGGTTAAAGATGGCTTCGAGTGATTTGTTGCACCTTTTATCGAGGCCTGATATGTATTTCCACTGTCCTTGAATATAAGCTGGGTCTGTAATTGACTTTAATCCGTAAACATGAAAAAAGTATGCTTAGAAATATCTGAGACTGGAGTTAGACTGGGAATTCCCACTTATAATATTTCCCGTTTGAGGGACCAGCAGTTGGCGTAATGGCTATGTGGCTGGACTCCCATGTAGTTGACTGTGGTTTGAGTCCCAGACCCAGTGGCCTAAACTCATGCTGGGTGCGTGTGTGTGCATGCCCAAGACTCTGAGAGGAGAAGGGATTGTGGCGTGGCCATCCATCACCCCCCCACCCCCGCCCGCAACTGGGGCATGATCTCTTTCTGGTGAGTGCAGGTGCCCTATAGCAAAAATCTCTCCTACCCACCCCCCAAAAAGAATTTCCCCTTTGAAATACAGCAGCCATGTAAGAAACTTATCTCACCAAGACCATAATATTATAAGCAGCTGAGAGTAAGCCCAAGCTAGTGACTTGGCGGGGGTGGGGGGTTGGGGAGCAAGCTACGTAGAGGTGCTTTGGAGGATCAGATGTGTGCCCATTAGCTTTGCCTACTCACCAGTCAAAGGTAGCCCAGTGAATGATCCCACCTAACACTACGTGGAGCAGAAGAACCACCCAACTGAGCCTTGGAGAATATTTTGATACACAGAACTGTAAGCATATAAGATGCTTGCTGTTTCACTTAGTTTGGGGGAAGTTTTTATGAAATATGGAGGTGAAAGAACTAGGTCACATGGTTCTAAAAGACGTTTTTAGTTGTTTTACTATATTTGACCATCATTGCCATACCTACCCAAAGGTATGCTGGATTGGACATGATACAGACTCTGTAACTGCTACAATAATTTCAGAATTTTAAGTAAAAATTTTCTTGTGATGAAAAGACTTACTATAAAGCTACAGTAACACTGATAGTGGAAAAAGAATAGAAAAAAAATGATCAATGGGATAGAATAGAGAACTCAGAAGTAGAGCACATATTGTATGTTGATCTTTAACAGAGGAGTAAAAGCAATATAATGGAGCAAAGTCAGGCTTTTAAACAATTGGTACTACAATGAGTGAACAGCCACAAGAAAAAGAAAATCTGGGTATAGACCTTAAACCCTTTTCAAAAATTAACTCAAAATGGATTATAGACCTAAATGTGAAGCACAGAACTATAAAACTTGTAGAAGATGATACAGAAAAATAGCTAGATGATGTTGCAAATGATAATGACATAGCTACAACACCAAAGCATGATCCATGACAAAAAAAAAAAAAAAAGATTAGTACATTGGGCTTTATTAAAACAAATCTTCTGATGTACAAAAGATAGTGTGAAGATAAGACAAACCAAAGACCAAGGTATAGATATCTGCAAAAATATACATCCGATAAGAGACTGTTAGGCAAAGTATACAAAGAATTCTTACAAGAAAACAAGCTAATCAAAAGTTCAAGACTTTAGAAAATATCAAAAAAGACAAACACATGGCAAGTGGGCACTTGAAAAGATGTTACACACATCCGTCATCAGGGAAACACAAATGAAAATGATGATGTGATGACAGCCCTTTGGAACAACGTCAAGACTGCTTCATGGCTGTGCCCTTTCCTGACCAGACATCTTGACAGGACAGTTCGAATTACACAGGTTTTCCTTCAAAAAGTTCGCAGAAAGTGTGCATCATCAAAAAGCTGCATGGATTTCAGGATTAGCTTGGCACATAAGCAACAAACTTTAGTGATGGAAATAACCAAACTCTGTAGAGATAATAATGAATATGGTTTACTTTAAACATGACTTTGAGGGACCAGGCCCAGAGAAGCATAAAAGTGCTTCCTAGGGCACTCAGATGCAGCAGTTTTTTTAAATTCTGTTCTGAATAGAAGATCAAGTTAAAGTTGTGAATCAGCATAAGGAGTCCCTTCCTTGGCCTGGCCCCAAAAGGTGGGATATCTGGAAGTGGTGGCTTGCAGGTTATAGGTGGGTTCAGAAATTCTTAGGTTAGTGATTGGTTGAATATGGGAGTCTTCGTCTAAAAGAGCCTTGAAGTCAGTGGAAAAGAGTTTGACTTTAGCCTAAGTGTAGATGATATGGCCTTGCTATTTGCCAGGGTCAAGAAGTAAAGCACTGCCCACGATCCCTAGACCGAAGCAGTCTATTAACAGCAAGATTAATGTTTGTAGACATGACTTTCCCAGGCCCCTGGGGAAGCATCTTAGAATAGGAAGAATAGTCAGAAATCTGTCCTCAATTCCATTTTTCGACACTTTCTGAAGTAGCCTTGTTATCCCCAGACATCTTCTAAAACCACTTTAATACATGAATGAATCCGAGATATCTTGTAGTTGATTATACACTTGGCCCAACGCAGAAAGATGGGCCAGAAACGTTCTTAGATCAAAACTTGAAATGAAGAGGCACATGTTGTTAGGACTAGAGAGGTAAAGGGAACCCGAACCAGCACTTGTTGGCAGTTGTAAATACCAGACACTTGAGTCAACCCTCCCGGTTTGCAGCAGAGAGAGGTACTGGGTTCTCAGATGTTTTGGAGGTGTCCATCAAAGGACCTGTGGGACTCTTCCTCCGTGCGATGTCACAGTGACCACATGGTTTGGTGCTAAATGTTGACATTTTAAAGAAAGCTAATTTTGGCAAATTTTGATGACTGTAATGATGTCCTTATTCAAATGAATTGATCTGACATCTTATTGTTTGCACATGTAGCACGCTTTCATTTTTTACATCTTTTTATTAAAAACAATCTTGTACTAGAATTTGTACTTCAGTCTTTATATAGCCACAAGATTTCCTTAGTAGAAATTTTTGCAATTAGAATGAGTGAGTGAAAGTGTTGGATATCTGAAATGCATTATCATATGGGGTATTTAGGAAGTGTCTGATATTGTCTAAGACGGTCGTTATCTACCATACTGGTTTAAACTTAGTTAAAGGAAAACTCACTCAGATTACCCTCAATATTTAAGGAGGCTGGTTATGGCCAGACAGTAATAGAAAAGAGAACTGACCTTTGAGCACTAACATGAAAATTACGAATAATATGTTAAAGAAAACACTTCATGATGACATTTTTTGAATCTCAAATCAAGATTCAACATTAGGGGCCAGCAAGTGATATAGCTGTTACAGTGTTGGACTCCTACATGACCAACTGTGGTCTGAGTCCTGGACCTGGTGGCTTGAAAATCACTCTGGGTGCACATGCGTGTGTGCCTAAAATCCTATGAGGAGAATGGAAGAGCATGGATTGTGGAGTGGCCATCCCCTCTGGGGAGTGATTTATCATTTTCCCTCTCTTTGTGTCTCTCCTGTGAGCACATGCACCCTATGGCAAAACAAACAAAACTAAAAAATAAACAAAAGATTCAACATAACACAGCACTTCCTGATGGAAACAAACCTGGGGCAGAGTTGAAACAAGGCTCTGTGAGTATAAAGGCACCACTAAATAGTTAAATGTTTACCTCAGGGCCACATATTGCATGTAGAGAGAATTCTGGACTGGATTTGGACCAAAGACATGAATGAATGGCCACTGGCTGTGAACACTTGCTGGAGGAAAAGACCAAGAAAAAGTGAGAAAATCACCCCACAGGGGGCATGGCCTCATCACAATCTCCTCTTCTCTTGGGGTGTTAGGCGCGTGCACACATATATGCCGGGTGTGGTTTTCAAACCACTGGGTCCTGGGCTCAAAGAGCAGCGTGGGCCGTGTGGGATCCAGCTGACTTCACTGTACCTGCTGGACCAGCATGGATTTATTTCAACCATTCTGGCCTGCTCCTCCAATCCACCCTATACTGTAGCTCTTGATTTTGAACTTTTAGTCGATTTTGCACTTTTCCCCCCACCCTTAGGCTGTTTTCCATTCCACCTGAGGATACGTGTTCAGTGCTGTGCCAGCTCCTGCCTCTTCCTTTTCCTTTGCTTGGACTCCAGGGGTGCTTAAGACATGCTGTAACATTCAAGTTGCCTTTTGTTTTCTCTTAACTGCCCCAAAGCAATGTTGACCTCGGATGAAACTGAGTTTTGAAAACCACCAAAAAGAATATGAGGGCCTGGCCCTGTAGCCTCGTGGTTCAGGGACATCCTCTATGGTTGACCACAGTTCAAGTCCCGGCACTGGCAGCTTGAAACACCCCGCGTGGGTGTGCTTCAAATCTCGACAGGATGGAGAAATGGAGAAGGGACTGTTTTGTAAGCACACTCCAGTGGGGAGGGTTTTGCATTTTTCTCTCTTCTCTGGCAAGCACACTTACCCTCTGGCAATTAAAAAGAAAATGAAATAATTGTTTCGTATTTGGACTGATTAAATGCTTCCTCTCCTCTGCTTCTCTGCCTCTGAAGAGGAATAAAGAAATTGAACTTAATGAAAAGATTTTTTCCCAAGAAGACATGTTTTTAAGTAAATTTATGTATTTGATCTTCAGTTGTATCCATCACATTACTATTAAACTTCTTTTAGCTGACTCACATTTGAAAAGTAGCTTTATTACTTTAAAATGGAAATAAACTCATTATTAAAAAAAATCAAGCTGTCAGAAAAGCATAACAATTAACACAGATATAATCTTGTGGAATTCCTTCTGAAAGAGATAGCCACTGTTAATATATTGGTGAGAACTCTTAAAGGTAATTTTTTAAAAATGTTTTTGTCATAGGGCACGTGTATTCATCAGAGAGGAGAGAGACGGAGGGAGAGTGAGAAATCACTCCCCAGCGGGGACAGATAACCCTCAATCCCTTCTCCTCCATTCTTCTTTTGGAATTTTGGGCACGTGGTATGATTGTCAAGCCATTGGGTCTGGGATGCAAACCATGGTCAGCCATGTGGGAATCCAGCCACTTAACCATCATACCACCTGCTGGTTCCAAGTGAGAACTCTCTTGGATAAGCCTGTGTGTATGTGCGCATGCACTAACACACACACCCAATATTCTGTAATTTGGATGACACAATATATACTTTATGTATCTACATGCCTCTAAACGTACTTGTAAATAATTATGTATGTATACAGAATTCGAGGAATTCTTAACAAAATATTGTATGTTATCATTTCTAGTGGCTCTGGGTTATTTCTTATATCAGAATTTTCTGAAATAACTGGAGAGAAAGCACATTTATTCTTTTTTTTTTTCTTTTTTTTTTTTTTTTTTTGAGAGGTTTTTGCTATAGGGAATGTGTGCTCGCCAGAAAGACAGAGACAGAAAGTGAGCAATTTCCCTCCTTGCCAGGGGGATGGCCACGACGCAATCCTTTCTCCTCCACTCTCCTCTCGGGATCTTAGGCATGCATGCACATGCACCCGGCATGAGTTTAAGCCACCGGGTTCAGGACTAGAACTGCGGTTGACTACATGGGAGTCTAGACATAGCCATTACACTAACTGCTGGTCCCATATTTTTCTATTTTTCCTTTCTTTCACATGTCCTTTCTTTCCCTCCTCTTCTTCTCTCACTGTCTTCTTTTCTTTTTTCTTCTTTTCTCATTTCTTCCTTTCTGCCTAGGGACTTGCCAAAGCATCTCTAGAAAGGATATACAAATTGAAATACTCATCAAGAAATCATAAATGTCTCTTTTTTTTTTCTTTTTTAAAAAAATTTACTGTAGAGTGCATGTACTTACCAGAGAGAGAGAGCGACGGAATGTGAGAATTTACCCCTCAGGGGGAATGGGAAGGCTGTAACCCCTTCTCCTCTGTTCTCCTCTCAGGTTTTGGATGAACGCACACTCGTGTGATTTTCGAACCACTCATCCTGACACAAACCACGTAGTCAACCACGTGAGATCCAGCTGCCTTAACCTCCATGCCACCTGCTGGCCCAAATGTCTGATTTTCTATTCCCTTTTCAATAAACATTTTGATATTTTTTGCCAATCTACTAGTATGCTAATAGTTGCTTTTATATGTACTTCTTTGACTATAAATAAGGAAAACCCTTTTTATGATGACTGACCACTATGAAGTTTCTCCTTTGGGTAATTGCTTATTCTTGTTATCTATCTTTTTTTAATCCTAAGTAATTTGTTGAATATTAAGGCTACAAATCCTTTGTCAAAGTCCTTACAAAGTTTATTTTTCCGTTTGTATTTTTATTTCAGAAGATATGCTCAATACGCTTTATTGTCCTCTTGTAATGAAGTTTAAAGTTTTGCATGGCCAATTTATTAGTGTGTTTGGTTCACGCTTCTGAGTTTTTATGAGATGCTGAAAGATTTTCCCCACTGTATGATTATTTAGAATAAAAAAAAAACCATCCAAATCTCAGTTAGAAATTTTATAGCTTCATTTTGCTCTTTAAATAAATGAGATAGTGTCCCAGCATTATCATTTTTCCCTCCAAATGAGTAGCTTATTGTCCCAAACAATGGCCAATCTTTTCCCACAAATGACCAGATTATTGCTCTGATGACTTCAAATAGTAATCAGAAATATTTCAAACTTTCTTTTGCCAAGTTTTCAAAATGATTTCGTTGGAATTTTGAATGAGCATGTGAATGCATTTCTGTAATGTTTTAAATGAGTTCAGTATTGAATTAATTTAGAGAAGCATGTTTTTAAAATACATCTATTTAAGAGAACATGGATTCACTTAGCCACATTGCTTTCCTCTGGGTATGTCCTTCAGAAGAAACTTACAGACTTGCTAGTAATTGTGCCAATTTACGAAGGTGATGTCTAGTTTCTTTTTATTTCCTTTATATTAACTGAGAGCAGCTTCTTATATGATTGTTGATTACTTTCTTTTCACTTTGGAGACTTGCTGGTTTATGTCCCTTTTGATTTTTAAAAAGAGAATTTATAAGAAGTCCTTGTAATTAAGGCTAATAACCCATTGTCATGTGTTTTGTAAACATTATTTCCCAGTTGTCTTTCTTTTTTCACATGTCTATAGTGCTTTTATTTTCCCCTTACAAAGGGTGCTTAATTTTATGTGCTCAATTTATTAGTATTTTTGTTTAATATTTCTTAGTTTTTAGGACAAAAGTCTGAGGACAGAAATCTGACTGCTTTTTCCTATTTTCCAAAATCCTTTCCAGAAGGCCTGGAGGGAGTCATGCTCACAAACACTAACAAACCATTTTGACCCATTGATAACAGAACTCTTCCTACATCTTGTCTCTGGCGTAGTATCTTTGTGAAGTTACTAAGCAGCCTCATCCCTGTTAAAGTATGTTCCTTTCTGATCTCAGAAACTTCCTTTTCCAATCACCACCAAAAAACTCTAAAACCCACCTATAACCTTCAAGCCCCCGATTCCGCATGTCCCACCTTTTGGGGCCATACTAATGGAAAAACTCTTCACTAAATTCTAACTCTCAAAGTCAAACAAAAGGAACCCCTGTGCCTGACCACCTCGAGAAAGCCATGTTTTGCTTCCTCTCGGGGCCTAGGTCGCTCATATTCTGCTTAGAAATGATCCGCATGAATTACTACTTTTACACAGTTGGCTATTTCTGTCGACAAACCAGTGTCATCTATTCTGTATGGTCAGACCTTCCCATTTCAGCTATTCTATATTGGTGGGTAGTGTTATCTTATTGTGGCTTTAATTTGCATGCTTTAATGAATAATAATCTTAAACATCTTTTTATGCATTCATCTTCCCTCTGTATAACTTCTTTGGTGAAGAGTTTGTTTAAATATTTTGCCCAGTTTTTCTTGGATTGTCTTTTTATGGCATTGTTACATATTCTAGTTACAAGATTTTGTTAGGTATATATTGTGCAAATATTTCTCCTAGTCTATACCTTGCCTTTTTTTTTTTTTTTTTTTTTTTTTTTTTTTTTTTTTTGAGGCTTTTGCTATAGGGTGCATGCGCTCGCCAGAGAGACAGAGAGAGACAGAGAGATAGAAAGCGAGAAATCACCCCCCAGGGGGGATGGCCACGCCGCAATCCCTTCTCCTCCATTTTCCTCTCAGGATCTTGGGCACGCACGCACACATGCCCAGCGTGAATTTAAGCCACTGGGTCCAGAACTCGAACTGCGGACGACTACATGGGAGTTCAGCGACATAGCCATCATGCTAACTGCTGGTCCCCCTTGCCTTTTCATTTTCATTGCGCTGTTCTTTGAAGAACAAAAACTTTAATTCTATTTTATCAACTTTTTTCTGTCATGGATTGTCACTTTTGATGTCCTACTTAAAACATTTTTGTCAAGTACAATATTGTCTGTTTTGTTCTGTAATTTTTTATAGATTTAGCTTTTCAATTGAGTCCTATGATTCTGAGTTTATTTTATATACATTGTGAACTAAGAAATAGTTCCTACAGCTATTTGTTTTAACACAAACTTTGCACACAGCATTTGTTTAATATCACATGCTGCAAATAGTATCCTTTCTCCCATTAAAATGGACTTGGCACTTGGTCCAAAATCAATTGGCCATGTGTGTGGAGTCTATTTTTGGGTTCTGTTCTGTTTCATTGATCTTTATGCCAGTGCCATGCTGTCTTGATTACTGTAGTTTTGTAATACATCTTGAAATAAGGTAGCATTAAGTCCTCTAACTTGTTCCTTTTAAATTTATTCCAAGGCCTTTGCAGCTGCATATAGATATTAGAATCAGAGTGTCAGTTTCTGGAGAACAGCAGCTAGAGCTATCCGTTTACCTATGTACATATTTAAAGGCATACATTCAACTGCAATAGTATGATCGATTGAATCATTGACCATGGGGTTGAACCCACTTCATCCCCTCTCTTCCATCACAGAGATCAGACAACTAAAAATCTCAGCCCTCTAATGACCTGGTTGAATTTCCCCAATCCTGAATCTGTTTAGTTTCCCAACCCTTGAGTTACCTCATTAGCATAACATATCACTTAGGAAATCCCAGGCTCTGTGCCAGGAATTCAGGACAAAGACCAAAATATACACATGTCTGCTTATTGTGGTGAGACCAAAGCAGACAGTTCTACTGAGACATTGCCGTCTTAGTCTTTAACTTGCCCCTGTATTTCAAAGTGTATCGACTAGCTTTTGGGATATTTCTGGCCCTGCGCAAGTAGCTGAAATTATTTCCTCTGAGTTCTTGTAATTTCCTTCCCAGATTTCAGGGTCAGCCTTGTGGACCCGCAGGGCTTGACCTCTGTACGTCTTCTCTATATTCTGCCTGGCAGCTCTAATTGCGTTGGTGTCCCTGAATTGTCAACATCATCTCCTGTACCCAGACAGACTGCCGTGATGGTTCTGGATACTGCTCCCCAGTGGTGCATCTTGGGAACTCTAACAGAAGTTGGGGGCAATCATAGGGCTTGCTGTGTTCATTCCCCTCTTAGAAGATTGGCCTTCAGGTGGCGTGGTGGTTAAAGGCACTGGATTCCCATATGGCCGACCAAGGTTTGAGTCCTGGACCTGGTGGCTTGCTATCTCACTTTCTCTCTGTCTCTTTTGCACCCTCACTCTATCTCTCTCTAGTCAAATTGAAATAAAGTTAAATAATTCTTAAAAAATAAAATAGTTCTTAAAAATAATAGGCCTTTACTGGTGTTGTCTGGTGTCTGAAAACTGCATCATATATTTTGCTTGTTGGTTCATTTGATTTTTTCCTTCAGTTGCTTAAGGTGAGAAGGTAAATGTAGTCTCTGTTACTCTCTCTGCTGGGAGCAGAAGTCCATGGCCTTCTCAGTCTGAGTTCTTCCTAGGAACTTTTCTTACTACTGGTGGTAAAGTCCTCTTTCCATTTTTGTTTCTCTCTCTGGCAAGCTGAACATCTCACCATCATCATTTCTGTTCTCCACAGCTCTTATTAATATTTTCCTACTATCATTTCCCCTCCCCCCCCTTTCCTTTTTTTTCTTTTACAAACCCTCGTGTCAAGGGCTGACTCAGTAGGTCGCAGTGAGGGAGCTGCTCTGCTATGTAGGAAACCCCACCTTTTTTCTCTTTCTTCTTTTGGGGAGCTTGTCTTGATTCACTAATTTGATACTAGTCCATTCTGCTGCTTTTATTACCTGTTGTGTTTTCTATTTTAGCCACTACAATATTGTGACTGATAGTTAATGTGTGTTCTTTTTACATTTTCTTATTCTTGTTTCATTTTGTGAATATTTTCTCTTATTTAGGATTATCAGTTGGTTAATTTTAAGCTTTTGGGGGACTGTTTGTCCTGATATTTTTGCTTCTGATGGAATTTGTTACCTAGTATATTTTGTTTTCTGGAGTTAAGGTACTTGTTACTTGGTTCTGTGAGCTCATTTTCCTCTGGGAGTATTTCCTATTCTATGAAAGAAGGCATGGAGAGGAAGGTTGGAATGTAGTTAGCTAGCCTCAGTAAATTCCAGGGGGACGCGTAGGTGAGATCCAAAATGGAGAGCCCGGGTCCCTGGAAACCATGGGCAATAAATCTTCACATACTAAAGTAACACTTGACCCTTTGCTCCCAGGGAGAAGTGCTAGGAGGACAGCAGTTCTCAAGCAGGAGCATTCATCAGAATTATCTAGAAGATTAAAAAAAAAGAGAGATTATTGGGCCTCACTCCCAGAGTTTCTGACTGAGCAGGCCAGGGGTTGGATTTAAGAACTTGTTTTCTGGGGCCAGTAGATGGCATACGGTTACAACGCTGGCTCTCACATGGCTGACCGTGGTTCAAGTCCCAGACCTGGTGGCTTGAAACTCACACCGGCAGCCTGTGTGTGTGCACCCAAGATCCTGGGAAGAGAATGAGGGAGAAGGGATTGAGGTGTGGCCATCCTTCCGGGGGGGTGATTTCTCACTTTCCCTTTCACTGTCTCTGTTGCCTTCTCCAGGGAGCACACGTGCCCTGAGGCAAAAACCTCCAAGAAAGAAAAGAAAGGAAAGAATTTGGTATCTAACAAGTTCTCAAGTGATGCCAGTGCTGGTGGTCCCGGGACAGCACTTAGAGAACCAGTGGCTCGGGAGAATTAAGAGCAGATGCCAAGAATTCCTTTGACTTTGTCCGACAGCCAGCCCTGCTAGCCTCTTGCCTCCCGCCTCTCCACCCGTCAGTGTGGCATCATTTCACGTTATCTACCCGCTTACCTGGCATTTCCTTCTTCTCCATTGTGTACATGCACACACGTGTTTTCCTCTACATTTCATTCGAGGTGAATCTTGGAAGAGGAAAGCCCACAGCCAGTGCTAGTCAAGCTTCCTGGAAAAGTTAGGACTGCATATTAAATTTCTAACCAATTATCTTATCAAATTCTAAATTGTCTGATTTCTTTTTAGTTGAGTCTTTTGCTTCTTTCAAGAACATAAATATATCATTTAAAAGTAATGAGGATTTCTCCATAATTATGTGTTTAAAGGTTTTAATTGCATATAGACATGAGGATGCTAACTCTTGGAGTTAGTAGCAGAAATGACTATTTATCGCTTGTGATTTTCATATAGATAATTCTGGAGATTTACCATTAGCCTTAAAGTTGGCATGTATTCCAAGTTCAAGTTTCTTTAAAAAGTTTGTTTTAGGCCAGCAGGTGGCATGGTGGTTAAGGCATTAGATCCCACATGGCTGATTCCATGATTCAAGTCCCGGATCCGGCAACTTGAAAAACGTGGGAGTGTGCACGTGCATGCTCAAAATCTCAAGAAGGGAATGGAGAAGAAGGGATTGTGAAGTGTCCATCCCCTTTGGATGATGATTTCTCATGTTTCTTTCTTTCTCTGTCTACAGTGAATGTACATACCCTATGGCAAAAAATCTTAAAAAATAAAATTAAAAAGTTTTTTCCTTTTATGAGACAGAGTGAGAGTGACGGAGTGAGAGATTGGTGTCCTCCTTAGAGTCTTCCCATGCCAGGATCCTTGTCCCTGCCAGCCAGAAGCATTGGGGGGGGGGGGACAGTGGGCACTCCTGGGATGTTGAGGGTAACTTAAGATCTGAACCTGGGCCTCCTGTATAACTCCAGCCTCATTCAGTGGTACCCTCCCACCTGTGCCACCATGCTTGGACTCCAGTTTAAATTCTTACAAGGGTATGAGAGTATCTTTCTTCCAAATGTCATCTTGCTGTCTGCTGAGATATTGATGTTGTATTATTTATTGACTTTTTAACATGCTAGATTTTATGAATATGTTTTCTAATGACAAATCTCCATTGTACTCACAACATGATCACCACTTAGCAATGCTCCATTAGTTATTCTTAGAGTGTCCTGTTGATTCGATGCAGTAATTTTTTTTTTTTTTGATTTCTTTTACCTCAATCTTTGTGAATGAGATTGATCTTTGTTGAATGCTTGAAATACACCTCATAAAAGATGAGCACACAGTGTGTTATTGTCAAATAAATTAGCCCTGTAATCTTTCCTCCCCAAACCATTGTGTATTCAACAAGAGGAACTCAAAGTCAAATACGCTCTGGTTTCTGTGTTGGAGGAGCATGCAGTCTAGGAGAGAGAAAACAGATATTTACAAAACAAAGTATAAAGGCGTATTCCAGGCCATCTGGGAGCACAGAGGAGGATGTTTTGGCATCCAACTCAGTCAATAAATATTTGTTGAACTGAACTCCCCTTATTTAAGAGAGGATTTTAGGAGAGTCTTCACAGGCTGTTGTCTTTTGATATTCTTGATAAAGAAGGAAATAGAAGCCAATTCTCTCCTCTGAGAAAAGGGAGCTACTGAGAGAAAGAGGAGGTACAGAGAACTGATTTCACCGTCTCTTTCTTTTTTCGTAATGAACACCTGCACTTCCAAATGGAAGCTGACTTTTTTTGCATTCATAAATTTGTCATGAGTCATAGCTAGTTTCTGAATTGTTTCCAAACTTTTTACCAAACTGACTAAACTTGGCTAAGCCATCGGTTTAGCAAAGGAGTTCAGAAAGTTATTTAATCCGTAAGTGGTTTTAGTCGCACAAAAATGTGGCATTGAGATTTTACCTTTTAATTATTAGAAATTATTTAGATTTGGAAGAAAAAAACCTAGTGACGTTCTTGCTATCTTGACTGTTCTTAGGCCTCAGCATGCTGATTCGTTCTTTCTGTTCTCCACATCTCCTTTGTTCTTTTTTCCACGGGTCACGTGATGTGGCTGTGTGAAGAGGGAGAAAGCGCCCTTTCACATGGCTGGGCGGGTTGTAGGGCGCTCTTAGAGATGCATTCCTGCACCCTTGTTTTCCCAGCTGCACTGAGGCTTTGGGTGTATCCGTGTATGTGTGGTCACATGGCTTAGCTGTGGTGAAGTTGGAACTTTGCTAGCAGAGATGTGTAAGGACCAAAGGCCACAGCCTTTCTGTCATACCAAAGAAAGAACTCGCCTTCAGGCTGAAATAAGTACTTTTCGTGTTTTTATAACATATACATGCCTTGATCTATACAGGTAGAACTGCTCTTAGTAACCTGAACATGTAAGAAGCATTTGGGAAATTCTTTTTTTTCGGAGAGATTTTTGGCATAGGTCATGTGTGCTGCTGGAGAGACAGAGAGAGAAACAGAAAGTGGAAAATCACCCCCAGGGGGTTGGCCATGCCACAATCCCCTCTCTTCCATTCTCCTCTCAGGATTTTGGGTATGCATGCACATGTGCCTAGCATGAGTTTTAAGCTGCCAGGTCTGGGACTTGATGCTGGCCCCAAGGCAGAATGGTTAACGGAGCCAGATCCCACGTGGCTAGCTGGGCAGTTTGGAAACACACTGGGTGCATGTGTGCAGGGCCCATGCTCCAGATCTGGAGAGGAGGGGGTTGCAGTGCGATCCAGCCCCACTGCAGAGGTGCTTCCTCTTCTCCCTCTTGGGTAAGTGCATGTGCCCTCTGGTGATTAAAAAAGTCGAAGGATTATTTTAAAATTTGCCAGAGGATACTGGCATTCACCAGAGAGAGGCAGAGAGAAAGGAAAAGGAAGGGCAAGAGAGAAAGCTCCCTCCATGGGGCATGGTCATGCTGCAGTCCCTCCTCCTCCATTTCTGTACCCTGCTGGGATTTGGGGCATGCACACACATGTACCCGGTAAGTTTCTCAAGCTGCCAGGTCTGGGATTAGAACTATGCAGTTGGGCATGTGTGATCCAGCTCCCCTAATCACCAGGTCATGAGGCCAACCCTATTTATTTTTCTTGTAGAAGTTTTTTTTATAGGTTTTTTTTTTTTTTTTTTTTTTTTTTTAAATCATATGGTGTGTGCTCTGACCAGAGAGGAGAGTGAGAAATCAACCCTGGGGGCATGGCCATGCCATAATCCCGTCTCCTCTCAGGATTTTGGGCATGCTCGCACGTATATCCAGTGTGATTTTCAAGCTGCCAGGCCTGGGACTCAGACCACGGTTGGCCACGTGGGAGTCCAGCACCTTAACCATTACGCCACCTGCTGGCCCCTCTTACAGACATTTTAAAAATGAAAAGGTGTCCAAGACTGAAAGATGAATCAGTCAAGTCACACTTCTAAGCTTGTATTCTTCCTGCCAACATCACTCCTCCGCACTGACACAAACAGCAACGTACTTTCCTATGCTCGGCGATGGGTCTTCTGAAAGGCAGACGATAGATAATCTGGAGGTTATCGCGAATGATTCTATAAGGAAAATAGAGTTTATAACTACTATTTGAGGCTTAAGTTGATTAACTCCGTTCCTCCACCCCCCTTGTATATTTAACACGTCGTTTGTGTTGACTGTGGGTCAGACACACTGCTGGGTCCTTGGGGTGGGGGGGGGGCACTACTGCAAACAGAGCCTAGTTCCACCCCCTGTTGCTCCCCCCTGGGGAAGTCAGAGGTGAATACAGTAATCCGGGCCGCCATGAGGGGACACGGGGACCAGCACGGGCAATTCAGGAATCCCCACGGGTCTCTTCTCGCGTGTCCCCTATGCAAAGGCAGGAGAAAGGCGGGGCAGAATAGAATGAGCATTCACCTGGGGCAGGGATGAACACATGCACACGTGACTCTCTGTGTACATGAGCGTGTTAAGTTCTAGACAGTGCCCTCACAACTTTTTGTTCGGTGAAATCGAATCTTTGCAGTGATTTTTTAAAAAATAGAATTATTTTATTTAACTTTATTTAAAATTTGACCAGGGGGGGTGGGAGTAGAGAGAGAGAGAAAGTGAGAAAGCAGTCTGCCAGGTCTGGGACTCCAACTGTGGTCAGTCACGTGGGAGTCCAGCGCCCTTAACCACCACGCCGCCTGCCAGCCCCTTTACAGTGATTTTTATAAATTGCTTTTTATTTACTTGTAACATTTTTTAACATTATACTATTGCGTTTTGTTGCTTATGTACAGATAAATAAAATCTCAATATTTTTACTTGTTGCCACCTCCTCTTCCCCCCACCTGGTCCTTCTGAGGGGTTGACGATTTGGGACTAGAATAGAAATTCCTTGGATTTGATATCTGGAGCAAAGTCACTGTCCTAAATTGACTCTAAAATGAAGTATTTGGGGCCCCTTTAATACAGAAAAAACTTCATTTATTTTCATGATGTAGTCTCTCTTTTTCACATCTGTCGACTCTCTGCACATCAACGATAAACTGGACGGCTTGTATTTTAGATGATATTTGAAGATAGCTATGCTAAATGATACTATCCAAGCATTTCAAAAATCCTCTCTTTTCTTTCCAAGTATTACAAATGCCCTTTGTGACACAAATTCTCATTAAGAACTATTGAAATGTCATTTCCCCCCAAGCTTTTTTTCTAGAAAGTAAGTTCTGCTGTGGACTTAAATGTTATTTGTAACACCCCAAGGATTTCCCTTTATAATTTAAAAAGAAAAACCAAAAAAAGGCAACTTGCCAAGAATGAGACCGTCTCTGTGAACCTGTGCACTAAGACAATGAAGTCGCTGTAGTGGTGTTCTTGCCAAGGTCCTTTCAGGTGTGTGTTGTGCAATAATTGTGGGAGAAGGATAAGCATAGGTATTCTTTTTTGGCTCAAAATATTTCACACCCAGTGGGGGCAGGTTTATGACCTAAAAAGTTTTTCTTTTCTTCTTTTCTTTTTTTTTTTTTTTTTTTTGGAGAGGTTTTTGCTATAGAGTGTGTGCACTCGCCAGAAAGAAAGAGACAGACAGAGAGACAGAAAGTGAGAAATCACCCTCTGGGGGGATGGCCACGCCGCAATCCTTTCTCCATTCTCCTCTCGGGATCTCGGGCATGCACGTACACACCCGGCGTGAGGTTAAGCCACCGGGTCCGGGACTCAAACCGCGGTTGACTGCATGGGAATCCAGCGACATAGCCATTACGCTAACTGCTGGACCCAAAAGAGGTTTTTCTAATATTCTCTTTGGACCAAGATATCCTACCAAAAGATACCAAAAAGCTTTTACTACTAGACAAGAATGGAGCTGTAACCCAAGAAGAAGAAGTGTGTTTTCTGAAACGGTCTTGGCATTTAAACCATTTGGAAGTCTATTTGAGTACTTATACACATCTGTATCAATCTTCATTTTTATGGATAGAGATATCATTAAAAAATAAGCTAAGAACTTTTGTGGAGGGGTGGTATTATGAAAATGAAAACTCTTCTCTCCTGAGAGCTTCTAGACAGGTATTTCGGAAATATTCCGAACATGTACAAAACACTAGAATGGTTTTGTATTAGTGCTTTTAGTATCAAAAGATCATTCTCTTCCTCTTCCATGCTTCCCCTCGTTCCTTCCTAGTTGTGTCCGTTCTTGCATAGAGGCCTGGAGGCAGGTGCAGGGGTCCCCGATAGTTCTTAGCACACTGCAATCTACCCCAAGCCTGCCAGCAGCCCCAGATCGTGGGTTCACCTGTGGGTGTGCCTGGTGTGTTCTGGTCAACCTGGATCCGAACCCCAGCCCTTTCTATTTGGCTCTAGTGTCATGTAGCAGCCACTGCATTACCTGAACCACCATGGCTAGGTCAAGAGGATATTTCTTGGACCTTGTTGAAAAAGAAAGAAGTATTAGATGTTTTTGTGCCTCTAACCACTGGAAACAAATTTCAAAAATGACCCAGTCTGCTGTCATGCTTATTTGTTAAAAATTTATCAGTTCAGCTTGTCTGCTGGTTTACATCTCTCTCTACATAGCTTTGACTGCCACAGCATGATTTTACAAAGTGTGGAGGCATTTTTTCGTGGGGCCACAACTACGAAATGTTCTCCTGTAAGGAATTATTGATTGTGGCAAGTGGTCGAGGGACTGCTCGGTGGTGGCCCTTTCCCCGCCTTCACCAAGACGTCCTCCTATCTGTCTTCCTTTAATGACATGAAGCTTTCTCAGCATGGACACAGCCAACAGAGGTGTCTGTATTTCCAAGCTCTCCTCCTGGTTCACAGCCTGAAGGGAGAAAGAAATTCTGTCCAAATAGGTTGAACCTCAGAGGTTGCTCTGAGAGAACGAAAGTCTACAACTGTCAGAGCAGAACGGAGAAGCCGGCGGATGGCAATCACAGGGTGTTGGGAGTTAAGCGCCATGGCCCCCAGTCGAATGGGTAATGGAGTCATTAATTCTGCTGATTAACTTGGCCTTGGGGTTCATGGAAATGACATCTACCTCTTTTTAAATTTTTCTTTTAAACTCACACTGTGGAACAAGGGAGCATAAAAAAAAAAACAAGCTAATTAGAGAGAAATCAGGAGAAAAGAAGCTGAGAGAAAAGAAAGACAGTTTGAGCATTAATGAGACTTGTTTGGAGAGAGACTGTGACAGGCTCTTCAAAAGTATTATTGTCAAATGTGTCACTGTTTCATAGATGGCTAGAGCTACCTTTGAGTTTCATGCTGATAGTTAATGATTTGAAACTATAAAAAGATTGAAAAGGTAAAAGGGAAAATGTCAGACTCAACTGGATTTTAATGAGCTTATTATTTTTTTTTTTCCTAAGGAAACACAGCCCTGAACAGTAAAGAAAGTTCGCATTCTTTCCATCCCTTGCTGTCTGGCTTCGCATCTCTTTCTTAGAGATACAATTGGCAAAGGAACAGTGGGAAAGGGATTCAGAGGTCTGAACTCAAAGACCCGGGACGTGTTGCTTTTCTGAGAGGATGGGTGGCGGGTGGGCGACTTGGGCTGTGGATGACAACAATGAGGAGAGATTGATGGAGAGGACAGCAGTAGTGCTTGCTTGTTTCTCGGTGACGTGCTGAGGGGAAGCCATCTTCACACTGTGCGATGTAACAAAGAAACCCAAAGTGATTACGCAGGTTCATCTGTCAGGATCGTGGTCCCAGCCATTGCTGTATGCAGCAGAGATGACAAGGCAGTTATGGCTGAGGGCTGCTTATTAGTCGCACTATAAAAAACATTACGACGGAGCAGAATCCACAGACCAGGGAAACAATAGCTTTCTGGGCTTCGAACCCAGCAGGGTACCCTTGTCATTGTATTTGCTAGTGCCAATTTAATTTTCTTCTTTCTTTCTCTTTTCTTCCTTTCTTTCTTTCTCTCTCTCTCTCTCCTTTTTTTTTTTTTTTAAAGATAAATTGAGAAGAAACTCTGAAAACAAGTTGTGTAACCCCATTTTTACCTTAATAGGAACCACCAGGGTTTCGTTCCCTGGGCTCTTAGTTACGTGTTAATCGCTGAGCTCATAGATGGGACTCATGCGTTTTCAAAAGAATTGAGCCCTGGTGGGAAAATGAGAACCAGGTTTCAGTTCTATCCTAGACGATTTCCTCTTGGTCCTTGACACGTTCAGTTCTGATTACAGTACAGTACTTTGGAACAAATCGCTAATCAGGTACTAGGGTCAAACCAACAGCTTCACTAACGAGTTTCTGATGAGTTCTTTTCAGAAATAAGACACCTCGTTTGATTGGAAAGTGGATAGCCCAGTTCATGGCAAGGAAGCTGCATACGGAATAGGGACCCAAAGTCCTGTGTGTTTTGTCAGACTTTGTCACCTGGCACCCACCTGTGCAATCGCCCCTGCACTACGTGTGCACGGTGTGTGTGCACCTGGGCTGGCTGTGTCCAGAGGTGGACTTCCATCCAGTTCCTTTGTAAGTGTCTTCGAGAGATTCGTAAACAGAACAGAGATGAAAGTACCCATCTAAAGATCTTGGGAAGGAGTGATTGTTTTTAAAAATGGAGCTTTTTATCTTTTATGGCTCATTCATGATCGTGCATGTGCATGCGTGAGAAAGAAGCGTTATCCAGGGGGTCTTGTCGCACTGCCATCCCCCTTCCCAGACCCCCAGCTTGTCGGGATCTTGGGAACACACACCCGCTGGGAGTGTTTTCAGTCCAGTCTAGGAATCTCCGCCGACCATCTTCCTGTGGCTTCCAGCCCTGTAGCTCAGTTTGCTACTAACTGTTCCACCAGGCAGGGCCACTTTAAATTTTTAAAAACACTTTCTATTATAGAGTTTCATAATATATTAAAACGTTAATTGTGAGGTCAATCTCCAATAGCAGAAATTAAGATATTTCCGCTCCTGAAGCATGGAGCTTTAAATAATCATGGCCCAGACTGTATAATAGTTACCTGACTTAAGACTTAGAAGGTTGATGGGACCAGCAGATGGGATAACGGTTATGTCGCTTTACTCCTACGTAGTCGACCACAGTTTGAGTCTCACATGGACATATGTGCATGCATGCCCGAGATGCTGGGAGAAGGGACTGCATGCGGCCATCTCTCCTGGGGGTTCACTTCTCGCTTTCTGTCTCTCTGGTGAGTGCACACACCCTATAGCAAAAACAAAAAAGACTAGGAGGTTGGAAATATATTTGAGAACTTCTCTGATTTCTGCTCAAGGCACTATTGTGCCACTCTTACTAGTTCTCGGTGGCTTTCCCCCATACCGTTGTGGGTCATGAAAATAAATGCTCTGTGATGACAAAGAAGGTGGAGGCACACCAGCCCTCTCCCATGGGGACATGAGCTTGGAAGAACCAGGAGCATTGAATTAGAAACCCTGGAGATAGATAGAAAGGGAGATGTAGAAAGATTGGAAATGTAATGGGGAACTAGAAGCATTGGGAGAGTAGTGGGGAGGAAAGATCAGACTGGAGTCGTGCTTCTCTTTCTTTTATACCTCAGTGCGCTCCCTCCATTGGCATCCATCTTGTTCCCTACTACCATCCGAGGCGCCATGTTTGTATTAATTTTCAGGCAGAAGGCTGTTGTTGACTGACTGGGCTGATGGAATGGCAGGGGACAAATTTCCCTCATTTTGACATTTCCTTGTCCTCATGTCTCAATAGTGTGTGATGACACACCAGTTTAATTTCTCTTAGGCCTCCATTCTTGGTGTGTTCTCAGATTCCACAAGGTGGTTCACCTGATGGAGGAAGCTTTATCCCTGACTTTGAGGAAAAATAGCAAAAGAATTGTTTTTTCCCTTTTGATTATGTTAATAGAACTAGCTTCTAGAGTTATGCTATATGCTCACAGATACTGGGCATAGAGGAAGTTCTACATGGAGAACGTAAGATAATTTTTTTTACAAAGTTTATTGGAGAAATAAGGGCTGATTTCAACTACAGGAATTGTTGCTTAGAGCTGTGGGCTCAGTTGAGGAGTTTCCACTTTAGAAGTCTTTCTTGATATCTATGAGACATGGGAAGTGTCTTCTTTGTGCTTTCTGGTCATTGCTTTTAATACCACTTATAAAATTAGGAGTGGACTTCAAAAAGTGCATGAAAAATAGAATTTAAATATAAATTTAATTGGGGCCAGCAGATGGCATTGTGGTTAAGGTGCTGGACTCCCGCATGGTCAACTGTGGTTCAAGTCTCAGACCCAGTGGCTTGAAACTCATGCCAGGCACATGTGCATGCATGTCCAAAATCCTGAGAGGAAAATGGAGGAGAAGGGATTGTGGAATGGCCATCCTCCCAGGGGCGTGATTTCTCGTTCTGTCTGTCTCTCTCCAGCAAGTGCTCACACCCTATAGCAAAAATCTGCCTCAAAGAAAATAAATTTTTTGATGCAAAAAGTTTTGAAATCTGTACATAGTTTTTTCATAATATACTCCTTGCTATTTTTTTTTTTGACCCTCCAATTGTTTTTGGTTTATATAACTGTGCTCTATTTGAGGACACACCAATAAGAAAGAATAAATGCAAATATTTAAAATGGTTGGTTTTATTTGCCAATATAACTCGAAGTAAGAAATGATGATTCAGAGAACTCTAAATCAGTGTCAATCTATCTGCCATGTTTTTGTTTTTCACCTTTCTCAGTCTCCTCCTATTCCCATGATTTCCCTCTGGCCTTTTTATATATGTTAAAAAACCTAATTTCTTATTTACATTTAACCATTGTGTACCTTTGTGGGACATGGTATGAATTCGCAAGCATGCATGCAGTATGCGATAATCAAATCAAGGATGTACCATATTCATTGTTTTCAACAAGGAGCGGCACGTTAGGATGTGTACCCTCGATTTTTGCTCATCTAGCTCTCTGGTCTTACTCTTAGAAAGTCTTAGGGACCCTGCATGTCCTCTCCCTGCAGTCATTGACCTTCACATGGGACCTAATGCTACCAAGGGAGGGGGTGTTTATGGGGATGGAATTCAGCCCTTTTTGAGTACCTGGTGTTTCACAGTCATGCTATGAAATATTTTGAGAATGCTTGTTGGGAAGAGGCAACACTTGACTGCAGAATTAACCAAGATGGGTCCCTTTAAGGAAGGAAAAATGGAGATCCATATGTAACTTCTTTTCTGAGTTGCTTTTGTGGGTTTAAATAAGCTTCTGTGTTCACTGAGAGACTTGGGAGGTATATGTGAGGAGCTGTGTGGTTTACAGATCCCTTCCATACACATTCATTTGATTTTTCCCAGCAGCCCTGTGAGCTGGGCAGGCAGGGTCTAACATTTCTACTGTGCAGAGGAGTGGGGTGATGTGGAGAGTGTCTTGTCTGCGGCCAGCAGGTGGGCGTCCACAGAGCATGGAGCTCACTTGACCTCTGCTCTCCCTGTTCCAGTGGTCTGTTGGTCTAATCTAGACCTCAAAACAAACTCTCTTATTTGCAACCAGTTTATGAAATGTTATGGAATTAGGATTACCACCACATTTTGCATTAGGAGTTTCTCAGACAAGGATACTATGTTATTACATAAATGAATCAAAACTTGAGCTTTTTAATGGCTGTTTACGTAAAAGCAGAAAGACTCTTCTGGAGGTGTACAGATGTTAGACTGGAGAAATCATGTCATTCATAATATACATGACACTTGATTTAGGAGAGGAGTGCAATACATCTAGATACATACCTGTATATGATTTCAGTTCAAATTTGCTCAAAGTAGGTATACAAGAATACTGTGCTGAGCGTCCTCAGCGGGATGACCTAGTGTTGTAAGGACACAAGAGCTAAGCAGATTGTCGGTGTCTGTGTGTGCGTGCGCTGTGCCTTGCCAGGTTTTGTGCCAGTGGTGCTAAATAGAGTCACTGAGTAATCACAGCGAGGGTTCCAGTGTCCTACAGCTGGAATCATTGCAGGTGCGACTTTCTGGTCGCCGGCCAGCATTATTTTGCAATCCTGCTGGCAGTAACCATTTTTAAATAGAAACATGATTGCACTTTATTTTAATATTTCTTTCTTCCATTCTTCCCCCTACTGTAAATCAACCCTGCTCTGAGACTAAAGTCATTGCCAAGGTTTTGGGGAACAGATGAAGCCCGCTGGGTTGAGCCTGTTTGTAGTGGCTGGAAACCCGCTAAGTTGACAGCGGCTGGTAGACACACAGCTCAGTGAGAAAATATGAACCACTCAAAGCAAACTTGTCTTAGGTTTTTGTGGTATTTGAGGATGAACTGTTTGACTACTCCCAGGATAATGGCAGGTAGCAGGCATATGTCAACTATGTGACCATCATTCTTCCAGTTTGTTCTCTTGCCCTGTGGGCTCCAGGAAGATTGAATTCTCTGGAAACCAAACAGATCCCTCTGCAGAACAGAATTTAAAGCAGCTGACACTTGGGTAGCATGTAACTTGTAGACACTGTTCTAAAGTCTTTACACGTGTTGAATTATTATATCCACAAACCAACTCGGAGAAGATACTATTCCTGTGCCATTGTACAAATGAGGAAACTGAGGCATGGAGAAGTTAAGAAACTTTCCCAAGGCATAGATAGGAAGTGGAGGTACCAGGATTTGAACACAGAAAATCTGGTGTCAGTATCTGTCTAGTCTCCAGTTGGCTATGTAGCATTCTGTTTTGGAAATTTGAGGCCATTGCATGTCTCATCGAGCCAAGGTCAGCTTCCCTACTCCCTTCACATGCTTTTGTGCATGCATCCCTCTCACCAGCAAGACCATGAGCTTTCAAAGGGAAAGGCTAAGTTTTAAATCTCTGTATCTGTCCTCACCCTGTAGAACTGGACTCTCGTATAAAAAGTACTTGAGAAGATATGCAAAGCAGACATTACAAGGATGTGAAAAGAATATGCAGCAGAATATTTGATAATGGCACAGAAGAGCAATACAGTTGAGATTTGTTTTAAACTTTACATGCAGCAAATTCAGCATAAAGAGAATTACCCAGTGTCTCCTTTCTTAGCATACTTTCCCATAGGTCCAGGCATCATGTAAAGTTCTTGCCTGGTTTTAATGAGAACCAACTGAATTATCTATTCTTGCAGATTATTCAGTATTTCTGTGCAGGAGGCAACCCACTCAGCAGTCTTCATGGTGTTCGATGACACAGTCTTCCCCCCCCCCTTTATTTTTAATATGGTGGGATATGCATGCGTACAATGTGGTAGGGGGAACCCTCGGTGGTCCTGATAATGCTATAATCTTTTTTCTGCCACTTCCTCAGCCCATCAGGATTCTGGGCATGGACACATTTGCCTGGCATAATTTTCAAGCCACTAGGGCTTAGATTCGAACCCTGGTCAGCCACGTAGGATCTGGCTTTCTCTGCACAGTGCTTAAGCTCTGTGCTACAGGGCCAGCTTTCAGTCTCTGTTTTTGAAATAACTACTGTCTTCAGCTAGTTCCCTTAAAGCTTGGCTTTGTCCAAGAAATGCATCTTCGTTTAGTTCTCGGACGCATTTATAAGCCCAGATAACCCATAACTGGTAATGCATTTGACAAACCGCAGGTTCTTGCTCCTGGTCTTCTGACCTTATGTGGAAATGGGCCCCTGACATGCTGGCTGCACTGGATGGCCCTACCAGAGGGTCCCAGCCTCACTGCTTTCTGGTGAACCATGAGAGATACCAAACCTTTACTACAACCCACATCTTTTTATTTTTCCACAAAATTTTGTAGTAAGAAAAGACTCACTTAGGGGCCAACAGGTGGCATGGTTGTTAAGGTGCTGGACTCTCACATGGCCTATGGTAGTTGGAGTCCTAGATCCAGTGACTTGAAACTCATGCCGGGAGTGTGTGTATGTGTACGCACCCAAAAATCCGAAAAGAAAAATGGAGAAGAGGGGATTGTAGCATGGCCATCCCTCCCGGGGAGTGTTTTGTTACTTTCTGTCTGTCTCTGATGAGTGTACATACCCTATGTCAAAAACCTCTTTCTCTCAAAACAAAACAAAAGGCTAAAAATGGAAAGTTTTGCTTACCACTGTAGAGGGCAGACAAGATGATTTGGGAGTTCGTAATTTTAGTCCCAAAATTTCCAGCGATTTGCTCTGCGGGTAACTGGGGGACTTTGGGCAAATAGGATGAGGCTGCTGATTAATCAAACTGGACAGTGAAATTGGACAGTATTTTCTCATTTCTCTTCTAATCCAGTCTTTCTAAGAAGTCCCATCTCCCTTACACCTCCATCACCACTACTTCCCACCAAAGTCCTAGGAGAACTAAAGCTGTAGTAGAGAGTGTAACTTTTATTCATTCCTTGGTGAAAATAAAAGCCTTGCATTTGAACCACAGCCAAGGTTGAGACCTTCAGGAAGCTGTTGACTGGTTTCATGTTGACTGGATTTTACATTTTAGAGCACTGTGAATCGATCTGAAAATTGGAGTTATTAGAAGACTCTTCTCCTGGTGACTTTGAATGATCTTGAGAATGCCCGCATGGTTACGGTCACTAGGGATCCTTCAAAGTCTATGTTTTTAAAATCAGTGTTATTATACTGTCTCCACCTACAGATGGATGCTATCTGCCCTCCTCCGTTTGTTCTCCAAATCCTTGCTATTGCATGTGTGATGGCAGACCAGTTCCAGCATCATCTTGGAGTGTGTTAGAAATGCAGAACTACTGAGTCAGAAACTGAATTTTAACAAGATCCCCATGTGACTTATGCACATTGAAATTTGAGATGTATTGCTCTAAATCATTGAGATTATTTAAAGTTCCCCCAAAATCCAAGTGTGTTGTGTTGATATGGTGCTATCTGGATCAAAATTTGTTGGTACACTGGAAACTCAAATCTTGAGCTTAACTGTATCACAGAAATGTGTGCGTGAGAGAGGGAGGGAGGTGGTACATAGAAGTACAGTGTTGAAAGTTATAGGGCTACTTTATACACATATTAGGATGCTAGTCTTTCAAGCTGATACAGGCTTACAGGAAGATTTGGGTTGGGTTTAGAGGGATTACGACAATCTATCCAAATTGCAAACAGACATCTCTGGCAAGGTAGAATTGTGGGGGTAAGCTGTGTGCATGTAAGGTGATAACACGACCCAGCGCTTTGGGACTAATATTAGAGTTGAAGAGTCACTCAGAATTTATGGAGCAATTAAAAACTATCATCATCCCTCTCCCTATGTCGTAAAATGTTTGATTGTTTATCAACTAACCTTGTAGGATGTTATTACACTCTCTTAATTTTTGTAGCCATGGCTCTTTACAAAGACAACATTCTGTCCAGTGATCCATAGGGTGTATTCTGACCCTTGCTCAACCAGGACAGAACAATGGGAAAGCTCTCATTAGCAGACAGAAGCCTTTGTTTTGAGATCCTCCTCATCCCTATCTAGTTCCAGATTAAGCTTTCATTTCCTTTTTTGTGACCCTTTTGTTGGGTACTCCGTCTGTCTTGGTGCTTGAGCCCTGGAATCACCAGTCGCACATCTGGTACGTGTTTTATCTCTCACTCGTCATCTCTCAGCCCCTAAAACTCCATTTTCTTTGATGTGTTAAGTGACTTGGAAGGCTTTAGATTCCCCCCCCCCCCCCCCATGGGATATCTAAATGTTTACAACAATGACAACAGATCCTGCCTTTCTCTAAGTCATTGTCTCTGTTGGGGCTTCCATATATCAGTCTAGGTGAATGCAATGGAGAATGCAAGACAGGAGGTTTATAGCCTATGCCATTGTTTCTCATTCCCTTGACCTGAATGTTTTCCTTTTGTATTTGGTCCAGGGGTCTGATCTGGCCACATGGAGGGTGGGAATTCTTCATGAAGTTACATTGTGAGGTCTTAGGTGTATAGGGAACATTGAGTTTATACTGAAGATGATCCCAACAGGACAATGGATGTATCCTCTCTCCACACTTAGTATCAGAACACTAAGGTAGAAGAGCATTAAGCAGTGTCAGGAGGTAGGCTGTGGGGAAGCTGACCTTCCAGGTTGCTGAGAAACTAGAGGCTTAGAGGCTGAGGAGTAGTTGTGTCCCCTGGGAATGGACTTCATGATCCTCTGGCAGATACTTATCTTGTCTCAAGGATCAGGAGTTCGATGATCTACCAGTAGAGATGGATTTTCTATATTTATGTATGTTTCCTTTGTCCATAGCAGGAAAAACCCTTCTGAGTTTTGGTATAACCCTTTGTACGTGGACAGCACATTGACAGTAGTCTCTGGAGGGACTCTGGGATCTGCAGAGACACACTGCATCTGCACCATTGGCCATGTTGCCCCAATATGTTTGTAATCTTGGGTAGGAAAATCAGGATCCTTTTAACTGAATGATAACAATAGTACATATTTCTAGGAGTATAATGCAATTTTTTCAAAGTATAAGAATATAATGTATAATATTAAATCCAAGTAATTAATATACCCATCATCTCAACCATTAGTCCTTACTCTGTGTGAAGAACATTCAAAATATCTTTTTTTAGTTGTTCTGAGATATAGAGGAAATTGTTAACAAATATTCAACCTACCGTACTTTTTGATTTTTGACCAGAGGGTATGTGCTTTTGACAGACCGAGGCAGGGAGAGGAGAATACCCCCTCACTCCATGAGGAATGGTCACACTGCAGTCTCATCTCTTCCTCTCGAGATTTTGAGCATACATGCATGTGTACCTGGCATATTTCTCTAGTTGTCAGGCCTTTCCCTTTCTTCTCCTAATCTCTAGTTGTCATTCTTCTACTTTCTACTTCTCCAGTTTTTTTTTTTTTTAATCCATTCTTCTGTTGGTGGACACTTAGGCTGACTCCATTCCTTGGCTATTGTGAATCATGCCACAATGAACTTTGGGTACAGATATCTCTACAACATACTGCTGTCCTGTCCTTTGGATCTGTACCTTCTACTGGGATTCTTGACTCATACGGCAGTTCTGTTTTTAGTAGTTTGAGGAACTTCATGCTTTTTCCGCAATACTCTAATCTACATTTCTACCAATAATATGAAAGAATTTCCTTTTCTCTGTGTTCTTGCCAGCAATAAATTGGAATTTTAATCTGATCTTACAGTAGAGCCATGTTTGTGGCTTCTGTCTGCCATCCTGGGACCCATTTGAAATGCCAGTATCTGCAGTCTTAGAAGAGAACTATCTATCCATGGGTGTGACAAATTTCTGAAACACCCACCTAGTTAAAACATAGCTGACTCTTATTGAACATTTATAATGTTGAATAATATCTAAAGTATTCAATACAATCTCCATATAAAGAAAGCACTGTTTACTCCATTTACTATCTAAAGAAAGTGGAAGAGATTTAAAAACTTGCCTGGAATTACCAGGTATAGTAAGATTTGTTTTATTCAGATTTTTTTTTCACTCCAAAGTCCATGCCTTAAACAGCTATGCCACTTGAATAAGAGAATGATTTAATACACACTTTCCTCGGTTGGTATAGAACATTTTTCTTCCTATTATACTGATTACATGAATGCATTGCAACAAAAATCCTTAGCCTACATTATTTTAGGCCACTCTAAGGTCAATTCTCTTCCTTCATGGGCCCCCTTCTGAACATTTCTGTGTCTAAGAGTTATCACAAAGACAACTTCCATTGTCAGGAAATCTCTTCGTTCATTCTTGTTTTCCTTTTTGTAAACAGTTACACCCTTCATCCAAAGCTCATAAAGTGAATACAATTTAAGTGATTCATTTGGCTGGGAAACCACTTGAGTATTTTTACTGGACACATTTCCTTTTTAAAATAGATTTGATTTCTTTGATGAGCAAGAACACGTGTGTGTGAGAGAGGCTTCCTCAACAGGATCTTGTCCTGTGATCCCCTTCCCCCAGTTCTCCAGGACTTTGGGTGCACACATGTGGTGTGAGTTCAGGTTGATTCAGAATCCAACCCCCAGTTGACCATGTAGCTTCCAGCAATGCAGATAAGTGCACTACCGCCTGTGCCAAAGTAGCCAAGCCTGGACCCATTTCTTACTTAGTAAGCAAATTTGGAGAAACAAAGGTCTACATTATTTTTTTTTAAGAATTATTTATTTAATTCCATTTGTTGTTGTTGTTTAATTTGACCAGAGACAGAGAAAGGAAAAGTGAGAAAGCAAGGTGCCAAGTCTGGGACTTGAACCATAGTCCCCCATGTGGGAGTCCAGTGCCTTAACCACCATGCCACCTGCTGGCCCAAGCTCTACATTCTCCATTCAACAAATATTTGAGTGTGTACTTAAAAAAAATTATTATTATTATTATTTAACTTGACCATAGAAAGAAAGCAAGCCATCAGGTCTGAAACTTGAACCATGGTCAGCCATGTGGGAGTTCAACACCTTAACCACCATGACACCTATTGGCCCGTAAGTGTGTACTTTTTAAGACCTGCATTGGAAGCTATAGTGTATGCAGCATTCAGTCCAAAGTTCTGTGATCAGGTGTGATGGTCAGCTTTTACGTGTCACCTTGATTGGATCACAGGGTTCCCAGACACTGGCCAAGGGTTATTTTGAGTGTGTTTGTGAATAAGATTAACATTCGATGGGTAGACTGAGCACAGTAGCTTGCCCTTCACAATGCGGGTGTGCCTCATCTATGAATTAAAGACCTCAATAGGACAAAAAAGGCTGAGGAAGGAACTCTTCCTTTGATGTACAGCATTAGTGTTTTCCTGCCTTTGAACTGGAATTAAAACATCGGCTCTTCTTGGGCCTTGAGCCTGTAGACTTTCTGGCTAGAGCTACAGCACTGTATCTGCTGCTTATCCATTGCAGGTCTCAGGACTTTTGAGTTTCTGTAGTTGCATGAGCCAATTCCATTTTTGTTATGTTGGGTTACATTATATTGATAATTTTAACTTGGCTGGGTTAAGGTCAGAAAACTGTTAAAATGCTATTTCTGGGTGTGCCTGTGGAAGTGTTTCTGGAAGAGAATAGCCTTTGACTAGTAACTGAGTGAAGAAAATCTATCTTCACCAACATGGGTGGGCAATCCATGGAGGGTTCAAAAGAACAACAAGACTAAGGAAGGGCAAGTTCTCTCTGTTTTTGAGCTGGGACATCCTTTTTGTCTTGTCCTGAGGTATCCAAGTACCTGGGTCTTGGTCCTTTGAATTTGGGGCTTATATCTGCAGCCCCCTAGTTCTCAGGCCTCAGGCTCTGAACTGGGAGTTCTACTCCTGTCTCATTTGTCAGGCCTTTGGGCTCAGACTGAATCACAACCCCGGTTTTCCTGCTTCTCCATCTCATAGACAGTGTATGGCAGGACTTCTTGGCCTCCATCAAGTGACCCAGTTTCCATAATAAATCTCTTAGATATCTATCTAGCCTACTGGTAAATTTCTCTGGAAAATCCTGACTAACATAAAAGGAATCCGTTTCTCCAGAGAACCTGACTAAGATGACCGGTGATACCAAACACACCCTTCAGGCATACCCATTTCTGTGGGAAATGTTCATGTCTGGAAGCTGTTATCCAAGAGAGATGAGGTGAATTCCCAATCAGTTTTCCTTTATTTAACTTTATTTATTTTTATTTGGCCAGAGAGAGACAGAGTGTGTGTGTGTGTGTGTGTGTGTGTGTGTGTGTGTGTATGTGTGTGTGTTTGTGTGTGTGAGAGAGAGAGAGAGAGGGAGGGAGGGAGGGACGGAAACAGACAGACAGAGATAGAGGACCACCAGGTTCGAAACTCAAACTGCTGCAGTTGGCCATGTGGGAGTCTAGCACCATTAACCACCATGTAACCTGCTGCCCCCACCCCCCCTTTTTTAAAAGGTCTAATAGGTATAGATCATTTCGTAAGTCAGTCTGGGGGAAAGTTCAAAATCAATAACAACTGGACACACTTCAGTCAGTATATGGGACAAAAACCTCTTCACTGGGATCTGTGAGGGTTGTGACAAGTCTGAAATCAGAAGACAGTATTTCTATTGTTTTCTGAACATCAAAAGAACGGAAGATATTAAATGCCAACTGCCATTGGCATTTCCTCCAGAGGAACAGTTGCTGTTGACTAACCGATTGCAGGGCCAGTGCTTGGGCTGGGAAAGATGATTTCACATGCCTCTGAGCGTGACTGTCACAGAGCTTCCTTATAAAGAATACAGAAAAGGAAACACTGGATTTTCTTATGGGCTGGAAGGTAGATTTTTCTAATGCACTTAGGCCCTTCTCTTTCAGAATTATCAACCTCATTTTAACACAGCTTTTGTTTAATTGAGTAGAATCCATATAACATAAAATTAACCCTTTTACAGTGAACAGGACCCACAGGTGGCATGGTGGTCAAGGTGGCTGGGTCCCACATGGCTGGCTGCGTGGTCTGAGTCTCAGACCTGGTGGCTTGAAAAACACAGTGGGTATGTGTGTGTGTGTGCCCAAAATCCAGAGAGGAGAATGAAGAAGGGATTGTGCTGTGGCCACCGCCCGTGGGGTGATCTTCCTTCCTCCCTCCCCTTGTTTTCCTGCCTCCTTCCCTGGCAGGCACACATGCTCTGTGGCAACACTTAAATAAATCACGTGAACAGTTCAGTGGTATTTAGTGGGTTCACAAAGTTGTGCATCACCTCTGTCCAGTTTCAAACATTTTTATCACCCCAAAAGGAGTCCTGTATAGCTTGAGCAGTTGCCCTTGCTTCTTCCTTTCCCCCCTTCCTTACTGGAAACCACTACAAATTTATTCTATCCTACTTAAAAAAAAAATTATTCTAGAGTACATGTGTACTCACCAGAGAAAAACAGAAGAAAGCACCCCCCATGGGAAGAGGGCACGCCACAAATCCATTTTTCTCCATGTCTCTCCTTTTGGGATTTCGGATATGCAGGCACACGTGCCTGGCGTGTTTCTTAAGCTGCTCGATTCAGGACTTGAGCCTCTCTGTTGGCCGTGTGGTATCCAACCACCTTAACCCCCAGATCATTGAGCCAGTCCGGACTTATCTATTCTAATATGCTTTTAAAACAATACTTCCTTTCCAAGGAAAAGCTTGCAGAACAGAATGCAAGTAATGCAATTACAGTCTATTTAATGTCTGATGGTTCTGCTATTTGTCACGAGTGCTGGTCGGGTTCTTAGGTAAACGACTAGCTCTGATGGGAATGCACCACTCTCTGCACTATGGCGAGATGTGAGTCTGCAAGGATTTCTCAGCCAGCCCTGACAAGGCGGAGGGCTGCAGTTGGCACAGCTCTAGCAGGTCCTCCCAGGATGAAAACACAGGAAAGCGTGCCACATTGACACCCTGCTTGGCCATACGCTGGCGCCAGACAAGTCGGCATCTCGTACAGGAGCTTCAACTTGGGATCCGCTGCTTTCCCGCCATTTGGCTGTTGATTAATACAGATCTGAGAAAGCTGGTACAAGCTGAATATCCCTTATTCGAAATGCCTAGAACAAGAAGTGTTTTGTGTTTTATTTATTTATTTATTTATTAAATTTTAGAATATTTGCATACACATAATGTATCTTGGAGATGGAACCCAAGTCTAAACACAAAATTTGTGTCTCATAGACAGCTTATATACATTGCCTGAAGTTACATCATAAAGCATTTTTGTATTGTAGCATTTTGACTGTAACCCATCATATGAGGTCAAGTGTGGAATTTTCTACTTCTGGTGCCATGTTGGTGCTTGAATTTTCAGATTTTTGGATTAGGGTTATTTAAGTGGGTTCTTTTTTTTTGTTGTTGTTGTTGTTTGAGAGGTTTTTGCTATAGGGCGCGTGTGCTCGCCAGACAGACAGAGAGAGACAGAGAGATAGATAAGCGAGAAATCACCCCCCAGGGGGATGGCCACGCCGCAATCCCTTCTCTTCCATTCTCCTCTTGGGATCTTGGGCACGCACGCACACGTGCCCTGCGTGAGTTTTAAGCCACCGGGTCCGGGATGCGAACTGCTGTCGACTACGTGGGAGTCCAGCGACATTAGACATCACGCTAACTGCTGGTTCCCATAACTTTAAGCGGGTTCTATGCAAGGACAAATGTTTCACATAGGTATTTTTCCTCCTTATTCTTCAGGTACCATAGATGTGTTTTTGGCCAACTATCTGTAACTCATTCTTCTTGGATTTTTAAATATTCTATAAAAATAATTAGAAATTTGACCGTGGAGGGCCAGCAGGTAGTGCAGTGGTTCAGGTGCTGGACTCCCACATGGTTGACCATGATTCTCGCTCCAGACCTGGTGGTTTGCTTTCTCTTTCTTTCTCTCTGGTGAATGCACCTACCCTATACATAATATTAAAAAATAAAGAAATACAATTAGAGTAATGATTATTTTCTTTTTCTCCATTTCTGTAACCAAGTGAAACCTCCCCCCATGTAATTTCTGATTGTCTTGGTTCTGATCTTTCCGTGGGGTATGGCAAACGGTCTGTCTTGGTCTGCAGATTAGTTTAACACACTTCTGTAGACTGCAGGGCTTCTAAACAACAGGAATCTAAGTCTCCCCAAAAAAGAAATTTGAACATGGAAAGTCATATTTTTTCCTTTTATAAAAGTTAATTTCTTCTATAAGGGGCCAAGGGCAGTAGGGAGGGAACCAAAGGGCTCGATGCTATAATCTATCCCCTGCCCCAGTCAGCCCTGAGTCGTGACCATGTTCCTCCCGCCATAGTCAGGGAGGTCTCCGCATGCAAACCTAGAACCTTTGCATGTGAGTCTGCCTCACGGAGATCACGATTCACCACTGGACCACTGGCCAGCCCCATTCACCAGTCTTTTACTCTATGCGGTTGCTTGAATGTGATGACGTTTTCACTTTATTTCCCAAACTGAGACACTTGTGAATAGAGGAATGTCCTTTTATGCACTCTGTTTCATCCCTCAAGTGTAAGGGACACTTTGGTTAGGGATAGTTTTCACAGAACAAGAGGAAAAGGTTGAGAAGCGGGAAGAAGTGTCCACTCCAGAAAACTTCGTGCAGATTAGGAGAAGCAAGTGCTCTGCACAGGCTTTTGGACGGCCATGTAAGGGGAGGACATTATGATGCTTGGCCCTTTCGACAGACTAATGTCATGAAAAGCCATCATCCCCCAGTGGAACTGTAGTTCCTGAAGCTCTGGGGGTGCCTGTTACAGAAGCTGATGTCGGAGGCTTCCTCTCAAGATTATTGTCAGCTTTTCTTTTCTGTTCCCTACTTAGAACTGTAAGATGCCGAATTTGAAAACCACCAAAGATGTGTACAGTCATTTCCATAACCAAGAGAAACCTCCCTCCATGTAATTTCTGATTGTCTTGGTTCTGATGTCTGCCTGGGGTAAGGCAAATGTCTGTCTTGGTCTGTTCAGACTAGTATAACACACTCCTGTAAACAGGAATCTATTTCTCCTAGTTCTGGCATTCTGGAAAGTTCGATATCATAGTCCCAGCTGATTCGCTGTTTGGTAAGGACCCGCTGACTGCTTCATAGATAGTGCCTTCTCATTGAGTCCTCACATGGTGGAAAGGACCAGGGGGCTCTCTCAGGCCTCTGTCACAAGGGCAGCAACCCATTTGTGAAGACTCTACCTCGTGACCTATTTACCTCCTAAGGGAGTCCCTTCCTAATACCATTATGTTCAGCGTTAGGATTTTACATATGAATCGTGCGTGACACAGACATTCAATCTAAGCATACTTCTTTATTGCCAGACTTTCAGACATCAGAAGATAGAAACCATGTCTTCTAAGGTCTCCTACAAGGGAGGACTGAAGAAGGAGGCTGTCTCTCATGCTGTTCAATCGGGCGGCATGCACAACTTCTGAATTAGTGATGCCACGTTTGAGTCCCTCCCAGTAGGTAGACCATTGAAACTTTAAGTATCTTTTTTTCAGTCTTACTGATAGTAATATTTCTAGAAGGGTCTGTGATATTTTATAGTTTACAAAGTACTCATATCTCATTTATATAAAAAATAATGCTAAAGCAAGCCATGTAGATGTTATTGCATGCATCTAACTAGCCAACAAAACTAAGAATCAGAAAATTTAAATGGCTAGGTCAGTATCACCAGTAGGTTTGGTACTAAGAGAACAGAGGTTTTCTAACCTCTGCCTGATCATCATCATCATTGTTATTATTTTATCACAAATGCATTTTTGGGAAAGTGTCATCCAGGTTAAGTTCCCCAAACTTCTACTTGTGCCAGTTGGTATTTTGGAACTAATTGCTTCTTGTTAGGTTTTAGTAGCAACAGTCTTTTTTTTTTTTTTTTTTTTTTTTTTTTAAGGTTTTTCCATAGGGTGTATGTGCTTATTGAAGACACAGAAAGAGACAATGACCGGGAATGTGAGAAATTACCCCCCAGGGGGATGGGCACGCTGCAGTCCCTTCTCCTCCATTCTCACCTTGGGAGTCTGCGCATACATGCACAGATACCCAGTGTGTGTCTCAAACCACCAGATCCGATACTCGAACTGCAATCAGCCTAGGAGTCCAGGCCTTAACCACTACACCACCTGCTGGCCCCAATAGCAACTGTTCTGTAAGGGGATAATATCAAGGAAACAAGTCTGTGTTTTCTGGAAAATTGACTCGAGGCAGAACAGCACTCCTCCGTCTCTCTGTCTTTCTTATACCAGTCCCCTAGATTGTCACAAAGATATTGCACTGTGGGGACACAATTTCTAACATTCAGCTACATTCACATGTGACAAGGTACAAGGTACATTATGATAAAAAACACTTGTGCTCATGAAAAAGCCATAGCTGAGAGGACATTAGAGCCCTCACGGTAGGGTTACACATTTCTGTTACTGAACACTCAAGAGGCTGATGGTCAGTTTCAAATCTCATTTTGAAAAACCTTTACTTGGTGTAATTTGAAAAAATCTGAACATACCAAAAAAAAAAAAATGAGCTAAGAAGATAAATGACATGTTTAAAAGGTCACTTGTGGGAAAAATACCTATTTGCTGTAAATCTCGGAAAATACAAGGATATAGTTTCAGGCATTAGGATTTAAGCTCAGGATTCTAAATTTGGGGCAAAACTGGAGCCTTGAGAGTTTATTTTGTTTTGGCTCCAGATAGGGTAATTTTGGCAAAGTCTATGGTTTTATTATTCTCCTCCTCAAACTTCTACCTCCATTGCAATGAAGACAAGAGAAGAATTTTATCTCTCATCTAGGCTGCCAAATAATTTGGAGAAAAAAACAGGAATTCCTCAGAAAACAATGAATGCTTTTAAGTAAAAAAAAGGATATTTAGTGAATATCCTTACCACAAATTAAGGGCACCAAGCTTCACACAGATAAATGTCTTCATACCAATACTCAAGACCTGAAACTACGTTAAACACCCTGACTGAATTCTCATGTAGCAAGCATATTCCTTTAGTTTAGCCCAAGTAGTTTCTTACTTAATGTTTTGTTTACTTTGTCTGACAATGGGTGAAAGGTCTTAAAATGAAAGTGAAAGTGAAAATTGTTTTTTTATTATAAATATAGTTCATGGTCCACTTTACAAGGTAGATGTCATTCAATTAGTCAACATAAACCCTCAACTTACTCCCCTTATTGAGCCGAGCTCCTTCCCATTGTGGAAGAAAGAGGCTGCGTCCTCACCCTGTCCCACATTTAATTCTCTGAAGTGTGATCTCTGCTCAGAGCTTACAATGGACTTGACATCTCTATTAAGAAAGGAAGTCAAGGGACCAGAAGTTGGTGTAATGGCTATGTCACTGGACTCCCATGTAGTTGACCATGGTTCAAGTCCCAAACCTGGTGGCTTAAACTCACACTGGGCACATGTGCATGAGAGGAGAATGAAAGAGAAGGGACTGCGGTGTGACCATCTCCCCTGTGGGGTGTTTTCTTGCTCTTTCTTTTTCTCTCTCTCTCTCTCTAGTGATAGAGAATGATAATAGGAAGAGGAGGAGGCTGCCCTTTCTTTGAGTACTTATTTTAAAACTTGTTCTTATAAAGTACATCTTGAGAAAGTCATGATGCAGCCCTGGAAGGCCTGGGGCTGCCTTTGCCTTCCTCACCCGAGGGTAGTGTACAGCCTCCTCTTGGACCAGCGGTCGGGAACGGCAGAGCAGACAGCATGGAGCCAGCTGCAGACATGCACTCTGCATTGCTTGAAGAACACATGTAATCTCTATAATTATTATTATTTTTTGAGAGTTTTGCTATTGGTTTGTGCACTCACCAGAGAGACACAGAGAGACAGAGAGTAAGAAATAGTCCCCCCAGGGAAGATGCCACACTACAATCCCTTCTCCATTTTCCTCTCAGGATTTTGGGCACTCATGCACAAGCACCTGGTGTGAGTTTCAAGCCACTGGGTCCGGGACTGAAGCTGCAGTTGACTACTTGGGAGTCGAGTGACATAACCACTATAGCATTTGCTGGTCCCGGTCCTCTCTATTTTTTTCCTGGTTAAAATTTAGAATGTTTTTAAAAGAGAAAAGTGAAACTGACAGTGATGCGAAGATTCATTTAGTATGCCGCAATGATACCCAGTGATTAAATATATAAAATGAAAAATAAGATGAACATTGAGTTAGAAACTCTGAACTCGGAGTAGCCGCTGCCCACCCATGGCTGCTCGAGGCGCTCCACTGGCTCCAGTCTCTGCTTCTTCGTAATTCTATTAATGACTCGCGCCCCCTCCAGCCCTTCACTGCCCCTCACCTCCTGCCTCTGACGGCTATTGCTTCCTTTCTTCAAAATGTACTGGAGCCGCATCCAACAGGGCCTTCCAATTTGATGTGGGGTCTGAGCAGGCATGCTTCAAGTGCGTTCCTGTGCAGGCCCTTCCTCTCTCCGGCCCCTCTCTCCCACCACTGCCCTGTTGTTTCGTACCCCCCGATTTATGCTTACAGGAGCTCACGGGCGCTTCGGCAAGCTGTCTCTCTCCCTGCCTCACCCCTTTATCACAGCGACTACTGCCACACTATTCAGTTAAAACGACTCTTGGAAGCCAGACCACTGGAGTGTGCAGTAAGTTGAATTGCCAGTGCTTCCTGCTGTTCGCGTGATAGATAGTACCATGGAATGGATGTGATGTGGTTATTAGGCTGTGATTCGGGTCACACTGAGCGGTATTGATTGGTGTTGGTTCAGTGCTTGCTATACATTTTATCAATTGACCTTCCAGATTGTATGCTGCCTCTGCCGCCTTTGCCTCTAATTCTACTTTATCTCCAGTTTTGCGCCTCCTAATTTTCTTCTGGCTGATTTCTCGTAGTATTTCTTTAGTTTCCTATTACTCGGAAAGACTTTTCTAATGAAACCATATTTTCCCCTGCCGTGCTTATTTACTTATTTATTTCTGTAGCCAGGTTGGCCTTCATACTCTAGCATATCACTTCTGTCCTTCGTGTTTCTAAGTTGTAAGATCATTTTTTTCTCTTTTAAAAAAACTGGTAGAAGGCACATGTACTCATCAGGGAGGGCGGGGAGAGAGAGAGAGAGAGAAGGCACCTTCCCCAAGGGATGTGGTCACATCAAAATCCCTTCTCCATCCTGTTGGGATTCGGGGCAAGCATGCACATGTGCCCAGTGTGTTTTTCAAGCTGCTAGGGCTGGGATTTGAACTGCAGTTGGCTGTGTAGAATTCAGCTCCCTTAACCACTGGGCCACAGGGCCACCCTTTCTTTCCTCTTCTCAGATTATCCACTTGTTTCTTCAGAGAGAAGAGAAGAAAGAAAGAGACAGCTCCCCCCACAGGGTCTTCATACCACTCATGCTCCTAATCTCAGATGTGCTGGATCACACATGCTTAGACACACTCGGCGAGTTCAGGGAAGTCCTGGGATACGAACCAGGACCTTTCCCATGTGGGTCCATTGGTTACCTTTGGGCCAATACCTGGCCTTTCTGAAATATTTCTGGCTGCACACTGAAGAACTTTTCCTGCAACTTTTCAATCCCTCACGCTGGTTGTCAGAACTCGGCAGAGGGTGATTCGATGGTATCGATTTGTAGCTGATAACAGGAGCTGAATTAAGGACGGAGGGAAGAGAAGGCTCAAAGTTCTGTGTGCGGCTATTCTCTGTAAGAGGCATGCGGTATTCTCCGTCTCTGAGTAATGCCAGCTCTTCACTTTTGAAGTTATTCCCTTTTCCCTTTGCCTAGTGAATGTTCTTAAAAGTTCTTTGCTGTGTTAAAAATATTAGATACACAAAGACAGATGTGGGAAGCAGGAATTTTGCAGAGAAGGGGAAAGACAGGAGAAAGAAAAGGAAAAACGCAGGCAAAATGGCAAGTGAAGAAAAAGCAACGCCTTCTGAAAAGGTAGAGAACAGAGGCAGATGTGCACCCGTGTAGGGGCTTCGCGGGTTGTTGCACGGATGGACACACATCCACAGAAAGAAGGCCAAGGGGCAGGCGTGAAGGCAGGAGGGCAGGGGCTGATGAAATAAACGTTAGAAAAGTTAGATTAACGCATTTTTATAGATCGTAAACCCCTCAGGGAGGGCGCATGTTTAATACACCACAGAGGGCCTTGTCAAGTACTTGGTAATTAATAATAATTACAGACATCTTTTAGAAAACCACGGAGAAAAATCTGTGTACTGGGAGCAGCATGTTGTGACACCACATTGGGTCTGATCTGGCGTTCTTCAAGAGTTTGATTCTTCTCTTGATTGCTTTTATTGCCTATGGAAGCAGGAATTTAAAAAAAACAATGTGACCTTTTTATTCAACGCCCCCGTCTGAGTCTAAGCAAACACTATTGGACCATCGTTTTTGAAGGACCTGAGATTGTTTTGCTGTTTGTTTACTAAGAACCAGGAAGGTCGCGCAACGTCACTGCCATATGAATCCTTCCTTCCTACCAGCCCAAAAGAATATTCACAAAGCCTTTGAAGTCCAAGGAGTGCTTACCTGCAATTAATTTCCAAATCCCAGTTGCCGGGGTCTGGCTCGCTGGTGCAGTGGTCACGTGCTATTCAAGAAATGACAAATCTAGCCTGCTTCGCCTGAAACACACCGCGCATGCGTGGGGCACCCACCCGACTGGTTGGAGGGTGGGAGGAAGGGGCTGTGGAGTGACCAGACCTGGAGGAAGGTCTCTCTCCTCTCTTCCCCCCCTCTCCCCTCTCTCACATGCATGCTCAAGTGCTCTATTATGAATTTAAAAAAGAAAGGGAGAAAATGGCCAGGTAGTGCCCCTTGCACAAGTCTCAACAGAATGAGCAATGCATGCCGTGAAAGTGGGGAGAGGATCTTCTGTTAAAAGGCACCTTTTTTTTTTTTTTTTTTTTAAGACTCCAGGATTAAGGCAGCGTCTCCTCTAGCATGTCACCATACACGCACAAAGCTTTACTCTACAATGACCAACCCAATGGCATGTGTGAAACCTGCAAAACTTCTTGTTTTTGTTTTTTGTTTTTTGTTTTTTCCCCCCATACTATCCCTGTAAAAAGGTTCAGAGGAGTTTCTGTTTTGTGAATGGAGAAACACATTTCACTTCCTGCTGTCTCACTGCTTGTTCCATATCAAGGGAATCGGCTGGGCGCGGGACACCATTGGATGGCACGGACACTGCCTGGTGTTTTGGGGGACTAGGGGGCTCCTTGGGCTCTGCAGGCACAGGACACCTTCCCAGTGCACAGTGTTTAAGGTCTGCTACAGGGACTGGCTCGAGCGGGTCCTGCAGCAGTCACTCCATTCTATGGGCATGAAGGGGATGACTCATCCATCTCTTCCCATTAACGTCTGTGGAAAGAGTTGGGTAGCACCAAGTGTCTTCCACCTCCTTGAGTTTGTTTATAATTGCACTCACCATACACATGTATACTTTTGTTAATTTGAAGAACTTAACCTTTTTTTTTTTTTTTTTTTTTTTTTTTTTTTTTGCTGTATCGTGTGTGTGCTCTCCAGAGACTGAGAGGGGGAAAGCAAGAAACCGTTCCTCATGGGGCATCGTCACGCTGCAATTCCTTCTTTTCAACCTTTCCTTTCAGGATTTTGGGCACGTGCACACATGTGCCTGGTGTTTTTCTCAAGCTTCCAGGTCTGGGACTCGAATCGTACAATTAGCCATGTGGGACCCAGCCATCCCAGCCATCTCCCCACCCACCAGCAAAAATCATCCTCTTTTATCATTTGCCATAATGACTTCTGCTACAGCCGAAGGCAAACAGTCTCAAAGTGCGAGCAAATGGATGTCATATCGTTGACCTTGACAGTTTGTTGTCAGATCTGGCTTGTGGGAGGCTGGTGCGTAGCAAAAGAATAGAGCATCCTGGATGTGCTTGCTTATGCAAAATCTCCCTGGAAAAGATCCACTCCCAGGACAGCTGGACCTTGGGGAGATATCAATGAATTTACCAAAACACTCCATGTGGATCTTCAGGTGTACAAGAGTGACTTGTTTCAGCCTATCTGGGCAGTGGAAAGGTGCTAGGTGTGAGGAGGAGTGAGAACACGCTCACTTGTAAGGCTCCCAGGACCCTCTGCCTAGAACTGCCTCTCGGCTGCACAGCTGGAACCAGCCCTGTCCTGTAACACAGGGAGCAGCTCGAGACCCATTTCCATTGCCTTCATTTAAACTTCTCTGAGGATGTGTGGACAATGGAAAGCCATTTGGCCACTTTTCATTCTTTTTAACCACAAGAAAATTAATCTTGCTGGGAAATCTGGAACTGGCCCACTCCCTTCCCACCACAGGGTCTTTCTTGCCTTCATAACTGAAGTCTTCAGGCGTGCATGTGAGTAAAGTACTGAGAAAGGTCAGACCTGTGACATAGTGGTTAAAGGAGTTGGATCCCACATGGTGAACTGCAGTTTGAATCCCAGTCCAGGCAGCTTGAAAAATACACCATACTTATGTGCATGCATGTTTCAGATCCAGACAGGATGGAGAAATGGAGGAAAGGGGTTGTGGTATGACCATGGTCCATTGGTGGGGTGCTTTTCTCTCTCTCTCTCTGGTGAGCTTATGGGCTTTCTGGCAATTAAAAAAATATACATATTTACACACATACATACATGCATACATACACCAAAGTAAGCTATATTCTCAAATTGTGACTTTTCATTTTAGTTGCATGTTTATTGGTTGGACACTGTAGTGACTGAAATGGGATTTGTTCAGAGTGGGATAATGGAGGAATACTAGCTTTTCTAAGTTGGTTCCACATTCCAAGGCATTCAATTCCTTGGAAGAAACCTAGGTAAAGATAATGATTTACATTTTATGTTAGTGGTGTTACTATGACATTGCTATTACTTATGCTTCTTAATATTTAAAAATAAGTGATAACATTATTACTATCAATAGTTAATGCATTTTATTGCCGAGATAAATCCTTCTAATAAGGCATACTGCTGTGGGTTCTTCTTGCTCCTGGTGTGATGTCACAACACTGAAATGGGTTAACCCCTACCATTCTGTAAGGAAAGGATTTAGATAAGAGTCCTCTGTATCCTTCCCAGATCTATATAGAGAGCTGAACCAGAACCCATCCTTAGAAGTCATGTGGTAGATTCAATAGTGGGTTTCACCATTATTCCGTGAAGTTGCTGTGTATCAATGAACATTGTATACGATGTCCTGCTGGTAAGTGAAATTGCTGATCACGATCTGATTTCGCTCCATGTTAGGGCTCAAGCACATTTATGTTTAAAAATGACAGTGGGGCTAGCTGATACTGCAGCAGCGACACGATTTCCTGTGCACACCATGTACACACACCTGTAATTCAGGTCTGCTGAAGCTGGCAGTGAACAGTGGTGTGAGGACCCAGTGGGGGTACTTGTCTCTTCTCTTTCTTTCATGGAAGAAATAAAGAAACTTTAAAAGAAACAAGGGACAGTGTTTTCTGAGGAGTTGGGGTGGGGTTTCTTAGACTTCTGTAAGAGAAGTGGAATGATACTTCCCACACTGATTTTAACTTTCAAAGTAATTGTCACTGTAACGTGAAATATTGTGATAGTTCATTTTACATCAGCTTGGCTGGGCTACAGTGCCAGACATTGGTTTCTCATTGTTCTGGATGTTTGGCAAAGCTGTGCTTTTTGGGATGAGATTGACATTTAAGTCAGTAGACTATGAGTGAAGCAGAGCGCCCTTTCTGTGTGGGTGGGCCTCATCCAATCAGTTGAAGGCCTTAATGGAAAAAGATTGAGCTATCTGGGAGGAGAGTGACTCCTGCCTGCAGATGGCCTTTGGACAGGGACTGCAGTTTTTTCCTGGACCTCCAAACTGCTGCCCTACTCTGCAGATTTTGGATTTGCATTTCCACAATGATATGATTGTGTGAGCCAGATGCTTAAAATCCGTCTGTCTATACACACATACACACTCTTGGTTCTATTTCTCTGGAGAACTCTGATAGGGTTTTCAAAAAGTTTGTGGAAAATGGAATTTAAATGAGTTTATTTTTTTCAAAGCACCTTTGAAATCTGAATTTTTTATAATAATATGCATTTTCCACGAACTTTTGAAGCCCTCTCATGGAAGTATTGTCATAACCAAAAGGAACTTGAAATTATCTAGTCCAATGCTCTTTTTATTTATCATTATTTAATTTGCCAAAGGGTGTGCACGCACTTGCCAGAGAGAGAGAGAAAAGCAGAGGGAGAAAGCAACCCCCTGGGGTGTGGTCACATCGCAATCCTTTCTCCATTTCTTTGTCCTTCCAAGATTTGAGGTACACACATACATGTGTCCAGCTTCCTTAACCACTGGACCATGGGGACAGCCCACTCTTTAACGATGAAGGAAGGAAACATCCAGAAACTACTCAGTGAACTTGTTGCATTTTCCATACAGTATACTCATTACATATGTAAATAAAGCAGTACTCAGAGAAGCAGGTTGTAGCAGAGGAAGTCCATGCCCGCGGGTAACTGAACGTTCTGTGTACATCTTGCATTTTCAGTGAGTAGATTTGCTGAGTGGAGCAACTAAATATAACTTACTGTCTAGTACCATTCGCTTGTCTACCATTCACTTTAGTGTAATAATCAGTGGCTGTCCTTGTAGAAGAGAAAAAATTAGAAAAATTTAACCCATAGTAAACTCTGACCCAGTTCACAAATGCCCTCAATAAAGTTTGAAAAATTTTCTGCAAGCATGTATCTGGGAGAACTAGTTTTATTTCCATTTATTTAGGGTTCATAAAACATTTGTGAAAAACATGCTTCAAAATCTCATTTCAATTATCTTTAATAAGATCAACTTGTCCGATAGAGATGTAATATGTGAGACAGGAAAATACTTCCTTTCTCAAATAATCCTTTCTCGAATGATTATGGTCTATTTTCTTAAAACCACACCAGGGTGGTGTGTCTTGTTTGTCATTTTAACTTCCTTCTGTCTTGGGCTAATGTTCCTATAATATCTCTAGGCTTTTAAATGATTTCTGAAAGAAAGATCTTATGGAGGGACCTTGCTAGTAGCACTAGGAGAAAAAGACAATACCTTAGTCAATCTTTAAAATGTGTTCCTGAGAGTACTTTGATTATACTTTTACACAAAAATTTAAAATACTTTTTACTTTGAAATAACTTTGTATATACAGAAAAGGTACACACATATTTTAAAGAACCCTTTGAAACCTTCATTTAGAGTCTATGGGACTAGCAGATAGCATGAAGGATAAGCCAGCTATATCCTACATGGTTGACTGTGCAGTTCAAGCCCTGGACCTGGCGGTTTGAACCATATTCTGGGCACGTGTGTGAGTGTGCCCGGAATGCTGAGAGGGGAATGGAGGAGAAGGGATTGCAGCATGCCCATCACCCCTTGGGTGTGATTTCTCACTTTCTCTCTCTCTCCCTTCCTCCCTCCCTCTCTCCCTGAGCAAGCACACACACTCTATAGCAAACTAAAAAGCAAACCCAAACAAAAAAATCCTTCATTCAGGGTCTGTCAATGATACCACATTGCTTGCTTCTTCTTCGTTTTCCTTTTTCCTTTGTTCCTATCTGTCTTTAATGTTTTCTGAACTGAGAGTAAGTTGCATGCAAAAAAGCTCCTCTGATTTCTAGATATTCTATGTGTATTTCCTAAAAAAAGGACATCCTCTTAATAATAATGACATAGAGAACAGAATCAAGAAATGACCTCGATATAGTACCATTACTTAACGTACAGAACTTACTCAAATTCGACCGTTTGTCTCTCCAATGTCCGCCCTTAGAAGAAAACAAAATACTGGTTCAGAATCTAAATGACTTTTTGACTTCAATGATAACAAATGGAAGGTTAAAAATGAAAGTTATCTTCCTCCTTTCCCACTGCAATCCTACCTCCTCCCAAATAAATCAGAACCAACATGTCTATAGTCATAAACTTATGTGCATGAAAAGTTTGTTTCTTTTTGATTTTGTGAAAAGTAAACTTACCATGCACATTAAGATGCATCATGGAATTTTTCAATTGTAGATTAGGAACACCTTTCAAAAGAAACAGATTTATGTAAGTCTGTTCTGTTTTTAAAGCTCTTTTTAATCAAAGCAATATATGCATATTGTTAAAGCCAAATGTCATTAAAAAGCTTATCATAAGGAACATCAGTACCTTCTTCCACCTGTCTCACTTCTCTAAGACAACCACTTTCAATTATTTTATCTTCCCCATAGATTATTTAATTCCATATTATATTCTTATACTAACATGGCTTGGGTCATCACTTTTTTTTTAAGTTTTTTTTTTTTTTTGCCGCAGGGTGGGTACACTCAACAGACAGAGATAGAGACAGAGAGAGGGAAAGTGGGAAATCACCCCCCGGAGGGGCTGTCTACACAGTAATCCCATCTTCATTCTTTCTTGGGATTTTGGGCATGTACACAGGCCTAGAGTGATTTTTTCAAGCTTCCAGGTCCAGGACTCAAACCACGCCACCTGCTGGACCCTGGTTCATCAGGTTTAAAGGTATTTTTTCCCTAAAGTTTCTTTCTTCCATGAGTGCACACGTGTGCATGCATGAGTGGAGAAGAAAGCAGGCAAGCACTCCGGTAGGGTCTTGGCATCATGATGTACCTACAGCCTTCAGCCAGTTCCAGATCATGAAAAAGGAGATATACTCACGGTGGTCTCTGGACTTGAACCCAAAACATTCCCATGTGGGATTGCCTTGCAGAGCATTTCATTTTACTGTGTGTCACTGTGGCCCCATTTAGAATGTGTTTTATCAACTTCCTTTAGGATACATGGGGATTTCAAGTGTCTGGATCCAGATGACTGTTCCACACCATCAGCTCTATTCCAGGAGAGGAATTCTGATGTGGGGACCTTAAATCTTTTGTAGTGAATGGGTAGTAAGCATACCTGCCCTTTGCTTTGGAGGGAGGTATCATCTTCATTATATAGACTAATAATGAAAATCTGCTTTTTGCTCTGGAGCAAGACACAATCACTGTCAAGAGACAATCTAGGAAAAAGGTAGGAGGTACTTCTGCTTACAAAATGTGCAGAAATGAGAGACACCGGAGAATTCCAAACAAATGTGTGACTATTTCCTTTAGGAATTTCCCAATGAAAGAAACACACTGTGTGTTCTAGGAATCCTAGGCTTGGCGATACTAAGGATTGTGTGTTAAATACCCCATGTGCCTTCCATGTGGGTGCTCTGAATCACCGTTTGTAATCGGAGACCTTGCCTTCAGCCAGAAGAACTTTGAAGGGATATGGTAGACAGATTTCTAAGGTGATAGCTAATGACTCTCACCTCTGCATAATCCTCTCCAGTGGATGTGGCTGGGACCTCTGAATACTATGAGATGTTACTCTCCCTATTAGGTTAAATTATACTGCAGAGGGAGAGCCCGAATTAATTAGGTAATCCCTATAAAAACTTAGCATTTTCTAGGACTAGTCACAGAAGATCCAGCTGGAGTGACTGTTCCTGTAAATCCAGATCTCTGTTGTGATTGTCTTCGGGAGTCATGTGACAAGACACTGTGAACTTCTAGGATCTGAGAGTTGCCCCTGACAGCCAACTAGTTGGCCTCATAGCAGAAGGAGCTGAATTCTGCAATAACAGTGTAAGATTGCAAGAAGACCCTCAGCTCCAGATGACAGTGGAACCTGTTGATTTCAGTCTTGTGAGAAACCAATTAGAGAACTGAGGTCTCTGGACATCCAGCCTCCAGAACTGTGAGCTAAGACACAGGAATTGTTTTAAGCCAACTCAATTCGTAGTAATTTATTATGCAGTGATTAAAAAAAAAAGTGAAAAACAAGCTAGGGAACCCTTAGTGTATGGCAAATGAATTCCACTTTCCTGCTGCTTCACTGAATATTTCGTTATTTATCCTAAAGTAACTACACCCGTCAACTGTTAGACTACAGTCCTTTCTGTAAGGTCTGCTCCTAACTTTTCCTAACTTGCAAATTCGAGATCAAAAAGAAATCACCACGTATTGGGCCTCCCTGTGTCTGTAAGCACTGAGGGTGTGCTATTAACATCTGAGCTCACTGTGACCTCACACAATCTTGAATTTGTCATGTCTCTATATTTAAGAAAAGAAACTGCAACTCTGGGGGTTCGATACCTTCAACGGAATCACACAAACTAATGAGTTGAGATTATAACTTTTTGAGTTCGACTTCACATTGTATTTTTATATATTGCATAGTATTACCTCTCAATACTGGAAAAATCAAATCATTATGGAATGCCTGACTTACAAGTACCAGTTTCCAGTACTGCTCCACCTGAAAATACAAGGGACATTGTATTAATGCTCCCCTGCCCTCTTGAAGTCAGTTGTGCTTGTAACCGACCCATGTTAAAATTACAAATTGGAATTAAACAGTGCGATAGGCCAACTTTCTTTCTGCCTCTAAGGGGTTAAATATTAAATGGAAGGTTTTTCCTCCTTTTCATTCTTCTGCTCACTGTTCTCCCATACGCCTCGGTTGACACCCAATTTACCCTCTCCAACTAAGCTTGAAAAGGCTCTGCACACAGGCTTTACGAGATAATAGCAACCATGTTAGTTATACTATGGTTCTCTTCTCTGCAGGAAAAAAGTGTAACGTGTAAGTTTTTCTCACAAAAACCAGAAACAGAAGAAACATGCATGATGTTTCAAGATCTGTAGGTAAAAGTCTCATTAAGATTAAAACTACTTAAAAACCTGTCTTGGGGTGGCTAGGAAGATGGGTTTGAGACTTCCCTTTGACTCTCATAATTAGAGCTGGTGCCTGCTGCTTGAATGCTTAGAAGGTCTTGAATAAAGGCCTTTCTTTAGCTAAACTCTGTGCCTCAGCTATGGGTTCTGCTGGTGTGTCAGACTCCCAGACTTGGGCCCAGTAATCACGTCATTCTCTATCATGATCATGAAACTGTGCTGGACAATGACATGAGAGTGGGAGTGACATGTATCACTTCTGGGCCAAAGCATTTAATTGCCAGTGTTTGGTTCTGCAGCTCTCCCTCTTCCTGCCAGAACCATCTTAGAAGCCAAGAGTCGAGAGGAAGCCTTGGTTCCTAGGTGGCTGTGATGAGCGGAGCTCCCCATATTAGACCTGTCAAATGAGCAAGAAATAAACATTTCTTGTTTTAAGCCACTGAGATTTTGCATTTGTCATCACAGCCCAACCTAATCTTCCTGACTTGTATATGTGAATCAAAGTTATAAACAACAACGTCTGCAACTTAAAAAAAATCATGTATTTAATTTTATTTATTATTATTTTAAAATTGCTATAGGGTAGATGCACTCAGCAGAGAGGGAAAAGGAGTAAAGTGAGAAATCAAGCAACCAGGTCTGGGACTCAAACTGTGGTTGACCATGTGGGAGACCTGCTGGCCCTGGGGTATACAATTTTTCTTGAAAAATTTTGTTGATTTTAAGCAATCATCACCTATCTTAAACACTTCAACTACTGAGCTGTTTGCAGGTCTCCAGTGCTTGGTGTTTACCATAGTGGGTGGTTAAAGTGGGCTGTGGATTCAGGCTGGTCTAGATTGTGTCCTGCCTTTTCCAAGGCCTTCCTGTGCTGCTGTGGGCGAGGAAGTTACCCCCTTCCCACCCTCGCCTCCTTATCTGTACGCTGGGATAGTCATAGCACACGATCACGTGGTTTCTGTGAGTGTTAACTTAAGAAACGTCAATGTGAAACATTTAGAATAAGATTGTTGTAATTACTATTATTTTATAAACTTATTTAGACATTACCTTCTCCAGGAAGCATTCTTCATTCTTCCGGGTTTGAACAGGTAGCCCTTTTTTATGCTCTGATAATGAATTGTTGACCTACGTCAAACTATGCCATGCATTTGTCTGTCTAGTCTCTAATATAAACACCTAAAAAATAGGGACTAAAAATTATTTAAAAAAAAACACATTGTATTCCTAGCACCTAGTAGTCAAAAATATTTTCTGCATGAATAAGGAAATCGAGAGTCAATAGTTGTAGGGCCTAACCTAGTAACTCTCAAGGAATTATGAGCCTCAAATAAAATGAGTCTTATAAATGATAATAGCATGAGTTAATCTCATTACAGAAATGTTCTTTTAACTAATTGGATTGATCAAACTTCATTTTTCTAGAGTTATGTTAAATGAAATGTAATTTTCAAAACTTACGTCTTTTTGATTTTCTCAGATTGTTGAAAGTCCAAGGTTTATGCGACACTTTGAAATCTAGCTGACAATTCTGGCCCGAGGCACTTGGATTATGTTTAGAGAGGGACTCCACACATCCTACTTAATAATAAATGTCAATAGCATCACTCTTTGTGGAAACTCAATTCCTGCTAAACCGAAATGCATCATCTTTACAATCTGGACAAGTTAATGTTTTTGCTATTGTCCAAATTATAATTATGGGTTGCTTTAGACATTTGGGAAAACGGGCCTTGTTAGCTTAATGAGAAAGAAAACCCCCAAATATTAGTATTAGGTTTTGCATTTGCAATTGCACAAAAGAAAACATCTGACCTTTTTTTTTTTTTTTGGTGATGTCTGGTTCTAAAGCTGAAGGTTTATCTTCTAGTATAATCAAATACACTATCATCAACAGTGCCTGTCCTCACAAAACTAACTTTGCCAACAATGATCTTCCAAGTTAAAGACTTCTTAAATATGGAAAATAGGTTTCATCCTAGATGTGGAGTTTCCTTCATGTTGAAGTTCAGAGACTTCTCATTAATGGCGGTGAGACTTTTTCTTAGTGTCTGATCCTCTTTGCCCCATGGGGAGCTCACTTTTTCATGCTTGAGCAACATGGAGGTTCTTAGCAGAGAAAAGTGGGTTTTACGGTTCCGTGTAAGGAGATGTGACAGCGGTAAATACCTTGAGAGAAGGCAGGGAAGCCACCACGCTCGAGTGCTGTGTGAGGAGGTGGGAGTGGCCAGAGAGCGATGTGCACGTGCTGGCAAGCCCGTCCTTGGGTGGGGTGGGGGAGAGAAGGGCGAGTGAGTGTAGGTGAACACGTCCTGGCTGGGGGCAGAGGGACATCTGTGCCGCCTTTGAGAAGTTCTGCCTAGGGTAGAAGCAGGGATCTGTCCATGAATTTTGCTTTGCCTTTCCGTTACATCTGTGCCCGTGTTTTCTGCCACAGTTGGTACCGTGTTCCCTTTCTCCATTGCTTAGCTTCTATTTGTGTTTTCTCCAAGATGTTGCAAAGACTCCCAGTGAACCTAATTAATCTCCCTGCCCCCGCAATGACTGTCTTTAACTACACATAAAAAGGAAGTGTGGCTTTGTGGCAGGTGGCATTGTGAATTCAGCAAGGCAAGAGACCACTGCGTGTTTCAGTGGCCAGGGGTGGTGGGGGGAGGGCACTGACCTCTGCCTCGGTGCAGAATGGGAGGGGTGCTTAGATGCTGGCATTCAGCTGTGTGCCTGAAACATGCTCGTGCCGTGGGCAGGAGACCATGTCTGTACTTGGACAGAAACAGCATGGCTCTTGTTCGTGGTATTTCATGTGGATGTGCGTTTGGGGCATGAGGACGGGGCTTCGAGCTTCCTTGGAATTTCTCTTTCCACTCACCTGACATTAATGATGCACAATCCAAAATTTTACAATGACGTGACCAGGGGACATTGGCAGTTGTCAACAAGACTTCAGCTTTGGTCCAGTTGTGGTGGCGCAGGTGACAGGGTGCCACTGTGCCATCCTGGAGCCACGTGAGAAGGCCCTGGGTTCAGATCCGAGGTCTGCAGGCATGCTGTAATCCTGGCTGGCTGGAAGGTGGGTGAAAGGAGGGATCATAGTGTGGCTAGATCCTTTTGCATGTACCTGTTTCTTGCTTTTCTCTTAGTGGAAAAAAAAAATCATACAAGTTTTCAGTGCTGGCTCTGTGATGCTTGAGAGAGGCCGGATACTGCATGGAGACAGTATGAATCCCCCACCAGTCATCCTGAGATGAACCGAGCATGTACAGGAGTGCCCGGTGTCTGAAGGCTGGAGACGCTGCAGAGGGTCTCTCTCTCTCTCTCTCTCTCATGTGCATGCAGGAACTCTGTCATGAATAAAGAAAACAGTCTTCAGTTTCTGCTCTAGTTTGCAATAAGCTGGATTCTTAAAATGGCACTTATCCTACATCGTATAGTATTTCAATCTGTGTTTTTACCCCTTTCTAAGACATCTAAATGGCTAGAAAATCTGTGAGCAAGTTTTTCAGCCAGTTAAAAAGTAGCTGATGGGCCAGCAGGTGTCATGGTGGGTAAGGTTTTAGATTCCCACATGGTTGATCATGATCTGAGTCCAGACCTGGCAGCTTGAAAAATCACACCAGACACATGTATGTGCATGCCCAAAATCCCAGGAGAAGAATGGAGAAGGGATTGTGGTGAGGTCATCCTCCTGGAAGGGGCGGTTTCTCATTGTCCTTCTCTCTCTCGGGTGAGCACACATGTTCTTTGGTAAAAGTCATAAATTAAATTAACTAATTAAATAAGTAATAAATTTTAAAAAGTTTTTTTAACCCCTTTGTGATGAATATATAAGAATCTGAGCACTGTATTTTGTGACTGAATGTTTTGTTGAAATTAATATGCCTCTTACAAAAATTTATGGAAAAAATTTTTTTTCTAATCTCAGTTAATTTCTACAAAAGACTTGCCTAATTTTCAGTCTAACAGCTGCTATTAAAACAGTTCAGATGCACATAGAAGATATATTGAAAAAGAAAATAAAATACTATCTATAGTTAGCATTTTTAGTTATTTTACTTCTCCATAAATAATCTAGGATGGATCAGATAATAAGGTGAGACCAGCCATTTTTTGATTTTTTTCCCCGCTCATAATTCTGTTCTTTCCCTCATTTTCTTTCTCTGGTGTTTTATAGTTGCACTTATTCTTTTGACTTTATTCTTTCCTATTTATTCCCTTTTCCTTGTTCTTTATTGCTATTTTTCTTTCTCCTTTGTTAGATCTTGAAAGAATGAAGAAATAAACTGTCCAGCAGAGGGCAGTGTGATCTTACACACACACACACACACACACACACACACACCCTTTATTCTTCCTTTACAACTTCCTTCCTGGAGGAATATGATGCTTCAGGGAGTAAGTGGTTTTTTAAAAAAAGGACAAAACCTTCTCACTTATAAACTCCTTTCATTATAGCATGTGTGTGGCTATGTAGTCTCAATGATTTTGTTCTGTGGGAAGGTGGAAGGAATACATAGATCTTTAGTCTAAGAGCCTGAGATAATGATAAAATTACTTGGAGTTCCCTTCAAAGCTACCAAAATACATAGTGAAACGTGGGCTGTGAGATTTTTGGGTGCATAGGCATAAAAAGTCGGCAGACTAATTCCTGGGATCTCTTCAATATGTGTTGCTGTAACATTCAAAATTTTGACCTCATTTTGTAAAAATTTAGAAACCAAGTCTTTAATTTCTATATTTAACCAAGGAAGTATTTGACAGGAATCAACAGAAATCTGAACAACCAGTTACTGATGAGCCTTATAGATGTGAGGGGAATTAGACAGGTTCATAATAAAATGGGATTAAAGTATGAGTTTATTTTGGTGCAAGAGATTTTGAAAGGTGTAGACTGTTTTATCGTAATGTGTATTTATCATGAATGTCTTAAAGATCCTCTCATAGTAAAGAGCACAGATAGAGTTGAATTCTGTTAAACACTTTTTGAAAATATAATAACTTTTTTAAAGAATCATTTAATTTTATTTATCCATTCATTTATTTTAGTTTGACCAGAGAAAGGGAAACTGAGAAAGCAAGCCTCCAGGTCCAGGACTTGAACTATGGTCAGTCATGTGGGAGTGTCTAGTACCTTAACCACCACATCACCTGCTAGCCACCCAAAACAGATTCTTAAGTAGTTGCAGAACAGCTTGAACAAAGTCTTTTTCAGCATCTTCCAGGAATGACTCTGCCCTCTGAGCCTCGCTCTGCCTCTGGTCTCGGGAAAGTTCCAGGAAGTCTCAGAGCCTCAGTTGACTCCTTTGTAAGTGAAGTACCTTGGCTAAGGTTCCTATGAAGTTCTCTGTGTGTCCGATATGTTGTGGTAGATCCATGTCAAGGGAACAGCGTGAGTCCTTTTCCTCACCTCACTGAACTGCACATGTCCCTGTTAGGTAGAAGTAGTACTCTGGACTTCTCAGAGATTTGAGTGAAGAGAGGAATTTTCTGTGTAGAAGCTTGGTGATTTTTTTTAAAGAATTTTTTTATTATTAATATTATTTAATTTGATCAGAGAGAGAGGGAAAGTGTGAAAGGAAGTCACTGGGTCCAGGACTTAAACCATCGTCAGCCCCGTGGGAGTGAGCACCTTAACCACCTCATCACCTGCTGACCCCAGAAGCTTGGTGATTTTTGATCTCTAATGAGAGAGAAAGTTTGCTTTAACTTACTTTAGGATCTAAAATAACAACAGGCAGAACGAGGAGCACTGGAATTCTCTGAGAAAGCTAGCTAGGACAGCTGGGAGACCCAATCAAACGCTGAAACGCTGGGGACAGAAAGGAGGAGAAAGCTTCATAGTTAGACTTACCGCTTCCAAAAACTGGAGCCAAGGGCACCCGCTGCTGTCCAGGTGGGCAGGCATGCATCAGCATTTGTCCGTCCTTTGTAGCTATCAACCCATTGAATTCTCACTCTCCGGTTGCCAGCATCATCCACAACATGCAACCAGGGCCTGCTGGAATCAGAGTCCGGCAGCAAGGATGAAAACCTCCAATGAGAGCTTCCATTTTTTCCTGAGATCTTGAACTTATCTTGAACTTTTCTTTCTCCTCCTCCTCCTCCTCCTCCTCCTCCTCCTCCTCTTCTTCTCCTTCTTCTTTTTTTTTTTTTAAAAAAGAATGATTTATCTATCTAATTTTATTTGTTGTTACTTTTCATTTTAACAAGAGAGGGAGAGAGGGAGAGAGAGAGAAAGGGAAAGGGAGAAAGCAAGCTGCCAGGTCTGAGCCTCTTCCTGCGGCTGGCCACGTGGGAGACTGACGCCTTCACCACCATGCCACTGCTGTCCCCAAGCTTTTCCTTCTGGTCGTCTGACTTCATATGTGTTAGTTGAGTCTGAAGGAGAATAACGTGATAGGAGAAATTCCTGCCACTCCCGAATACACATTTTGAGAAGTGATGCGGACCTACGCCAGATGGGTACAAGCACATCCCTGCATGCTCTGTGTTGCCACTCAGGAGCCGAGATTTCTACTAGAGGCACTTCGCGCTTCTGTGCATCTAAAAATTGGATTGACCTTGGTGGGACTCAGGTTTGACCAGCGGTCTTTCTTATGTAACAGGCAGGAACTTGGTATTGATAGAAAGTGCTCGACAAGTTTGATATGATAGGGGGATTTCGAATTCACTAGTTTCAGAGTACCGGGTTATTCGCCCAGTTAACCTGGCCATTCTAATATTACATGTAAATGAAGTAAATAGAGGAAGGGTCTGTGGAAGTAGCTTTTCTGTCTAATTATGAATGTAATGACCTCTCAGTCCTCCCAAGATTTCAGTGGATGGATGGTTTTTGCCATAGGAGTAATTTCTCAGTAGACTCCATCTTTCATGGGATAGACTACTCCATCTTTCGTGGGATAGACTATGACTTTTTTTTTTCTTTTTTTTTTTTTTGGAGAGGTTTATGCTATAGGGCGCGTGCACTCGTCAGAAAGACAGAGACAGACAGAGAGATAGAAAGCGAGAAATCACCCCCCAGGGGGGATGGCCATACCACAGTCCCTTCTCCTCCATTTTCCTCTCGGGATCTTGGGCACTCACACACATGCACCCGGCGTGAGTTTAAGCCACCAGGCCCGGGACTGGAACCTCAGTCAGCTACATGGGAGTACAGTGACATAGCCATTATGCTAAGTGCTGGTCCCTTTTTTTTTTGGAGAGGACTGTGATCTTTCTAATGCATGACTTATTGTATTAGTATCTGGGTGGGTAGACATCTTGCAATGTGAAACATGGTTCTGAATTTCTGGATGTAGCATACTGAGCAGGTACAAGGGAAGAGGTGTCTTCTAAGCTGGTGATGATCTGGATTTCAAAACTTGCTAAAGGGACTGGGCTCAGAATTTTGTAAGTTTTCTCCTAATCTGAGCATCATAGCAGGTGTGAAATATGCTGACTCAAGTAGAAAATAGGGATCCATGCTATGAAATTTTAAAGCTAGAAGAACCAAGATTTTTAAGTGCATTTCCATCTCACAGATGAGTAACTGAAGTCTACATAGATTAAAGCAAGTTCTTTTTTTTCTTTTCTCAGGTTTTTGCCGTAGGGTGCATGCACTCGCTGGAGAATCAGAGAGAGAGAAAGAAAGAAGGCACCCTCCAGGGGGAATGACCAGGACCATTACTTCTCCTTTATTCTCCTCCTGGGATTTTGCATGCACATGCACACGTGCTCAGTGTGAATTTCAAGCCACTGGGACTCAAACCACAGTTGGCCAGGTAGGAGTCCAGCACCTTAACCATCATGCCACTTGCTGGCCTTAAAGCAAGTTCTTATATAAGCTTATCAGGTATACTATTGGGTCCTGAAATTTTCTCAGATAAATCAAAGATTAAATACCCAGGTAATCTGCAGCATTACTACACACACACACACACACACACACACACACACACACGCTAGACTAGTCAAACATCAATCAGGTCACTTCTATGATTCAATTGATGGCTAGTTATACTTCATCCTGTAGAAATAAAAATGAAAAATGAAGCCTCTTAGGGGAAGAGGGTGGCATTAAAGAAGCATGTCCTAAGTGAAGAGATGCCCTTTGACTTTTCACTAAATTCTGGCAATATTCTTGTCCTGAAGAAATTCATGAAAACATGTTTCTTCCAATTCACGTAATGAAATAAAATACTGATGTCAGCACGCATTTCGTTTCCCATGCATGTGTCAAGGACTTACCTAGGTGGTCATATGAAACGTACTCTTGTCTGAAATGGCAAGGATAACTTTCTTCTTAGGCACCCCACCTTTAGGTAGGGAGCTGCTTCTACGAAGGTGGTTGTCCAAGCACGGTCCTCTCCTGTCCGTTACAACACCAGCATCTAGCAACTTCCTAGATGTGAAACATCTCTAGTCCTGCCTCAGACCTGATGAATCGGAAACTTGGGCAGAGGTGTGAGCCCCACAATTTGGGTTGACCACACTCCTTGAGAAGGTGGTGTTGGGACAGCAGTTAGCGTAATGGCTATGTCGCTGGACTCCCATGTAGTCGACTGCGGTTCGCATCCCAGACCCGGTGGCTTAAAACTCACGCCGGGCACGTGTGCGTGCGTGCTCAAGATCCCGAGAGGAGAATGGAGGAGAAGGGATTGTGGCGTGGCCATCCCCCCCCCGGGGGGTGATTTCTCGCTTTCTGTCTCTCTGTCTCTGTCTGGCGAGCACACACGCCCTATAGCAAAAACCTCTCAAAAAAAAAAAAAAAAAAAAAAAAAGAAGGCAGTGTTCACTCACGTTTGGAAACCACTGCCCTGAGAGAACCACAGTTTGGGTTTAGAACATACTTTAGACTTCTCTAGCTCAATGTGTGGGTTGAATGCTTTTGCGAATGCTTAAACCTTTGTACAGAGAAGTAGGACAGGTGGGGAGGTGGTTCTTTTCCTATTTTTCCATTTCTCTCCTGTTCCTTTCTTTGTGAGGTCACAGATGGTTTGCTCATTGCTCTGTCCTTTGTCTGAGTGTGCACAGGCTGTCAGACACCCCCGGCCGGGGGCCACCATCACTCCTTTATTTTGGTTCTTTCCTACCTGCATCCTCGTGGCTTCCCTGGGTCAGAAACGGTCATCTCCCCTGTGATTCCCTGCGTGGTCCCACTGCACCAGCTCTAAACAATTCAGGCACGTATTCTAAGATGTCCCCGAGCCCTGCGAAGCCTTTACCCAGAGGCCGATGTCATCAAACTCCATTACTAGAATGTTCAACATTTCTTCCAATTAACGATATGAAATGTACAAAGCCTTCCTTGAGTTTCTTGAAGATGGCAATAATGAAGCTCTGAAGAAACAGCCAGGGGACCGGGGCTAATTAAAATGCAGCAGGGTAGAGAAGTGGCGGGAATGCGGTGCGCTCTGCCATGTCTGCCGTAATCAGCAGTCCCCAGTCTCGCCGCACTAATTGACAGGAGATGCCCTGCTCCCGAGCCGCGCGCACAGCACGTTAATGGAGTCGGCCCGCGCAGCTCTCCTCGCCTGACTTGTCTCATTATCGACCTTGAACTGGCAAAGGTCAGAGGATGGTGCTGCTTTCATCAACGTGACAGGTGTCGGAGGAGCGTCTCCCTGTCGTCTAATAATTTGGCAGTTGTCTTATCCTGTACATGAATTAGTGATCTGATGCTTGAGGCCTGATGGATAAAAAGAATCTGTCAGCTCTAGGTAGGGGACGTCGCCCTGGGCATCTGTATTAGCCCATCAGTAACACACACGGGGACAGCGTGTATTTTAGGGGTGCCTTTTTCATCCCTGCCTATAGAGAAAGAATAAGGCTGGATAGAATCATTACACAAAACAGCATTTTCCTAGAAAATTGTTATCTATAACCATACACACACACACACACACATATATGTGTACATACATATATATATATATATATGTATACATATATATATGTATGTATATATTTCACCAAGGTGTTAACATTCATGAGTCAATTTCCTTCTACCAGGTAGACACTGACATCTGACACTTCTCCAGTGTGGGCTTAATAGTAATGATAATGAATATTCTTTGAGAAGACTTAAAACCAATTAGTAGCATCTCCTGAGTATTCCTCATGCGCCAAAGACGATTACAGACACTGTGTGGGATGCAAAAGATGGATGGTACGCCATAGTGCATTTCTGATATACACCAAGATGTGCCTAGTATACACATATTACAGAAATAACACAAAGAAACAGGAGTGTAAATGTCTATTTACGTAAAGGGAAGCATGAAATGAAGCATCCTTAATTGGCACAGACCAGAAGATACTTAAAAGCAACACTCAGCTGGGATACTGTCTTGAGATTGGAGGAGTGAATTGGAAGGGTGAATGAAAGAGAAAAGATATATATATAAAATGCCCTGCTCAGTGTTTATTTATTTATTTTTAGATTTTTGCTACGGTGGTGGGAGTGTGGGGAGGTCTGTGCTAGCCTGAGAGACAGAGACAGAGAGACAAAAAGGGAGAAATCACCTCTTGGAAGAAATGGCCACACCACAATCCCTTATTCTCTATTCTCCTCCTGGGGTTTTAGGTATGCACGTTTACCTGCCCTATGTGTGTCCAGCCACCAGATCTGGGACTCGAACCGTGGTTGACTACATGGGAGTCTAGTGACCTAAGCATCATACTATTTGCTGGTCCCTCACTGCTAATTTTTGATCCAGTTTTTCAAGGAAAGGATGGTAAGGACAGGGAGAAAGACAGGGAAGATGATGTCTATCAGAAGCAAAATCCTACTCCTGATACTAATGGGGAAATATATATATTTTTTCCATTTTCACTGAGTAGTCTTAACTTGTCCACTTGTAAAATTCTCAACTAATCTCAAATTCCACTGGAGAATTAACTACTCTAAATTCTTCTGAGCCTACCTATAGGAGCAAGGTTGATCACTGCTCCTTCTCTGTCACGTCTCTGTGTTGTGAGTACTTCTCACTTGTATTGCTGTGTGTAGTGATTACATACATTTCTCCTCTCTCTGTTGTGTATTTCAGCAAGGGGTAACATTACTATGAGGTTGGGGATAAGAGCATGCACTTTGGAACCAGATGAATTAGAGTGGAAGTCAGATCTCTACCTTTCAGAAATTGTTCTAGAAGAATTTAATCTCTCTAAGCAAGCCCTAGTTCTGTCATTGGAAAAATGGAGACAATAACATCTAACTCAGAGAAGTCGTGAGGATTCCATAGATATTATTATATTAGGTCGTCGGGAAAGTCACGACATGGTTTTCTAAGCAAAAATGTGTCATGACTTTCTCAACGACCCAATATATTCAAGTTCTCAGTAAAAGTCAGTTCTGTTCTTATCTTTCGTCATCTCCCAGCTAGCATATTTGCTATTCTGGAGGAAAGCAATTGTGTCTTACTCATTGCTATGGTCTGTTACTTATTACTGTATCGGGTGTAAACAGGTGTTCAGTAAAATTTGCTGAATTAAACCGAGTTGTCTAAACTATTCCTGTGGACTGATAGCATTATTCAAATTGGCTCCAATTTATTTCATGGACTTACAAGAAGTTATTTTCTGCATTATCTGTTCCTTTTACCTTGCTTGTGCTGTATGCATGTTTTAGAGAGTTTATGGATATTCCAGAATTGAGGTAAGTCAAATTTATCCTGAAAGTAAACATCTCTTTAAAAGATATGGATAAGTTAAAGTTATATTAACGTACCTGAGTCCAAAATAGAATACTTATCCGTGTGTGTATATGTAATATATATATATATATATATATATATACATGGATAAATATTATATATATTTATATATACATATATATATTTACATATACACTATTTAAAGATAGCTAACTAGTATGCCTAATGTAAACATATAGATACATGGTGAAATCTATAGGGTAGTTTAGAAGTATGGGTGTTACTCTACTAACATCACCATCACAGAGGAACTGTAGACTTGTTCCATTGATATTTGAACATTTGAAGAAATTTCTGAAACATCTCTTTCAAAATAAAATTCAGAGCTTGGATAATATTCTTTAAAATTTTTTAATCGTGAGGGCCAGCAGATGGCATGGTGGTTAAGGTGCTGGACTTCCACATGATCGACTGCAACTTGAGTTCCAGACCTGACAGCTTGAAAATCACACCAGACGTGTGTGTGTGCATGTGTGTGTGTGTGTGCATGCGTGTGTGTGCGTGCTCAAAGCTCCAGGAGGAGAATGGAGGAGAAATGCTTGCAGTGTGGCCATTTTCCCAGGAGGTGGGTTTCTCACTTTCCCTCTCTTTCTCCAGTGACTGCACATGCCCAAGGCCAAAAGAAACAAAAACAAAAAAACCCACAAAAAAGCCCTAACATTTTAAAAACATGTTAATAAAATACCTATAACCTTTAACATCATCACTGTTTTTAAGCCCATGGTTTAGAGGTTTAAAAACATTCAGAGGCTTGAAAAAATTAAGTACAGTCACTTTGCTTTACGACCATCAATACTCTCCACATTGGTAAGTCTCTCCTTTGCAAAGCTCAAAGTGTCCCCATTAAGCAGTAGCTCCATGCCCTCCTCCTCCAGTCCTTGGTAACCTCTAATCTGCTTGATGTCTCTATGAATTGGATGACTCTAGGCACCTCATATAAATAGAATCATAAGGTATTTGTCCTTCGTGACTAACTTATTTCCGTTGGTACAAGGTCCTTCAGGTCGTTGATCATGTCCTTAACATTCTTATCCATGTTTCGAAGACTTGGTATGAGGAAAAATATTTTAAAAAGCAATTTATGTTTTTCTTTTGAGACAGAGGCTTAGCATACTGCAATCCCCCTTCCTCAGCCCCCCAGGGGTGGGACTGCAGGCATTCATCGCTGCCCATGACTTTAAGGTGCGCCGGGATCCCAACCCACGATTCCCATGTGGTCTCAACCCATTGAGCAAGGTTCAACCAGTGTGCACAGTGGTGGCTAGATCCAAGTAAACTGTTTTCTTCACAATTTTTTTTTTTAATGATTACGTGTTGACATATTTTGGACATATATATAGGTTAAGCAAAATGTATTTGTAAAATTAATTTCACCTATTTCTTTCAAAAGTTCAACTTGTGTATTTATCTTGCATCATGTTTTGAGGGGAAAGTGTTGGTCCGAACTGTGAGCTCTTGGAAAACAGGGTTTTATTTCCAGTTCCCATGTAGGCCAAACGTGCAAAAGAACCTAAGGTTCGTAGTTTGTGCTCTTTACATTTTTGATTGATGATAACACTTGATTATCATCAGTAAGTGAATGTTTATAATATTTAGGAGGTACGTAATCACACATACGTTAAACTTACAGCTACCTAAAATATTCATATGAGAAAGACAGGAAGGCAATACATAGAATTGAAGATGGTTTTTGGATGATGTATCAGTAACTTGTCCTATTCTCTGTAGTTATTTTTTTACTATTTATTTAATTCCACTTCTTATTTTATTTGACCAGAGACAGAGAAAGAGAAAAGGAAAGCGAGAAAGCAAGCTACCAGGTCGGGGCTCGAACCATGGTCAACCATGTGTGAATCTAGCACCTTTAACTACCATGCCACCTGTTGACCCCAAGTTATTTTCTTACTGTCCTTTAAAGGATTTTTTTTCCCCTTTAAAAAGGAATGAAGGGTGACTGGCAGGTGGCATGGTGGTAGTTAAGGGTGCTGGACTCCCACGTGGCCAACCGTGGTTTGAGTCCAGAACCTGGTGGCTTGCTTTCTCACTTTCTCTCTCTCTCTCTTTCAATCTGTCTCTCTCTCTCTCTCTGTCCCTCTCTGGTCAAATAAAAATAAATAAACTTAAATAAAATAATTCTTTTTTAAAAAAAGGAATGAAGGCAGGAATCATGGTTTTTTGTTTGTTATTTCACTTGCTGTAGAAAGGACAGAAAGATGCCCATTTGCACAATACTGTCAAAGGTCCCTGACGGCCCATTGCGGTGGCCTTTCCAGCACGGGGGGGAGAGTATGCCTTTCATGGGGCCCAGCAGGGTGATTCTTGAGCGTTGCAGCACTCCAGTGCTGAGGCAGCCTGTTCCTGCTACTGGGCAGAAATCCCTTTGGCTCAGAGCAAGTAAGGAGGATTTTATACTCTCCATCTTCTGCAAGGAGCTGCTGTGCTTTCTCAAGGTCAGGTCAGAGAGCATCCTGAGGATGAGTAATAATAGTCCTCCAAGGCTTTTTCGTCTCGCAACAGTTTATAACCATGTAAAGCTGATAATAAAATAATTCCAAAATAAATAAACAGTGGGTGCATAGATGCCCTCAGAGATCAGTAAATCTGAGCATGTAAGCCGCTGGTGTGAGGAGCAGATAAAACTTTTTCCTCCTAACATCCTGATGTATTAAAGAGGATGAAAGCACCGTTTTAGAGCTGCTTAGAAAACAAAGCAAACTTCTTTGCTTAGAAAAGCAAAATGACCTTCATATGAAGTCAGAGCCAAGTTTCTGACCATTCAGAACGTTCTACACTGTGACACAGTGCATAGATTCACCAGCTGTTTGTTGAATCCCTACTATGTGCTGGGTATAGTCTTCAAGGCTGAACATACAGTAGTGAGCGATGCTTACAAAATTCCGTGCCTTTAGGATATTTGCATTCTTGCAGGATAAATCAAGGCAATAAACAAAGTCCAAGCTATAGCATGTGAGATGGCTGTGAATACTAAGAGAACACAGGGCGAAGGCAAGACATCCTGGTGGGAGGGCAAGTTGCATTTTGAGTGGGCGACTAGGCATGGCTTCTGGGGAGATGGTTATGAGTAAAGCAAGGCAGAAAGACACAAAGGAATACGCATGTAGATTCCGGGTAAGAAAGAGTGTCAAGGAAAAGAACAGCAATCGCAAGGGCCTTCAAGCAGGATTTCACCCAGCATATTTAAGAAACGAAAGCTTGTGAGGGTAGGGCTTTAAGGCTTCTAGGGCATTAGAACAACCTTGACCTTTACTTCTGTGTAAGATGGGAAGATGGTAGGATTTTTTTTTTTTTTTTTTTTAGTTTATTTCATCAGAGAGAGAGAAGAGAGAGAGAGGTAATACAAGCACCCTAAAGAAGATCTCACGCTGTAATCTCCCCCTTACCCCCAGCCCGTCATGCAGGTGGGATCACTGGCACGGGCATGTGTGCCTGGGGATATACAGGTCAACCAGGGAACCGAACTCTGGTCTTCCACATGGCTGCCAGTGTTACAGAGCAATGTGTTACCTGGACGCGTGCAGCTGGCTGAAGGAGGTAGGATTTTGAACGCATTGAAATGAAATGATTGACTCACACTTTGTCGGTTTACAACAGGAAAACCAGTTTGGAGACTGTTGTTTACAAAAATAAAAAAAATCCTACTGCTTTTATTGGGGTACTTACTGGCAGCTGTAACACGTGGTCAGATTCTACAAGTAACTTGAGGCAGGTCGGGCTGGTTTTGTTAACTTGGGCGATACAGCATATGAATGAAGCGGAAGAACTGACGGTCATGATGGTGCCAGTGTCTTGGCTCAGTCTCCCAGCGGGTGGGGCTTGCCGTTGACTGGTCGTACAAAGTGCTGATGAGGAGGAACTGGAACTCAGCTCCTGCCTGTCATGTAAACGCACAGCCGTCTGAGGAAACCCATTGGTGAGTTCTTACGAGTTTAAAACATATGCTTACTATATGCACAGTCATCTCTTAAATATTTACCAAAGTGAAAGGAAAACTTATGTTCACTTAAAAACCTGCACATTAACATTTATAGCAGCACTATATTTAATCACAAAAACTTGGGAACATCTCAAGTCCCCCCACCCCCGGGGGTGCATTAACAAACTGTGTTACATCTATATACTTCTAAGCAATAAAAGAGAACAAATTACCGATCAGCATAAATATGGATGTTCAGTGAAAGAAGCCAGATTTAAGAGGCTGCATACCATATGATTCCAGTCATATGACAGTCTGAAAAAGGCAGGACTGTAGAGACAGGTAACAGGTCAACAGCTGCCGATGTTTGTGCTGAGGATGGGTTGTTCCGCTATAAAGGTGTAGAGGGGGATATTGCAAGGGTGATGAGGGTGCTAAAAGTGTTCTATGGACCGGGTAGTTACTCACCAGTCCGCATTCATCAAAACTTGCAAAATTATGCAGTAAAAAAGGCTATGTATAGGATATAAATTATGAGCTAAAAGGGATACAAGGAAAACAGGATCCCAGAGGCATATTTTCAGGTGGGAGAAGTAAGAGCATGGTGGGATATTGATGGGAAAGAAGTGGGAGGAGAGGAATATGGATGTTGCAAGAGGAAGAGGAGGAAATGGAGTCATGTCTTGAAAAGGGGAGAGTCCTTCTGTGACCGTCCAGCCATCACAGCCACTGGATTCTCACTGACCGGCTTCATCCCTGTTTCCTCCTCGTTAGGAGCTGGTGAACCAGTGGAGGGCCCAGCCTCTGTGAGGCCCTACTGAGGTCAGCTCGTCCCCTGTAGCCAGTGAGAAGACAGTGGTCTGGGCAGAGAGGGCAGGGGAGAGGCACAGCCTAGAGAAGATGTGGCACTCAGAGCTCTTCAGTATTTCCCTTGAACGTCTTTGCTTCTCTTAGCGACATAGGAAGTCCTGTAAGCACATCAGCTGAGATTGATGATGTGGGGGTGTTGGAAAGAGACAGGAGAAGGCATGAGGTAATTGTTTGGAAGAATAAGGAATAAATAACTAGAAAAATGTGGTAGGCTGGCCAGGAATGTTGAGGACCTCCTTGAAGTTTATCAGAAATTCGTAGCAACATTGTAACCATGGTGGTGTGTTCTACTCCAGCTCTGGGTGTAGATATGGAGTAGTGAAAGGGTTGGATTTAACCAGGATTGAGTAAATGTGATAATAAGTAAATATGATAATTGACACAATAAAGAATAAATCCTACATCCAGTTTTATATTAAGGCAAAGCAGGAGTTGGTGGTGATGGGACTAGTTTTGATTTTCTCCGTTTTTTTTTTTTTTTTTTCTCCCCTCATTTCCAGTGTGAATCTGTATTTAGAAAAAGCCCTGGGCATATGTGAGAAATGAAGTGCATTTCCTAGCTTTATTTGCTCCAACTTTACCCACACCCAGGGCTGTATGGGAGCCTGCCCGTACTTGTGTAAGGGAGCTGACCGTTACATTTTCAGGAATTTTGCAGACTGGTTCTTGAAGACAGCTGAGATGTGGACGTGGCGGGAGTACTGACACCAAGGAACTCAGGAGTCCACCCTCTTCATGGAGCCTGTGGTTGAATGTTGACTACATCTTGGCTTTGGAGCCATTCAGTCTTAATTTTCTGCCTTCGGAGGCAGTTGTTTCCCCGTCTACACTAGCCTGGTATCTAGGGGCAGAAATGCAGAAGCTTCCTCAGTGTAGACACACGGTCTGGAATGTCCTTCCCTCCTTGCTCTTTCTACTGGGCCGAGCTGAGTAGTTGATGCTATTGGGTTAAAGGTAGAGGAGACCAGAGATTTCTTTCAGGTAATTTGTGAGCGTTCAGTAAGAACGTTCTGGAGACAAAAGCCCAGTCGAGATTTTGCTAGTTAAACTTTTGGCACTGGTGAAAGGAATAAAGAGGCGGGACCAGCAGGTGGTGTGGGGGTTAAGAGGCTGGATTCCCACTGGCCAACTGCAGTTCAAGTCCTGGATTTGGTGGCTTGAAAATTATGCTGCGCATGTGTGTGCGCATGCTCAAAATCTGAAGAGGAGAATGGAGAAGGGATTGTGATGTAGCCATCCTCCCTGGGGGTGATTTTTCACTTTCCCTCTCTTTGTCTCTGTCCAGTGAGTGCCTGTACTCTATGGTAAAAACCTTGGAGGAAAAAAAAAAAAGCCTTAAAGAGGCAGCATTGTGTCACACTAGTAAGGAAGAAGGTGGGGCTGAGAGGAACTTGGAGCATATTCAAAAGTATTTCAGGGTCAGCAGGTGGCATGGTGGTTAAGGCACTGAACTCCCACGTGGCCAACTGCGTTTTGAGTCCCGAACTTGGCGGCTTAAAAGTCACACCAGATGTCGTGTGTGTGTGTGTGTGTGTGTGTGTGTGTGTGTGTGTCCAAAATCCCAGGAGGACATTGGAGGACAAGGGATTGTGGTGTGGCCATCCACCTTGGAGGGTGATTTCTCACTTTCCCCCTTATTGTCACTGTCTCTCCAGTGTGGGCATGTGTCCTATGGCAAAAACCTTAGAAACAAAACTATTTCCCGTGAGTCTGATTTTGCAGCACAGGAGTGGTTTGCGTACTGGTGAATTTCACTGAAGAGTGTGTTCAGCTCCCACTTCTTCTGTACTTTTCATTTATTCTGCTATTCATCATCAATTACATGTCAAGCAAATGCTAAGGGACTTCAAAATGTTGGTGAAAACAATAGAATCCCAGTACACATTTATTTTGATGTAGAACCTGTTGAAATCCATGCAGATTTTTCTTACTGTGCATTTTACATGAACTTTTTTAAAGAACCTCGTATTGTTTGGCGAGGAGTGACCGTGGACAGAGCAGGGGAAGCCTGTGGCAGTCTGGGCCCTCTGAGTCGCACACTGTGGTTTGTCTCTGCAGTTTGTGACTCTCCTGTTACACCTACTCCCCCTGCTCTCAGTCCACAGTACCTCCCCGGATGGCTCCACCACCATCCCAGGAGCTCCTGCCGCCAGCTCAGCTGTTCCTGACACCCTTTCCTCCTCTGCTCACCCTGGCTTCTGGCGCTGTAGCTCCCGAATACATCTGAAGCGTGTCCACTCTTCTCTCTCTGTTTTTGGAGAGGTTTTTGCTATAAGGCACGTGCGCTCGCCAGAAAGACAGAGACAGAAAGTGAGAAATCACCCTGCAGGGGGGTTGGCCATTCCGCAGTCCCTTCTCCTCCATTCTCCTTTTGGGATCTTGGGCACGCATGCACACATGCCTGGTGTGAGTTTAAGCCACCAGGTCTGGGACTCGAACCATGGTGGACTACATGGGAGTTCAGGAACATAGCCATTACGCCAACTGCTGGTCCCTCCGCTCTTCTCTGTGGTCATTGTCTTAAGCCATGGTCGTCCTCTGCCTGAACACCTGGCCAAGGCTTCTCCTTGCTTTCCCGCTGTTCGTGCCCACGCGATCTATCTCAGAGAACACGGTGTATTTGACAGAGTAGGAGTGCACCCGTGCTCTGCCTTTGAACTGCACTTACACAGTGCAAGTCCTTCTGTGGAGGGCCACTGCATGGCCGCCTGGCTTCACCCCTGCTGAGGGTCTTTCCTTTCCTCTCCTGAGCTCTTTCCTGCATCTGCCTTCACAGCTCCTATTCTTTTCTCCACCAGGATCGCACTTTCCCAACCTCTTCATCTGCCCAATTCTCCTCTCCCTTCAGGGTTAAATTTGCATATCAATTTCCTCAGGGAGATTTTCCTTGACCCTAGGGGTGTAAGTTAAACTGTAAACTCATTTTTTTCAGCGCTCCACAATTCTCCTTCAAAACCTGTCTTACATTTGTAATGACCTCTTTATTATTTGAAAGCATTTTGACCTTGGCCTTTCCTTTTATATTTCTCATCATTCGAATGATTCTCTTGAATGATTCTCTTTCTCATGGTTCTGGAATCTTAAAGCGAAGGCCTCCTCTGTCTTGTTTATCGGGCTTCCCCAGTGCCTTGCACGGTGCTTACCAGAACGTAGGAGATCCATTAAGGAAGTGAAGGAAGTACAAAGACGTCATGAGTGAACGCTGTATTAATATGTGGGGGAACAGCACGCCAGTTTAAAGGCACTGGTGTAATTAGGAAATGAAAACAGCATCTAAATAGCCACAGAATGCATGCTGGGTAGGAGCTGAGGAGTTTCCTGATACCCTGGCAATCTCAGAGGTGTGTCTGCCTCATCCCCTGCTTTTCTTATATTTCCTAGCGCAAACACCATGGTTGGTGTGTAATTGGTGAAAGAGTAACATATTAGATAAGTGGTGGCCACTCGTCTATCCAAATGCAACCTCTAAGGGACCTCTTCCCCTGTTTTTATACCTTGCTGTAGTCTCCCTGAGCAGCCCTGGGGTCCGGTGGGGTGACCCCGTCTTGTGTGCCCTTTGATGAGAGGCATTGCGAACCGGCTGCTCCCACCTTGGACTTCCCAAATGTACGTGAACCCTGGAGAAGCCAGCTGTCCTCTGGACACTGCTGTCCTCTGAGGAGTCCCACGCGGACCACAGAGGGAGGTACGGAGGGGCAGATGGCCGGTTCCCCGGTTTTCCAACTTTCCCAGCTCAGATCCCAACAGTGTGAATGCAGAGTCCATGCCTGGCGTTCTAGGCCAGTCAGCGCTTCAGGTGGCTCTGACCTCAGCCACTGACTGAGCACAACTACGTCGATGACCAGAAGTGGTGACATCCAGTGAGTCCTTTCAACTTACAGAGCTGTGAGAAAAGATGATAGATCCCTGTTTTTTTTTTTTTTTTTTTTTTTTTTAATTTTTTTGAGAGATTTTTTTTTGCTATAGGGAGGATGGCCACACCGCAATCCTTTCTCCTCCATTCTCCTCTTGAGATTTTGGGCATACACGCACCCAGTATGAGTTTCAAGCCACTGGATCCGGGACTTGAACCACATGGGAGTCCAGTGACGTAACTGGTATGCCATCTGCTGGTCCCAATAGATCTCTCTTTTAAGCTACTAAGTTTTAGGATGATTTATTATGTAGTGATAGAAAAATCAGCGCAATGAATTAATACAGAGGAAATAGAAAGTCCTTAGTTTGAAATACTCATTTTTTTTTTTGAAGGTTGGAAGGAAACATACATTGGGACCATTAGTGACAGCTTAGGCATTAATGCCAGCTTTAGGTTAATTGATGAGGGTGGAGAAGTGAAAGGCAATGAAGTGCTTGGACAAGACTTTGCTTGGGGTTGGTGGTAAAGAGAACTGAGAGAAGCCAGGTCGAGTGGCCCCTGAGACAGCTGCGTGCCGGGTACAAGTGAAGGATCGAAGGGGTGTGGGGACTTGTGACAAAGGGTGAAGCTAGCAACTATTTTGGCCTACAAGTGTCCAAAATCTCTACAGATTGTGTGCCTCAGATACAAAAATCTGTCAGTGTATCAAAAAATGGTAAACCTTTACATGATCGATTTTAAGCTTGAGTATTGAGTAACGTTATGCCCCTGTAGTTTTGTGCCAATGGAATTTTACTTTTTTTTTTGGTAGAGATTTTTGCTATAGGGCACATGTGATCATGGGAGAGACAGACAGACAGACAGAAAGCAAGAAATCAGCCTCCGGGGGGGAGGGGGGGATGGCCACATCGCAGTTCCTTCTCTTCTATTCTCCTCTCCGGATTTTGGGCACACATGCATGCACATATGTCCAGTGTAGATTTCAAGCGGCTTGCTCTGAGACTCGAACTGTGGTTGGCTACATAGGAGTCCAGCGCCTTAACCACTAGGCTACCTGTTGGCCCTGAAAATGGAAATTTTAAAATGTACATATTTCTTCCATGAGGGAGAGAGACAGAGAGAGACAGACCCCCAATAGTGTCTTGATGGTGGGATCCACCCTCTGCCTCAGTCAGCCCTGGGTCATGGGCTCACATGTGCCGTGTCCCTCAGGGAGACCTCTGGATGTACACCCAGAGCCCGCCTAGGTAAGTCTGTCTCACACAGCATCATATTTATAGCTGCACCACCGTCGGCCCCTCTGGACTTTTAAAAAATATTATCTTTGTGGGATTAGCAGTTAGCGTAATGGTTATGTCACTGGACTCCCATGTAGTTGACCACGGTTCAAGTCTTGGACCTGGTGGCTTAAACTCATGCCGGGCATGTATGCATGCATGCCCAAGGTCCTGAGAGGAGAATGGAGGAGAAAGGACTGCGGCGTGGTCATCCCCCTGGGGGGTGATTTCTCGCTTTCTGTCTCTCTGTCTCTCTGTTTCTGGCAAGCACACACACCCTATAGCAAGAACCTCTCAAAAAAACAAACAAACAAACAAACAAAAAACAGTTTTATCTTTGTGAGTTTGGGAGTGGGTATAAACTCCAAATTTTGTTTTATTTAATTTACTTGATTTCAACTGTGCTGGTGCAGCATATATAATTGTTCAGATGGTATGTCTGGGCTCCCTGGGGCATGGTGGCATTTCACTGACTTAAAAATATACAAAACAACAATGTGAAGTGTTCACTTTGGTGTCTTAGTTACTCTTTACCATTCTGGTGGCTCCCAAACTGTGTTGGTTTTATAAGTGTCCCAAATGAGGGTGGGATAGGACGTTTATGGAGAGAAAATTCTCTTGAAGTGCCACTAATTAAATCCTGCATAGGCTGATGTTCTGGGCTGGTGAGGGACCAGATCCAGGTCCCTTGAGTTTTCCTTTGAGAGATGCAGTTTCGATGTAAAAATTAATGTGAGGAGATCTTTGCCCTTGACATTGGCTATATTACGACTTTATTTCCACTTCTAATGTGCAGAGTTATCTGATGCCCCAGTGGAGGCTGTTTATTTATTTATTTTTAAAGAGTTTTGTTATGATTTTTACTACATGGACTTAATTATGTAATTACATAACAGATCTGGTAACTGCTTCAGAGGAACCATTCTAATCTACGAGGTACCTAAGATAGTCTTTAAAGAACACCTAATTACATAATTAGAATGCCTGATAGACCGGAATAACAGATAGAAGGATGCTCTTAGAAGCCATAAGAGAAGTCTTGTGGTCTTTAGGGTATAGAATATCAGTTATGAAAATAACCTCACCATTATGTCATTATGTAATGCTACGTAATGGCAAAGGAGGTATTAATTAAGGCCAGATATAGTAAATACTAATTTTCAAAAAAAAGAGATGCAATAGGAAATGTCTTTATCCCACAGGACAGAAAAAATTACAATATTTTCAGATACAAGATAACTGTGACTTTTGAAAGAGAACGAAAAAAGATTGTAAAACACAGTAGGCTAATTATTACTAATTATAAGAACATGCATATTAATATCAAAACTGCAGCAATCTAAGATGTTAAAAAACAAAGTACAAGATATTCAAAAATTTGAATCTGGTGTACTGTGTTTTTTGAGTAATAATAAAGTCAATCATGAAATTAAAATATGCTAGAGTCTTGAAATACCATGATTGCTCCAGCTATATGGTGAGTGATAAAAGTTCCATTGAAATCTGGGCAGTTTATCAGAAGAGTGAATTTCATTCAAGGTCCATGTTCAAACATTTGGTGTTGGCAATATCATTCTTTAATATCTTTTGGGAAATACCTAAGCAAACACTAACATTTTGGCTTTCTTTCATAGAGCTCATAAAAATCTGTCTTGATTTTATGAGAAAGAGGCTTTTTGTTGTGTGTTTCAAAGAGTACATTTTATAAAAAAATGTCAGGATTTGTAAAAATAATACATGATTGAGTATTCAGTACTCATTACAAATTTCATACCAAAGTTCATGTCTCGTGACAAAGCAACTAAGCAAACAAAACCAGCGTGTGTTTGGGGATGGGTTCTGGTACAGACTACGTCTACTTTTTCTTGTTTTCTATTATTTTTATGAAGATTGCATGAAAACAGATATGTGGACAAAGATCTGACAGGGTTTGCCATAGATACAGACTTGCCTTCTCTGAGGCCACTGGTCTGTAAGAAACATTTGACCTCTGTAAGTGAGCATTTCAAATGTTTCATGGACCAAGAGCCAACACTTTAGGGAAAGTTTTTTCCAAGGCAGTTTTATGATAGAATTATGCAAGTTTTAGTCACTACAAATATTGCTAGATATGTATTTTTAAAGAACTATTAATTTATTATTTTTTAGGTTTGCTATAGGGTACATGCAGTCACCAGAGAGAGCAATCGAGAAAGTGAGAACGCAAGCTTCCAGGTCTGAGACTTGAATCATGGTCAGCCGTGTGGGAGGCTAGTATCTTAACCACTACACTATCTGCTGGTCTTAATGCATATTTAACTAGTACATTTTTTATTCACCTAAGGACAGTTATGATAATACGATAAAGTACATGCTTTAGACTTGTCTTTTTTTTTTTTTTAAAGTCAAATTTCACTTGAAATGTATAAATTCTTTACATACCTTTTTTCTCCCACAATGGTGCAATGAGTTCTGCACTTGGGACTATTTATCAAAATATGCTTTCTTTTTTTTTTTTTTTTAGTTCTGAATATACTTTCTTAATATCATTCCATTCTTCCAGACAGACATCAGATATGAACTATATTTTATATGTACTGTTTGTACATTGTGAGATAATGCTTAAAGTCTCTATAAATCTTCCCAAAAGGTAACACACACCCACAAACACAAAAATACATCCTGTATACTTTTTTTCCCTGTTTTTAAAGAGGTTTTGTCTTAGGGCATGTGCATTCTGAAGAGAGAAAGACAGAGACAGTGAGAAATCATCCACTGGGAGGATGGCCACCTGGCAATTCCTACTCCCCCATTCTCCTCCTGGGATTTTGGACATGCACATACACACACATGCGCCCAGTGCGATTTTCAAGCCACTGGGTTCGGAACTTGAACCACAGTCAGCCGTGTGGGAGTCCAGCAACATAACCACTATGCCATCTGCTGGCCCACTCTGTATACTTCTTAAAATCTTCTTCTTTTTTTTTTTTTTTTTTTTTTTTTTTTTTCCAAAATGCAAGTTAGAAGACTTCTGAATGTGGTTGTGAAAGGAGTAACAGGGACCAAAATTACTCTCAACTTAGTAGGAAGCTAGATGAAATATATAAAGCAAATGTTCTCAGATATCAATGACAGATGACACAGGATTATCATCCTTGGTTACAAGGCAAACTATATGATTGCCTCAGTTTACCAGTAGTGATTCTATGCTTTCTGTTGTATAGGAAGAGAGGAAATAAAGCCAAGGAATCTCCTGAGTTTTCAAGTCACTGATCAGAGTTCAGAGAGATCTTTGTGGAGCAAAGAGAGCCCACCAAGGCAGTAGGTGGGAGATCTGCAGTGGTATCTAATAATAATTGTTAATTATTGATCTGCTAATACATGAGAATAAAGTATTCACAGATGGAGAAAGAACGATTAGATTTAAGTAGGTTGAACAATTCCTGCAGCTAAACATAGTCTGAGAATATTTTCTAACCCTATCAATCAGAATAGAGAGCTCTGGTAATAAATGAAACATTGAGTAGAATACTCAATTATCTACCCAATCAGAAGGAAATGATCTTGTTAGTGGGGATAGATTGTTCCTAAAATAAAGGCTGCTCTGGGCCCTTATAACAAAGCTTAAAAGCAATTTTTCATGGAAACAAAGTGATCCCAGTTACTTTAACTGCATCTCAGACAAGGAGGTCAGGATCACTTAAGGAAATACAAAATCTCCCACCCAACAACATCCAAATGTCACACAGCCAAAAGAAAACTGAAAGGCATACAGAGAATTAGGAAATTACAAACTATAACCCAGAGAAATATCATTAGATCCAGACCCAGAAATAAGGCAAATAATAAAATTAACAGACAGGGATATTAACTATTAAAAATACGCTTCATATTTGTGACTGTTGAGGAAAGCATGAACACAGTGAGAGTCAGTCATAGGAGAGACACAGTGACTCAAATTAAACTTCCAAAAATGAAAACTAAGTTACCTGGAATAAAAATGAAAATAACAGGAGAATAGACCCTGCAGAATAAAAGAAATCAGTAACTTTGAAACATATCAAGATAAAATTTCTAAAAGACAACAGGAAAAAACAGTAATAATAAATAATAAAATAAATGAACAGTATATCAGTAAACTTTGGGAAAAAGTATCAGTCTAACATACAGTTAATATTCTAGAGATCAAAAAGAAAGGGAGAGACAAAAAATAATTGAAGAAATAATAGCAAATATATTTGCAAATTTGATAAAAGTTAGAAATGCACAGATTGAAGGAATTCATTGCACTCAAGATAGAGAAGACAAAGGAACACACACAAGAACACATAATACACTGCAGAAACTAGAGATAAAATCTTAAAAGTAGCCAGAGGAAAAGACAAAAAGAAACAAAGAAAAGAAAGACAGCCAATTTATCACCCGAAGCTACAAAAGCCAGAAGACAATGGAACAATAATTTTGAAGTACTGAAGGGCAAAAATAAAAGCATTTCTAGCAGTGCTAATCTCAATATTTGGGATGGATGATCTCAATTATTGGGAGGATAGACTGTAGTAGGTTTTATGACCAGTGGTCCACCTGCCAGGGTAATATATAATGCTACACTGTTGAAGTTAGAGGTGACCATGTGCATGAATGGTTTAGTGAAAGAAATGTGCTGGAAGTAATGCATCAATTTAGAACAGAAACTGTTTGAATATCATGTTCTTTCATTTTTCCCTTGAGACAGTGTTCTAGATAGAGGTCGGTCCATCAGCCTTGTACCTGTGATGATGACGTGAAGTAGAACCAGAACTGGCCTTGATCTTCGTTTATTTTTTGTGTCTTGATTTTCCATTATTTTAGGTCCAGTTACCTTTCATCTCAAGGGTAGTTGCTATTGCCCTTGTTTTAATTCGGTACAGTTAATGATTGTTAGATTTTAGATAGAGGTGTACTGATGTTTTTGCCACATTGTCCTTACACCTGTGGAAATGCTGGGGGCTAGCCAACACCAAGTGGCCACGTTCATGTGAATTCTGTGTGAGTGATGGCACCAGAGCTCTGCTCTGTGGCAGCATAGAAACTAACATTCCCTTATAGGTTAAATTTCCTTCTTTTGGATGTGGAGATTTTAGAAGTTCCTTTAGAGAGGATGTGTGATGGTACATTTTCTGTTTTTTTGACTTTGTTTTGTTGTCCCAAATAAGATTTTGGCCTCATATGTAATTTTAGGTTGCGAGTAATTGATGCACTGAAATAGTTTTATTATCCTCTTTCATTCTTTCTCTCCCTGCCACCCCCTCCCCCCATATCACCAAAGGGTTTATGTGCCTGTCAGAGAAAGGGAGGGAGGGAGGGAGGGAGAGAAAGAACACCTTCTAATGGGAGGTGATCATGCTGCAATCCCCTTTCCTCATGTCTCCATTTTGCCAGGATCCTGGATACACACACATGCACACATACATACACATGTACACATGTGCCCAGCATGTTTCACAGGTGCTGGGGCTGAGACTCCAAGCTCATAGGGTCCAACCACTCCACCACAGGGGCTGGCCCTACTGTTGCCCTTGAAGAGTGTGACTGTTCTTTTCATTCTTTGAAGGTAAACACTCACTCTCTCTCCCTCATGGGCATCAAGACTCCCTTTGTCTTATTCTCCGTGCTGTTTGTAACTATGACTTCATTATGTGTCTTGTTCAGGGACTGCCATGCTTCTTAATGTAAGCATTTCTGCCTTTTGTCATTTCTTCACAACTTGAATGATTATCTCTGAATTTTCTCTCCCTTACGAATCTGTGTACTCTCTATAACATTTGTTTTTAACATTCGTTGGGTCATTTTTTTTTTTCTACTCACCGAGTTTATTAAACTTTTTTTAAAAAAATAGTTTTGCTGTGGGGTGTGTGTGCACACCAGTAGGAGAGAGAGAGAGACAGAGACAGTGAGAGGGAAAGTGTGACTATGTGCCCAAAATCCTGAGAGGAGACTGGAGGAGAAGGGATTGAAGCATGGCTCTCCCTCATGGGGGGTTGATTTCTCAGTTTCCCTCTCATTGTCTCTGTCTCTCTCTCTTTGGTGAGTACATATACCCTATGGCAAAAACTAAAAAAAAAGTTGTCAGATGAATATAATTTTTGGACAAGGTGACTCAGTTTCTTTCCTTTCCTTTCTCTCTCTCTCTCTCTCTCTCTCTCTCTCTCTCTCTCTCTCTCTTTCATTTTTGCTATAGGGAGTGTGTGCTTGTCAGAGAGACAGAGAGCAAGATATCACACCCCAGTGGGGGATGGCCACACTGCAATCTCTTCTCCTCTGTTCTCCTTTCTGGGTCTTGGGTGCACATGCACCCGGCGTGAGTTTTAAGTTGCCGGGTCCGGGACTCAAACCATGGTTGACTATGTGTGAGTCAACCCTTCTCCTCCAATCTCCTTTCAGGATTTTGGGGACATAGTCACACTTTCCCTCTCACTGTCTCTGTCTCAGTGATGTAACCATTATGCTGTCTGCTGGTTCCAGCTCTCAGTTTCTTTAACCCTTTATCATATGAACGATCCTTGAGTTTACCATCTTCAGCAGAGGCAAATGTGTGTGGTTCTACCTGCTTTAGTCTTTTGTCCTGATTGCGCCCTTTCCCCCCGCTACATCCTGGTTGGATCATCTCACACGTCACTCAGCATATTTGTATGTCTTCTTGATTGTATGTATTTGTATGTCACATTGATCAAATTTATAACTTTGGAGAATAAGTCAATTGACTTCTCTTATTTCCTCCAAAATTTTCTGTTTCCCAGTCATTTTTTTAACAATCCATTTCAGGTTGTAAGTCAGATTAAATTGAATAACAAAACCTACACTTTTTTTCCCCTTGCTAATGCAGTTTGAGGTCCTTGTCTTGTTTAGCCAAATAGGAGAAATGTCCTTGGAATTTTCTTTGTAGCGGTTGAGACCGTCTTCAGTACAGAGGTGCTTGGAGGTTGTGGCGTTAGGAAGCTGCCGTCTCTCTGGGCATCCCTTGGGTCCTTATTTGATGCTCTTCCTTCTCAAATGTTCAGCTCCATTCTCCATGTTGAGCTGAGCGACATTTGTAGGGGGCTCCTGAGCCCCCTCTTCTGCATCAGGGTTTGCAGCATGTTGTTGAGAAAGCCTGTGTGCTTGCCTGCATACCTACCCAACCAGCAAGAGTTATGTCCTCAGCACTTAGCACAGGCACTGTGTTACAAAACAGGCGCTCACTGGCTGTGTGGTGAGTGTTTGCTTACAGAAACAATGGCATCTCAGGAAGATGCCATCATTTTGTTTCTAGGATTTTTTCTCAGTTTATTTGTGTATCTCAGCATAGTTGAACAGAAAACTCTAGCTGGTTGTATCTCTAGATAATGGTGCAAACCTGGCACATGGTTTTTACATGTCTTCGTATTTTTAAGGGGCTGGTCCACTCCCAATATTTCGAAAGTAAATGTTTTAGAAAACATACGCTTGGAAGGTGCCTTTTATTTTCTTTCAAAAAATAAAATACAGATTTGGTTAGAGCTGAAACCTTGGACAAGTCAGCTAACCTGTCGACCAGTTGCCTTCCCAGTGAGAGAAGGGAAGGCTGGGTGATCTCTGAGGCGCTTTCGAGACTCAACATCCTTTAATTCTATAATGGACAAAAGTTTTCAGTACAAGTGTTGCATTTCCTTGCCCTTCACCTCCTGCCTCCTGCAAAGGCACCCTGAATGTGTCTCCTTTTCTTTGGGCCTGATTGTCTCTCCTTGTTTATAGCTGCCACTAATTTGCTCATTTGCTTGCTTGAAAATAGCTAATTAAAACCCACTTCAGCTAACAAGCTGACTGGGACCACGCAAATGTCACTCTGTGCTGTCTGCTCTTCCCGTGCATGCTTCGCGTTATTAGTGTTGTTTTTGCACTCTCAGCTATAATGCATGCAGGCATTAGCGGCCTCTTCACAGGTGTGCACTGGTACAACCGCCATTGTCCCGGGAAAGTGCCACCGTTTTAGTACACGGCGGCCCTTCTGGTGCTATTACCCCTGTTGGCTAATGGCTTCGGACTGCATTGCTTGTCAGCACTAGATTTTTGAACAGCGTCATCTATCTTTTTGTTCTTCCTGCGACGGGCCATGTTAAGTATCTGTGTCTCTGCTATTAGTCCCGTCTGCTCCTCGTGTGTGTGTCATTTGTCGTAGGGTTCTTTATATTCTCTCCCAAATTCACATGTGTTGTCACCCATACACTTGAACGCGGCGACTTTTGATATAATTATGCTGTCATCGCTGTGCTTCCGCACATTTGCTGATTTGTTGTAGCTAAGGCAGACCTAATATTAGCAATTGTGCAGCTGTTCCTTTAGAACATACACGGCTATGTATATGTATGCTATTTGGTAATTACATTTCACAGCAAAAAAAAGATGGTGTTTTTGAGAGGGAGAGAATGGGAAGATGGGAAAATGGGCTTGCATAAAAACAAGCTCACCTGAGAGCGGGAGAAAGCACGAAGCCATGGGGAGAAAAATGCATTCTCGAGAAGACTGAAGGGGTGAGCGCCTGGGTAAACAAAGCGCAGTGCGTGCTCACACAGGCTCGTGCCGTTAGAAGAGTGCGTATAGTAGGTCTGCAGCTTGCAAGGGAGCTGTCGGCTCTGGGTGGAGATTTTCTGTCCCTGTGAATGTGCCCTCTGGTGTAGGAGCAAAGCAGAGTGCCACGAGGAAGCGATGATAGGCTTTGCATGTGACTGCAGCAAGGGAGATGGGTCCAGGCTGTGTGGGTACTTCCACGAAAACACATCCTGAAGTGTAAGGTTTCGATAATTTGGTTTAAGAATGTGCCCAAATGGGAGAATTGTTTGGATCTTTGTATTGTTTAGAGCAACACAATTTCCTGTTCTGTTTATATGTAGAGATGGAATTTGAAGAAGTATGAAAAAGATGTCTGCAGCATATGCTCTATGTGTGTGTGTGTGTGTGTGTGTGTGTGTGTGTGTGTGCGCGCATGCATGTACGTGTGTGTGTATGTGTGCACATGAGCTTATGTAGTTTCATTGAGTTGTAAGAGTTGAACACGGTACAGGCATCTAACATAACGCAGTGTCAGTTTGGGTCTAATGATAAATAGTCAACAAGACAGATTCTCCTAGGACACGAACCGCCTGGTATAGGTAGTTGAGTGTGCTGTAAAGCCACCTGGGTACTGTCTCATGTACTGAGTTAATGATCTATTTAATGAGGTCCTCATAATCTAAAAGAATTCATGAGAATTCTTAGGGTACATGGTCCATTTCTGGGAGTTAACTTACCTGTAGAATCTAGCTGTAGATGCTGTTCTGTTTTAATGGATCCAAACAGTTTTGTACAATGATTTACAACAAATTGAAACAAAACCAAGACTGGTGTTGACGACTCATCCTTGAGAATATATTCTAGGCAGGTGTGTTTCCCTGGAGGTGATATTCTACCTAGCACATCAGAGACTGGGTGTAGCACCCACCTGAGATACCTGTATTTCCATTCCAATTGGATGGAAAGAGATTTTCATCACTGACCACCCCCAACTCCAACCATCCTCTTCTGCTTCTTCCCTCCCTTCCTTCTTTCCCTCCTTCTTTCTTTCTCTCCCTCTCTTTTCCTACGCTCTCCTTTGCTTTGCTTTCCTTTCCTCTTCTACCCCCCCCACCCCCCCATAGTGCATGTTCACCAGACAGAGAGGGAGACAGTAAGAGGGACAGTGAGAAATCACCTGCCCCTGAAGTGGTGAGGGTCACAGTGGAATCCCTTCTTCTCCATTCTCCTCCTGGGATTTTGGGCCAGGGACTCAATCATGGCCGGCCATGTGGGAGTCTGTGTCTTAACCACCACACCACCTGCTGGCCCCTCTCTATGTGCAAATTTTAACAGTTATATCTACTTACTGTAACAGGGATTTCAGTTGTATCCCAATTCAAACATGTTATTGAGGAAAAACTATGGGGATTAGGAAAACAAATACTAATTAAACATTTGATATTAAGAAAACAATTTGAGCAACAATAAATAATCTGACCCAAGGAATTAAATAAATATCCACAAGTTTATTTAATGTAAATAAGTAATTGATTAAACAAATCTGTGGGGGAGAAAGAGCTTGGTTTCCTTACAGTTGAATTCTAATTATTAAGTATAAAAGGAATGATGAAAATAAATGTTACTATTAGGCAAATGCCACAATAATAAAAATAATTGTAGGAAAGTATTTTCCATGAATAGTGTGGGGAAAAAGTATATTTATGACAGTTACATGTAAATAAAAAAATGTAAAATAAAAAATGGAAAAATGTATGTTAAGAAGAATAATTGAATTCAAAGCATCTACCTATAGGATACTTATTAATTACAAGGGGAAAATAGGGAGCCAGCAAATGGCGTGGTGGTTAAAGTGCTGGACTCCCACATGGCCAACCACAGTTCGACTCCTGGATCTGGTGACTTGCTTTCTCATTTTCCCTTTCTCTCTCTGTCTCTGTCTCTCTCCAGTCAAATTTAAAAATTGATTGTAATAATAAAACAATAATTCTTTAAAAAAAAGAAAAGGGAAGATAAGTTTACAATGGAGAAGCTGGAAGACACAATTTTAATCAAGTGATTGAAGTTAACATCACCAAAAATAACATATAAGATTATGTAGATTCTGATGTAATACATTGAAAAAGACACAGCAATACAACTGTGATCTTGCCAAAAACATGTCTCGACACAATCACAGGGAAACACCAGGTAGATCTAATTGAGAGACTGACAGTGAAATATTTGATCAGTTTTCATGTCGTGATCATTCAAACCATTTGCAGATAGTCTTCAAAAGACAGAAGGCCTGTCACAGGCTGGGAAAGAAGACATGACAGTGAAAAGCCACATGAGGTTCTGGTTTAGCCTTTGGGCCAGAAGGAGATCCTTAGCTGGGTGAACTGGAGAATTTGCGTGATGTCTATAGATTATTTAATAATAATTGCATCAATAGTAAGTCTCTGGTTTCAATGACTGAGCTACCTTATGTGAGGTGTCACTATTGCAGAAATATGAAGGGAAGGGAAGCAGCAACTCGATGTACTACTTTTGCAACTTTAGAAGAAGTAAAAAAAGGGCAAGCAGGTGGTATAGTGGTTAAGGTATTGGTCTTCCATATTGCCAACAGCAGTTCAAGTCCCAGACCTGGTGGCTTCAAATCATGCTGTGCACATGTGTGTGTGTGCCCCAAATCCTAGGAGAATGGAGGTGAAGGGATTGTGGCATGGCCATCCCCTCTGTTGGGGAGAGGGGTGATTTCTTGCTGTCTCTCTCTTTCTGTTGGGTGAATATGCCCTATAGCAAAAATCTCTCAAGAAAAAAATCTGATACTATTTCAGAATTAGAAGTTAAATAACTTGGAAAGCCATTCTTATCTCTACTTTTGAAAGGTTTAGAAATAATGACCAATAGCAGCAAGTCCATCTAATGTCATGACCCTGGCCTTTCAATACCATTTGCTATTGAAAGAAAGCAAGGAAATGGCAGAGTGAAGAAATAGGGAATCAAGGTGGGATAAAAGAGAAGTAAAATATATAAGAAACACGAAATGGAAAATGGTTTGTTGAAGATAACATGTATGGTAGTATCTTTGATTGAGCCAGTGTACAGTGTATTCCGAATGGGAAAACTAATTTCATATGCTGCAAAAATACACAGTGAAAGAATGTAAAATAAATAAAATTAAACAAACAAAAAAAAAGCGCAAGGATTCTTGGTGAAATAGTCGATTCCAGGCCTGGGTCAGAAAATGTGTAAGATGAGCCTAGATTTCTTTCCAGAAAGAAGGCAAAACATACTGTTCAGAAAGAATCAGGGATGAAGTTTCACAGGTTTCTCACTGTCCGAGGATGGGACAAATTTGAACTTTAGTAAAATAGTAACTGCAGAGTTGAAACACAAATTATGTACATTTAAATACATAAGTTCAAAATGACACTGGAGGGAGGAACCAGCAGTTAGTGTAATGGCTATGTTGCTGAACTGCCATGTAGCCGACCATCGTTTGAGTCCTGGACCCGGTGGCTTAAACTCATTCTGGGTGCGTGTGCTTGTGTGCCCAAGATGCCGAGAGGAGAAAGGAGAAGGGATTGTGGTGTGGCCATGCCCCCGGGAGATGATTTCTCACTTTCTGTCTCTCTCTCTCTCTTTCTGGTGAGCACACGTGCCCTATGGCAAAAACCTCTCCAAAGAAAATATTTTAAAAATATCAATTGAATTATTATTATTTTTTAAAGAGAGAACAGGTGATCGCACAGGCCGTATGCCAATAACTCCCATGTTCTTCTTCCCTAAATTCTGACCTAACACAGCCAGAAGTTGGAGGGTAGCCTGTTTGCTCTGCACATTCAACAGAGTCACAAATTTGTTTACAAATGCTTTTGCAATCAGGGAAAGCAGGATGTGTTTTTGTAGCACTTTCCCCCGCACACCACAGTTTTTTAAACAGCTATTTTTGGTTTGTTTCTACTGGACTCATCAAAATGTTTATGAATATATTTGAAAATATATTTGATAAATTTTTTTCTTAGTTTTTTTTATTAAAAATTCAAAACCTGGTTTCTTACTCCCTTTTGTATTAGAAGTGAAAGAAGAGACTTCAGATACAAAGGCTCTGGCTTTGGGTTTCTTAAGAAGACAAGAGAAGTATTATAAGTCTCACCAATTCAATTTTGTTAGTCCCAAGGTAAAGCGCCATTTTTTTTTTCTAACATCAGAAAACATACATGCTCAGGAAAAAACGATTGACAGACGCAAGAATACATGTAAACAAAGCCAGTAGATTATGGGATAGTGCACTACAGCGGAGTGGAAAAGGGGCTTTTCCAATCTTACCTATCTCCAAAGAAAAATGAACTATTAGCGGTAGGACCCAAATCAAATATGGGAACATAGTGTTCTCTGGTAAAATGAGGAGCATCGTGTTAGCTTTGTTTTGATCATCACAATGTAGGTATGCTTTGAATAAACCATGTTGTACCTCTCAAGGATGTTCAACAGTTTTTTTTTGTAAAGATTTTTTTTCCATAGAGCACGTGTGCTCATTGAAAAGAGACAGTGACAGAGATAGAGGGAAAGTGAGAGATGATCCCTTGGGGTGGGGCGGGGGATGGCTATGCCGCCATCCCTTTTCCTTCTGGGATCTTGAGCACGCATGCACGTAGTATAATTTTCAAACTAGTGGGTCCAGTACTCCAACCACAGTCGACCATGTGGGAGCCCAGAGCCTTAACCACCATGCCACCTGTTGGCCCTGATGTTCAACAATTAAATCTAAATAAATTATAAAATAAAATGTTATAAGAAAGAGCACATTTTATATATGTCAGGTAAATGTTCAACTGAATTGCCAGATCTGACTGCTAATTTATGTGGACATGAATTTTTTATAGACTATAATTTAGAGCAGTTTTAGGTTCATAGCAAAAATGAGCAGACTGTACAGAGATTTCCCTCAAACCCCTTGCCTCTACACATGCCTAGCCACCCGTCATTATCAACATACCCGCCAAACATGTATGTACAAAAGTCCAGAGTTCACAGCAGGATCTACTCTTGGTGTTGTGTGTTCGAGGGTTTTGACAAACATATGACATATATCCACCATTGTACTATTGTCCACAGTGTTTTCACTTCCTTAAAATCATCTGTGCTTGGGACCAGCAGGTGATAGAGTGATAATGCACTGGATTCACACATGGCCAACTGTGGTTTGAGTCCTGGACCTGGCAGTTTGAAAATCATGCCAGTGTGTGTGCATATGTGCCAAAGTCCCAGAAGGAGAATGGAATAGAAGGGACTGCAGCGTGGCTTTCCCTGTGGGTGGAGGGTGGTGGTGGTGATTTCTCACTGTCCTTTCCTCCTCCCCCCTCCCTCTCTCTTCGATGAGTAACACGCACCTTGTGGCAAACAAACAAACAAAAAACTTCAAAAAACCAAACAACATAAAATTTCTGTGCTTCACTTATTCTTAATCTTCCCCCCGCCCTCCTGGGCAGCTGTCGATCTTGTTACCATCTCCATAGTTTTGTCTTTCCCAGAATGCCACATAATTATAAGCAGAGAGCTCTTGCAGACTGGCTCCTTTCCCTGAGTAACAGACGTTTGCAGTTTCTCCATGTCCTTTCACAGGCTTGGAGCTCATTTCTTTTGGGCACTGAATAATAAACAGTCCATTCTTTGTGTGTCCCACCTATCTTTAACATACTGTGTCGTCTTCGAGGTGTTTGCAAAGGCCTTTAGCCTGCGTTTTAGTCAAGGTGCGTGCTTTCTTCTTATTAAGAGTTCTTTGTATAGTTTGGATAATGGTCTTTTATCAGATCTGTCTTGCAAATGTTATCTCCCAATCTTCTTCCTTCTCCTGCTCGTCTGTCACAGAGCAGAATTTTTTATTTTAATATGTTCTAGCTTATCAATTCTTTATTTCATGGATCATGTCTTCAGTGGTGTGTCTAAAATATCACTGTTCACAAGATCATCTAGGTTTTCTTCTAGGACGTTTATGCTTTTCTGTTTAACATTTAAGTCTTTGATACCTATGATATATTTTTAGTTAATGTTGTGAAAAGTGTAAAGTGTGTGTGTATGTGTACACACAGATAATACATATAGATATATATATCTACAGATACATAGATATATCTACAGATAATACATATAGATACATATCTATATATAGCTACAGATAATACATATAGATATATATCTATATATAGCTATAGATAATACATATATATACCTATATATCTAAAATTATATATGTAGATATTATATCTATATATAAGGTCCAGATAGTTAGATTCATCTATATAGATATAATCTATATATAGAGATCTGTATAACTTTTTTTTTTACATATGGCTTTGTAGTTCTTCCAGTACCATTTGTGGAAAAACTTATCTTTTTCTATTATATTGCATTTGCTCCTTTTGCCAAACATCATTTAAATGTGTTTATGTGGGTCTGTTTCTATGTTACCATGCTATCTTGATTTCTGTTCCTTTGTAGTAAGTCCTGAAGTTAGATAGGGACAATCTCCCAACTTGGTTCTTTTCCCTCACTAGTGAGTTACCTTTCTTGAGCCTTTTACCTCTTCTTATAAACGTTAGAATCAGTTTGTTGGTATCCACCAATTAATTTGCTGGGAGTGAATTGAGTCTTATCATTGAAGCTGGGAAGAACTGACATCTTGATATTATTCAGTCTTTCCATGAACACAAAATCTGTCTCCATTTATTTAGTTTTCTGATTTTGCTTATCAGTATTTTTATAGTTCTTTTAATATATCTAGTATGTGTTTTATCAGATTTATACCTAAGTATTTTACTTTTATTGGTACTAATGTGCATCATATGGTGTTTTTAATTTCAAATGGCCTTTTTTATTGCTGCTATATAGGAAAGCAATTCAATATTTTGCATTAGTCTTAGAATTTCCAGCTTTGCTATAATCATTTGTTATATACTTATAGTCCCAGGAACTTTATTTTTCTTGGCCATTTTTTCCCCTTACATGAGTTACATTATTTGAGTTCCCCTCTATTCCTAGTTTGCTTAGAGGTTGTTATTATGAATCAGTATTTTGTCAAATTCTATTTTCTGCATTATTTGTATGATTGTTTTTTTTTCTTTTTATCAATATGATTATATTAACTGACTTTTGAATGTTGAATTAGCCTTACATGCCTGGAATAAATTAAATCTCTGGTCATGTTGTATAATGCTCTTTATACATAGCTGGACTTTATTTCCTAATGTGTGTGTGTGTGTGTGTGTGTGTTTGTGTGTGTGTATATATATATATATATATATATATATATATGTGTATATATATATATATATATATATATATATATATATATATATATGTATTTTTTTGAGAGGTTTTTGCTATAGGGCATGTGTGCTCACCAGAAAGAGAGAGACAGAAAGCGAAAAATCACCACCACCACCCCCCAAAGAGGGATGGCCATGATGCAATCCCTTCTCCTCCATTCTCCTCTCGGAATCTTGGGCACACATGCCCAGAGTGAGTTTAAGCCACTGGATCTGGGATTCCAACCATGATTGACTACATCGGAGCCCAGCGATATAGCCATTATGCCAATTGCTGGCCCACCCCCAATTTATTTCTAATATAAGTTTATTAAAATCATTTGTGCACTGTTGACTTTCTTCCCAATTTCTTCTCAGTTCTCCACTTATACTTTTCCTTGTAATTTATTGTCATTTATGGAACCAAAAGTGAAAGGGAAAAAGCCAGCATTTTTTCCTCTATTTTGAGCTGGAAACTGCTGGAACTACTAGTTATGATGTTAATGTCATTTATGATATGTAATCAGTCTTTGATGAAAACCTGATTAAGCCCACATAGCTGAGCTATGCCACAGTTTAGAAATTTTAAAATATTCTTTTCCCTCACATAGCTCCTGGGTGAATGTGGGTGATGATAATGTGTGGGTAAATGGTTATTGACACTGTAACTTAGTCGATTTTTGAGGTGAAGAAGAGTTAAAGGAGGACATTTCTACACATGCGTTGTCCTCTGTGAGATTAACCTTCAAACACTATCACTTCATGAAGGTAGTTCTCTCATTTGACTATTCATGTATGTCATCTGGGTAGTTTCTGAATTACCATCTCCTGAGGTGAGCCAGCCTCAGTGGTGCTGGTGGGCACCTACTGCACTGCAGTGTCGGAAACCACATCGCCAACTGCCAGTTCAGATCCTGAGTCTGCCTGCAAACAAGCCTGGCTGTGTGTCGCCCACAATCCTGAAGAGCTAGAGGGCTACAGGAAGGGGATTGTGGCATGATTAGACCTTGTCGGGGTCATGATGAAATCAATGTAAATTTGTTGGTTTTGAGGCACAGATGCTTTCACATTTAGAGTCACTGTAGGCAGCTAAATATGCAGATATTAGATAATTAATCAGGGTAAAGGCACTGATGAGGGAGACATCAGAAGTGGGTAGGATGAGAGGAACTGAGAGTGTGGTGGCAGAACTTGGCTGGCTGCCAACATTTAAGGTCTGGCTAGGGAAACATCAGTCTACACAGAAACCAGGGTAGGGGACTGGCCAGAACGGGAGGAGGAAAACTTGAAGGCCGTGTATTATAGAAGCTATGGAAGTAGGAATCTCAAAAAATCAGAAATAGCCAAATGTGAAATTTAGCAAGGAATCCTGCAAGAGTAAAATTGAAAACAGCAACAAACTTATTAAATTCTGGTCACCTAGGAAAGAGCGATTTAAGTAGAGTGCTGAGGTTTAAATTAGAATATAACAGATTGAAATAAGAACAACACAGAAAATAAGGACCATGAATGTAGACCACTCTGCAGATCTGCTAAGAAAGGAGGTAGAAATTAAGATGGCAATTCAGACTTAATGTTTTTCATTTGTTTCTACAGATATGTGAGATTAGGGCAAGTTTATGTACTGAATGGAAAAAGTGACGATGAAAGGGGATGTAAAGAAGTGATCATTAGGATGGCTCTAATGGTGCAGTGGTTAAGTGCTGAGCTTTGGGAGCTGAATCTCACATGGCTGACTATGGTTTGAATCCTACCCCAGGGAGCTTGAAAAACATGTTGGACATGTGTGTGAATGTCTTAAATCCTGGTGGTGTGGTTAATTGGAAGGATTGCAGTGTGATCACACCCCATAAGGGATTCTCTCTCTGTTTCCCCATCCTCTCTCTTGCTTTCTGGTCAATGCATGTACCATCTGGCAATAAAAGCGTGGTGGTTAAAAAGAAGATAATGGTTGAAGGAGGAATACCCTAGCCAATGGGATAGAACGTCAAGGAATCTTAAGTCTAGGAGGAGGGATTGGACTCAGGAAGAGGAAACATTTCTCCCATAAATTTTCAACTGTTGGAACCAGTGTTAGCCACACCATAAACAGAACATTAGAAAATGTTGAATCAAATGGTAATGCAGCAGAAATATAACTGGACCCCCAGAAGAAGATGCTGGGTTTGAGCCTCCCTGTGCACTCTGGGTGTGTGTGCACGTGTCAATTACTTGGGCTGGCTGCGGGATGGATCTTGGTTTGTTGACCCTGTCGGGGATATCTCGCTGTCTCTTTCTCACTCTCTCGTGAAATAAATAAAGATAAACTAAAAAGAGAAAGTTGTGTAAACTACTGTATTTTCAAACTTTATTGAACTCTATAATAACCTGTGTTGCTTTTTTTTTTTTTAAATGTATGGACACAGACAAAACATTTCTTTAGTAGAAATCATGTTATTTTGGGAGGTGAAATTAGTAGATAAATGCATAACCTTTTTCTGTTGATAACAGTGCAGTAATTAAATTGAAAACAACACAGATGACTGTTTGAATGACCTGGAATTGCTCTTATTTTGTATAGCCAGGAAGTACATGGTGGAGGATAAGATTGATTACGATAGTTCACTGCGTGTAAGAGCTGCTAGTCTTTCCCTTTCCTTTCTTTCTTTCCCCTCCCTCTCTCCCTCCTCCCTCTCTCCCTCCTCCCTCCTCCCTCCTCCCCCCCCCCCCCCCCCCCCCCCCCCCCCCACCCTCTCACCGAGAGTGGAGTGTTTAACTTTTCAAGTCGATTGTGGAGTTTTCTTTCCCTCTCAGTTTTTGCTCTATGTATTTAGAAATCCTGTTATTTGGTGCACAGAGGTTTTGGACTTAGGTTTTCTTGACTTGTCATCTTTGTCCTTATAATGTCTCTCTCATTGGTGCTATTGTTTGTTCTAAAGTATATTTGCCCTGATTTTTATATAGTCACTTTAGCTTTTCTTTGACAAATATTCATATAGTACATTATTTACATCCCTTTTCTCTTGATCTCTGTTACATTTTAAGTGGATTTCTTACAGGCAACATATATTTGGATCTTGAATTTTTAATTTATTGAAGCTGAAAATTTAGCTTTTACTTGAGATGCATGACCATTTCCACTTCATGTAATTTTTAATATGGTTGGATTTAAATTTGCCATTGTGCTTTTGCCTTCTGTTGATCTCACATTTTATTATGTTTTCATTTTCATCTTTTGGGTTAAGTATTTTACAGTTGTATTTGTCTCTACTATCAGCATATTAGTTATATTTGTTTTGGGGGTGTTTTTCCCCTATTACTTACAATATACATGTTTAACTTACTTCAGTCTGTCTTGAAATATTACACTATTTCAAAGTGTAAGACCTTTACAATTGCATATTTCTGATTCCTTCCTTTGATTCTCTGTATTATTTTGTCATACATCTTACTTTTACATATAACTCCATAATATATTGTTACTATTTTTCTTTTTGATGGCAAAATACTTTGAAAAACATTAAAAGTAAGAAAAATAGTTTTATATTTACCCCCATTTTCACTGTTAATGACTCTTTTTAGTGTTTGTGAAGGTCCAAATTTCAACCTGGTATCAAATTCCTTCTGCCTTAGCAGCTTTTTTAATGTATCATTGAGCTTACTGTCTGGAAATGAATCTCTGAGTTTTTAGTTATCTCAAAAGACTTTATTTTGCCTTCATATTTAAAGAATTTAAGAATACTTACAGTAGCTATAGATTTCTATATCTGTGTGTGTGTGCATGTGTGTGAGCATGTGAACAAATATGAGCATTTAATGTTTTCAGAGACTCTGACATAATTAAATTTTTTTCCTTGCATTAGTTTTGGAAAAGTATTGACTATTATCACTTCAAGTATTTACTTTGCCTACTCACTCTCTTAGTCTTCTGGGACTCCAATTATACATATATTAACTCTTGTATACCCTATTTAATTTCTTTCACACCTTTATGTTTTAGTTTTAATTACTTTTATTCATCTCTTTCCAAATTCACTCAGTTTTTCATTAGTTACATACAATCCATTGATTAGTTTGTCATTAGGATGTTTCCTCTTCATTATAATGGTTTTTTATACCTAGCACTTCCATTTTACTCTTAAATTCCTTGTTTAATGCACTTTTTCCACTATATCCCTTAATATATTAATCATAGTTATTTTAAAATCCCTGTCTAATAGTTACAATACTGTGAAAATAAATAATCTATTGCCTGGAACTCAATATTAAAATAAAACCTTCCATTGTTAGTTGGATTTGTACATGGGTCTCTACTTCAGAACACAAGTAAATTGAGCTGGGATATATGGCCTATCCTAGACTAGACCTAAGGGCCTCATCTTTTATTCTTCCTAAAAGCTGTATGATACCATTAGTTAAAAACAATGAGAGGAGAGTAGCTCAGCTATGGTTTTGGCCAACACAGATGAAAGATGAAGGCAGAGAATCACAATGTGGTGCATGAATTTTTAACTACATCAACCAACCTTCATAGAAAGTGAGGGCAGTTAGAAACAGATATGGCTTATTAACTGTTGATGTTGACATGTATAGTATTCTCAACTGGATTTGTCTAAGAAGTATTTCATGATGGGCAAAGTATTTGTACAAGCAAAATGAGAAATAGCGATTGACTGTTAAGAAATAATTAGAATAATAATAATAATGATTGGGGAAAACATAGAAAATATATTGAATGTTGAAGCGGGGAGATTGATGTCTCTGTACTGACTGACATGCATGGCATTCCCTTTTGAAAAAGCAATGTAATACACTGTAAAGTTATATGTAATTCAATGTAATATAAAGAAGAATATGACGATAATAAAAAATTTTTTAAAAAAAGAGAGGGCAAATCAAAATCCTGATATATTTAGAGGGGGAAATAAAGCTGTTTTAAAAGAGATAGCCTAGAAAATTTCAATTGCTTATATGCCTACATATAATATACAAGTAAATAATTTGGGTATGTAATTTTAAAATTCATATTATGAGTTAAGTTCTGGATAAGGCTTACTCCATTTAGACTGGGGCTAATGGCTTTTAAATTTTATATTATAAAGAGGTTCTACCACTAAAAAACAAAAACCAAAACTAAACTCAAACCTGTGAGTGAGAAACCACTTCTTTAGAATATATTCGTATAAAATAGCAATTTCAAAAGTGAAACAAAAAAATCATAAGGAATGAGAAGCATTGAAAGATATTTGCATAGGTAAGCAATAATATTATAAAGTTTTCTTAGAGACCATTTCTTTCAAATAATGGAGCATATTCAGGATTTGTCCTTATAGTGTGAATGAAAACATCTACTATAAGATTGTTTTTGCCAGATTCCTAAATCTTTTATACTTAGAAAGTTTAATCTCTATACATTTTCAAATTAGCTACCAAGAAAGTTTCTGATAAAAAGCAATGTTTGGGGCAGTTTAGTAAAAAATCATGTGCCATTATGGGTATAATGTATCTCTGGGGAAGTAAGGAGAGCTCTGAGGCAGAGGAGAGTAGCCAAGAGCTTAAGTGAAATCTTCAGAACAAATCATTCTGAATGTAAATTACCCATGTGAAAGGAAGATTGGCTGTTTTTTTTTAACTCAGCTCTGAGTCTCTCCTATTACATGCCACATGACATGTATGTACATTGTGATTTAATTTTATCTTAAAGGAAAATATACACATAAAACTAGCCATTAAGAATAAAACAGTGAAGTCATTTGCAGATTTTCCTACGGCATAATAAATTAAGCATGGAGAACACTAGGAATGCAATTTGCAGTCATTTATAATGCAGTGTTTTATGTTAATAATTCAAAATCACATGCTATTTGGAGACACTTCTAATTAATGTATTTATGAAATTGTCAACTGTGACTGTTTTGGTTCCATTTAGCTAAACATTCCAACAGAATTTGCTTGTTGTTATTTAGTGTTTGCTTGATGGCACCAGCAACATCGAATGTAGAATAATGGAAGTTGGTTGTGCATTTTACCCCCAACATGGTTAAATCTCTTTCCTGATCACAATTTCAGACAACTTAAGCCAATGCATGCCTTCTCCTACAATATCAAACCCAAAGGCTGAGACAGTTTGTTTAAAAGTTTTAAATGAAAGGAAGACAAGTGCCTGGATCAATAATTAATTGATGAGGAAAGTTCATACCTTGATAAAGAGTCTTTTAAATATTAAATGCATTTCATGTCTCCAATGCAGACAGTGACATTTCTTTAGAGTTGATTATCTTGCCTGTGAGGAGCCATTTCTTTATGTTCTCATCTTTATTTGAATGCTTTTGAACATGAAGAGAAGACTGAATAGTCAGCAGTTGGCTTGTTGAGGTTTTATGATCATTGAAATTTGTCCAAGAAAATTTAATCCCCCTGAGGATAGTTTATGAAACTAAAGTACAAAACAGTCTCAAGACCAAGAGTAGTTAAAGTAGGGATTCAAAACTGATGGTAACAATACCCTGTTAGATTAATAATAAGGAGAATGTTACTGCCCCCGCCCCCCCGTGTTCTACCTCCTGGTGAGTCAAATATTAATGTCTTGGTCTTAGAGATTCTATGAGATTTTATTGGGTCATTGGGAAAGCCATGATGCATTTTTACATAGAAAAATGTAAAATTTTCCCAGTGACCTACTATATGGGCTGAATAGAGGTTGACATACTTTCATTTTCACTATGAGATGAAGCGTTTTGTGTCTTTCTCATGGATTACTGATATGACCTGAATCAGGATGATTTGTACGCTTTGTGAGTGACATTGACATTTATTATATTGTTACTCATTTAGCAACAGTGGAGGTGGCATCTGGAGAGCAACAAATTTAATCTCTATATCCTAAAACCATCATGTATAGAAAGGAGATAGAGAAAAGCTTGTAAAATGATCCAGTAAGTTTAGGAACACTATCAGTTAACCATTGTGGTAATCCATACTTGGAAATCTATCAGAGTCACCATTTTCATACCTAACACCTACTTACTAATTATACAATGAAAATGGAACACTGAGTAATATGACTTTTGGGAAAAGATATACAATGGTTGCGGAAATATTCAAAGTATTAGATAATCTTTAAAAAGATGTTCTTGTTTTGAAGAGAAATACATCATCACAAACGTATATGGGCAGAATTATTGACCACAGAATATCTTTTTTTAATTGTGGATTTAAGGGGGCCAGCAGGTGGTATGGTGGCTTAGGCACTGGATGCCCACAAGACTGACTGTGGTCTGAGTCTTGGACCTGGTGACTAATCATACTAGGGGCGTGTGCATGCATGTTGAAAATCCCAGGAGAGTGGAAGAGAAGAGATTGTGGCATGACTATCCCCTGAGAGGTGATTCCTCACTTTTCCTCTTACTGTGTCTCTCTGACAAGCGCACGCACCCTATGACAAAAACCTTTAAAAATTTAAGAATTTAAGAATTTCTTTCTATTGTTAAGGAAGGAATGAAATTGTAAAGCATATATCAAAATGTAGCAGAAATAATAATTTTATGTCTTCAAAATTTAACAACAAACTGATTTAGAAAAGTATCAAGGGGTAGGATCAAGACAGCTGACTAGAAATATCCACTCTAGCATCTCTCTGGGAAGAATGGGTAAATGCCTGAACTATCAAATGAAGAGTGACTGATGAAGAGGAAGAAAAAGCCATCAGGAAGAAATTCTGTATTCCAAAAGGAAAGAGGGAGTTATTTCTCTGAAGCTGGTGAGACTAGGAGAACTATCTCCTACCTTTTCTCCAAAGGAGAAAATAAAGGAACTCTCTCTGAAATGTTGAATCCCAGACTTCAACCATGAAGTCCAGCACACTCTACCTACAGAAGAATAATGAAACCAGCACAGAGCTGACACATCATAGGGAAGTGCACAAGTATATAACTTCAGAATAAATAAAAAAAGAATCCTATCTCACGACACCCTCACTCCAAGCTGCAATACACTGTACTGTCCTGTGAACTGATCAGCGGGTGGAGCTCCACTTACTAGCAAGACTCAATAACAACCGAGTAGAAGCAGAAGATGTGGAACAGAGCACTCCTATCTCAATAGAGACTGAGGAATTGGGTCACTACCCTCTGCCTGAAAGACAGGGCAGGCCGGCACTCTATCTTCTTTCAGGCACAAGTCCAGGTGGCTACCTGCACCAGCTGACACCACCCACATCACACTCTTCCGGACCTCTTTGAACTGAAAAAGTGAGTACCAGATGCCTAAAAATCAACATGGACACAAGAAATATGAAGAAAATAAACAGACAAGGAAATGCCTCTCCCCTAAATGAACACAGTAACTTTTCAGCAACAGTGCATAAAACACAGGCAATCACAGAAATATTGGAAAGGGAATTCAGAATATTCATGATAAGAAAACACAAGGAGATGCAAGAGAAAACAGACAACCGACTTCGGAAGATACAAAATTATTCCACACATAAAAGAAACTATAAAAAGGTATATCCCCTAAAAAATCAAACAGAACTTCTGGAGATGAAGAATACAGAACAGGAAATCAAAATCTCTCTTAAAAAGTATTAGCAGATGATTAGACCATACAGAATAATGAGTCTCTGACCTTGAAAACAACCACTGATTTTGTTCAAGCTGCCAGAAAGAATGAAGCATAACTATTAAAAGTGAGGACAATAGGAAGGAAAAAGAAAAAAAAATGAGGACAACATAATTTAGACATCATCAAGCAGCCAAATTTTCACATAATGGGTATTCCAGAAGGCAAATAGATAGTAAAGACAGAAAATCTCTTTCATAAAATGCTATCTGAAAACTTTTCAAATCTAGAGAGACATAGATCCAGATCCAGGAAATACAAAGAACACCAAGTAGATTTAACTTAAGAAGATCCTAAGGCATATCATAGCCAAATTGGCAAAAGTCAAAGACAGAGACAATATTCTAAAAATGGCAAGAGAGAGATGTCATATGCCTTACAAAGCATACCCTATCAGACTAATCTCAGACTTCTCAGCAGAAACAATGCAGGCAAGGAAGGAAAGGGGAAACATAAATTCTCAAAGAAAAGAATAAAACAGCCAAGAAGACTATATCTGGCAAGATTAATCTTAAAACAAGAAAGAGAAATAAAAAGGAAGCAATGGTAATCAGACAAGTGGTCCACTACAAGGGGAAGCCACGCACAAAAGGGCCTTAGAAGAAAGATCTGGATAACCAGTCAAATCTATCATTAGATTACAGAGCACTAGCACATTGAAATGGGGCCACAGGGAAGGGGACCAAGCCTTGGTTCAAAATAGGAACCACAAGGGCACAAACCAAAATGGCAGCCAGCATGCTATCGGTGTTGTCAGGTGCTCTGGCCTTAATTCATTTGGCTTGTACCAGGATTAGCTGGCTGGCTGTTCTGCTTTATGAAGAAGAGGGAAGAATAGCAAGGAATCTTAGGCAAGGCTGGAAGTAAGCAGTCACCACTTTCCCAAGTGTGGGATCCAATGAGAAAATCACTGGCACAATTTCTGTTGGATAAAGAGATGTTCAAAGCTACCATTTCAAAGCAAAGAAAATCTCAGTAGGGAAAGAATTTGTTACCAGTTCAGAACTCCTCAGAAAAAAGGAATTCACCCATGTGACAGATTGTCCAGTGTGGTTCCTCAAAATGTTCTCAGTCTTACCCTAAATCAATGTTGTAGAATTTTTAGGAGTAGACTTCCAATCTCCACTTCCAAGAAGCTCTCAGATGATTCTTGCGGATACTAATGCCATAAAAGCATTGTTTTAGATGATTCAAGAAATAATTGTCAGCCATGCCATGTAATAATAATTAAAAAAATAAATTATGATTGTATTTACTCTGAAAACCAAAGAAGGTGTTATAAATCAGGCCACCTGCAGTGGTGCAGGCATTAGGATGACACTGTGCAATGCTGGAGCTGCATCGGAGACCCAGACAAAGACCGTGGGTTGATCTGCACATCCACACCAGGCACACCCACATGCATTCATGGCCCTGGCAGCTGGGAATATCTTCAGATATTTCAGTTGCTGCCATGGAGTTGCAAAGATTCAGAACTTAGTAAATTTAATCCATTAATATCCAGGATTATTAGCAACATGTGTGAATTTATGCCTGCCCTTTTCTTAGTAATTTTTTTAGTTTTGTGTTTTCTTATTTCTTTTTGAGTCCTTTTTGTCGCTGGATTCCTATTGTAGTGGCTCACTTGTTAGGTTACCTGTGCTTCCTTCTGGAACCTCTTTCTCTGTCTTGTTGACTGGTCATTTTCCTCTCAATCCTCAAAGTGCAATATCTCCCCATTATCTGTTGCCAACCATTCAGGTACCTTGTCCATTGCTGACTGGATCTGACTCCATCACTGACAACTGGACGAAGGGCCCCAAGACTATTTGCTTAGCTGGTTAGAACTTGTTCCAGATTCTGACTCCCCTCTGTTTTCAGTTTTGAGTTGCTAAGTCTGCCTGCTTACGTCAAACTGCTATTTCCCCAAACCATATGTTTAGTGACAGAAGCCTGACCCTAAATCATATGTATTGTATGATTCTATTGTTATGAAATTCTAAATTAAGCAAAACTAATTTATGGTAATAGAAGTTAAAATAATAGTTACCTTGGAGGAAAGTGAGTAGTATCAGGGAAGTTTGTGCTGGCTGACTTAGTAAAGATATCATGAATCATGGTTATATATTCTTTTCAAAACACAATTTCATATATCATTACAGGCAGTGCTTATGATTAAGGGATTAAGATAAGGTGGGCTGAGGCCAGCAGATGGCATAATGGTTACGTCACTGGACTCCCATGTAGTCGACCGTGGTTTGAGTCCCAGACCCGGCAACTTGAAATTCATGCTGGGTGCATATGTGTGCATGCCCAAAATCCTGAGAGGAGGGTGGAGGAGAAAGGATTGCAGTGTGGCCATCCTCCTGGGGATGGGAGATTTCTCACTTTCTGTCACCGTATCTCTCTTGTGAACACATGTGCCCAATAGCAAAAATCTCTCTAAAAAAAAAAAAGGTGGACTAGTCATATAAATACAAAGAAACTTCTGGTTCAAGAATGGGTGATTTAATAAATTTAGGATAGATTTCACCCAATTGTGAAAAGTTGAGAATTAAGTATTCTGGCTAAGAAACAGAATCAAAACAAGGGAGCAATTTTATACTGGGGACTGCTTTCATTTCTGTGATAAACTTGACTGAGTTTGAAAGGCTTGGGTTTGATACTCGAAGACCCCATGGATTCTTTCTATAAAGTGAGGTACGCAGTGCATTCATAGGGACATACGAATCTCGGGGTGCAGATCTATAAAGTTTGCATATGCATGAGCCTTGTAACCCTCACCTAGATCAATGTATAGGGCATCCCACGCCACCAGAATCTTCCCTGTCCTTCCCCTGTTCAGGACTCCCCTTCCCTGGACTCTCTGACCATCCATCTTCCTCAATTAGCACTCCCTGGTTTTCAAGTTCACATAAATGCAGCTGTATAGCACGGGGGTTTTCTGTGTCTGGCTTTATTTTTAGAGTCATGTCCTGACAACAAACTTTGCTTGTTATCACTGGGTACGGAGTTCTCTGGTTCAAGTTCTCCAGAGATTCTACTTCTGCTGTGGGGTGGGGTAGATTGTTTTCTGCTGTGTTTAGTGGGGATGAGGCCCCGAAGTCCAGCTCCTCTTCAGACCGTCACCAGTTCTGTTTATTTGCCATGGCAACGGATACCTCCCGTTTCTTAGTCTCTCTGGAGCACTGCTGTTTGGACTGGTCTGCTTATTACTAATGAATAACCTATTTCTGCTAAACCATAGTTCCTGGAAAACTTGCCCACAACTTTATATGAAACACAGTAAAGAAGCATTTGGGGTGTTAGTTCTGGTTTTGTAAGTAGCCAAGTGATCTAGGGCAAGCTACATGGCTAGACATATACTCATATGTACTTTGGCTCTCATCTTTATATCACAGGATGCTATTAGGTAAAAGAAAACCATGGCTTTTCCTAGGTCACGTCGCTACTAAATGGCAGAGAGCTCAAGTTTGTCTGATTGTACATTTTGTTGTGGTAGAATTCTGAATGTCTTCAATTTCCTATCGTAGCTTTAATATTGAGTGCAGTAAGTACTATATATACTATTTTGAAAAGTATATAGGTGGGATGAGGAAGTTAGACTGGTAAATTTTTAAGAACTTTGCTAAGGGCTAGCAGATAGTGTGATTAAGGTGCTGGATATTCCCATGTGACTGACTGCAGTACGAGTCCTGGACCTGGTGGCTTGCTTTCTCGCTTTCTCTCTCTCTTTCTCTCGCTTTGTCCCTCTCTGGTCATATTGAAATAAATAAATAAATAAATAAATAAATAAATAAAGTTAAATAAAATAATTGTTAAAAATTTTGGCCATGTGAGAGTCCAGTGCCCCTAAGCACCATGCCACCTGCCAGCCTCCCCCCAATTTTTTCTATCAGTGCTTCGTTTTATAAAATCTACATAACATTCTTTCCTTCAGTGGTAGTCATTATCTGGTTAATTTTTTAAGCCTTTAGATTTCATACCTCCAACTGCAACTGTTTTCTCCTTTGAAACTAAGTTAATTAGCTTGTAATCTTTCATACATTCATACATTTTTACATTCCTCAGGTACCCCTAAAGATGTAGCTTTGTTTTTTAACCAGGTTTTCCCTTCTGTATTCTCTATTTCTTACCTCAAAATTTAGGTAGAAAGTGTCTCCTCATCAACATCCTTAAATACATTCTCATCTTTGCTTGACTGTGTTTATTCAACACAAATGACTTCAGCACATACACTTTTCTACAAGTGCTATTTTTTTTTCTTTTATGTTTTGAATTTTATGAAAGGATCCTAGGCAGCAGGCATCTTTCATGTCAATAGACAGAGACAGAAATATTCTCATTTGGGACCAGCAGATGGCATCATGGTTATGTCACTGGACTCCAACATAGTCTACTATGGTTCAAGTCCTGGACTCAGCGGTTTGAAACTCATACCAGACACATGTGCGTGCATGCCCAAAATCCTGAGAGGAGCATGGAGGAGAAAGAATGACAACATGAGCATCCCCTCTGGGGGGTGGGGTGATTTCTCACTTTCTGTCTCTCTGTCTCTCTGGCAAGTGCATGTGCTCTATAGCAAAAATCTCTCACCATAAAAAAAAAAACAGGAAAAATTCTCATTTATGTAAATATTCTGTTTTTGGATCTCCAAGATCACCCTCAGGTTCATGGTTCACTAGGACTCACAGAAGTTATCCTCCCAGTTTCAGTTTATTACGGTAAAGGAGTGCGAGATGTTGGGCCCTTGGAAAAGTCATGCATTTTTTCATAGAAAAACATTGAAAACAATGACAAAAGAATGCCTTTGTTTTTTTAGGTATCTTTAGAGTTCTTTCCCTTTTCCCCAGCAACACTTAATCATGTAATCAAAATTGCATGTATTAAAACCTCCCTTTGTATGTACGGGATATCCTACTTTGTGGTCTCTTTTCTATGGCATTGTGCCATTTTGTTTTCCTTTAAGCTTCCTGATAAAGACCTTCCTCAACTCTAGAGTGCCTGTCTGTCAATTTCCTATCCATGACCAATTCTTTTGTGTCCATCTGCATCTTGTCCATAGTGCCCTTTGTCTCCCTCCATCCTCCAGAAGACAGAACTTCCAGCAAGGCAGGCATTTATGAGATGCTCTACCTTCAGGAGAGAGAGACGTGAGTGGATACCCTCGTAGCAGAAGTCCCTGTTGCTCTCTGGCTTCTGTGCCATTTTGTCAGTTTTGTTACAAAAATGTAATGTTATAACTTTTATGAGTATGGGTTCACTGCAGAAACCTCTTGGAGCAATATTATATGATTCATCTTCCTCTGTATGTTTAAGGCATTGCTCAGTTGGTAAATTTAAATCCAGGTGTGTAATACCTTCCAAATATGCAGTGTTTTCTTTCTTATCCGTTCAGACGTGTCTCTGTTGAATTTACACATATTCTTTCATCCCAGATTTAAGTTTAGTTTATCAAGTAATAGCAGTACATCTAAAATTTCAGTAAGTGGGTATCTCACTCTTTAAATTCCTCATTTTGTAGGATTAGAACATTAGGTCTTCTGGGAACAGCAAATGGGCATAATGGTTACATTTCTGGACTCCCATGTAGTCAGTCATGGTGTGAGTCCTGGACCTGGTGGCTTAAAACTGATGCTGGGAAAATGTGTGTGCATGTCCAAAATCTCGAGACTGGAGGAAAGGGATTGTGGTGCATTATCCCCCTGGGGGGTGATTTCTTGCTTTCTTTATCTGTCTCTCCAGTGAGCATATGCGCCCTATAGTAAAAATCTCTTAGAATAAAAAAAAAAAAAAGAAACAATTAAGGTCTACCAAGATGACTTTGTGTTTATATAAGGAGTCTTCAGAAAGTTCATGGGAAATGCATATTATGAAAAGACTGTGCAAATTAAAAACAAATTTACACCAAAATAAACCCATAGTTTAAAAATATTTACATGGCCAGCAGGTGGCATGATGGTAAAGGCGCTGGACTCCCACATGACTGACTGAGGTTCGAGTCCTAGACCCTGCCTCTTGAAAATCATACCAGGTGTGTGTGCATGTGTGCCCAAAATCCTGAGAGGACAATGGAGGATAGATTGTAGTGTGACCATCCCGCAGGGGGTGATTTCACACTTTCTCTCTTCTCCAGTGAGTGCCCACACCTTATGACAAAAACCTTAAAAAAAAAAAACCCTTTCTCCCATAAGAGAGAAAAACTGGGAGTGATAAAAAGAATTGCACTCCCAATCGAGTCTGCATATCGTATTGTGATTCATCTTCCACTACAGCTGACCTGGATCATGGGTAGGCGTGCACACAGTGTGAACAGGGGGACCTTAGTCTGAACCCAGGACCCTCCCATGTGGGCCCAGCATTATGGAGCGTCGTATTACCGCATCACCACCAGCTCGTCTCTACACTTGTATTTTCATCCCATATTCCCATAAACATTTTGTAGTCTCCTTGCTAATGTCAGAGAAGACAGCACTCAGGCTTTTTTGACCATTTTGTTTTATTTGTGTTCATGTTGTTAACCTTACAGTTTCATCAGCTGGTAGACACCTAAAATCACACTTTTGACTATTTATATGACATTGTAACCTCAAAATGCTTGGCCATCATTTTCATTTTGCTAATTCTTATTTTAAAGAGACTTTTTCTATAAGATGTGTGCACTTGCTAGAGAGTCAGAGAGACATAAAGTGAGAAATTACTCCTGGAGGGATGGCCACACTGAAATCCCTTCTGCTCCATACTCCTCCTGGATCTTGGGCACGCATGCACGTGCACCAGGCATAAGTTTTAAGTTCTGGGTCCATGACTTGAACCTCAGGCAACTATGTCAGAGCCCAGCAATACAGCCATTATGCCACCTGCAGGGTCCACATTTTGCTAGTTTTTGCTTTGCTCCATAGAGAGTCCTTGCATAATGAAAAAGGAATGTCATATCCACTCAATTCCATAGTGTCAGTTTTCATATGGACTTTTTTTCTTGTTAAAGTCGTCTTGATTACAGCATAGTAGAAGTGCCTTTGCAGTGGCTTGGGACCAGCAGTTGGCGTAATGGCTATGTCACTGGATTTCCATGTAGTTGACCGTGGTCCGAGTCCTTGACCCCGGTGGCTTGCATGCATGCCTAAGATCCCAAGAAGAGAATGGAGGAAAAGGGATTATGGCATGGCCATCCCCCCAGGAGGTGATTTCATGCTTTCTGTCTCTCTGTCTCTCTCTGTCTTTCTGGTGAGTGCACACACCCTATAGCAAAAACCTCTTAAAAAAAATAAAAAGTGTCTTTGCAGTGGCTCAGACAATACTGTGCTTCCCTCTTGAAAATACTGTGCTAACTTCTTAGTTCAGCCAGCTTCTGCACCCCGATCTTGCAGCGCCACAAACACACCAAACATAACCTGCTTCAGATCATTTGTACCTGGAGAAGACTTGGCCTGTGATAGTCTTCCTGCAGATATCTGAATAGCCACTTGGGTGGTTTCATCACATCCTCACTTTAGACCTCTGATCCGTCCATCCTACACATAAGCTGTCAATAGAAAACGTCTCAACCCTCCCCTCTTTTTTGCATATATTCCTTTCCACCCAAACCCTGTTATGTTCAAAACAACATCAAGTCAGCCACGAATGGGTCTGTCAACCTCTGGTCCTTGCTCTAACCGCTGAAATCAGATCCTAAGAAGCTGATCCCCTAATAGATTCTATGTCAGGGCCTCCTCCTTCTCTTCTTCTCTCCAGGACTCAACTCACCTTTCTGAAAAGCTACTATTCTTCTCCGTGCAACTCTCGCTCACTCAAGAGTATTTCCAGTTTTCCCACCTCATCATCAAAGCAGAGATGTGACTGCTTGGTGACAAATTTCTTCAGAGACTTCATTGTAGCACGGGTCTTTGCTTTTTATTTTATAAGTAAGAGGCCCATTAGGGAGGCTTTCTGGGAATGAATGGCGATCTGCCCAAATTAGTTATTGAAATGTAAATGGGATAAAAATTAAAATGTATGCAGGTGTAACCCTTTCTTCACTTTCTGAAGAGGATTCTTTCTTTTCTAGTTTTGTTTTTCCTTTCTTTTTTGGCCTCCTGAGCCTTCTTATGGTGAGCCGATTATGATTAGGAATACGGAATTGGAGAAAGCCCAGGGGCCTCAGCTGGTTTCTGTAAGGAAAGGTGAGGAAGAGGCAGGTGGAACGCCAGCGCCTTCTTTCAGGTAGGGCCAAGGCTTATTCAAGGAGTTTGAAGCAATTGATGAAAATATCTGCATTACTTTATTTGCATAAACTCTGCCTGTTCTGAGTCCATGTTAATTTTAATTTTCTTCAAAGTGGAGTGAGTCCTTAGGAATGTAATGTGAGGTAATTTAAGTACAATAGTCCTTCCCTCTCTGTGAGAAATACCTGTAGTGAGTGCCTGACACTGGAAAATACCGAACCCTGTAGAGACTAGGTTTCTTCCTGCACACATGAGAAAGAAGCAGCTTAGAACAGTTTGGAATACAAGGCCTATTTAAAATTTAGTGGCCATGCCTGAGACATTGGCTACAACCTAGCTATTGGTGGTGGGGGTTAAGCAAATGTGGTTATAGATTCACAATGTGACCTTCTTCATCCAGTGTCCTCAAGGTCATGATGTGGAGAAGAAGGGGTAGCCAGTCAGTTGCCTGAGCTTTTTTTTACTTTTTTTTTTTTTTTTTTTTTTTTTTTTTTTTAAGAGAAATGTTTGCTGTAGGGTGTGTGTACTCACCAGAGGGACATAGACAGAAAGTGAGAAATCACCCCACCCGGGGGGAGGGGAGGCCATGCCACAATCCCTTCTTCTCCATTCTCCTTGTGGGATTTTGGGCATGCACACACACACATGCCCTGTGTGAGTTTTAAGCCACTGGGTCTAGGACTCAAACTGCAGTAGACTAGGTGGGAGTCCAGTGATGGAACCGTTATACCATCTGCTGGTCCCAACCTGAGCTGCTTTAAACGGACCAGTGTCAACTCCTGACAGACGGCTTGTACCATTCCCTCTCTCCCTTCTTCGGGGTGTGTAAGCCAGTCTTCATGGCAGGCATTTCAGGGAGCACATTTCCAGGCACCCAGAGGTCTGTTCCCCCCAGACACCTGTCCCCATTTTGGCCTGAATAAAATTCTTATTTTTAAAAAATTATCTATTATTTACTTTGTTATAGGGCATGTCCACAAGAGAGAGAAAGAGAACAAGAGAGCAAGAAAGCAAGCTGAGAGAGAGGTAGAGAGAAAGCAACTGTCAGGTCCAGGACTCACATCATAGTCAGCCATATGGGAGTCCAGCATCTCAACCACCACGCCACCTGCTGGCCCCATGAAGAATTTTTAATTTTATTGAGCATTAGCCTTTCTTTCAGGTTGATACATACATACCTATCATAAGGTTTAATGTACAAAATAGGTACAAGAAGGAATTAACAATAATAGCTAATAAGAAAAAAGAAAAATTATAACAGTGTATAGTAGTAAAAGTTATGTGAATGTCCTTACTTTCTCACTCTCAAACTAGTAGTATACTGTGCTCACCAAAATACCTTATTATACTGTGTTCTCCTATTTCCAAAACTACGCATCGGGGGAACTACTGAGTAATAATTATCATAAGTCTAATAAGGTACTATCAAGGAGTAATTACACTTTTCACACACTTTCTGATAGTTTAACAGTTGTCGTACCCACATCAACCTGAATGGCAGCATTCTGAACAATATCCCAGTGTTCCAAAGCGTTAAATACAGTCAAGAGCTCTTTTTTGTTTCATGTTGCTCATTTCATTATCTATATAATAATGCATTAAATCATGGGATCATCATAACAAGCAGAATTGGTATAAGCAAGTTTAGGGACAAACATTTCTGACTCTGGGTGATCAGAAAACTTAGCTGGGAGCAGCAGAAATACATCAGGGTACAGAGAGTAGAATAGCACCCTACTGGCAAGAGTTCAGAATGCCATGGTTACCACGCAGTTTGATAACAGGAATGAAGAGCATTGGGTCAGTTCGCTGCTTCATAGAAGTCTAATTTGTGTCTTTTTTGAATGGAATCGACTTCAAGTCCATCTTGCATAATGGAATCACACAGATCTTCACCTCTTAGAGGAGTGAATGAGGCTCTGGAAGTCTCTGATATCTGGGTTTTGCATTTGCTATCCAGGTTTCAATTGTCTTAGGGTCAACTTTTGCAGAACATGAATTAGCGTTAGATTCCATTCTGCCACCGGTAATCATCAGAAGAGACACAGTGATGATATAGGGTCTAATTTTGTTCCTCTTGCCCATTTTTTTTTTTTTTTTTAAGATTTTTGTCATAGGGTGCGTGCTCTCGCTCAAGAGAGATGGAGAGAGGGAAGGTGAGAAGTCATCCCCCCCCCCCCTAATCCTTTCTCCTCCATTCTCCCCTTGCCAAGGGTGATGGCTATACCCCTCGCCAATAGAGACAGAAAGCGAGAAATTGGTCACGCCGCAATCCTTCTCATTCTCCCTCGGGATTGGGATTCTCTGGGCACACATGCACACATGCCATTACGTTCTGGGTCTCAAACCATGGTTGGCCATGTTCGAGAAGTCGAGAGTCTTAACCACCATGCCACCTGCTGGCCCCATTCCTCTTACACTTTTACTACAGGAATACCTATCTTTTCCATGTTGTGCCTTGAGCTTCATATCAACTCTTAAGCCTTTCTTACATTTCCTGGAAAGGGTTTTTGAAATGATTGTATTTTTATCATGCTAGTTCTGGAGGGAGATAGTTTGATATAATGGATTGGCTAGGCTTTTTCTGTCAGGCAGTCCTAGATTTGAATTTTTTGGATGTATAGCCCAGTGACCATGGGCATTGTAAGTTTTGTTATTTTCACCGTCAAAGTAGGTATTAATATAACCCATACTGAAGAGTTGTGGGAATTAAATAAAGTATGTAAAAGAGCTCAGTGCCTGGTACAGAGTTATCAGTCCATCAGCACCACTGTCAGTAGTAGTTACCATCTTCCTCGGTTCTTCCTCGGTTCTCCCTCTGTCCAGTCCTCTCAGTTCTCTGTATCTGCCACGCATTGCTATCTGCTTAGTAACTCACCTTTCTTTGCAAATTATATCAGCAATGAACCTAGCGGTGAGGGGTGAGAGTAAAAGTCAAGATTGAGGACAGGAAGCCACCTCCAGCTTCTGACTTCCTCAGTGATTTGCAAGAACGTTTTGATGACCTGGGATAAATGTACTGGTGAGCTGATACCTTCTTTTCGTAGCCTCATATGATTTATATTTTTGTTTTGCTTTGTTTTTCTTTTGTATGGTTTAAGTGCCTCCGTCTTTCGATTGATTCCATTTGAAGAGCTGGTTTATTTTAAAGGAAAGCGCTTGGGTTGCCTCAAGGGTCTGCAGTACATCAAACACATCTCCAAGGCCGTTGCGGAGTGCTCCTCCCAGGCATTAAAGAAAGCTTCAAACAGGCTGCACGACTGGGCTCACACAGCTCGTGCTCCACAGCCAGTTTCAATTTCACTAAAAGGAAAGAATTGGTAATTAATTATCTAGGCCATGTAATGAGTTTCCATTACTTGGAATTCAATAAAGCTCTTTCATTGTGACCAGACTGATCAATAGCACAGAAGGGTTAATAGAAACCATAGATACAGCTGGGATAATAGAATGGCTATCGGAAATTAGGCTGGGTCCCTGAAGCGCTCTTTCTTCCCTCTAGGGAATGGAGGCTGCTCCGCAGCTCCTTTTTTTAGAACACTCTCTGAGGCATTGGGAAATGAGTAGGCTATTGTGTTACTGCACCAGCTAATGGAAATTACCTTTACAAAATCCATACATGCTTGGAGCTCAAATGACTTTGGAGATTATTTAGCTGTTTCACTCATGGATCATTGTGCCTTCTAGATGGCCTCTTTTTTTTTTTTTTTTTTTCTTTTCCTGCCCAGTGATGTCATCTTTGTTTTCAACACGAACCTCCCTGGCCTCTAACTGCCTCAGCTGGCTGAGAAATGGGTGTAACTGACAAAAATTCAGCCAGTCTTTAGAGTAGCAATAGGCTCGTATTACTGCCTCTGGCGAAAAGATGTGGAAAACACAGGCGATAGGGGAGGGTGATCGATTTTCTGTGCAGTTTTAACCCAGAACTAAAGAGAGGTGTGTTTAAGATTTTAAACCAAGAGACCCCCCACACACACACACACAAGATATCAGTGAAAAAATGTTAGAACAGCCATTACACCCCATGTATAAGGACAGTCTCCTTCCAAGACAAGAAGACTCCACATTCTGATGTTCTGAGAGAGACCAAGGTACCCAGCTTCTGCATGAGGGTTGGCTTGTGTTGGTAGCCATCCGCTGTGTTTTCCTATAAGGACTCTATTTTTCTGATGATAATGCGAGTTTCTTAAGTTTCTTATAACCAAAAGGTCCCAAGTAGAGCCCTGATCCAATTCCTGAATTTTCCAGGTAAAGAGACTAAGTCTTGGGAATATTACACAAAGTGGCAAATTTGCCAGGAAGGGAAACTGGGTGTGGCAGATGAGAGCTTTCAAGATGATCGGGGCATCTTCTGTTCACCATGCTCTTCTGCAGTGTGATCTTTTTTCAAGGTTTCTTTCTTTAGACAGAAAGAGAATAAAAGAACACTGAGATGCAGCCACGTTACTAATCAGCCACGGGTGTATCCTCTAACCTCAGTCAGCCCCACTGACACAAGGATTACAGCCAGTCTCTGAGCCAACCCCTTTCTAATCTCTGACCTACAAAATCACAAGCAATTGGAAATAGTTTTTTAAAATTGTTTTATTTAACTTTATTTAAATGTGACAAGGGAAAGAGAGAGAGAGAGAGAGAGAGAGAAAGAGAGAGAGAAAGAGGCAGAGAGAGAAAGTGAGAAACCAAGCTGCCAGGTCCTAGACTCAAACCGAGGTTGGCCACATGGGAGTCTAGCGCCCTTTACCACCACACCACCTGCTGGCTCTGTGAAGTAGTTTTTTTAAATCATGAAGTCCTGGGTTGGTCGGCAGTGACAGATAATCAAAACATGGGGTCACCTGGCTTTCAAATGAATTTTCTGTCTACGGAGTCTCCATTTTATTAGAATATTTTCAGCAATACATCAATACTTTCAGAAACACATTTTTATCTTTACAACTTTTTAAAGTTACATATCAAAATACATTTTCAAACTACCACTTTCTTAGGTAAATAGAAAAGCATATGAATGTCAACTTATGTCACTTCAGACAATAATTCAAGTTGTGTGGTGAATGCAATTTTATTCATCTTTGTGACAACATCCTGGATGGAAATATCATTATCTAATCCAGTGATTAGAATAAACAAGCAATTTAGAAACACAATCTTGAGATTCTACCATGTGTCAGTGATACCAAATTTAAGATTTTTTTTCATCGCTTATAACTCATTGTCTAGGTTTCAACAGCTAGAGAGGTTTACATTTATGTGAGGATTTCAAAAAGTTCATGGAAAAAGGGAATTTTTGAAGAATTTGAAATGCATGCACATTTTTCTTTATTTTTGGAGAGGTTTTTGCTATAGGGTGTGTGTGCTCACCAGAGAGACAAAGAGAGACAGAAAGTGAGAAATCATTCCCCAAGGGGTTTGGCCACTGCGCAATCCCTTCTCCATTCTCCTCTCGGGATCTTGGGCACGCATGCACACATGTCCAGCATGAGTTTAAGCCACCGGGTCCAAGACTCAAACTGTGGTCAACTACATGGGAGTCCAGAGACATAGCCATTATACCAGCTCCTGGTCCCAGCATGCATAGTTTTTCTATGGACATATTTTCCATAAATTTTTTGAAACCTTCTTGTACATAAAGGAGTGTTCTTTGATGCCTGTTCTATAAAACAGGTAGCCTATCAGACTGTTTTTATTACCAATTTGTGGTCAGTAGCCTGCCGATTAGAGAGAACAAGCTTCACATTTTTCATATCCACCTTAACACTTGTTACTGTCCGTCTCTTTGATTATAGTCATCAAAGTAGGTGTAGAGTGGTGTCTTATGGTTTTGATTTTCATTTTCTAATGTCTAACAAGGGTGATTATCTTTGTATGTATTTATTAAGTATGTGTATATCTTTGGAGAAATGTCTATGTAAACATTTTTCCCATATTTAAATCTGGTTTTTGATCTTCTTATTGTAGAGAATTCTTTATATATACTGCTTACTAGACTCTTATCAACTATAGTATATCCTGTAACATTCTTAACCTATTTTTTTTTATATCAAGTGCATCATTTAAGAATCTGTTGAAGAGATAGACTTACATTTAGCCAGGTGCAAGTTTCTTGTGACATTTTGCATACATGTTAGGATTTCACAAATACTCTGAAACCACCATAGAAAACCTAAGATTCTGTATCTTCTTCTATTCCCCACGGTTTTGATTTTCTCTAGGATTAGAGAAGATGTGTCTGATGAAAGGAAATACATTGAAATGAAATGCAGAAAATTACTCCTTTTTTTTTTTTTTCTTTTTAAGGTTTTTGTCAGAGAGCATATACACTTGCCAGAGAGAGGGAAAGTGAGAAATCATCCCCTACCCCCAAGGGGGATGGCCCCACTGCAATTCCTTTTCCTCTTGAGATTTTGGGCATGTATACACATGAACCTGGCGTGATTTTCAAGCTGCCAGGTCCAGGACTTGAACCATGGTTGGTATTGTGAGAGTCCAGGCCTAAAGAAATGCTATTTTTCAATGTGACTTATTGGTCCTGGCCTAAATTAGGTCTTTAAGTTACTGAGGCCTTAGGATTTCTGCAACTTTATAATTGTTTGGTGATCAAGATTGATCTTAAATTGTAGAAATGTTCCGATTTGGAAGAAGGAATTGATTTTAATTTGATATAGGGTATGAAGTAGCTACTCATTACAGAGGTTATGTATTTGTGGTAGCATTAGATCAAGGAGAGTTGCAAATTATCTAAAAGGAAAGGAATTGAAATTCGGTGCCCACCTTGGCCACACACTTCTCTCAAGTACCCCTTACGTGTATTATATCTTTTAATTTCCCACTGATGCTCAGGTTCTTTACGTACATTGTCATTTACTCTTCTTAGTAACAAGAGGGCAATTGTTACCTAGTAATTTTTTTTTTTTTTTTAATTTGCAGAGGGCATGTCCCAGAGAGAGAGAGAGGAAAAAAGCACCCCCTCCCAATGGGGCAAAGCCATGCCACAGTCCCTTTTCCTCCGCTTCTTCATTGTGTCAGGAGTTAGGGTAAATACCCATGTCCAGTGAGGTTTTTAGCTGTTGGTCATGTGGTCAAGCACCTTAAAGTATGGAGCTGGTCCTTGTTACTTACATTTTTTTTTTTGTTTTAGAAAGGTCACTTAAAACTCACATAACAGGGCTAGCCAGTGGTATGGTGGTTAAGGTGTCTGGATCCCACATGGCCAAAAGCAGTTCGAGTCCCAGACCTGGTATCTTAAGAGGCTTGCTGAGCAGTTGAGTGTGAATGCTCTCAAATCCCAAGACGGCAATGTGGGGTAGGGGGAATTGAGGCATGGCCATCACCCCTGGGGGATGCTTTCTAAATCTCCCAGCCCCCACCAAGTGCACATGCCCTGCAGCAAATCAAAACAAAACAAAACCAAAAAGCTCACATAGCTGGTAAGTATTAAAATTGAGGTTCGAACTCAGGTCCCCTGCCTCGAACCCTGGCCCTTTTGCTATGAAGTCCATGGAAAATAGAATTGAAATGCTAATTTATTTAGAGGCAAAAAGATAAAATCCATGTATAGATTTTTTTTCACAACGTTCACAAAATAGATTCACATTTGATTTGTCAGATGCAAATAATGTATTAGCTAAGTCCATTCAATTATGAAAGAAAATTCATTTTTTTGACTGTCTCTGTAGGATTAACATATTTTTCTTGGAAATATGAAACTAATGAACTTAACATAAACCCTAAGAATATCCATTGGTGGACTAAAATGTAGATTTTTATTTCCATATTCTCATGTAACTAACCTTGCAGGGGGTTAGTTAATGAAATAATCATTTATGGAACCAGTATGTTAGACCAGTGCTCACCTCTACAGAAACAAAAGTAAACAAAATCGAAAAAGGTCTCTACGCCCACGAAAATTATAGTATAGAGGGGGGTTGTGGACGAATAGAAATGAGATCTCTATTTGCAGGACAAATTGCGTTAAAGGCAGTGTGTAGTTAGTGTGGCTCTAAATTATATTGGGAGAGGAACACTTAACCTATTTTTGCTTTAATCAGAAGGACTAGCAGGAGTATTTGCTATGTAACCATTGCTGGCTATCTGTGAGGCAGGTGCTACACAAAATACATATGAGAATGTCTGACTTGGGCAACATTTTGTGTCAGCACGGTATAACATGTGTGTGCACGTGTGTGTGTGTACTTCGTATGCAAATATTAAACATGAAACATCCCTGTTGACTTAAACTATCAGGTCGTTGGAAAAGTCTTGACGTATTTTTCCACGTAAACAACGATCATGACTTTCCAGATGACCCAGTATTTTTTGAAACATTCCATTATCCCTTGTTGACTTACACTATTTTGGTGGAGAGTTGGAAAGAGAATTCCCAGGGCATATCCTGATGAATTGGAAGTAAATGGATGTTTTTCTGGGGCTGATCAGCAGCGCTTGCTTAAGTAGCTTTGTCATGTCTGCTTCTCAGCTAGAAAGAAAAAGATAAAGTGGAACAGTGAGAGCTATTTAAACAGACAACTAGAAGCCAGAGGCTTGGGAACGTTTAGACCTTTCTACTTCTCTAAAGTCTGCTGCCGGGGAAAAAATAGTCGTGAATCTGAATACTAATTTTTCAGACATGCAAAGTTACCATTTAATCCAAACTCAATGTCTTGTGACAAATGTCCTCCCTCTGTCTAATATTATTATCTTTGCTTTTCAAGAATAATCAGGGGGAAAAAATGTGCTCATTATTTCAGAACCTATCAAGAATTTGAGGGTGTGATAGAAACTTAGCATTTAAATGCTAGAATTTAAGCCCTGGACCTAATTTCCTGTCATCTTGGCTGGTAAAAGGTCATTCAGGTTTTGCTCGAAGGCTCTTGATGATGGGGAAGTCACCACCTCGTAATAAGCAATGTGGTTGATTTGATTTTGATCTTTGGACAGTTCTAACTCAGAAAATTCGTTTTCACGGCACTGTTTACAAATGAATTTTTTTTTTTTTTTTTTTTTTGTGGGAGTGTGTGCTCACCAGAGAGACAGAGAGGAGGAGAGGAGAAAGCACTTTGTGTGCTGGATGGTCACACCACAGTCCCTTCTCCCTCCCTCTCTCCTTCCAGGATTTTAGGCATGTATGTACATACATCTGACATGTTTTTCAAGCCATCAGGTCTGAGACTCAAAACTAGCCAGCCATGTGAGAACCAGCTCGGTAAGCTGCCAGGCCGTGGAGCGGCCTGACACACCTTCCCCCCCCCGCCCCTGTAAAGTTAATAAGACAATGCCACTTCTCACTGTACTTATTCTCTATTCCTTTTACTTTTCCCTTAGAAGAGTATCCATATTTTTTTTTTTTTTGAGAGGTTTTTGCTATAGGGCACGTGTGCTCGCCAGAGAGACAGAGAGACAGAAAGAGAGAAATCTCCCCCCTGGGGGATGGCCACACCGCAATCCCTTCTCCTTCGTTCTCCTCTCAGGATCTTGCACATATGCCCTGTGTGAGTTTTAAGCCACCGCGTCCAGGATGCAAACCACGGTCGACTACATGGGAGTCCAGCAACATAGCCTTTACACTAACTGCTGGTCCCAGTATCCAATTTTTTTTAACTGAAAACATGGACTGAATGTTTCTTGCTACGAAGCACTGTGCCTCTCTACACAACATTATTTTGAATGGGAACTTAGCTTCTTAATGAATTACTCATGACTTGGTAACTATACCAGAGTAATATTGATAAAGACTGAACCAGTGGGACACGATACCAGGGACACAGGATAAACAGCCACACCCACCGTTGCTTTGCGTTTGTATTTACTCCGTTCAAACGCTTCACGTTCTGAATGTTGCTTTACTTCCAGAGAAAGACGGCTAGCTAGCTTGACAAATGGTCTTTGTTTTCGTAGCCACCAAGATCTCTGCACAGATAAGCAAGCCAGGAAATTTTCACCTGTCAGTGGTTGGACCTGCTTTGAGGCAGGTGTTGCTAAAGATTTAGAAATCAGATTGAAGAAGTTCCCATTCCCACTGTGACAATAAGATCAATGAAGTCTCTCTCTTTTTTTTTTTTTTTAAGTATGTATGTATGTATTTATTTTGCTATAGGGCACATGCACTTGATAGAGAAGGAAGATGAGAAGTCACCCCGTGGGGGGATGGCCATGCTGCACTCCCTTCTCCATTCTGCTCTCAGGATCATGGACATGCACACACACATGCCAGCCACAATTTCCCAGTCTCCAGGTCCAAGACTTGAACCACACAGTCGGCCATGTGGGATTTACCTGAGCATCTATGCCACCTGCTGACCTGAGGTCTCACTTATGAACCAGAGAGTTTCAAGTTTTAAATATTAGTTTATTGGGGCCGGGAGGTGGTGTAGTGGTTATGCCACTGGCATCATGGTCAACCACCGTTCGAGTCCTGGACCTGGTGGCTTGAAAATCACACCAGGCACATGTGTGTGCATTCCCATCCAAGATTCCAGGAGGAGAATGGAGAAGGGACTGCGATGTGGCCACCTCCTGGGAGATGATTTCTTGTTCTTCCTCTCACTATCTCTATCTCCTTTTCTCTCAGGCGAGTGCACATGCCCTATGGCAAAACCTCCTAAAAAAATAGTGTATTATGGGGCCAGCAGGTGACATACTGGTTAAAGTGCCCAGCTACCTTTCCAGTCCAAAACCGAGTGACTTGAAATTCATGCCAGGTGTATGTGTGTACCTGTGTGCCCCAAATCCTGAAAGGAGAATGGAAAAGGGATTGTGCCATGGCCATCTTCCCTGGGGAGGGGGGTAATTTCTCACTTTCTGTGTCTCTCTGTGTCTCTGACGAGCACACATGCCCTATAGCAAAAAATCTCTTCCCCCCCCCAAAAAAAAGAGAAAAATTAGTTTACTCTATTGATAGTTACAAAGCACCCTCCTGAACAACTAGTGCCTAACTCGTTGGCTGTTTTGAAGATTTCTGCAATGGTCAGGCACAGGATTTTCAATGGAACCTTGTCTGGACCCCCCACGTTCTGTGGGGTGATGGGGACTTCGTACTAGATGCAGGATACAGCAGATGAGAACATGAACCTTGATGGGAGCAAGAGTGCGTGAATATTGTATTTCGTATATGTTCCTGCCTTTGAACCCTGTAAGGATGGGCGCGTTCTCATTATTCTGAATAGAAATGAATTCTTCACTGTTTAAACAGCATTTTCCCAAATCCTTTGTGCACCTGCTTTCTGCTCACTTCTTGTTTTGTCTTTGTATCTGATGGAGGTGGTGAGGATGGAAAACCAGTGTCTCTAATATAAGAGGTCTTACGTCAATGGACAGGGAACTAAAGGCTTGGATCTTTCAAATCCCGAGTGCAGGCAGCGAGGGCACGCTGGCTCTCCGTTTGCCCTGGTTTTCAAGCCCCGGTGCCGCCCAGACTCTGCACAGGGAAGTCCTGGGGAAGCAGAATCCTTCACTGGGCTGAGGAGAGAGAGAGAGGCAGGGAGACCTAGGCAGGGATAAAGTCACTGAGAACTTCTGGTAAAATACACGTGGAATATCGTTCTAAATATTTGGTTCTGGCCTTTTGGAAGAATCCCGGAGCCCTGGGGCCGAAGGGAGAGTCTGCGAGTCAAGCTGTCTCAGGGAGGTTGTCTGTAAATGAGAGCTTTTCATTAGTTTTCATGAATTCAGCCATCTCGCCAGTGTTTATGGAGTGGCAGACGCTGTCCTGAAGCTGGGGTTCTAGTGATGCACAGGACTGGCACCGCCCCGGCTCATACGGAAGTGCTGAGGGCTGTCAGAATAGCAGCACACAAATGACCTCCTGGACAGAATGCTACCAAATTTGAATGAAAAATTCGGTTAAGAAATGCTTTCCTTTAAAAGACTACCTCGAGGGACCAACAGATGGCATAATGGTTGCATTGGTGGACTCCCACATAGTTGATTATGGTTTGAGTCCTGGACCCAGAGGCTTAAACTCACGCTGGGCATGTGTGCATGCATCATGCCCAAGAGATCCTAAGAGGAGAAGGGATTGCAGCGTGGCCATCCCCCCAGGGGTTGATTTCTCACTTTCTGTCTGTCTCTCTGCTGCGTGTGTGAGCCCTATAGCAAAAATCTCTCTCTATAAACAAAAACAAAAAAACAAACCAACAAAAAACTACCTCAATATAAAGCAATAATATAGAATTTTCGGAGTGAAGGCTTACACATACGTGTTCTAAGTATGAACTGCTGGTGTCGCTAAGCAGTGGTAAGCAGTGCCGTGTGGCAATGCGTTGTTTCAAGGTTAAGGTGTCAAGACTTCTTGGTCTAATCCCAAACCCCCACCCCAGGCGGGGAGGGACTTGACATTTCTCTTGGCGTCACTGCCTGGTTTTGCACTTTGAGGGCACACCCTTCCCCCGCTTCCTGGTACTTTCGGAATTGTAGAGAAAGCCTTATTGTAGGTTCCAGGTATTTGTAACAGTCTGTTGTGTCTGGCAGGTGGGGAGGTATGGGAGAAGAAGAATGGAAAGAAGCCTTAACGTGTGTTTTTCCAGTTTGCTCACTTTGTAAACAAGTAGTCTAAACTCGAGAGGGCAGAAGGCAGACACAGTGACAGAGCCCAGCTGTCTGGTTCCTGGTGAGTCACTTGTCTATGTCCCTCTCCTGTGAAGGGGCCATTCCCATACTTCTTCGGCTTGAAAATACACACCATGACAAAGGGCAGGTCTCTCTTCACCGCCGCCTCCCCAGAGCCACCACGGTGCCTGGCGTGTAGCAGAGCTCGGCAAATGTTGGTGAAGGAATTAATAAATGAGTGACATCGAGGTTATTTATTACAATCAAGCACAGCTTCCAGGATATCATGAAAAGTCAATGAATCCCGCTTTGTTAATAACAGTCAAAATTCAATATGCACAGAGAGTCTGAATTTTTCATCGGCTGTTATGGATCTTTACCGTGAGTCTCCTCTTAGTCACCCAATCCTTTTCCCCTGCCTGTGCCTAGGGCAGACCGTCCAGGGCCAGGGCGAAGCTCCATACAGTCAGAAATGGTGTGTTCAACTACTAGTCAGTTGGCCATGCCTAAGGGCTCCGGGGGAGCTCCCCACAGCTCCTTATGAAAAACAGTCACACAAGTTAGAGAGGAGAGGCCTTGGGATGGTTTAATTTATGCCTTGTCCCCCGGCCCAGAGCTATTTTTCACAGCTGGGCCAACACATTAGTAAGTAAATGAAATCCCCGAGTGGAGAAGTTGCTTCTGTAAAGTAGACTGTTGTCTCGCTTAAGGACACAATTGATAAATAGAGCGGAGGTTTGAGGAGGCAGAGACACCTACACTGGCACTTGAAGAATCTGTTTGAATTTTGTCCCTTTTATCCTGTGACCTCAAATCAAGTATTTGTTGGCAAAGGCACTGGAGAAAAAGGTCCCAGCATGTCCCTGAATATTTCAGGTTGATTTCGGCACCCCTTGGAGCTGCCAAAGGATGTTTGGGGTTATGAATGGACTCAGTTAAAGAATAGCCTATTCTCTCTTTTTCCCCAGAGTTAATTAATTCATTTATTTTTATACATTCAATCGCTGTATACCATTACAGCTTATAAAATGAATTTTCCCAGCATGAATACACTGTATATCAGTCCAGATGAAGATATTATCTTGCACAGTATTATCAACAGCTGATTTTTAATTTTCGTGTCCCTGAAATGTTTTGTTTCTTTCTTTTCCCTCTTGATTCCCTTCCTCTCACCCTCCCATTTCCCACCCCCCTCCCACACTGTCTCTAGTATCCAAAATTGTTTCTCCATGCTGTGATATCACGCACCTTTCAGCTTCTGCCATAGTGTGTGATGTTCGGTGTACGTTAAGGGGGACATATGATGTCTCTCTTTCATAGTCTGGCTTGCTTCACTTCTGGACCCAAGGCAGCTGAAGGTCAACACCCTAAAACATATCTAAGAAAGAAAACATATTTTCACATAACAAAGTTGTAAACTGAGGTAAAATTCTACCTAAAGACAATTGGATTTAGTTTTCATAAATGACACCTTAGCGTGTACCCTTGCTGAAGCATTTTGGACTTGAGGTAAGATAGCTGTCTCTATGTAATGAAAATTGTAATTCAAGGCAGATTATGAACTGATTTGATAGCCTTCAAAGCTCCTTCGATAGAATAACCCTGGTTTAAGAAGTAGAAGACCAGGCGAGCCGACGTCATGGTAGATGCATAGCCACGCTGAGTCCCAGACCTGGCGGCATGAAAATCACGCCAGGTGGGTGTGCATGTGTGCCCCAATCCCAGAAGGATGGAGAAATGGAGGAGCAGTGATTGCGGCAGGACCTCTCCCCGTGGGAGGTACTTTCTCACTCCTCCTGCACTTTCTCTCCCCCTCTCTCTCTGTGAAGAGCCTACGTGCCCTCTAGCACATTTTTAAAACAAGAGTGAGCGAGACCACGTGTTCTCTGTTCTGTCTGTATTCTGCTAGACACATTCTGCATGATCGTAGAGACATTACTTGTGTCCCATGACTTAATTCACTTACAGAATGAAAATTCCAACCACATCAAAACTACCTATTACGGATTGGATGGCACCTTCCCAGAGAAGATATATTGAAACCTTTACCTCTGCAACTTTGGCTATGACCTTATTTGAAATAGGGTCTGTGCAGATGTAATCAAGTCAAGGTCATGAATGTGGGCCCTGGTCTATTTGACTGCTTTCCTTAGGTAAGAGGAGGGAGATTTGGACTCAGGTGGGGAGAGCATCAGATGACAGCAGGGTAGAGACTGGGGCTGTGCTGCTGCAAACCAGGATGAATCAGGACAGCAGGCAGGAAGAGGTGAGAGGGAGTCCACCCAGCGACAACGGCCACACAGGCTGCCACACCCTGATGCTGGCCCTCTGGCCTCCCACAGTGTGAAGGTGTGAATGTGTGTTGTTTAAAGCCATCTAGCAGGTGTAATTTGTCATCACACTCCTCGTAAATTCAACTACCTCACTCTTAGAATGCTGTGAGGTTAAAACTCTAAGAAAAATCAGGGCCAGCAGGTGGAGTAGTGGTTGAGGCACTGAACTCCCACACGGCCGACTGCGGTTGGAGTCCCAGACCTGGCAACTTGAAAGTCACGCTGGGTTGCTGGGTGTGTGTGCACGCCTGCCCAAAATCCAAAAGGAGGGGAGGGATTGTGGTGTGGCCATTCCCTCATGGGGGGTGGTTTCTCACTTTCCTTCTCTCTGTCTCTCTCTGGTAAGTGCATGCACCCTATGGCAACAAACAAACAAACAAACAATCAAAAAACAAACCCACAAACCAATCTCACATTCCTTAGTGCAGTATATGTCGATGTAGGAATATAAGAGGTCTTAAAAAATTTAAAAAATTTTTAAGACTTGTGTATTAGGGAAAACCCTGTGTATGAATCTCAAACTTTTTTTTTTTTTTTGCACCAAAATTTGTGCTTTAATTCCATTTTTTCACACACTTTTTGGAATCTCCTTGTATAGATCCCTTTATCTTTTTTAACCTGCAAAGAGATTGAGCATGGACTTGACAGGGTTAAGGGAAAGTTCAATTTAAAACTCCCTTAGAAATGTTTTTTAATCATGAAATCATATTTTGTTAGTAAGATTTTAGCCTTAAAAAAATTACCTTTTGTAGAACCCTAAAAACCCAGTAGTTCACAAGCATTCTGGAATGGCCCATGTTCTGCCCTTTTTTTCATTTTCATTCCATTTGAAATCTTTTCTTCCCCTGGGTACAAGAGGTGTTTTTCCAAGGGAACTTGAGAGTTGTATTCATTATACTTCGAGTGTTAACTTTCCCACAAACTACACAATAACCAGATAATGAAAACATAGCAAAACTCTTTGTGAAAAAATGTCTTCTGAGATGTAGCCACAAGAATTCCATGAATAGGCGTGGTCTTCCTTTACCACCTCCACACGAACCACAGCAATGACATACTGTTAACATGCGGTCATCACACGGCTCTCTCTAGCAGTCTAAAAGAATCATTAGTCCAAAATAGCACCTTCATCCTTTCAAAAGTTAGACTTTAGAAAGTAGGGACCAGCAAATAGTATAATAGCTACTTTGCTGGACTCCCATGTAGTCGACTGCGGTTCAAATCCCAGACCCGGTGGCTTAAACTCATGTCAGGCACATGTGCGTGCATGCCCAAGATCCTGAGAGGAGAATGGAGGAGAAGGGATTGCAGCGTGGCCATCCCCTCTAGGGGGTTATTTCTCACTTTCTGTCTGTCTCTCATGCGCCCTATAACCAAATCCTCTCAAAAAAAAAAAAAAAAAAAAAGTAGTGTATCGCCCTTTCTATATAGACATATGAGATATATGCCTGTTCTTCTCTCTCTACACACACAATACACCCCATACACAATACACACACATGCTCACACACATGCAGGATAATTATTTTCATTCTGCATCATTGGTACTGGCTCTGTTTTTCAGAATTTTCTTGCACTTGACTGTGTCTAAGCTGGAGAGAGTTAAATGTGTCAGACTGACAGCTCAAAGAATTGCGGGTCAACTGGTTTAAATCCCCTCATTTTACAGATAAGGGAAGCAGGGCAGAGGTGTTCAGTGACCTGCTGAGGGGTGCACAGAGATTTGGTGACAGAATAGAATTCCCGTGGCCTGCCTGCCGCCCCAGTGCCCTCTCTCCTCTGAGACCACAGTGGTCACTCAGGCTTGCTGTTCTTGGCCCTCTCACTTACCAGCTCTGTGACCTTGGCTTCATCTCTCACATTCTCCAAACATGCCTCCTCTAGTTTGTAAAATGAGAACCCCCAAACCAGGCTGATAAAAGCTGGAGCCCAGCCACGGTAGAAAGAGGCAGGCCACAGAGTATTACCCAACCCGAAGGAGGTTCAGCTTCCCACTATCCCCAGCCCACAGTCACTGCTGCTGGCCCTTCTGTCTCAGCTTAGTCATCGCTTTCCAGGGTGCTTCTTCCTTGACCCACAGGGATTTGCCAGGACCCTTCTCGTCCCGAGGTTGCCCCAAGCGTTTGTGTGCTTAACTCTCCTGCGGTTGGCTGGCTATTCAGTCTGATGGCAGGAGCTGTAGCCCTCCCTACAGAACTTAGCAGGAAGCAGTTGCTCGGTGAATGATCAGTGAAGGAGTAATTCCGTTCACAAATACCAGAGGGAGATGGTTTTAGATGGGTCTGGATTCCTGGAAGGAATCCCATCTTTTCCACAGCTGCTCCCAATGCGGATGCTGGGTGAGCACTCATGCATTGTATGGATCATTTTTTTCCTACTTTTTTTTCCCGCTTTTCCCACTTTTGTAATATTTTGCTTAGGGTCCTAATAACATGGATTTGCTTGCATGAGGGAGTCTTCACAAATTTTGTGGAAAGGGCGTATTATAAGAAGACTATGAATGGGTTAGAAAAAAACTGTTTTGCACCAAAATAAACTTGTACTTTAATTTGATTTTTCCAAGAATTTGTCGAATTCCCCTCCTATTACCTGACCAATGGTGGAAGGAGAGTAGGCAGTCCAGGGTGACCACAGTTTCACCGGAACAAGTTCAGTATGGAAAGCTTTCCCTGAGCGTATGCCCCAGTGTACTAAATTTCACGTAAACACACTAGAGATTTCTGACAGGAGAGAGGAAGTCTCAGCAGTAGAAAGAGCTCCAAGGCAGCTGTCAACTTCCCCGTCCCTGAGTCTGGGTCTCCAGGCCCTTAGTCACGTGCAGAGGTGACAGTATTCACCTCGTAGAATTCTTGTGGACAGCGGTGAGAGATGTCCATGAACACACCTGTCAATGGTGAAGTGCTCTGTGAATGGAAGGATGTACAGTTATGAGTGTGGTTACGAAACTGGAGAATGACAAGTAACTCCGCTGCTTGCTTTATTGTCTAGGAGGAACTGGAGGAAAATGGCATTTAATCTTTTTAAAATTTTTTTTTTGAGAGGCTTTTGCTATAGAGCGCGTGTGCTTGCCAGAGAGACAGAAAGTGAGAAATCACCCCCCCGGGGGTATGGCCACACTACAGTCCCTTCTCCTCCATTCTCCTCTTGGGATCTTGGGCACGCATGCACAGGCACCCGGCATGAGTTTAAGCCACTGGGTCCGGGACTTGAACTGTGGTCAACTACATGAGTCCAGTGACGTAGCCATTATGGCATCTGGTGGTCCCAAGATTTTTTCTTTTTTGGGAACCAGCAGTTAGCGTAATGGCTATGTTGCTGGACTCCCACGTAGTCGACCGCGGTTTGTGTCCTGGACCCGGTGGCTTAAAACTCACGCCGGGCGCGTGTGCGTGCGTGCCCAAGATCCCGAGAGGAGAATGGAGGAGAAGGGATTGAGGCGTGACCATCCCGCCTGGGGGGTGATTTCTTGCTTCCTTTCTCTCTGTCTCTCTCTGTCTGTCTGGCGAGTGCACGCGCCCTATAGTGAAAACCTCTCAAAAAAAAAAAAAAGATTTTTTCTGTTTTAAGAGTTTTTGCTCTAGGGCATGTATGCTCGCAAGAGACAGAGGCAGAGACACAGAAAGTGAGCAGTCACTGTCTCCTCCCTCCTCTTCCGGAGGATGGCCATGCCGCAGTACCTTCTCCATTCTCCTCTCTGGATTTTGGGCACACACACATGCTAGGAGTGAGTTTTAAGTCACTGGGTCTAGGACTTGAACCATGGTCAACTACGTGGGAGTCCCATGACTTCACTACTATGCCATCTGCTGGTCTCAGCGTTTAATCTTACTACAGACTGGGAAGCTGTGAGACGTGCTAAGGTTTCCCAGCTGAGGGTGCTCAGTGACTGATGGGATACCCCAATTTGAACTTAGGGTGCAGAAGGACCTACAGTAAGCCCAGGCAGAACAGTGCGGACAGACGTTAGAACAGGACACTCGCCATGGATGTTGGAGTGAGTAGCAGACTTCTCCCTTCAGTTCCAGAGCTCTGCTCCAACATGCATTTCAGAGAAGGAGAGTCTGAATTCTCACTTATTTTAACAGCTTTCTCCTTGATGGTTCCTGATCTGTGAATTTAGGCCTGTCCCCAGATACTCACAGGTGAGAGTCTTTTTTTTTTTTTTTTGGAGAGGTTTTTGCTATAGGGCACATGTGCTCGCCAGAAAGACAGAGACAGAGAGATAGAAAGCGAGAAATCACCCCCCAGGGGGAATGGCCACACCACAATCCCTTCTCCTTTATTCTCCTCTCAGGATCTTGGGCAGGTACATACACACGCCGGGTGTGAGTTTAAGCCACCGGGTCTGGGACTCAAACTGTGGTTGGCTACATGGGAGTTCAGCGATATAGCCATTACGCTAAATGCTGGTGCCAACAGGTGAGAGTCTTAATGCCAACCACACATGCCTGAGAAATTCAATTCAACCCTAGTGTACAAGCACACTCCCTAGGCAGAATAAATCAAGACAGGCCCCGTGGACCACTCTATGAGAGCTCCAGACCAGTG